>OU343224.1:358150411-358439699 GCA_910596185.1 Chrysanthemum makinoi | reverse complement strand
ACATAATCCTCTCAAAGCTTCGACTTCCAATTTATAACTGATTTCCCCGATGTCATTTGGTTCATCAAGGCAATGTGGGTTGCAAAACACATTATCTACAAAACCACCCTCCCCCTTAGGCCATTTAGTTTCAAACAAAAAAACCAATCTTGTTTTCTTAAACATAACACTATAACACAAACACATTGTAATTAGATAATTATGGTCTTATAATTACATCAATCTATCTTGTGTCTTGTTTGTTAAGCTTATTTATAAATCTGAGTTCATTTGTATCTTTTCTAAAATATCTTTTTATCATATCTTGAACTACAATAATGGGAGATTTCCGAGGTGAAATAAAAATGTTCCGTCATAAGCGTAAGACTAACTTAATTGTTGTACAAGCTCATATATCTTGACGCCACAAGTAAAATATGTTAGACCAAGTCATACCCGGCCATTCTTGATGGAGTTGTAAATAGTTGTTAACTTTAGCTAACCCATCCCTTCATGGCATGTAGGAATGGCAATGGGGCGGGTTTGGGGGGGCGGTTATCCCCATCCCCAAACCCGCCCCAATCCCCATTAGGGATCTTATCGGAGCGTCCCATTAGGGCGAGATACTCCCCCAAACCCGCCCCATTACCCATTAGAGTCTTATCGGGTTGTTTTTTTTAGGGCGATACTCCATCATACTCGTGTCGCTCCCCGTTTATTCTTATTTCTACACTATTAACAATATGATTTTATGGAATAGCTTGAATAATCGAGAAACCATTAGTAATATATTAATCATTGGAATAAATCACAACTTTATAGAATAGTATGATACAAAACAAGCTTCTATAATCACAATTTGAAATATCACAAAGATAAAAACTAACAAAAATTAGAGAATTATATTTAGTACGTAAATACTAACACAATATTTTATGTATATAGATATATGTATATGTTTCGGGGCGGGGCGGGGCGGGGATAGTGTGCCCCGTCCCCGCCCCAAACCCGATAAGAATCCCCGTTAAGGCCCCGAAACCTGATAAGCATGCCCCGCCCCGCCCCAATAAGTTCGGGTTTCGGGTTTCCCCGTCGGGTTCCGATTTTTTTGCCATCCCTAAATTGGCATGTATTGTTTTACTGTAAGTAAATGAGTGATGTGTGAGTCGCCAGCTCATTCTTCAACAGGCACGCGGTCAGAGCCGTGAGCTCCTCCCACTGCTTGGGAGCTTACGGTTTCATGTGTTTCGCTATGTTTTTAATAGGAGCTAGAATTACATAGCACAAGAAAAGAAAAACAATAGAAGCCACCAAGACATCATATATTTGCAATGAGAGTTAGAGTTTTGGTTACGTCACAACTTATTATGTTTCTTGGTTCATGCTTCTTATGATGCTAGATTCGTGTTCACTAAGTAGTAACAGATGAAACCGAAAAGCGAGTTCGCTTTACAACTTCCTTAGTGCAAAATGCTAGACAAGGTGTGAATTTCTAGTATCAAAACTAGATAAATTATGTAAATAGAAAGGTAGTTACATCAATAGTGGTTGAGTCGGTTAAAGTAAGATAATCGTCGCGAGTGAAGCTGCTTAAAAATTCTATGAATGTCTGCATGGATTGATTTCAGTTTTAGTAGTACATTTCATTAGGTAGGGATCGAGGTCAATTAATATTTTGAAGAATGAAAGTTCAATGCCTTGAATATTACCCAATGCCTTTGGTCTTGTGGTATATGAGTTGCTCACCAACCTAGAGGTTGTAGGTTCAAGTCTCGCTGGAGACAATTGTAAGATATGTGACATAGGTTTGAAAAACAATTGTTGTTCTAGATATTGTACAATGAGCACATACATTGCATTGTATTGATTGTAAATATTGTACAAATGCATGAGCTTGGTAAATCTAGATACCTTATTATTATTTGATGAAACCCTACTTTTTGTCCCACATCAGATAATAACACAAACTATGTTTACTTAATATTTAAAATGTACTCAAGCAATGCATGTTTGGATTGGTATCATATTTCACAACTATGTTGAATGACTTGTTCGACTTAACAAGTGTATGAACATAGTTGGGGAAAATATATACCAATTCTTTAACTTTTTAATAGTTAAGCACAATTTATAAACTTTTATTATCAAGTGGCGTTAAGCACAATTTATACACTTTCCTTATCAAGTGCTCGAAATATTGTACGTCTTTTTTATAAAGCTCGCACCTAAACAAATACCATCTAAAGTCTAAACAATGAAATTACTATATGTAAAATTAGGGTGCAACTATTATACAATGCCTTGTTAGTTGCATACTTGCATGTAGATATGATATGTCAGATGTATATAACTATCAAAACTGAATCTTTTCGAATTAGTCCCGTTTCCAGATTGATTGAAATGCCATCGTTGTGTTTGAGGGGGGTGAATACTCATAGAACTTGATGTCATCTATGTTAATAACTTCATAAGATACAATCATACAAAGTTAAATACGATTTATAAAATGATCATTAATAACATGGATCATAATAGCAAAGACGCATGTCCCATTCCAATATGTAAGTTGAGAAATTTTTATTTGAACACTCCACAGTATTTAAGTATAACATGTTTTAACTACTTGTATAATGAAGTGTCCCAATAAAAATGAAGAGTGTGTCAATCACTTGACTTAAGAGTTAAGAGTACTTGTCATGTGCATAATTTTATTTTTTCTAATTATGTTACGAAAATTTGATGATTAAATTGCATATAAAAGGGGACCTTAAAATTTTCATTTTAACTACGATATCTAGATGCTGATTAATCAATTAGTTATATGTAGTTTGTTATGTACACCTTCAAAATAAACATTTCGGTTATGTTCAGTCATTTATATTTAACTAATTTGTGTATGGTAAATATATTTGGAAGTTCACGAATTGTGTACTAAGTTAGCCTTTTAATAGGAAGACTATGGCAGATTTATGTTGGAAAATGGAAAACGTTTTTGGTGTATAGTCTAACTCTTCTTCCATACTCATTGTTAGGCTAGCCCCAATAAGGACCAATCCTCATCGATCGAGAGGTAATGGCGATCGAGTGCATGTCGATCGTGCTGCTGTGGACCAAATCGATCGCCTCCCATTTTAGCCAATTCAATCGCTTGGCCGATCGACTCATGTTAACGTTTAAAAATGTTTACGTTGCAATCCAAAAAAAAAAAAAAACATTACCCTATAAATACAACTAAAATCTCACAATCCTCACAAATCTCATAACATATTTACACACTAAACTCACAAATCTCACAATCCTCTCTATCAAAATCTCACAATCCTCTTTATCAAAATGTCTAAGAAAACAACCACCAACCAAGGCCGAAAATCCCGCTTTGGCAAACGCCCCGTTATTTTAACACAATCCAATTTCCAGCTAACCGTGTCTCACCAAGAATCAATTTCCAACCCCTGCTTTTGAATATCAATCCAGCAGCTCCACAACAACAAACTAACAATCCATTTTTTATGAATCGGCCATTTGTTCCACCGTATCAAAACATCCAACAACAACAACAACAACAAAGCAACTCCGTCGAAGCACCAATCTATGTATGGGTCCCCCGACCTGGTACCGTCCAACAATGGATTCATCAACGCTCTTCCTATTCAAATTATCAAGAATGTCTCCGTTAACCATATCAATCTTGAGGGTTTTGATTTCGAAGACCAATTGTACAACAATCCTAATTTTATGCTGGAACCGATCTGTTATCCGCTCAAGAGTATCACGTTTCGGGTACCGGTTCGGCTCATGGATCGTGATCATGATTCGGTTACTTGATGACGAAAGAAGAAGAATGTCGAGAAGAGACATCACCATCCACCAAAGAAACGAGCTACTAAGGCGAAGAAGAAGGTAGTCGAGAAAGAAGGCAAGAATGATTCGCGCTTTGGTCAAAAGAAGAAGAGATCGCCTTGTGCAACGCTTGGTGTGATGTATCCCAGAATAGTGTAACCGAAACACCAAAATGCTAAAGGATTTTGGCAGAAAGTCATTACATACTTTGAAAGGTTGCTGAGAAAGAACGCACAACTCTATCATTACAAAGTGGAAAATAGGATTCGTCCCTGTAGAGTTGGTCATTTTTGTGCCATTTACACAATGCTGTCAGGAACTACGGATTGGTGAGATGACCTCACCATTTACACGGCGTATAATGAGGAATACCAACTAGTTGTGGGTCATCCGCTTGTTTTGGAGCATTGTTGGCGATTTTGAGGACCATTCTCGCTTGAAGGATAATGAGATGCCGCGTTTTAAGCCAAGATGAGGGTCGCAAAAAGCAAGGACTTCAACCGACTCGATGTGCATCGGTGTCCTGCTAACCCAATTGGTCGTGAATGCCGCAAGAAGAATAAAAAACCTTCGGATTTCGAAAGTGTGATTATGGAAGGTGTTGCCTGAAAATAGGGCAAGATCAAGTCCGCTGCATTCGGGGCATAAGAAGTCGCTGGGCATCCTTCACTATGGTTCAAGAAGAAAGAGCTGAACAACGCAAATCGAGTTGAAGATAGAGCAAAAGAGAGAAGCAAGGGAAGACACAAAATTGGCACAAGAAGAACGAAAACTTGAATTAGAGGCTCAAAAGAAATATGATGCAGATCTCATGTTCTATTGCACGCCAATCGACGTATCTTTGGTGTACATCCACAAACAAACATGCAGAAACTCAAAAAGGTGATCAAGGCACGCCACAACCTAGATTTTTAATAAGTGTTGTAATGTTTTAATAAGTTTCGTAATGTTTTATTTTATTTGAATTATTATGTAACGCTTTAATTATTAATGAAATTTTATTTGTGTTAAAATGTTTTTTTTTTAAAAAATTGAACTTAGTCCCTTATCAAGCACCTAATCGCCTGAAGGTCGCTGGTGAGAGAAAGCTGACGTGGCAAGAAAAATGAGGGGGATTGAATCCCCTACTGGGGGCAGCCTTAGAGTCACCAACTCCATATTTTAAATGGCTTGTGTCGTGAAATAATCAAATGGCTGTTGGTAGGGGTGTTATCGGGTCTTGTCGGGTTTTAGCTAAAAAACCTAACCCGCAACCCGACCTAAAGAAATCAAGTTATCGGATTTGGGTTGATATCCGTCAGTGTTATCGGGTCGGTGATTCGGTTTATCGTTTGGCTTATCTAATTTGACAAAAAATATTTGAGCTTAAAAACTTGCTAGAATTGTCAATATTTGACTTGATATAATACGAAAACGAAAAAATGATATATGAAATGATGAAAGCATGCAGTTCAATATACATTTCCTTTTAATTTTTTGATTAGATCTAATTTGTGTGAACTTAGATGATACACGTTTAAGCATAAAATTTCTAAAAGTATAAATTAATCTACAGGTTAGTTGTAATCAAAATGCAAAGCACAAGTTAAATATCGTAATAAAAGAAAAGCAAAGTTCTATAGTAGCCATTCCAGGAGCATAACTTCATTTTCGGGTCTTATCGGGTTGACCCGATAACCCGATAATATTAATTATCTAACCCTAACCTGACCCGATAACATTATCGGGTTATCGGGTTCGGGTGACTTAGGGGAAGCGGTTAGAGAATGTAGGAAGAGCACTAGTTGATGTCAATAACAGATTTGAGGAGCCTGCTGTTGATGCAATCTGTTTCAATTGACCATGATAAGCTTTAGGGGAAGTAGGAAGCGCACTGTTTATGCAAATAACATGGAAGAGGATCCCGTTGTTGATGTTACTCGCTCCAAGTGAGTGAGACTAGTGACTTAGGCAATGCAATTTTGATTCAATTCAGCAATGAAGAGAATACTTGTCAGGAGAATGATATACAACTTGCTTTGGTCCAAGTAAGTCATAGTAATGAGTTAGGTAAAGCAGGAACAACCACTAATATAAGTGATGACATGCATTTGGAAAATGATTTACCTGTGATGGTTGATGATGTCTTTTACAGTGACTATGTTGCTTACCCCGGCAGGTAAATCTGATTTGCCAATGGGTAGGGCAGAGTTTGCATATGGAGTTTATACCACATTCTTCTATTGTGGTCAGGACTTTCCTACTGCAATGGATGTCAAAAATAAGGTAAGAGAGCATTGATACGTGTACGAAGCGCGTTTGGGGTCAAAGGAAACTTCATTTTCTTCGAGCAAATTTTTCAACCACCTAGCCAGTGAACCTAATCGTTGTAGTGTAGTATTGGGTAAGTCTCGGGGATTGATATAGTTCTCTAGGGGAATAGGAATGCTAGTCAGAAATATATGACGAGAAGGTGGGGTTGAGGATGATTCTTTTTTTTTTATCTTTTTATTGGTTTTTTAGAAAGCTAAGGTAAATATCTCGGGTCAATTGGTTTGGGGGTGGTACTTCTACCGATTACTCTACTTATCTAATTGTCTAATTATCTAATTAATACGGGTAGCTATGTCTATTTGATGTGTGCTCGTATGATGATTAAAGATGTGTTTACCTAGATACTATTACTCCCTAGTTATCTTTTATTGGTCAGTTGAATAGTCACACCTTATCTTAACGCGTTTTATTCCTAAGGTCGTAGGGTGCGGTGCCCCTATTTCTTTGAGGTTATCTCTCGTTTATGACATACGAAGTCGGCAAACCTAAGCTATTTCATTCATAAGCCACACATTCATAAAGCATACTCAAGCAATAAATACAATGAATGATGCCTAGTTTCTCTCCCAAGCCAATTTACAATTAAGATAAGAAACAACCTAACAATAATCAATAACTAGGTTTCATAGATCTAAGCAAACACACAAGAAATTTAGCTAGACATGGTAAACAAGCAAGCATACACACAATCTATCGAATTAGGGGATCTAGACATTAATGATACTTTAGATTTAAAATACTTATCTCGATGTGTAAAATAGGGTACGGGACCCTAAGATACTGTCCAAGTCGGACTACAAACGAATTAGGGTTTTTACTCCAAAAGTCTCCTCCCTAAATGCAGAAAAATCGAATTCTATATATAGTTTTACAATTGTGACTGCGTCACCTTTTGCATGGGATGCCGTCAGCTTGCCGTCATTAGGGTATCTTTTTAGCCAAGTCATCGATGGGACGACGTCACCTTCGAGTTGTGACGCCTTCAGTCTTCATATGGGACGTCGTCTTGATTCTAGATCTGGGTCGTCTGAGACGAAAGTTGTACGTGACGCCCTTCTTTTTTAGAACGTCACGCCGTCAGTCTTTGTGTCCAGAATTTTCATTGAGCCGTCGCGTGCATGTTTTGATCAAATCTTCATAGAGTGACGGCGTCGCCCTTTGATTGGGACGCCGTCAGGTTTTGTTTGAGCAGCTTGAGTGGCTTCGATCTTGACTTTGCCATTTTCTTCATGTATTTGCTCTTTTTCGTCCAAATATGCTTCATTCCAGCATTTTGCTTCCAAGAGACCTAAAAAGTGAAAAGGAACGGAATTAAGCAGTAACGGATATAAAAGTCGTCGATTTAGGGATTAAATGACCCCCTAAAAGCATACATTTCATACAAGTTCTTAACTTTTGAATAGTTGAAATATTGTACGTCTTTTTCTTTAGGTTACTGAACAAATACTATCTAAACAATGGAATTTCTAAATCTAATTAGGGTGCAACTATTATACCCACTGGGGCTATTTCAAAGCCTTGTTAGTTGCGTAATTGCATGTAGATATCATATGTTAGTCGTATCTAACTATCGAAACTGAATCTCTTTATACTAGTCCATTTCCAGATTGATTGAAATGCCATCGTTGTGTTTGCGGGGGTGAATACCATTGACATGAATCATTGTCGATTTTCCTTTGTATTTGGAATTTTTTTGCTTTTATTTTGTTCATTACGTTTAGGCTATTTCAAAGCCTTGTTTCATTTGTTAGTTGCATACTTGCATGTAGATATGATATTTCAGTTGTATACTTGTATATAACTATCGAAATTGAATCTCTTCGAACCAATCCATTTCCAGGTTAATTGAAATGCCATCGTTGTGGTTGCGGGTGTGAATACTCGAAGAAAGATCTCAAGACGAAAGTCAAATGCATTGAACTCGATGTCATCTATCTTGATAGTTTCATAAGATACAATCATACAAAGTGATTAAATTAAAAAAAATTACTAGAACAATGTCACTCAAATGAAGTGGTAGGAAAAGTAAAGTATCTATCGAACTAAACTAAACCAAACCGGACACATATCTGAACATTTTAGTTTAGCAACTCCTATCTCATCTAGCGTTCGAATGACTGGTTCCAGACTCATGATTTATGTATGAATGAACTGAACTCGTGGTGCACGAATAACTATTGGTTGCTAATGAGCCTTAGTTGAGGGCATCGGTTATAACAAATGGATCTAAATGGTTTAAGGGGCATGTATGAGTATAAACTTGTGATAACTATTTTAAATCAAACTGAATCGAACACACAAAATTTCGAGTCACAAAACGTGTTTTGTTGAAACACAAGTTGTAGGCCAGGGCTGTGTGGGCCTGGTGTCTAATGGGCTGACCAAATGAATCAAATATAGTAACTGACAATAGGGTTGAGCGAAAAGACAGAATAAACCGAAAATTAAAACCGAACCGAATCGAAAATAATCGAATCGAACTAATAACTGAACCGAATTTGCTAAAACCGAACCGAACCAAACTACTAATTCGGTTCTTAGGTTAGATACGGGCAGACTGAACCGAAAACCAAATTCATATAAATATATATATTTCTTATACATTTATATTTATATATATATATATATATATATATATATATATATATATATATATATTATATATATATATATTATATATATATATAATATATATATATATATTATATATATATATATATACATATATATATATAAATTCTATTAAAATGTTATCTTAATATAAAAAATCACATTTTATACTTGATATTTTCTTTTACTAAATTCTATGTAATTATTAATTTTTAAAAAATAAATAGTGAAATTCGGGTTATTCGGGTCAACCCAAAAACCGAACCGAATTCAAATTCAGTTTCGGTTCGGTTCGGTTGAATTCTAATTCTTTTCGATTTGGTTTTCGGGTTGACCTCTACAAAAATTTAACCGAACTAACTGAACAACCTGATAATCGAACCGATCAACACCCCTAACCGACTAACAACTAGTCCAACAAAACTCGTTCATTACAAAGTGTATTTTTTTTAATGTTAAGCTTTCACACACATGAACCATCTATAGACCGGGACGGACGACTTACATGGATGCCGAGTGTGGCGGGCCACGCACGATTTTGGGTCGAGAAATTTAATATTTTTCAAAATTGTTGTTTTATGATATGTGCAACCCTCGATATTTGTGCTATCTTTTTTATAGTTCAACTTTAGTTTAGCTCAAAAGTTCTTTACGATACGAATTTTAGTATTTATAATCAGATAAAATTTGTGCAACACCCTCCTGAAAATCCTAGGTCACCACTATACAACTCATCCATCATTTAAAGTCTTTATAATTATTTCATTTAGAGATACCAAATGCTAGGAGGACTATAAATGATTCAGCTAAGCTTAGACAGATCTCACATGCTACAGATTGATGTTGACACCGGAAAAGGTGGACTTGCGATAAAACCAAATTTCTATGTTGCCTTTGGAGCGGAACCGGATAGTCCTTGTTTGGCTCATGAAATGAGATATCCTGGTGGAGACTACACTTCAGATATATGAATTTAAACCGTGAATCTGGTAACATGAACATGAAAGATAGCAAAGATATATTTATTGATATGTTTTGTGTGTCTACATAATAAAGAGTGCATATGTATTTATAATGAATACATAGCTTATTGAACAAGCATACAAAACCCTAATCTTAATGGACCCAAACCTTCAGTTAAGTTTGGGCCTTAACCTATCATCTAACAGAACAAACTATGAACTAAAGCTCTTTGCGTTTACTTGATTTGTGCATATGTTAGATACATGGAATTGTGGATTGTGTACTTTTATTTGAAATAAAGCTTTCCATTAGTTTCATTTGTGTTGATAATGATGAATATGCATGCAATTGAGTATGATGCACAAGATCTTGATGAACAATTCTTATAATGAATAATCAAAAAATTAACCTTATATAAGTCAACTAGCCTGTCGACCCGTGATAAATCACAGGTGGCTTAAAAAAAGTTCAGGCCGTGGAAGATATCTAACATATATCCTTGAATACCGTATGTAGTCTTCATATTGCCCATGAACGTATCATTAAACTTTTTGAAACCTTTCTTGACCGCAAGCATGCATGCCCTAGCCAATAAACCCAAATGATTACAACATCACCGACAAATATTGCAAGTTCAAAATAAAACCCTTAAAAAGATTGCAAGCAATGAATTCTGCAAGAATGAACAAAAAAAAGTAACAATAAGCAATTTTGGATAGATTCTTAAGGATTATAAAACAGGAAATTATCGTTATTGTCCTCCATCTTAACCGTTCATTATTAAGAAAGAGCTTGCAGCTTGTTAGGAGCTTTTTGTTAAGAGCATTTGGACATTTCATGAATTAATTCTTTTACTAAAACTAGATATAATATCTTGAAGATTTTACAAACAGCTCTTGCATATTTGATGTTACTTGGTTAATAAAAAAAAGTAACATCAGAATAAAGATGATGTTTTTAAAATTTTATACTTGTAATTATGAATCCTCAACAAACCATTCAGGGCTTGACAGAAGATGCTAATATTAAAGAGATATATGATTCTTTCAAAGCTTGGAGTTTCAATTTATAACTGGTTTCCCACATGCCATTTGGTTTATCAAGGCAATGCATGTGAGATGCAAACACATTCTCTACAAAACCACCCTCCCCCCTTGGCCACTTAGCTTTATACAAAAACAAATATTGTTTTCTCAAACATAAACATAGCACTATAACAACTAACAAGTCACAAACACATAGTAACTAGATAATTATGGTCAGGGACGGAGCATTTAAGATACATTTAGAAAAAATCGATGTTTTTTTTCAAAAATTAATACTACATCGAAAAAATCCACGGGGTTCCTGGGCACCCGCGGGAAGCCCCCTAGCTCCGTCCCTGATTATGGTCTCAAAATTACATTAATCTATCTGGTCTCTTGTTTGTTAAGCTTTTGTACATGTGTTCTCTAATAAGACCTTACTATCATAAATGTGACTTCATTTGTATCTTTTCTAAAATATCTTTTTAACAACATATCTTGAAAATAAAGATTTTAAGCGCAAGACTAATTTAAATGTTGTGCAAGTTCATATATCTTGACGCCACAAGTAAAATCCATTTGATGGAGTTGTATAATAGCCGGTAACTTTAGCTAACCTATGCCCTCATGGCGTGCATTGTTTTACTGTAACTTTAGCTTACAGTGGGATCTTGTATTCTTAGTTTCGTCAGATTTTTTTATTTTTTTCTAATTCTTGTTACGAAATTTTGATAATTCTTGTTTTGTCAGTTTTTTCTAAGTTGTATATGGTTTGTATACCTTTTTCAATAAACTTATCGGTTATGCCAGTCATTTATATTTAACTAATTTGTGTATGGTAAATATCTTTGGAAATTGTGTACTAAGTTGGCCTTCTAATAGGAAGACTTTGATAGATTTACGTTGGAAAATAGAAAACGTTTTTGGTATATAGTCTAACTCTTCTTCCATACTCATTGTTAGAGTCACCAATTTCTATTTTAAACTGCTTGTGTCGTGAAATAATCAAATGGTTGGTATGAGATTCAAATTTTCACTGATCAATTAATCCACCGGCGGCAATAATTTTTTAAAAATGGTTCAAATTCCAGCATGTTAGAGGTGGTGGTTAGATCATGGTTTAGATGGCCGATCTCTATATGTTGCATATCAAAGGTTTTCGATTTATGGTGGGGTTGTGGGGTTCATATGGGTGGTTCAAGGTAGTTCAAGGTCACGACGCAAAATGGCGAGGTCATGATTCAGAAGAGTGGTTCAAGGTCTTGGTCCCAGAGGGTGAAGTGGTAGGGTCCAAGCTTTTACTCTAAGGTCATTGAGGGTCAATTTGGTAGTGGATGTTTTGAGTTCAAGGTCTTGGTCCAGAGGGTGAAGTGGTAGGGTCCAAGCTTTTACTATGAGGTTGTGGGGTTGAATAGACGAAACGTTTATGTGAATATAGTGGTAGGGTGGATGAAATATATTGGTGTGTTGCAAGTGATGACCGATGAAGTACTTGGACCCTACCATCAGTGGCGGATCTAGAAATCCTTCATGGGGTATGCACACTTTATGAAAGATTCAAAAAAAAAAATTAGGATTTCTCGGGTCAAAATAATCGGGTCGTGAGTTCCGGGTTCTTTCTGCCGGGGTTTATTATTAGTTTTGGTCATTATACTTAAAAAGTGTAATGTGCTAACTACATTAACCAGTTATAAAGCCTGAAAACCATTTTTAACAGGTAAAGTTACATTAATAAAATATTATGAAAGCATAAGATACATATACAGATATATTAAACAAACTACAAGGAAACAATCTCTCAAAACATTAAAACACGACCACATTTATACGACTATATGAAACACGTATAACTTAAAAAGGAAACACTCAAACAAAGTAGCAATCATTTGTAATACTAGACGAGTACCCGCGCCTAGCGGCAGACAATTAACAATATGCGATATTGTCGTAAGTCTTTTGCGTACGTTCAAAATATAAACGAGTACCTGTGCACAACAATGCGATTTTATAATGACAGATCGTTTTGTGTTAAAGAAAAAGGTTTATGAGTTATTAAATGAAAAATAATAAAAGTTTGAAGATTTGGGGATTAAACATAATGTTTTGAAACCCAGTTCGAACCTGGTGGTTCAACCGGTTGAACCGTTACGGTCGAAAAATGGGTCGATTTAAACCGAGTCAACCCGACGAGTTGGGTAAAAAACGGGTCAAATTAAACCGGGTCAACCCACCGGGTTTGAAGCGTCCCGGGTCAACCTGGTTTTCGATATGTATTAATAGTTTCATTTTGAAATATATGTTTTCAACATTTCATTTTTTAGTTTCAATTTTTCGCTTTTTACTTTTTGGTTTTTCCTTTATATATAATAATATAGCAGTGTACCCGCGCGTTGCGACGGCTGGTACCCTGTGACGATTAACCGGAGAAATAGATCTCGATGAGACCTGATTCACCAGTTTGTATCGGATTTAACAGGTCCTCTCTGGTTCGTTTTCGGATGGCTTTTATTGGTTAGCCGAACCGGTTCCCAGTTGAACCCGTTGGTCCGGTCCGATTTTCAAAACTATATGTACCATCAACTTGTTAGCTTGTATAAAGTTTTGTGTGTTTTATTAATTTGTATAATGTGTATAATAATTTGTACTTTTTATTTTATGATGTTTTAAAAATAACATTAATTAGTGTGGTGTATTATGTTGTGGCTTGTTTAAATTATACATTGTGAAAATTTTAATATACTTTTTAGTAATTTGTGTTTTAATTGGTTGTTTTTAAATTATTGTACTTTTAAGTAATGGAGTTTTTTAATAAGAGTATTTATTACTCATACATTTCTCTCACCTTTGGCTTTCAACATTTCAATTTTCAAAGTTTGACCATTTTTTTATTATATGTAGTATAGATTGGTTGTAAAATGTGAATAAATTATTCTACTTTTAAGTAATGAACTGTTTTAATAAAATTATTAATTACACTATGCATTTCTTTCTCATTTAACCAAATTCAATAATTCAATTTTTCAACTTTTTCACCTTTGATCGTTTTTCTATTATATGTAGTATAGATAACCAACAAGCTTAAGAAGTCAAAAACTCATTTGCGAAAGGATATAAATACAGTTTAGGAATGAGGACTATTGGTTTCATCTAATCTATCCACCTCTACAAAGTAAAGTTATAAACGACACGTTTCCAAAAATTGTAGGTATAACTCTGCATTTATTTATTACTTCGTACAATTTACTGCTCAGTGCTTTCTTTGTATCCACTCACCTAGTCACCCACACCTCCTATATTTTTTTCCGCTCTCTCAAATAGCCAAACCTCAACTATTATCGTCAGACCACCATTTTTTCTTCTAAAGCTTACTGAAACTTCACAAAAAAATCTTTTTCTTCGTTTGCTTTTGTTAAGAATAAAAAGGGTACGCACAAAGAATTTCATTACTTTCACAAGGGTATGCACTCACTGTCAAATGACCAAATATAACCAAAAACATTGTTTCGTTTACACTAACTCATGGATTCATAGGGTATGCACGTGCATACCCTATGCCCTATGTAGACCCGCCCCTGCCTACCACTTCATCGATCATCACTTGGACACTACCACTTCAAAAGTAATATATCGGCTGGTGGGTTGATGAAATACTCGGTCATGTATATACAATACTTTTTATATATATCATGATCGTGTACGTGAGAAGATTAGTAAGAATATAGCATAAGAAGAAATATCATTTATCTATAGAAGAAACTTGTATGCATTGTATCTTGGTATTTTTGTCCATGTCACCATTGTCACATTTTATAGTTTACAAATTGCTCTTAGATTTGTAAATGGTCTATCAAACAATAATATACTGGTGATAGTAACTTAAATGAATGTTAATCATAAATGAACAAACATAAAAAGTTAGAATAGTAAATAGCCGCATATGGCAATGAAATGTTTATGTGAATATAGTGGTGTGTTGCGAGTGATGATTGATGAAGTATTTCATGGAGGATCTTTGAATCCAGTTATCATAGAAGATTTAGAACTAAACCGACTGTAATGAGCACATACATTGCATGGTATTCATTAGAAATATTGTACAAATGCACTAGATACCTTGTTATTATTTGATGAAACCCAACATTGTGTCCCACATCGAATAATAAAAGAAAGAGTTAATTACATAAATCGTCCTTGTAGTTTGGTCAAAATTACGAATCTTGTCCCTGTACTTTTTTTTTCAGTGCGTTTCGTCCTTGTGGTTTACAAATCTTATGGATTTTGTCCATGATCCGACCTAGTCCGTTAAGTGTTTTGCGCTGTTAGTCCTTCGTTAGTGCAGTCCGTTAAGTGTTTTGCTCTGTTATTCCTTCGTTAATAAATTTTGCACCGTTAGTCCTTATTTTTTAAAATATAGTTTTCCCCAGTTAGTCCCTCCGTTAATAATAGTTATCGCCCGATTTTTTACGTTTTTGTCCGTTTTTATCCGTTTCGTTTGTTTTTATCCGTTTTCCCCTCTTTTTTTTCGTTTTTCGTCCGTTTTTTACGTTTTTATCCCTTCTCGTCTGTTTTTATATGCTTTCGTCTGTTTTTTACGCTTTTGTCCTTTTTATCCGTTTTTTCTGTTTTTTATCCGCTTTCGACCGTTTTTTACATTTTTATTCGTTTTCGCCTGTTTTTTTTAAGTTTTTGTCCGTTTTTTCCGTTTTCGCCCGTTGTTTTACGTTTTTGTCTATTTTTCTTACATTTTGAAAAAAAAATATATCAAATTTTAAAAAAAAATTTGAATAAAAAATTTCAAAAAAAAAATTTGAACAAGAATATTTTTTTTCAAATATATCTTTAAAAAAAACGGACATATTGAAAAAAAAATTCCGAAAAATATTTTTTTTTAAATATTTTTTATTTTAAATCTTAAAAAATTTCCGAAAAATATTGAAAAAAACGGACATATTTTTAAATATATATATATATATTTGAAAAATATTTTTTCTATTCAAAATTTTTTTTGAAACGGACAAAATCGTAAGAAAAACCGATAAAAACGTACGAAAAATGGACAAAACGTAAGAACAACGGACAAAACGAAAGAAAACAGACAAAACATAAGAAAAACGGACAAAAATTTAAGAAAAACGTAAGAAAAAAGACAAAAACGGATGAAAACCGATAAAAACGTAAGAAAAACGGGAAAAAACGTAAGAAAAATGGACAAAAACTATAAAAAACGAAAGAAAACGGACGAAAAACGTAAAAAAACGGATAAAAAACGAACGAAAACGGATAAAAACGGACAAAACGGGTGAAAACTATTATTAACGGAGGGACTAATTGGGGAAAACTATATTTTAAAAAATAAGGATTAACAGTGCAAAATTAATTAACGAAGGACTAACAGCGCAAAACACTTAACGGACTGCACTAACGAAGGACTAACAGCGCAAAACACTTAACGGATTGGGTCGGATCAGGGACAAAATCCGTAAGATTTGTAAACCACAGGAACGAAACGCACTGAAAAAAAAGTATAGGGACAAGATCCGTAATTTTGACCAAACCACAAGGACGATTTATGTAATTAACTCTAAAAGAAAACATGCTAACTTAATATTCAAGAATGTACTTAGCCGATATGTCTTTGGATTAGTATTAGTTTTCACCAATCATGTGAATGATTTGTTCTATATAACAAACTGTTCAAATGGTTGCGTAAAATTTATACGATTTCTTAACTTTTTAATCTAATTTATTAACTTTTCTTATCAAGAGTAGTCGAAATAAAATTTAAAAACTTTTCTTATCAAGTAGTTAAAATATTGTACGTTTTTGCTTTAGGGAACTAGATTGTTAGATATTTGTAACTAGTCACTAATATATTAAGCTTGCACCTGAACAAATACTATCTAAAACACTGGAATTTCTATATGTAATTAGGGTGT
Organism: Chrysanthemum makinoi; assembly: GCA_910596185.1. NCBI lineage: Eukaryota > Viridiplantae > Streptophyta > Magnoliopsida > Asterales > Asteraceae > Chrysanthemum > Chrysanthemum makinoi. The sequence continues at coordinate 358,423,033 of OU343224.1, read as the reverse complement.
AACTATTAAACAATTGAAATATTATTCAAAGCCTTGTTAGTTGCATACTTGTATGTAGATATGATATGTCAATTGTATATAACTATCGAAACTGAATCTCTTCGAATTAGTCCATTTCCAAATTGATTGAAATGCCATTGTTGTGTTTGCATGGGCTGAATACTCAAAGAAAGATCTCAAAACGAAAGTCAGATGCATTCAAACTCGATGTCATCTATCTTAGTAACTTCATAGCTACAATCATACAAAGTTAAAAACGACTTATAAAATGATCACTAATAACATAGATTATAATGAATACATGTCAAAATAATAAAATTTAAACAATGACAAGCGTACAATGAAAGGTTTTTCGAATGATTAAAAAAAATAAAACCACGTATATCCTCGAATACCGTAATTAGTCTTCAGATTGCCCAGTGAACGTATCATGAATCTTTTCTTAATTGCAGGCATGCCCTAACCAATCAACCTAAATGATTACAACATCGTAAACAAATATTGCAAGTTCAAAGCAAAACCCAAGATAGTTATTATCCCTCTGCGTTAACCACTCATTCTTACAGTTTAATGCTTCATTAAAAAGGGCATGTAGCTTCTAAAATACTTTTAGACTTTCTATTCTTTAACTAATATTAGATACAAGATCTTTAAAATCTTAGGAACAGCTCCTAATCTTTGATGTTACTTAGTTGATTAAAAAAGCAACTATCAAAGAGAAAAAAGCTATTATTAAAATTTTAAACTTGTAATTGTAATCCCTCGATAAACCATACAAAGGCTTGTTAGAGAAGCTAATAAAAACATGATCCTTTCAAAGCTCGGAGTTCCAATTTATAACTGGTTTATCAAGACAATGTGGGATGCAAAAGATATTCTCTACAAAACTTCCCGCCCCCTTAGCCAATAGCTTTAAACTAAAAGTCAATCACGTTTTCTCAAACATAAACATAACACTAAACACAAACACATAACAACTAGATAATTATGGTCTTATATTTACATTAATCTATCTTTGTCTCTTGTTTGTTAAGCTTATGTGCATGTTATCTACAATAAAAACTTAGATTCATAAATGTGATTTCATTTGAATCTTTTCTAAAATATCTTTTCAGCAACATATCTTGAATTACAATGTCACCAATAACATATCTATATATCTTGTTTCCTATTGTTGTGAAAATCTTCATAATAAGAAGTTTCCCTCTCATATAACCTTGGATAAACAAACCTGACCGTTACAAAAAACATGGGGGCTCATGTTCAAGCCTTTGTATGGTTTGTTCGTTCAAGCCTTTGTATGGTTTATTGAGGGACAATAATTACAAGTTCAAAATTTTAAAAACAACACTATGCTTTACCGGGGTAACCCTTTACCTAAAGAAAAAAAAACATGGGGGCTCATGCGGTTGGATAGTTGCTGGCTTTTCGGAAAGTAAAATATCGGTTGGTGGGTGGATGAAAGTCTCGGTCAAGTATATACATCACTTTTTATATATATAAGGATCATGCATCTGAGAAGATTAGCAAAAACATAACATAAATATCATTTATCTTAGAAGTTTAGAGCAAACTTTTATGCCTTGTATCTTGGTATTTTGTCCCTGACACCATTGAGCGTCACATTTTACGGTTTACAAATTGCTCTTAGATTTGTAAATGATCTATCAAACAATAATATTTTGATGGTAGTAACTCAAATGAATGTTAATCATAAATGAACAAACATAGAAAGTTATGATATTAAATAGTCGCATATGGCAATGATATTTTTATGTGAATATAGTGGTGTGTTGCAAGTGATGATTGATGAAGTACTTCATGAGGATCTTTGATTCCAATTATCATAGAAGACTTAGAAATAAACCAACTCTAATGAGCACATACATTGCATGGTATAGTGTACAAATGCACTAGATACCATATAATTATTTGATGAAACCCATCATTGTGTCCCATATCGGATAATAAAAGAAAACATGTTAACATAATATACAAGAATGTACTTTGAACATAGATGTTTGGATTAGTATCAGTTTTCACCAATCATGTGAATGACTTGTTTGATGTAACAAGTCTTTCTTATGAATGCGAAAATTTATATGAGTTCTTAACTTTTTAATATAATTTATTCACTTTTCTTGTCAAGAGTAGTCGAAATAAAATTTAAAAACTTTTCTTGTCAAGTAGTCGAAATATTGTACGTCTTTTTCTTTAAGCAACTAGATTAATAGATATTTGTAACTAGTCACTAATATATTAAATCTTGCAACCGAACAAATAGTATTTAAACAACGGAATTTCTATTATCTAATTAGGGTGCAACTATTATACAATTGGGCTATTTCAAAGCCTTGTTAGTTGCATACTTACATGTAGATATCGTTTGTCAGTTGTATGTAACTATCAAAACTGAATATCTTACAATCAGTCCATTTCCAGGTTGATTGAAATGCCGTCATTGTGTTTACGGGGGTGAATACTCAAAGAAAGATCTCAAAACGAAAGTCAAATGCATTCAAACTCGATATCCTCTATCTTAGTAACTTCATAAGATACGATCATACAAAGTGATTAATTCAATTTTTTTTTACTAGAAAAATGTCACTGGAATGAAGTGATAGGAAAAGTAAAGTTTCTACCAAACCAAACTAAACCAGACCGGACATGTCTTTGAACATTTTACGTTTTGCAACTCCTATCTCATCTAGCGTTCGAATGACTGGTTCCAGACTCATGATTTATGTTTGAACGAATTGAACTCGTGGTGCACGAATAACTATTGGTTGCTAATGAGCCTTAGTTGAGGGCATCTGTTATAACAAATGGATCTAAATGGTTTAAGGGGCATGTATGAGTATAAACTTGTGATAATTATTTAAAATCAAACTGAATGTTTAAAAAAAAAGTCACCTATAAGAGATCACCTGTTTTTCGAACACACAAAATTTCGAGTCACAAAACGTGTTTTGATGAAACACAAGCTGTAGGCCAGGGCTGTATGGGCCTGGTGTTTAATGGGCTGACCAAATGAATCAAATATAGTACTAGACTACTAGTAACTGACTAACAACTAGTCCAACAAAACTCGTTCATTACAAAGTGTATTTTTTTGGGAGGCTTTTGCATATATATCCTTTCGAAAATGCAAAATTGCATAGATATCCAAACCAAGGGTATAATTGTAAAATCATCTGTTATCTCTTATTTTCTCTCCTAACTCAGGAACATGATATAAAAAGTTTAATTTCATTCATCTCCTTTTCTTTTCTGCCAATTTTTAACTCTTCTCTTCTTTTCTTTCACAGTGTTAGATTTGTAAATGATCTAACAAACAATAATATATTGATGGTAGTAACTTAAATGAATGTAAATCATAAATGAACAAACATAAAAAGTTAGAACAGTAAATAGCCGCATATGACAATGCAACTTTTATGTGAATATAGTGATGATTCATGAAGTACTTCATATAAATGAATTCGGAGTAAATATAGATATTTTATTATTGTTTGATGTAACCCAACTTTGTGTCCCACATTAGATAGAAAAGGAAACTATGTTAACTTTATATACCAGATTGTACTTGGATTTTATGTATTTGGATTAGTATTAAGTTTTCACGAATCTAGTGAACGACTTGTCCGACCCGACAAGTTGTTCACAGGGATATGTGAAAAAATTATACTAGTTCTTGATTTTTTAACAGTAAACTCAAGTAATAGAAATATTTTACGTCTTTTTCTTTAGGTAACTAGATTGATAAATATTAGTAACTATTATATACAATTGGGCTATTTTAAAGCCTTGTTGGTTGCATACTTGAATGTCGATATGAAATGTAAGTTGTATATAACTATCAAAACTGATTATCTTCGAACGTGTCCATTTCCAGATTGATTGAAATGCCATCGTTGTGTTTGCAGGGGTGAATACTCAAAGAAATTAAAGATCTCAAAACGAAAGTCAAATGCATTCAAACTCGATGTCATCTATCTTAGTAACTTCATAAGATACAATCATACAAAGTTAAAAACGGCTTATAAAATGATCATTAATAACACATATTATAATAGCAAAGATGCATGTCCCGTTGCAACACTTATGAGCCTTAATACTTTGGAATACTTATGGTTTTTCTTCTCTCATTTATCGTTTTAATATGAAAGTTGAGACACGTTAGTATGCTTTTGCATATTATATGTCAATCGTTCATGAATTTAAATAAATAAACTATATTTTTCATCCGTTAACCGTTAGATGATTGACATGTAACAGTAACATAATAAGTAAGAAAATATATAATATTTTTCTAGTAAGTTATATTGAATAGCTGTTTCTATGATAATAATGATAGAAAACAAAATTTTAATCATAAGAGGTTAATAAGAATATGAATTATATCCATTTGTCACATTGTTAAGTGGTGCTTCACATGATTACCCAATGTTAATTGGGTGTGTTCTCTTTTTGTGAGTAATTTACAAGACTTCTTTTGGTCAATAGGAAAACATTCTACTTTACAAATCACTTTAATTCGTCAAGTGAAATCTTGAAATGATATGTTATTTCTTGGCTCGAATATTGCTTAGAAAGCAAATGATTACAAACATCGCCGACAAATATATATTGCAAGATTCTAACACTCTAAAGTTCAAAGCAAAACTTTTAGACAAGTAGTAATGGCGACCCAACCCATGAGTACGTAACCAAATGGATCAAATAGAGTGATAGACAATCTAGTCTAACAAAATGTAATCATCATCCATTTCATGACAACATCATTGCTATTGATCTTGAGAAGAAATATCTAAACACAAGAAACTAGAATATCTTTCTTCGCATATGAATGACACTTTGATGTGAATATAGTGGTGTGTTGCGACCATGAGGGTGATGATTGATGAAGTACTTCACGGAGGATCTTTGAATCCAATTATCATAGAAGACTTAAAAATAAACCGACTGTAATGAGCACATACATTGCATGGTGTTGATTAGAAATATTGCATGGTGTTGATTAGAAATAATGTAATGCATGAGTTTAGAGTATATCTAGATAATTATTATTTGATGAAACCCAACTTTTTGTCCCACATGGGATATTAAGGAAACTATGTGAATATAGTGGTGTGTTGCAAGTGATGATCGGTGAAGTACTTCATGGAGAATCTTTGAATCCAATTATCGTAGAAGACATAGAAATAAACCAACTTTAATGAGCACATATATTACAAATGCTTGAGTTCAGAGTAAGTCTAAATACCTTATTATTATTTGATAAAAAACCCAACTTTGTATCCCGCATCGGATTAAAAAGAAAACTGTGGTAGCTTAATATAACAGAATGTACTTGGACATCATTTGTTTGGATTTGTATCATTTTTCATGAATTTGGTGAATGTCTTGTTTCAATCAATAAGGCAATTGTGAAAACTTTATACGAGTTCATGACTTTTTGATAGTTAAACACAATTTATAAACTTTTCTTACCAAGTACTCGAAATATAGTAAGTCTTTTTTTTAGGCAACTAGATTGATAGATATTTGTAACTAGTCACTAATATATTAAAGCTTGCACCTGAACAAATACGATATAAACAATGGAATTTCTATATATAATTAGGGTGCAACTATTATACAATTGGGTTATTTCAAAGCCTTGTTAGTTGCATACTTGCATGTAGATATCATTTGTCTGTTGTATATATATTGAATTATGAATGAAATGAATGGAATTGTGATTTCTCATTAAACTGAAAAGATACTACAGTATAGTATTTATAAAAGATGGAAGTCAAAGATAAAAGTCAACTATGCTACAACTATGCTACTATCATCTACATTATTTCTACTACTGTTACATTGAATAGAAACTAGCTATTACATTGTGTTACATTGAATCAAGCTCTTTCTATATAGAATTTGCATTCGATGTGGACTGTATCTTCTTGTTGAGTTGACTGTAGCATGATTATGTGATGGAGATGACTGGGTTACTTCTTTATCCCCCCCCCCCCTAACAAGTTGGCACTGAGTATGGATTCCAGATGCTCAACTTGGAAAGACATTTGTAGTGAAGGAACTTGCTTAGCCCCTTTGTTAAGATGTTAGTAACTTGAGCTTGGGATGGAACAAAGATAGGCTTAATTTGTCCACTCCTTATTTTATCTCTAACAAAGTAAAAGTATATCTCAATATGTTTAGTTCATGTAAGTTGGATTGGATTATTGGCCAAAGCAATAGTGGAGGAATTATCACACACGACCAATGTAGGAGTAGAAACTTGGATGCCCAACTCATGAAGAAGACATTTGACCCATGAAACTTCACAACTACTATATGCTAAAGATCTGTATTCTGCCTCAGTTGATGATCTGGATACAACTGATTGCTTCTTGGATTGCCAGGAGATAGGACAGCTTCCTAGAAAAATGGCATAGCCTGATACTGGCCTTCTTGTGGTTGCACTGCTGGCCCAATCACAGTCACAGTAGGTGGTGAGTTCCATGTTGTTTGATGTTGGAAAGAAAATACCTTTTCCTGGGCAAAGCTTGAGATATCTAAGGACCCTTTGTAATTCATCAAGGTGAGGTGTTCTTGGACAATGAGAATATTGACTAAGTGCTTGAGAAGCAAAGGAAAATCAGGTCTTGTTATGGTGAGGTATATGAGTTTCCCAACATAGGCTCTATAGTATGTGGGATCTGTAAGAGGTTCACCATCAGTGTCATTGAGCTTGAGAATAGGGTCCATGGGAGTAGCAACAGGTTTGAGATCAAGAGAATCTGCAAATTTGAGTAGATCCAAAGCATATTTCCTCTGACTCATTGTCAAACCAGTAGAATTCCTTAACACTTCTATACCCAAATAATAATGAATATGGCCTAAGTCTTTGATACTGAAGGTGTGATGAAGTTGCCTCTTGACATGTTGAATGAATGAAGTATCTTTTCCTGTGATGAGGATATCATCAAAATATACCAGTAATGTTGTGATAGAGCCTTGATGATTGATGGTGAATAGGGATGTGTCAACATAGCTTTGCTTGAACCCAAGTTGAATAAGGAATGTGGTTAACTTCTCAAACCACTGTCTATTTGCCTCTTTCAGACCATATAAGGATTTTGTGAGTTTACAAATAGTGTTTGGTGGTAAGGGTTTGGAATAGCCTAGTGGAACAGTCATGTACACTTCCTCATTCAAGTCACCTTGAAGGAAGGCATTGTTGACATCTAGTTGTTGTATGGACCAACCATGATGAAATGAAATGGCTATTAATGTCCTCACAGTTGCCAATTTAGTAACTGGTGCAAAAGTCTCAGTATAATCTATCCCTTCCTGTTGGTTGAAGCCCTTTGCAACTAACCTTGCCTTGTATCTTTCAACAGTTCCATTGGCATGTAACTTGATCTTATAAACACATTTGCATCCAATTGGAGTTTTCCAGGAGGAAGAATGGTGCATGTCCATGTGTTGTTTTGTTCCAAAACCTGAAGTTCTTTGTCCATTGTGTTCTCCAAGTCTGGTGTTTGGAAGCTTGGGCATAATATTGTGGTTCACTAACAACATCTGTACTTAAGATAAAACTGAGAGTGGTCGGGGTGAGGTTTGAATAATTAAGATATTTAGAATGGTGATGTTTGGATCTGATGTTGTTGACAAAGGATGAAGGTAGTGTGTACTGAAAGTCTTTGAGGGAATTGGGTATTGTCTTAGTTCTTGTAGAGGTTCTGGTAGGTAAAGGTGGTGGTGGTGGTAATGGTTGAGGTTCTGGTGTTGGTTCAGGTGTGGGTGAAGTGTGAATGGTTGGAGTATTGGTGGTGTTTGGTTCAGATTCTGGTTGAGGTGTGACAGTTGAGATAGGAGTGGTTGGTGTAAGATTGATTGGTGTGTTTGGGACAGAAGTAGAAGATGATATTGGTGATGGAGATAGTGGTGGTTGTGTAGGAGTTGGTGGATGTATGTATGAGTATTGTAATGGTGATGTGAATGGGTCATGAGTTGGTGTGAAACTTGGTGTGTGGAAAGGAAAGATTGTTTCATCAAATATGACATTTCTGCTGACAATGGTCTTATGTGTTTTGGGATCATATAAGATATAGCCTTTTTGGTTTGGTGGGTATCCTACTAGGACAGTTGGGGTTGATTTTGATTCAAATTTGTCATGAGTGTGTGTGTAAACATGTGTTCTGCAGCCAATGATCCTGAGATTGTCAAGGTTTGGAGGTTTGTTATGGGCTTTTGTGATTGAGGATTTTGGATGGTATTATGTTGATAAGATAAGTGGAGGCTAGGATGCAATATCCCCATAAATGAATTGGAAATAGATTGATCTGGCCATCTCTAGAAGTTGTCTGTGTTTCCTTTCAACTCTGGCATTCTGTTGTGGGGTGTATGGACATGAAGTCTAGTGTATTATACCTTGTGATTGAGTGAAATCAGTGAAAGATTGGTTTATGAATTATGTGCCATTATCACTCCTAATTGTTTGAATTTTGGTTTTGAACTGTGTATTCACATAGGAGTTGAAAATTTGAAAGGTTGTGTATACATGGTGTTTAGAGGGAATGAAGTATGCCCATGTAGCTCTAGAAAAATCATCCATAATGGTTAGGAAATATTTACATTTATTGAGTATTGGATGTTTATAAATACCCCATACATCCATGTGAACAAGAGAAAACATACTACTAGCATGAGAATTACTGGTTGGAAATGGTAAAAGGTGACGTTTGGCCAAAGGACATATAGTACATTTTGAATCTATATTACAATGAAAAATAGGAGAAATGGACTTGATTTTCTTTAGAACTTGAAAGGAAGGATGGCCAAGTCTTGCATGCCATAGGTAAGCTGAACTGTTATTGGTGAGAATTGTTGCAGTAGATGGAGTAGAGATGCCGGTCTTTGTGAGGGGAGTTGGTGTGAGTGTGTAGAGTCCACCATGTAGTGTTCCAGCTGTCTTCGAGCCATCATGGCCCTGAAAGATGCATTGATTGTGAGTAAAAGTGACTGATGAGTGTGTAGAGTTGGTAATTCTGCTGATAGAAATTAGGTTGTAAGTGAATGTTGGGATGTAGAGGACTCCCTTAAGGATGAGGTGTGGTGTGACTTGGACTGATCCAATGATTTTCACATATGTGGTTTGTCCATTTGGTAAATAAACTATGGTTGGGTGCTTGCAATGTTGTATGTCAAACATTAAGGTGAGACAAGTACAGATGTGATCAGTAGCACCACTGTCAATTACCCATATTTCCTTAATACCAGATGAAAAAGAAGCAATGAAAATGTACTTTATACCTGCCATGTGTGGGAGATTTGTAGCAGTGAACTCCCTTTGATTTTGGTTCTGCATCATCAGAAGGACTTGGTTTAACTGGTTCTGCAACTGATCCATTCTGGTGAAGAAATATGGGTCAGTTGAGTTGCCTAAAGTATTAGTCATAGTGAGAGGTGTTGTGTGGTTCTCTTGCTCAGAATCTTCACCCCCGTGACTGCATTCACTGAGCCCTTATAATGTTGTTGTGTCCTCTGAGATGGTGGTACAAATTTGCCATGTAATGGGTGACCAGAAGGGTATCCAACTATCTTGTAGCATTTATTACCATAGTGTCCTTCTTTCTTGCAGTTTGTGCAAGTGATTCCCTTCCTGAATGGTGCTTTCTTGTATCCATTTGATGATTGATTAGTAGCATTAATGGCATTTGGTTTTGGAAATTGATTGTGTCTGTTTGTGCTGTAAGTATTGAGGGCTGTGGGAAGTGATATTGGATTGGATTTTGGTATGTCCCTTTGCTTCTCCTCATGTCTGAGCATACTGTAGGCTTTGGAGACTTGTGGTAATGGCTGGATTAGAAGTATCTGACCTCTGATGTTGGTGTAACTGTCATCCAACCCCATGAGAAACTGAATCAATCTCTTTCTTTGCTCTCTTTCACCATTGGTCTTACCATTCTCAAAATCACATCTGCAAGTGCAAGCATAGGGAGCCTCTAAAGCATCCAACTTAACTGGTGTGTTAAGTTGTTTCAACTGGATTATTTCATTTGAAACTTGGTAAATTTTGTGACCATCCAACTGAGAGTAATGTTCACTCAACTCATTCCACAAGGCAGTAGCAGAGTTCACAAAACTGAGATTATTTCCAATCTGTTTAGAAACTGTATTGAGTATCCAAGAAATCACCATGTCATTTGCCCTCTCCCATAAAGATCTCATGGGTGAAGTTGTTGCGGGTTCATCAAATTCTCCATTGATTAGTTTCAACTTGTTCCTAGCATTCAAAGCTATCATCATAGAACGCCTCCAACTACTATAGTTTTCTGATCCAGTTAGTTTCTTGGAGATCATAATCAAGCCAGGATGGTCATTTTGGTGAAAATACAGGGGATGATGGATGGAGTTGACATCATCAGTGTTTGGTTGTTGTGATGATGAAGATGAATTGTCTGTGTTGTTATTTGAGTTTGCCATGGTGATTTTGGAAGATGTTAATGGCAAAAAATGATCAAGAAAGGTAGTTATAAGTTTTGGCGGGAAAAACAATTATGATGAATTTTGATAAATTTTGATGAATCTTGAATGTATTTTGATTGTTATGATCTATTCTGATTGTGTGATTGTAATTAGAATGGTGATTTGAGTGCTATGATGGTAAAATTTGGTGAATTTTGACAGTTTTGGATGATCTGTGGTGGTGTTGTGGTGGTTGACCGGTGGTCAAAGTTTGTTAGATGATGGTCAAAGTTTGTTGGGTGCTGGCCGGAGTTTGTTACATGATGGCCGGAGCTAATTGTGCTCTGATACCATATTGAATTATGAATGAAATGAATGGAATTGTGATTTCTCATTAACCTAAAAACATACTACAGTGTAGTATTTATACAAGATGGAAGTCAAAGATAAAAGTCAACTATGCTACAACTATGCTACTATCATCTACACTACTTCTACTACTGTTACATTGAATAGAAACTAGCTATTACATTGGGTTACATTGAATCAAGCTCTTTCTCTGTAGAATCTGCATTCGATGTGGACTGTATCTTCTTGTAGAGTTGACTGTAGCATGATTTTGTGATGGAGATGACTGGGTTACTTCTTTAATATAACGATCGAAACTTAATATCTTTGAACCAGTCCATTTCCAGATTGATTGAAATGCCATCGCTGTGTTTGCGGGGGTGAATATTCAAAGAAAGATCTCTCAAGACGAAAGTCAAATGCATTCAAACTCGATGTCTTAGTAACTTCATAAGATACAATCACACAAACTTAAAAACGACTTATAAAATGATCACTAATAACATAGATTATAATAACAAAGATGCATTAGCAAACGTCAAACGTATTTTGAATATTCAAGCCGTAACCAACGTATAATGATTACATATTTAAATAAAAAAAATTAAACAATAACAAGCGTACAATGAAAGGTTTTACGAATAATTTAAAAATAATAATAATAAATAAATAAAAACTTTAAAAGATAAAATAGGTTTTAACCTTAGGAGTGGACGACTTCATAATATGCATGCAAAAAAAATTAAAACCACATATATCCTCGAATACCGTAATTATTCTTCAGATTGCCCTGTGAACATATCATGAAACTTTTCTTAATTGCAGGCATGCCCTAATCAGTAAACCTAAATGATTACAACATGGAAAACAAATATTGCAAGTTCAAAGCAAAACCCAAGATAGTTATTGTCCTTATGTGTTAACCACTCATTCTTACAGAAAAGAAGCTTTAAGACTTCCCATCTTTTAAACTAAACAGCTCCTACGTCTTTCATGTTACTTAGTTGATTAAAAAAGCAACAGGAAAATGAAAAAAACTATTATTAAAATTTTAATCTTGTAATTGTAATCCCTCAATAAACCACACAAGGCCTTGGTTAGAGAAGCTAATAAAAACATGTTTTATCAAAGCTTGGAGTTCCAATTTATAACTAGTTTCCCTCGTACCATTTAGTTCATCAAGGCAATGTGGGATGCAAAACACATTCTCTACTACTCTCCCCTTTTGGCAAATAGGTTTAAACAAAAAATCAATCTTGTTTTCTCAAACATAAACATAACACTATAACACAAACACATAGATAATTATGGTCTTATAACTACATTAATTTATCTTTGTGTCTTGTTTGTTAAGCTTATGCGTGTATATGTTATCTGCAATAAAAACTTAGATTCATAAATGTGACTTCATTTGTATCTTTTCTAAAATATATACTTAATAACAAATCTTTTAAACAACTACGAACAAAGATATCGATGAAGGAATAACAAGCACATAGTTCACCTCGATCCACTATGCGTTTTAATTCTTTTCAAGTGAAGTTAGATTCATTATTAGTGATATGTTAGTATTAATAAATTGGGAATGTCTAACCAATGCCCTAAGGGCATTGGTTAAGATTTGTCATTTTGTGGTTTATAATAACTATTCATGTGGGTCCTCCGTCCAAATATGTAATTATATGTCAACTATAAGGACCATTTGTGTAACTAAAAACCACAAAATGACAAATCTTAACCAATGCCCTTAGAGCATTGGTTAGACATTCCCTAATAAATTCCATTGTAAGGTTTACCGATTCTTTTTAAAACCTTTAGGTAAAAACATAGATTTAAGATCATTTGAGAACTAAAGATTATTTACATACCAAGGGATCAATCTCCACCTTCCATTTTTATTTGATCTAATGGATGAGATTAATCCCAACAATTTAATAAACCCACTTTCATCATTTTTTTTCAAATATTAATATCTTTCAAACCGTTAATCGTTAAGCGAAAAAAAATATATCATTGCGACGAGCATTTAATTATCTTTCTATAGATAGGCACTTTGATATACTTTCAACAAAAATATTTTTTTCGTATTTTTCACGTTTTTTTTTTAATTTTTTCGTTTTTTTACGTTACTGAATTTTGCATTAAAAAATCATATATGATAAAACACTAATTTGAATATCACATGTGATATTAGTGTAATATCATATATGATATGTAATATCACATGTGATATTAGTGTAATATCACATATGATATTACATATCATATATGATTTAACACTAATATCACATGTGATATTCAATTTAGTGTTTTATCATATATGATTTTCTTCATGCAAATTTCAGTAACGTAAAAAACGAAAAAAATAACGAAAAAACGTGAAAAAAACGAATTTTTTTTCTTTTTTCGAAAGTATATCAAAGTGCCCGTCTATAGAAAGATAATTAAATGCTCGTCGCGATGGTATAAATATTTTCACTTAACGATTAACGGTTTAAGAGATATTTAAATTATAAAAAATATGTGAAATAATAAAATGTTTTTAATCTCAACAATTGATTTATTTTTAGATGGATGGTAGAGATGAGTCCCTTAGTATGTGAGAAAAGTTTGGTATGTAAAATAACTCTACTCAAAAACATATGATCTATTTCTTTTTCATACATTTTTACTTGATATTTAAGGTAATTTATAGAGCTTTTTAAATAATCAAGACATCTTAGACTATTGGTAGTATTGGATAAGTCTTAAGTACTAGGTTTTCGATTGAACATAATTCTCCACTGCAACCTTTTAAAGACGCATTATTGAACTAAAAAGTTGTTAAAAAACAACAAAATCTGAAATATTAAACTAACATTGTAAACATTATTTTTAAAATTTTATAAAACAATAAAAACAGCATTAAATTTACTTATCTTTACTATCTAAAATGGAAAAATGGTCAAAGGAGAAAAGTGAAAAGCTTGAATGTTGAAAAATGGTCAAATGTGAGAGAAAGCTAAGGCTCAAACGCATATTTACACAGAAATCGTACACTCCCTTCTCTCTCTCTCTCTCTCTCTCTCTCTCTCTCTCTCTCTACTCACGAGATATAAAACCCTAGCTTTTCTCGGCCGCCGCCACCACCGAGGTATGTTCTTCTTTCTAAAAGGGCTTTTCTTTTATGAGTTTATTATTATTTTTTCCGAAGGTTTTGGTGATTTTGGTGTTTTGAGTTAATGGTAGAATCGCGTTTACCGGTGTCTAAATTAAGATGCTTTTAGGAAGCAAAGTAGCAGAACTACGATTCAGGTTTGAAAGGGTATAAGCTTTATACAATTTTTGAGTATTTAGCTTTTTGGGGATTTTCATGTATTGAGTTAATTGATGTTTTGTTTTGCTGATTTAGGGGTTAGGTACAATTATAAGATGCAGTTTGGGAGGCCGAGAGGCGTAGGATATTGGTAAATTGCCTTTTAAAAAAAATAGGATGTGTTTTATTTGTTGGTTGGTTTATATGGTTTGCGATATATACTGTTTGCTACTTTGTGGAACAGGTGGAGTGAGATGTTTGAAAGAAAAGATTGGTTTTCGTGGTCTGGATCGTCTTGCGGCTGCGAAAGAAGCTTTAACTGAGAATGTGAGTTCGTCACCGATTTCATATGGTAGAAGTGAGTGTAAAAATGTTTCTTTGGAGAGTTCGAAGTCAAAAGAGAGTGTTAGGGTTACGATTCACTTTCAGCCGTTCAGGTGAATTAGTAACTTGTCATAAATTAGAATGTTAGGAAAATTGATTGACTTAATTTGATTAGAATGTGTCTGTGTGTATTCCGGGTGAGATAAGGCAAGGGGAGGAGATAGCGTCGTATGTGGATGGGGATTGTCAAATATTACGTGATTCTAAAGTTGCCATATTTTATATGTAATTGTAGGAATCCCTATTGTCATGCCCACCATTCTTTCTGTAACAATGGCCATTAGCTCAGCAGGTTTGTTCCTTCATAGATATTTTCCAATATATCACCTTTCTTTGAAACCTTTGACATATATTTGCATATACTGTAGGGAGCCATTACAAAAAGAATGACAGCCATTGAAGAAATGGCGGGAATGGACATTCTTTGCGGTGACAAAACCGGAACGTTAACACTAAACAAGCTCACTGTCGATAAGAACCTTATTGAGGTTAGTTCATAAATGTGTCTAAATGGCAACTTGATATGTAAAACAGTAGAGGTCGCTATTGTGACCGCATTTACCTATAAATGGGCCAACTTTGGATATTTTTTATCTGATGGATCAAATGGATTAAGCATAAAATATGCATTGTGAGGAACGTGCCACGATGGGTTGAACAGGATGAAATTTAATGGATGTAATCACATTGACGCATTATTGACTCGTATTAAAATTGCCATTGTGAACCTTTCCAACGCTCCTATTTTGCTACCTGAAATGATAGGGTAAGCATCTTGTAAATTTGTTTACTACCTTGCATTTAACTTTTTGTTTACTTAAATTCAAAGGTATTTGCTAAAGGAGTATATGCAGATACCGTTGTTTTGATGTCAGCTCAAGCCTCCAGAACCGAAAACCAGGATGCCATTGATGCTGCGATAGTTGGTATGCTTGCTGATCCAAAAGAGGTAATCTTGTCAAGAACCAATTATACAGTAAAACAATGTGTCTCTTGTTTTGTAATTATGTGTATTGTTAGGCTCTTTAAACATTTCTTGTTTGCATTTTAGGCACGTGCCCACATTCAAGAACTACATTTTTCAATCCTACTGATAAGCGCACAGCGTTGACTTATATGGACAGTGAGGGTAAAATGCATAGAGGTAGCAAGGGTGCTCCCGAACAGGTATCGTGACATTCTATAGTCAATAAGAAAACTTGACTTTTTCCTTACCTTTTTTACCATTTGAAATTACTGAATTACTTATTTTTTATTTACTAGATTTTGAATCTTGCACACAACAAATCAGATATTGAACATCGAGTTCATCCTATTATAGACAAGTTTGCAGAAAGAGGCTTACGGTCACTTGTTGTAGCATACCAGGTCATTTATATTAAACAGATTTTTTGATCTATTTGACAATTGTTTTTTAAGGGATTTCTTGGTTGATTTTTTTGTTTCAATAAAAACAGGATGTACCTGAGGGATGAAAAGAGAGCCCTGGAGGACCATGGCAGTTTGTAGGACTCATGCCTCTATTCGATCCACCGAGGCATGATAGTGTTGATACTATACAAAGGGCTTTGGATCTAGGAGTAAATGTTAAAATGATAACAGGTACGTCAAGCAAATGCATATTTTGTAATTTTGAACTCAAACCGACTACTTGCCAACTTGGTGATTCATACGATTCTTTATGGTTTTAAAGAAAACTATGATGATTATATTAAACATTAAAATAAATTCTACAAGCCCGAAAATGTTGTTAAATACTTAAATCTGTAATAAAAACCGTATTGATTTCTGATGTGTTATTGGTACTATGTTTGACATCAAAAGTCAATTCTACTATTTAGGCCGAAATGACAAGATCAACTTGGAGATTCATATGATATTTGTAAATTTTTATGAAACTTGTAACAGTTGCATTGAACTTCTAATTGTATGTGATCTTAAATTATCGCATTCTTACCTTACTTTTTGCTTCGATGCTTGGCCTTTTATAGAAAATACTATCTACTGGCAATTGTCACCTAACATCATGCTGGTAATCTTAACATGGACTGTAGGAAATTTCTAATTGAATTGCTCATTTCTCGTTGTTTAACTGTCTTCTTCTATTGCAGCATAAAATTTGACCGAGATGAACTTTTCACTACTGCTGGAGTTTCACGCCGTATCAAGGTTTTTGAATTTGTTTCTGTAAGTCTTTGGTGCGATGTCCACCTCTTTTAAATATCAAGGTTGTAAAAATCGCTCGGCGGTACCGTGGCGGTTGACCCCCGCCAAGCGCCATAGCCGCCATAGCGGCGCCTAGGCTGCGCCATGGCGGTGACCCTAAATTACAAAAGAATTTATTAAATAAATGAATATTAGCAAGATTAATTATAAAAACTAGCTTAAATTAGAACAAAATCAATAAAATCGGAGTTAATTGCCGTGAATTTGAAAAAAAAAAAAACCCAGATCTGAAGTTGACCACCGTTGACCGACGTTGACCGTCGTTGACCAAACCGCCGCCAAGGCCGATTTTGACCGCCAAGCTCCGATTTTGACCGATTTCTGACCGATTTTGACCAAAACGCCAAATTAGACCGATATGCCAAAAATCGTGGCGTTTGACCGCCGCCAACCGCCTAGGCGCGCCATATCGCCGCCAAGGCCGATTTTTACAACACTGTTAAATATTCAAATTCCTCATATTTAGCTAGAAGCTTTTGCATCTATACAATCAGAAATTATTTTATTATATAGACAGGTAAAACAACTTTCAAATATAAGCTACTTGCACCTTAGATATATAAGGAAGGCAAACTTCTAGAATGAACGGATACCTTAGTGAATCGAAAGGAAATTTTTTTAGGCAATAAATGCTAGAAAAGTTTGGCACTTGTTAGGATCATTTTTGGTATCTCGTACATGGGTACATCAATGTATTAAAAGTAGTAACTGCTTTTCAATGGTCTTGCATTTGTCACGTTCAATTTCTTTCCTTGCTTTGAAATTTTGTATACTGATGAAGTTGAGATAAGCTTCATTTCATATGTACTAACCTACATATGTGTCTTCCAGGTGGTGAATGAAAATGTGGATGTGCAATGTCCTATAGTGGAGATGCCAACACGCTCCAAACTTAGTTGCTTGAGCTAGAACATGTATACAAAAAGCCACATAGCGATTAGCGATTACGAGGGTATTGTGTCTGTATGGGATGTAACAACACGTTTTATGTATAACGTTATACGAAACACTTACAGTTGTTTGCCGCTAGATTACTCGTTGCTATGCATTTTGATTATTTCACGTTTTATCGCATCTATAGTTGTTTGCTGCTAGAAAATTCCGTTGCTATGCACGGATACTCATCTATTGTTCAATATAAAGTAAAGAGAGCTATTTGACTATACATAGATAGGAACTCAATAACATGTCGACCACCAAATAGACAAAACATGAAAAATTCGAATATGCATATATTTAACTGAACTTTTGAAAAATTTAAAAATTATTGTAATTGTGAAAGAAAAAAGATGATTTTATTTGGAGAAAATTTTTATAGTAGCTCGGTTGTCGAGTGGTACTCCTTTTCCTTGACCAAAATGAAAAATCTCAAAATTTCAAAACAACCCAGGGCAACCTAACAGTCAAGCGACCACCTTATATACTTGAAATATATGACAAGATGTTAGAAATATATTAGAGCAAAAACTGAATCATATAACTTGTACATATTGTTCATACATATAGCTATACAAGATTATTTATTGAAGCTAGACATCGGGTTTTATGTTCAACGAGGTGAGCTGCGCCCGCCGCGTTGCGGCGGAGATGTTCCGTGTCCGGATGTAATGTTCTATTTTCGAATCTCACTAATTATTTTTATATGTTGTTTGATACACGCTAAGAATTTTTTCTAGAGTTGAATTATCGCATGTTACAACCGTTTGTAATTACATTTTGATCTTTTCACGTTCTATTTTGAATGTTATACGAAACACTTATCACAATATTGCATATCGTTAATTGTCTGCCGCTAGAAACCGCTGCCGCTAAGCGCGGGTACTCGCCTAGTTTACTTAAATAAGTATTCAATGTTAAATTACTGTTTTTAAAAAATTTAAAACTAGCAACTAAAGTCCTTAAATAAATACACAAAGGGACTAACCAAAAAGCTAACATAAATATGTTATTTATTTTTTTATTTTTTTTTCATTATTTGGAGTGTCACTTTATTACTTTAAAATTTGGAGTAGTGACTGAGAGACCTAAATTATGTGCCTCAATCTGTGTGATATCATTATGATGGTTACAGCCATGGAACTCACTATTTCACAAACCATCAAAATCATGCCACATAAATTTAGGCACATTTAGACACATAATTTAGGTCTCTCAACCATTTTGTGTCCCCTTTGACATTTGGCCCTTGAGCTCAATGTGGGATGCAAAGACCGTTTCTACAAAAGGTAATGTTACCTGCACCAAATAAATTAATGTATATACTAAAATTATGCACATACCATGCTGTAACGTATGCAATAATAATATGCTATTATGATGTGTGCATCAATTTATTTGGTGTGAGTATCAATTACTTCTACAAAACAGTTCTCCTTCATTTGGCATTTAGCTTTACCAAAAAAAAACAATCTTGTTCGAGTTAAACTTTTGCATTGGTCACTAACTCTACTCACCATCTCATTTCTTATTTTTATTGTTCATCTTTTCTTTTTTTTAATTTGCCTCGAATTTATTTTCCACTTCAAAAAACTAGTAGTTACATTAGTTTCAGCTTACCATAATACTCTTTCTAAAAATTTCAATGAAATCACTAATTCTTTTTTATCAAAGGTTAGGGCATCCACTATAATAAACCTATACAAATGTTTATACATTATAAACTCCATTAATTTATAATTATTTTCAATTATAAAGCTATTTCCACTATGAAAAAACCTATTCTTAAACTTTTTCGTTTTATAAGGGGCACTTAACACTTTCAAAATACTTAAACTTTGAACTTCTTTAAAATCATAAACATATTCATACTAAATAAACTCGAAATATACATCCACTATGGTTTATACATATTTAAGACCATTTCATCTTTTTATGAACCTTTTTCAAAAGGGATTTGCTACATCCACATAAATTTTTCACAAAAAATCCGCACTCGCTGACGTGTGAGCGAGTGATTGGTTTTTGTGGGAAAACCAATCATCCACTGACACGTCAGCGAGTGAAGATTTTTTGTGAAAAGTTTATGTGGCCCTAGCATTGCTCTTTTCAAAAACTACTATAGTATATGCTTTTAAAACTGTCTCTTTTGTGGCTTTTACCAAATTTAAAGAAATAATTAATGCATTATCTTAAATCGTGTATTTTTGTTTGCTAGACAATATTTGTGAGACGGAGGGGATATGTTTTTTGTTCACGTCTTCCTATAATTCTAAATTTGTGTTGGCTAACTAGTAACACAATAAGTTCAGAATTAGTGTTACGGGATTGCTAATACATTGCATGTATTTTTGGCTTTGTATATTGTCTGATGATGACGATCCCCGTGGTTGAAGAATGACGATGGCTTTGAGGAATGGCTACACAGTCAATGAAGGAGATGGCAAGAAAAGCGAGGTGGCTTTTTGATTTTACCATGTAAAGTGAATGTGAACAGACTATGAACTAAAGCTCTTTGTGTTTACTTGATTTCCCTATGTTAGAATCATGCAATTGTGGATTGTGTACTTTTATTTGAAATAAAGTTTCTTATTAGTTTCATATGTGTTGATAGTGATAAGTATGCATACAGTTGAGTATGATGCACGACATTTTGATGAACAATTCTTAGAATGAATAGTCAAAAAATGTAACTTATATAAGTCAACAAGCCTACCAACCCGTGATAAATCATGGGTGGCTTATAAAAAGTTTAGGGCGGTTGAACCATTGAACAAAAACCGACAAGAATTTTGCATTTTGGCTCAAATATTGCTTAGGGGGGTGGCAACCATGCCTAACGAAATTTCTCATACCTAATCACCCACCAATTATATCCTTCCATCTCATTTCATACCTATCTCATACCTAACTATAAATTTTAGTGGCAACCATGCATAACCCATACCTCATATAATTTTAATTTTATTTTTTTATATTTATACTTATATTAAACAATATCAGATTCTCAACATTAGTGTTCAACAAAATTACCAATATGCACTCCACCAACCCAACAACCACCATCTTCAACCCCATTACCAATATCAGATTCTCAACATTAGTGTTCAACAAAATGAAACTACCATTTATAATCTTGCGATCTAACCCATGTTGGTGCGAATTGATAGCTTGACAACATGAGGAGTAAATTTTTTTTTTTTAATGGAACGGCAATAAATATTATAGCCGTTGAACAACTCTTTTTTCCCACCCAACGCTCCATACCAAATCGGGGTAATTCACCGAATTCGCTCGTTTCAATCCATACCGATGGGGTGGCATCGGTGTTACCGAGCGGTTTGGGGCAAACCGAATGCCACACCGCTTCCACTGCCACCCCCTTAGAGTTGATATTTTTGTTCGCTATATAATCTGGTGAATCAATGTGTCTAAAAATGTTAAAATGAGTTTGAGTGGAAGACATCTAACATATATCCTCGAATGAACAAAAAAGTTATTAACAAAAAACAATCGTTATTTACCCCGTTCATTCTTGCAGTTTAAGGTCATTTCATTATTTAACTAATATTAGATACAATAAATTCAAAATTTTACAAATAGCTTTGCTCTATTGTTGATATTACTTAGTTTAAAAGAAAAGCAATACCATACAAGGGCTTGACTAAGAAGCTAATAAAGTCACAATTTTTTCAAAGCTTGGACTTTCAATTTACAACCGGTTTCCCTCATGCCATTTGGTTCATCAAGGCAATATGAATTGAAAACACGTTCTCTACAAAACTACCCTCCCCCTTTGGCCATTTAGCT
This sequence comes from Chrysanthemum makinoi, assembly GCA_910596185.1. NCBI lineage: Eukaryota > Viridiplantae > Streptophyta > Magnoliopsida > Asterales > Asteraceae > Chrysanthemum > Chrysanthemum makinoi. The sequence continues at coordinate 358,401,573 of OU343224.1, read as the reverse complement.
TTAAACAAAACATAATATACTATAACACAACACATTATAGTAATTGGGTAATTATGGTCTTATAATTACATATATCTATCGTGTCTCTTGTTTATTAAGCTTATGTACATATATGTTATCTGCAATAAACTTTATATTCATAACTCCGACTTCATTTGTATCTTTTCTAAAATATCTTTTTAACCGTATATCTTGAACTACAATGTCACCAATAGCATATTTATCTTGCATCTTGTTGTTGTGTAAATCTCCATGACAAGAAGTTGCCCTCTCGTATAACCTTGGACAAACAAATCAGACTGTTACAGAAAACATGGGGCTCATGCGGTTGGATAGCTGCTAGCGGTTCAAAAAGTAATATATCGGTTGGTCGGTGGATGAAATACTCGTCATGTATATACATCACTTTTTATATATACACATAATCATGTATATGAGAAGATTAGTAAGAATATAACATAGGAAGAAATATCATTTGTTTCGAAACTTGTATGCATTGTATCTTGTTATTTTGTCCATGTCACCATCGAGTGTCACATTTTGTAGTTTACAAATTGCTCTTAGATTTGTAAATGATCTATCAAACAATACTATTTTTATGGTAGTAAATTAAATGAATGTAAATCATAAATGAACAAACATAAAAAGTTAGAATAGTAAATAGCCGCATATGGCAATGAAACGTTTATGTGAATATAGTGGTGCGTTGTGAGTGATGATTGATGAAGTACTTTATGGAGGATCTTTGAATCCAATTATCATAGAAGACTTAGAAATATTGTACAAATGCATGAATTCGGAGTAAATATAGATATTTTATTATTATTAGGCGAGTACCCGCGCCTGACGGCAGTGGTTATTAGTGGTAGACAATTAACGATGCGATATTGTGGCAAATGTTTCGTTAACATTCAAAATATAAAGTGAAAAGATGAAAATGTAATTGCAATAATATAATAATACTCATAACCAAAAGTTAATGATTTAAAATTAAAGTAATAAACAAAAAAATAATAGTAATACTTATGAGCGCCCTTGTCAATAATATGATTGATAGCAATGCTTTTAAACCCGGGTTGACCCGGCCGGTTGAACCAGGAACCGGCTCGGACACCGTTCTGGATAGGACCGGGTTTTTGCTTGTTTGAGAATTAGATTGAATCACCGGTTTTTCGTTGACCCCGGTTGACCCGGTTTGATAAACCCGATCGGGTCATATTTTTATTAAAAAATTTAACAATATGTTTTTTTCCAAATTGCCAAAGATAATTTTTAAAGTTACCAAAAATAATTTTCTACTTTTTTATATTTCCACTTTTCTACATTTTGACTTTTTGACCATTTTTCAGTTTTTTTAGTTAAGATTTGATGTAACCCTACTTTTTATCCCACATTGGATAGAAAAGGAAACTACGTTAACTTTATATACCAGATTGTACTTGGATTTTATGTATTTGGATTAGTATCAGTTTTCACAAATCTAGTGAACGACTTTTCCGACCCGACAAGTTGTTCATTGGGATGTGAAAAAATTATACTAGTTCTTGATTTTTTAACAGTAACCTTTTGGGCAAATGATAAAAAAATGCATCGAACTTGACATTTTATGTGATTGTGTGTAGCCAACTATTTTTTTTCTTATTATATGTACTGAACTTTCAAATTTCGATCATTATGTTTATTTTGTGACAATTCTGCCATGTCAAATGACTATTTTACCCTTTGAAATTTAAAAAAATTAAGGGTAAAATGGTCACCAAATACACACAATAATCGAATTTTGAAAGTTCAGTACACACAATAAGAAAAAAAATAGTTTGCTACACACAATTATAAAAAATGTCAAGTTCGATGCATTTATTTGTGATTTGCCCTAAGCTTTTCTTATAAAGTAATTGAAATATTTTACGTCTTTTTCTTTAGGTAACTAGATTGATAAATATTTGTAACTATTATACAATTGGCTTATTTCAAAGCTTTGTAGTTAGGGGTGGTAATCGAGTCGTGTTAATCTATTCGGGTTCGTGTGTCGGCGGGTTAGTCTAGTCTTTACCCAAACACGACCCATTTATCAATCGTGTCAAGAAACTCAACCTTAACCCAGACCTGCATAACACGTGTAACTCACTTGTGACCCGTTTAACCCATTTAAGTATATAAGTCAAACATTGAACAAAGGTGGTTGTTTGCCGATTTAACTAGTTTAAATGTAAAAAATGATATAAGGATCTAAAATATGATAAAAATAACATAGAAATAACTACGCGACAATTTTCTGAATTATAAGCGTCAATTTTCATGATATCTAAGGTATAAAATTATAATTCACTCATACTAAGTAAATAACAAAATACATTTAATCCACATGCAACATAAAAACCAGGTTATATATTTTATTTTTAAGATCTTACATAGTTAAACGAGTCACGGGTTGACCTGTTTAATACTTACTCAAATCAAACACGACCCGTTATTAAACGGGTTAGACAGGTTGACCCGTTTTTTTACCTAAACCTATTTTTCCTCAACCCAAACCTGTTTAACTTCGTGTCGGGTTCGTGTCATCTATCGTGTCGTGTGAAGAATTGCCACCTCTACTTGTAGTTGCATACTTGCATAGTTGCATGTAGATATGATATGTCACCTATATGATGAATCTCATATTTCTTTGTAAACATTGTGCACGAATATCTTGAAATTCAAGATAATTATTTTCGCGTATATATGTTGTTATTTTGATTTGGCAACGATCATGTTACTGTATTTGTTCATTAGAGTATCATACACTGATATGAAATCTCATGAGGAAATACCATTGACATGAAGAAGTTATATCGGTTTTCCTTTGTATTTAGTTTGTCTTTTTTTTTTTTTTTTTTCTTTTTTTTTTTTCCCCTTTAATTTAGTTTCTTCCAATTCTTAAATCTAATGAGTTGTAAGAAATTGGTAATCTGTGTAGTGTGTACCTCGTATTGCTCTAAATATGTTCATACTTTTCTATAGGGGTGTTCATTGGTTCGGTTATCGGGTTGTTCGGTTTGTTCGGTTATTTTTTTTTCTAGGTATAACCGAGAACCGAACCGAACCGAAATTAAAATGATTCAACCGAACCGAATAACCGAAAACTGAACCCTCATAACAGAAAACCGAACTGAATAACCCGAATTACATAAATTTAATTATTTATTCATTTATTTATATGATTTTTAGAAAGAAAAAAGAATTAAAGCTTAAAAAATGTTATATTTAAAAGAGTTTTAATAAATTTTTTATATAAATATATAAAAAAATATATATATTTATTTAAATTCGGTTTTCGGTTTGGATTGCTAAAACCATAACCGAACCAAAAACCGAATATTTAATTCGGTTCGGTTCGGTTTCGACAAATTCGATTCGGTTACGATTTAGGTTCGGTTATTTTCGGTTTCATTTTTCGGTTTATTTGGGTATTACCCAACCCATGAACACCCCTACTTTTCTATTTAAGGAACATGCAAATTATTGATGTGTAAATAGAATGGATTGGTTCATTGTTGTTGGCCCGGCCTTGATACGAAACCCAACTACCCCACTTATCTACGAAGCCCAATAGGTCAAAAATTATTTATCTTCGAATGTCGAGCGACTTTTTAAATCCAACTAAAAAGTCGTGTTTACAAAACCTTTTCATTTTCATACTAAAAAAAAAAGTACACTTTCTTGATTCATGATAAGAGGCCAAAGGTTACCAAAGTATATCTTTACTATTAGGTTTTGCCAGTTTGAACATCCTGAGAAAGTGAAAACAAGTATACATTTTTAACAAACATATCGCATATCTAAATTTTGTATATTATCCGAATGTCCTTGCCAATCTCGTCTCGATAGAGTACTTCCAATCAGGTGTATTCTTAACCATACCGAAATCAGCAACCTTTGCTGTCATGTCATCACCAAGAAGGATGTTAGCCGGCTTCAAGTCTCGATGAATAAAGCTTTGTTGTGCCAAACTATGCAGGTACTCAACCCCTCTTCCCACATCTAAAGCAATTGAAACCATTTGTTTCCAACTAAGAGGAAGACTCTTTTATTCTTTTCATTTGAACATATGCCGGCTTAACGTTCCATATGACATGTATTCATAAACCAACGCCTCTCGTTATCATCGATATAATAACCAAGAAGAGCAACAAGATGTTTGTCTTGCTTTTGTTAGTACTCCAATCTTTGCTTGGAACTCATTCATTCCTTTTGTTTCATTTATGCCACATTTCATCCTGTTGAAAGCTTTCGTCTTATAAGTGATTGTTAAGCCATAATATAGATATTTTACTATTGTTTGATGTAACCCAACTTTGTGTCCCACATTGGATAGAAAAGGAAACTATGTTAACTTTATATACCAGATAGTACTATGTTGTTATTTATTTCAATTAGTATAAAGTTTACACGAATCTAGTGAACTACTTGTCCAACCCGACAAGTAGTTTGCTGGTTGTGTGAAAATTTTATACTAGTTCTTGATTTTTTTATCAGTAAACTTTTCTTATCAAGTAATCGAAATATTGTACGTCTTTTTCTTTAGGTAAATAGATTGATAAATATTTGTGGCTATTTCAAAGCCTTGTTAGTTGCATACTTGCATGTAGATATGATATGATGAATCTCATATTTTTTTGTTAACATTATGCACAAATATCTTAAAATTCGAGAAAAATATTTTCGCATATATATGTTGTTATTTTGATTTGGAAATAATCAGGTTAGTGTATTTGTTCATTACAATATCATACACTGTTATGACATCTCATGAGGAAATACCAATGAAATGAAGAAGCAATGTCGATTTTTCTTTGTATTTCGAATTTTTTTGCTTTTATTTTGTTTCTTTCAAGTTTAATTCTAGTGAGTTGTATACTTGTATGTATTGCTCTAAATATGTTCATACTTTTCTAGTTAAGGGAACATGCAAATTATTGATGTCTCTAAATTGAATGGATTTGCTCATTGTGTTGGCCGGGCCCTCATTGATACGAAACCCAACTGGCCCACTTATCTAAGAAGCCCAATAGGCTCATCTTTTTTTATTGTCGAGTGACTTTTTTAACCCAACTAAAAAGTCAGGTTTAATGTAAACCTGACTTTTTGTAAACCGTTTACAAAACCTTTTCATACTATATCAAAAACATATACACTTACATGATTCAAAGTTTCAAACAACATTTTGAAGCAACTAGCAATTAGCGTTTAGCATTCTGTAGTGAAAACAAGCATACATCTTTAACAAATATTTCTCGTACCCAAATCTTGTATGTTAGAGTTTACGAATTTTCTCATTTCGTTACGGTAGTGTTCAATTTTTTCATATCCTACTAATATAGTATTGTGTCAAGATTCTTAGAAACTCCAACTTAGATCTTGATAGATATATAAAACATCAAATAATTTATAAGATTTATGGATCTTAATAGTTATGGGACTTATTATTGGTTGACATAGAATAAGTTAAAAAGAGCTTATCCAATCAATAATAAATATTCAACCAAGAAATATAGAGTGTAAAGTCCTCCATGCTCCCCCATGTGAGGAGTTCCCTAATTTCCATCATAAAATAATACATGCATTATCTCACCATTTGTTATAAAAATAATAATATAGAATAAAAAAGTGATAGATGATTGTCATTTCGTATCCAAGGGAAACAAGTACAAAAAGTATGATTATAAAATTATGCAAACAAAATGCTAGAGTTAGATTCTCAAATACAAATATACAATAGCTTAATGGGTTCTAAAAATAGTAAAAAGTATTTTTTTTTTTTTTAACAAAGATTACATTTCATATAACTCCTCACAAATAGAGGTAATTTGAACACAACAAGTTACATCGAACATAAAGGGCAAAATCGAAGCCGACTTGCCAAACAAAATACACGAAGCAACAAGTTAAGCCAAAAGAAAGCATACACCCTAATAGTTGTGACAGACCACAGCAACACCATACAAGGGTGGGGGGAATCACCAAAGTGAGCTTTAGGGAGACACAACCATACGAAGATGTAGCTTGACAAAAGTACACAAAGTACAGAAAACATACATAGAAGATAAAATAAAGCATCCTAAAAGGAGCCAGAGCAAAACCCCAACAGATCTAGAATCAAAACCCAAAGCTACAACAAGCTATCGATGGCGGACTACAACAGGTTTGAGCAGACTGAGCAGGTGGCGGCAGCGACAACAACGGCAGCGGCGAGAGATGACGTGAGTAAGGCTCTTATTGTGGGAAAATAAAGTACAAGAAAGGATTCGGACGGTCGGTCGAAACCGACCGCCGGAGAAAAGGATTGGATTTGGGTGGATGTGTTTTAGAGAGAGGTAGGTGGATGTGTTTTAGAGAGAGAGGGGGAGGTATAAATGTAGTAAAAAGTACTTGTACACCCCAAGTTGAATATTGGAATTTTTATTTTGATTTGTCTTAAAATAAGTGTATTTTCAAATTTTAACCAATCAACATACTTTTTAAAGAAATTTTTTAGGTTCGAAATATGTTAGTTGCGCGTATATTAGACTTTAAAATTTAATGGTCATACGTAAAATCTCTTTAAATTAATAAAATATATTGACCTCAACACTATTAATTTATAGAGGTTTTACTGTAATTTGATTTACTTGACTTTGTTTGATTTTCAACCATTTTGACCCATGTGAATTATGGCTAATTTGATACTACGTTTTTGGTCAACTTGACCCATTGGAAAATACAATATCGCTCAACTTAGTCCATTTATCAGTTAATATGTGATCACTGTATGCCAATGTGACAGCAAAACGGCGACGCCCCAAACTTGTTTTCAAAAGACAAAGTGTGCTAGTTGTTCTAAGTGGCTCCTAACCGAAATTTCCTAAACCCGAGCAATGTACATAACCTTGATGCAAATAACAAGTCTCGATATTCAACACGTATACGAGAAGTCTAAAATATACCCGTAAAATATAACTTGCAGCATAAACAACTAAAGTGGCAAACAGACACATATGACCATAAACATTGAAAACCATGTTCAAATATTTAAGAATTTGCTCTATCATATATTTGTCAATTGTACCGATTACAAGACCATGTTCCCTTTTCATGGGATCAATCAGCTTAAAGGACTCTAATCAAATTTAGCACAATAACACATGCTTTAAATCAAAAAGAAAAACAAAAAAAAAAAAAAAAAAAAAAAAAAAAGGGATCTGTCCAATGAAAAGAACCTGTATATGATCTGTGCTTGGCTTGAATGATGATCAAAGTTGACTTTTTTTGGTTATCGACAATCTGATGAACCAAACGTGTCTGAAAATCCTGCAGGTTTATTAGGAATACTTGACTGAGTTTGACTAAATGACATATCAAACGTTCTTGAAGAACCTTCACCCTTGCCATCTTTGAAGAACTTCAGGAAGGCTCATACGATGGCTATAACTTTCTTCGACTTCTTCATGTTTAGAGGGTTTCCATTGTTCTACAAGTGGGCCCAACACGTTAACCGCATGACACATGTCTGGTCTCTGAAACGGCTCACGTGCAGTGCAGTGGCCTGCCAGCTCAGCTACCTTTATTATGCTTTCTAGAGTATCTTCGTTTTCAGTATCAAGCGTTTGGTCTATTGATTTTACTATGTTTTCTTTGGTGATAATTACCCTTCTGAACCATGAAACCAAATGACATCTCTCATCTGGCATAGTTTCGTCTAGTGCTTTCCGGCCAGTAATTAGTTCCATCAAGACTACCCCAAATGCATAAACGTCCACCTTGGTTGTCACCCTCCCGGTAGCTATTTTCACACAGAAAAATAATAATTTCTATCAGAATTAAGTTTTTGGGTAGCTTTTACTGATCTATGTGTCTAAAACAGGCCGTTTTTGGGCGGGTCAACACATATTTATAAGTAAATGGGTCGAAATATATAGCCACATGTAAAATAAGAAGTGTAATTTTTAAAGCATAACCGTAAAAGTAAAGGTAAGTAATTCTTACCAGCATACTCTGGAGCCAAATAACCGAAAGTCCCTGCAACTTTCGTCTCAATTGAAAACTTCCCACCCTTCCCGTCAGCTGCGTTCTTAACCAAGCCAAAATCAGCAACTTTTGCTCTCATATCCTCACCAAGAAGAATATTAGACGGCTTTAAGTCTCGATGAATAAAGCTTTGCTGTGCCAAACTATGCAAATACTCGACACCTCTTCCCACATCTAAAGCAATTGAAACCCTTTGTTTCCAACTAAGAGGTTGACTATTATTTTCACTCCAGTCAAACAAATGTTGACTTAAAGTTCCTTTTGGCATATATTCATACACCAAAAGCTTCTCGTTATCATTAGCACAATAACCAAGAAGAGCAACGAGATGTCTATGCCTAACTTTTGTTAGTACTCCAATTTCCGCTTGAAATTCATTCATCCCTTTCGTTCCCTTCACACCTATCTCCATCCTCTTGACTGCTATTTCAGTCCCGTCATGTAATTCACCTTTGTAAACGACTCCAAATCCACCACGTCCCAAAACATTATCTTCGCTGAAATTATTAGTAACTTGTCGAAGCACTTGACAGGATATCATCACTTTACCGCCTTCAAAAACTTGCATCTCACTATGATCTCCACTACTTTGACTTTGTAGTTCACTAAAAACTCCATAGCGATTCGAGCTACTTCCTGCTATACTTTCTTTAACCACCACTTCCTTACCATAACGATTTGAGCTACTTCCTAGTACACATTCTGGTACTAATTCCTTACCGCTTTCTGGACTTCCAACCCTCCCAAATTTCTGGTATTTGTGCTTCATATAACATTTGTAAGACACAAACAACACAATCCCAGCAAAGAAAAGAACACTAACAGCGATACCAATAACCAAACCAACTGACGCCCGTTTCGACCGTTTAGCCAAGCTTCCACTCGAAGCACTAATATTTGACACCGACCCAGGTGGTGGACTTAAAGTACTAATGTTCACACCTAAAAAGGGATTATTATCATCTAAAAACTTCACCTTTGGCGAAAATGCAGGTACAATACCAGATAGATTATTTCTCGACACATCAAGAAGTTGTAGATCCTTCAAAGACGTCAAGACCTTAGGAATAGGCCCCACAAGATTATTCCCATCCAACGATATACTTCTCAACGAAGTCAAATTAGCAAAAGCCGGCGAAATAGTCCCTGAAAAATTCTGTTTTGCAAAGTTCACACTCGTCACATTTTTATTAGCATCACAACTAACAAACTCCCATCCTGCACACGCGTCATTCCCTCTCCAAGACTCAGCTAACGACAACGGATATCCAAGTTCACCAGCAATCTCAAGCAACGTATTCACTTGATAATCACAATCCCCCGGTTTCTCTAAACAAAAACTATTACTCCCAACTTCCCCTAACTCAACTTTCACATCACTCCCAAACATAGGAACCGGACCTTGCAACTTGTTATTCTGCAAACTAACATTAAGCAAGAAATGCAACCTCGTAATCTCAACAGGAACCAAACCCGTCAACAAATTATCCCTAAGTTGCAAATCAAATAACTCAAAACTAGCACTACCTAAACTAGCCGGAATCACACCACTAAAAGCATTACCCTGTAACCACACTTGACTAAGCTCAACCATCGAACCTAAAACATCGATACCACCACTAAGTCCCATCCTTTGATTATTCAACCACAGAATCCCGATATAAGACTTGCCAAAACTTAAAGGCAACTCGCCCGTTAAGTTATTATAACTCAACCTTAAATCTACCAAGCTAGACAAGCTCAACCATCCGAAACAAACACTTGTGTTTGATTCTTTATCTCCAACCAACTCAATCCAGGCTCTTTCTTTATGTTCCTTTTTTTCATTAAATCGCGGATTTTTGTAACCCCACCCCATTTATGACCCTTAGCATGCATATTAGACAAAAGGGTATAAGTCCCAACATCATCAGGGTCCAAACCCATGATGATGTCAGCAACTTCTGTACCCAGAGCATAATTTTTATGAACATGACAAGCACTAAGCAATGTACGCCAAGCAATGGCGTCCCATTTAATTGATGTTGATAACATAAATTTTTTAGCTTCATCTAATCGTCCAGCTTTGCTTAAAAGTCCCATAATACAAGTATAGTGCTCCAAACCAGGTTCTACACCCTTCTGTTTCATTAACTGGTCAAAATAATAGAATCCTAATTCAACACGGCCCAAATGTCCACAAGCAGTGAGAACACCAACAAAAGTCACATGATTTGGATTTTCATCGGTTTTCAACATTTCTTGAAATATAGCCAATGCCTTATCACCAAGTCCGTGATACGAGTATCCACATATCATGGTATTCCAAGTCACAATATCACGATTATTCATACCTAAAAATATTTTGTTTGCAGCTTCAATTTCACTAGTCTTTGAGTACATGTTGATCAAAGCATTCCCAACATTCTTATGACCCCTAAACCCCGTCTTCTCTGCAAGTGCATGCAATGAATATCCGTATCCTAGCGATGATAACCCGGCACTAGCATTTAGCAGTACAGAAAAGGTAGACTCGTTTGGAACAACATCCTCACGTTGCATATCCAAAAACAACTTCAACGACTCTTCAAATAACCCATGTTGCGAATAAGCAGCCAACATTGCAGTCCATGACACCACGTTCCGATCTTGACACCTATCAAAAACTTTTCTAGCACTCGTTACATCTCTACACTTGCCATACATATCAATAACCACACTGCACACAAACACATCAAACTCAACATCACTCTTCACCATCCGACCATAAACCTCACGCCCCAACCTCAAATCCTTAACACGCGCACATAGCCCAAACACACCAATATAACTCGCTTTACTCCACACCACACCTTCACCCACCATTCTCCTCACCACATCCACCCCTTGACCCAAATAACCATTCTCAACAAGCCCACCCAAAATCAAATTATACGTACAGCTATCAGACCCGGGAACCGAAGACAAAATCTCCAAAGCCCCAAAAACATCCGCCGCCACGTTGGCGTACATCCTCACAACCCCATTTTTGACATACTGAAAAAACACCAACCCACATTTCAACACATACCCATGACACTGCCTCCCCAACCCCAACCCCAGCTCACCTACATTCCCACACGCCGAAAAAACCGTGGCAAATATATACTCATTTCCCTCCAAACCCCCCATCATTTTAAACAGCCTCAAAACCTCATAATCGTACCCATTTTGGTAAAAACCAGCCATAAGTGCACTATAAGAAACTACATTTCGTTGAGGCATTTTATCAAACAGATGGTGGGCATATTTTAAACTTGAGCATTTAGAATATAGGTTTATTAATGAGTTGAGTTCTAGTATGTTGTGATCATGGGTTTGGTTGGATATGATTAAATGTGCGTGAATAGATTTGCCGGATTTTATGTTTTTGGTATTGGTCAAGTGGTGGAGGAGGTTGATTATAGGCCGCCGGGAATTATTCATTATTTAGAATTTGAAATAAAATTAAGCCGTGAGTCAGTTTTAGGGGACGGGTCTTTTTTAGTAGTTCGGATCACCAAGTCTGTCTATTTGGATGGTTTAAACCAGGACTCGAATTTCAAGTGTTTTAAAAAAAAATTAATTTAGTTTAAAAAGATATAAATAACGACTACAATATTTTTAAAATTTTAAAGAGATATAAACATAAAATAACGAAAACTTATATTTTAGACTTAATTGTAAATTTTGTAAGCCAATCAGAATGTACCTATTTTCTAGAGGTGGCAAATAAAGCCCATTTCAGTATTTTCTCAAAATCAAGAATACTAAAGTTATCAAGTACTTGCATGATTTATTTTTAGTTTTGTATCCGATCCAATTTTAATAATTCAAGTCTTGAGACCACTAGATGGGTTCAGTATGTCCCCATCAAGGTTAATGTTTTCCTTTGAAGATTGCGTCTCAATAAGCTCCCCTCTAAGGTGAATCTTGACCTGAAAGGCATCGAGGTTAATTCTTTTATTATGTCCTATGTGCCATGTTGATGTTGAAACGGTTAACCATACCTTCTTTAATTGCGAGATTGCCAAAGATCTTTGATCTCTTTTGGCTAAGTGGTGGAATATGGATATTCCTTTTTGCTCTAATATTGCAGATTGGCTCGATTGGCTTGATCATGTTCATGTTGATGCTTATGTTCGTTCGGTTCTTGAAGGCGTGGGGGGAACGCTTATGTGGGCTATTTGGAATTTTCGGAATCATCTTCTATTCTCTAATCCTCCTCCTAGGAAAGATTCGCTTTGGGATTTTATTGTTTCTCAATCTTTTTTGTGAATTTCTTCTAGAAATCCAAAATGTAAGGTTAGTTGATTAGGTTGGCTTCAATGTCATATTACTAGTTTGAAAACTTTGTAATTTTCTTCCTAGCTTTTGCTAGTTTTAATGCTATCCGCCGTTCAAAAAAAATAATTCAAACAATACAACTGGCTAATCAGATAGCTTAATTTTAGGGTTGAGCACGAGTCGATTTGAATCAATCAAAACTAAATCGAATTGAAAACCGATTATGTGAAAGACATGAAGCGAGAATCGAACCGAAATGATTCAGTTCAATTTGGTTTTTTTAAGTCCGCTGGTTCGGTCTATACAGTTTAGGTGTGTTTTTTCTTGGTTTTGACTCGAACCGAAACCAAAGCAGAACCAACAAACTTAAATATACAAAACCAAAAACTGAACCGAATATGGTCGGTTTGGTTCGATCGACCGATTCGGTTTGTTTTTTCAAGTCGACAAAATTAAGCACCGAAGTTAGTTAATAAAAATAGATTTAATATCCATTTCTTAATTTAACTCTCAATGGGTTTTCATTTATTTTGTTATAAAATCGTCAATTTATGCTAATCACTTAAAGTAAAATTACTATTTCAATAATTTATATATCGTAAGAGTTAAAATCGTATAAAAGGTTTTTAGATCATCCGATTTTCGAGAAGTCTAAAGAATAAAAGATGAGACGACAAGGGACATCGATAAATAAGTATCGAAAAATACTTTTTGAAAAAGAATAAGCTTTTTCACAACATATAAAAAACTAAATTATTAAAAATCGCTGAAATATAAATAAGAAATATTGATTACTGTTCCCACATCGCCCAATAAAGAAAGTGTATACTAGTTTATAAGAGCACTAAACAAATCAAGCTAACACCGTGCTTGGTAGCGCTTGCCTATAACTAGCCTATCAACCCGTGATAAATCATGGGTGGCTTATAAAAAGTTTAGGCCGGTTGAACCATTGAACAAAAATTGACAAGAATTTTGCATATTTGCTCGAACATTGCTTAGAGTTGATATTTTCATTCGCTATATAATCTGGTGAATCATTGTGTCTAAAAATGTTAAAATGAGTTTGAGTGGAAGGCATCTAACATATATCCTCGAATGAACAAAAAGGTTCTTTAAGTATAAAACAGAAAATGATCGTTATTGTCCTTCTGTCTTAACCGTTCATTATTGCAGTTTAAGGCTTTCATTAAAAAGAGCTTGTAGCTTGTAAGGAGCTTTTGGACGTTGCAAACTAAAACTAATATTAGATACAGTATATCATTTCATTCTTTAACTAATATTATATACAATACATTTAAAATTTTACAAATTGCTTTCTTTATGCTTTATGTTACTTATTTTTTTAATAAAAGCAACATCAACATAAAAAAAGCTATTTTTAAAATTTTGAACTTGTAATTGTAATCTCTCAACAACCAACAAACTATACAAGGGGTTGAAAGTAGAAGCCAATAAAGGCATGATTCTTTCAAAGCTTGGAGCTTCAATTTATAACTGGTTTCTCCGATGTCATTTGGTGCATCGAGGCAATGTGGGATGCAAAACAAATTCTTTACAAAACCATCCTCCTCCCTTTGGTCATTTAGCTTTAACCAAAAGACCAATCTTGTTTTCTTAAACACAAACACATACCAGTAATTAGATAATTATGGTCTTATAATTACATTAATCTATCTTGTCTCTTGTTTGTTAAGCTTATGTACATGTTATCTCCAATTAAACCTTAGATTCATAAATGTGACTTCATTTGTATCTTTTTGAAATGTTTGTTTAACAACATATCTTGAATTACTATGTCACAAACAACATATCTATCTTGTCTCTTGGTGTTGTGAAAATCTCCATGATAAGAAGTTGCCCTCTCGTATAACCTTGGATAAACAAATATGACCGATACAGAAAACATCGCGCCCATGCGGTTGGATAGCTACTAGCTTTTCAAAAAGTAACATATCGGTTGGTCGATGGATTAAATACTCGGTTATGTGTGTACATCACTTTATATATATTAGAATCATATATGTGAGAGAGTTAGTAAGAATATAACATATGAAGAAATATCATTTGTATCTTAGAAGTTTAGAACAAACTTGTATACATTGTATCTTGGTATTTTTGTCCCTGTCACCAATGAGTGTCATGTTTTATAGCTTACAAATTGCTCTTAGATTTGTAAATGATCTTTCAAACAATAATAATTTGATGGTAGTAATTTCATTAATGTAAATCATAAATGAACAAACATAGAAAGTTAGAATATTAAATAGTCCCATATGGCAATGAAACTTTTAAGTGAACATATATAGTGGTGTGTTGCAAGTGATGATTGATGAAGTACTTTACGAAGAATCTTTGAATCCAATTATCATAGAAGACTTAGAAATAAACTTACTTTAATGAGAACATACATTGGATGGCGTTGATTAAAAATACTGTACTAATGCATGAGTTTTTTCCCACATCGGATAATAAAGGAAATTGTGTTAACTAAATCTATCAGAATGTACATTTACCATATTTGTTTGGAATACTATCAGTTTTCACCAAATCCGTGAAGATCTTGTTTGATTTAACAAGCGCATCACAGATTGGAGAAAATTTCATACGACTTCTTAACTTTTGAATAGTCAAAATATTACACGTGTTTTTTTTAGGTAACTAGACTGATATATATTTGTAACTAGTCAATGATATATTAAAGCTTGCAAGTGAACAAATACTATCTAAACAATGGAACTTCTACATCTAATTAAGGTGCAACTATTATACAATTTGGGCTATTTCAAAGCCTTGTTAGTTGCATACTAATTATCGAAGCTGAATCTCTTTGAACTAGTCCATTTATGGATTGATTGAAATGCCATCATTGTGTTTGCAAGGGGTGAATACTAAAAGTAAGATCTCAAAACGAAAGGCAGATGAATTCAAACTCGATGTCATCTATCTTAGTAATTTCATAAGATACAATCATACGATGTGATTAAATTAATTTTTTTAACTAGAACAATGTCACTGAAATGGAGTGATAGGAAAAGTAAAGAAACTAAACCAAACTGTACACGTATTAGAACATTTTAGTTTTGCAACTCCTATCTCATCTAGCGTTCGAATGACTGGTTCCAGACTCATGATTTATGTATAAACGAATTTAACTCGGGCATGTGCGGTTGGATAGCTGCTAGCTTTTCAAAAAGTAACATATTTTAATGGTAGTAACTTAAATGAACAATAATAGAAAGTTAGGAATATAGTGGTGTGTTGCGAGTGGTGATTGAAGTATTTCATGGAAGATCTTTGAATCCAATTATCATAAAAGACTTAGAAATAAACAAACTGTACTTTAAGTGTTGATTCTAATGTTCATTTGAACATTAGAGGTAATGTTATGCTTTATTTGATTGTACATTGTCATTATTATAAAACATTTATTTTATTTTAATAGCAATGTACAATCTCAATAAACACAACATTACCTCTAATGTTCAAATGAACATTAGAGGATCCTTATCCGTGCTGATGAATGACTTTTTGTCCCACATCAGATAATAAAGGAAACTATGTGAACTTAATATACCATTATGTACTTTAAGTGTACGTGTTTGGAATAGTATCAGTCTTCACTAATTCTGTGAATGGCTTGTTTGATTTAAGTCATTTAACAAGTGTTTCTCGGGATTGATGAAAATTCATACCAGCTCCCAGCTCTTAACTTTTTAATAGTCGAAATATTGTGTCTTTCTTTTTAGGTAACTAGATTGATATATATTTGTAACTAGTCACTGATATATTAAAGTTTGTAACTTTGACATCCAAGTGATTTCAAAGCCTTGTTAGTTGCATACTTGCATGTAGATATGATATGTCAGTTGTATATAACTATCGAAACTCAATCTCTTCAAACCAGTCCATTTCCAGATTGATCGACATGCCATCGTTGTGCTTGCGGGGGGTGAATACTCAAAGAAAGATCTCTCAAGACAAAAGTCAAATGCATTCAATCTCGATGTCATCTATCTTTGTAACTTCATAAGATACAATCATACAAAGTGAATAAGTGATTAATTCAATTTTAACTAGAACAATGTCACTGAAATGAAGTGATAGGAAAAGTAAAGTTTCTATCGAACCAAACCAAACAAGACTGGTCATGTCTTAGAACATTTTACATTTTGCAAGTCCTATCTCATCAAGGGTTCAAATGACTGGTTCCAGACTAACGATTGATGTATGAACGAATTGAACTCATGATGCACGAATAACTATGGGTTGACTACTAATGGTTCATATATAATTGAGGGCAGTTGTTATAAGAAATGGATCTTAATGGTTTAAGGGGCATGTATGAGTATAACCTTATGATAACTATTTAGAATCAAACTGAATGTAATAAAAAAATGCATAAGGGACACCTGTGATTGGAACACACAAAAATTCAAGTCGCAAAACATGTTCCTATATTCGTTTGTGGTTAACAGTCTAATACATACATGTAGAGGTGCACAAATCGGTTAAAATTTAAAATCAAACCGGTTTGAAAACTGGTTTCGGTTTGAGTCAAACGGTTAAAAGACGGTTTTGACTCAAACCGGTTTTGGACATGAAAAAGCAGTTCCATGACCCTGAACCGGTTTGGTTTAAACTTGTTTGAGACCAAACCGGTTCTTAAACCGGTTGATATCTAAATATGTAAAACGGTTTTTAAACCGCCGATTCGATTATACTAAAACCGGTTTTCCCAAAACCACAAAATCTGTTTTTTCCCGGTTCGGTTCAAAACCGATTACTTTGTGCACCTCTACATACGTGTGTTGATGAGACACAAGTTGTAGGCCAGGACTGTCTGGCCTGGTGTCTAATGGGGTGAGCAAATGAATCAAATATAGTAACTGACTAGCAACTAGTCCAACAAAACTCGTTCATTAAACACATGAACCATCTATACTCCGGGTCAGACCTACATGGATGCCAAGTGTGGCGTGTCACACCCGATTTTTGGGTCTAGAAGTTTAATATTTGTCAATATCGTTTTTTGATATGTGCAACTCCCGATATTTGTGCTATATTTTTTATAGTTCAACTTTAGTTTAGCTCAAAAGTTCTTTACGACACGAATTTTAGTATTTATTATAAGATATAGGGAGAATTGCATATATATCATTCCAAAGACTACAAATTGCATATATATCTGACTTGAAATTAAATTTGCATATATATCCTTCTTAAACACAAAAATTTCCATATATATCCAAATAGTTATTTAATTTATTTTTAAAACTAAAAAATACATGATAGTTGTGATTTAATCATAAAATGACCATTATACCCTTGAGTTTATGATAAATTCCCATCTCAACTCACATATTTCTGCAAGTCTAAACTATAAATTGACTGGGTAAACCATTGTATTAACTTTTTTACATGATGTTTTCATGATTTCATCTATTGTTCTTGCTTTTACATTATCGTATATTTCCCATTGTTGATTTATAATTCTTTCCAACCAACTAAATCCTTCAGCATAAGGCCACCCAACCTACGATAATTTACTACCCACTGATATTTGCTTGAATGAATTAAAAGATAGATTTTATAGGAGTCCAC
Source organism: Chrysanthemum makinoi (assembly GCA_910596185.1). Classification (NCBI taxonomy): domain Eukaryota; kingdom Viridiplantae; phylum Streptophyta; class Magnoliopsida; order Asterales; family Asteraceae; genus Chrysanthemum; species Chrysanthemum makinoi. The sequence continues at coordinate 358,383,639 of OU343224.1, read as the reverse complement.
TTTAAACATCTTGTAATACGAGGCTACCCTCAACCCGTGCGATGCACGGTCTAGTGGTTGAGGGGTGATGTTTTTATCCGTAATGTTGTATATGATGGTATTTAGATACCTATTAGAGAAGTTGCATTGTATTTATTATTTAGATGGCTAATAATGTTATTATTACTTTAGTTTACATTATTTTAGTGGAATCAATATTTAGACGCCTAATAATGTTATAATTACTTTTGTATTTATATTATTTTATTTTCATTAAAAGTTTTTATTAACATAGCCTTTTCATATGTAGTATTTTAATTTGAGTAAGTTACATAAGTGTTTTGTTGCTTATTTATTTGTGACTTTTGTTATTTGGAATTATATAACTATTTGTACTCTTCAATGGCAAATTTTGAGTTGTTAGAGAATTTGATGAATATTTCAGGATCATCTAAATTGCATGATTGTATGCGTTTGTGGTTTGTGCAAGCGTGCATGTGAAGATGATGCATTATCAAAGTTGTTTTTATTGTTGTCATCATTTGAGGCGTGTAATGGCAAAAAAACAACACGATGATTTTGAACATGGAAGCGTTAGGTCATCGTGGCATAGCTTTAGATTCGATTGATGCTTTGAGAAAGACTCAAGAGAGGCATCGTGTATTGCTTCAAAAGTTAGTTAATTTGTTTAAGCAAGCTAAAGACGGTGTTCGTGAGGAAGAGTCAAATGCTAAAAAAATGAATGAGTTTAATTAGTAACTTTGATTTAAATATCTTTGAGCACCGATTGGTTAAGGGTTGAATATATACGTGTTTTTTACGTAATATTGTATACAATTAGTTACATGTAAGGTATTGCAATTGATGTTATCATAAGTTTTGTATTTAAAGTAGTTTATTTAATATTTTAATATGAATTATGTATATATTCATTATTTTCCATATTTATTTTTACTTTTGTTATGTTTTTGGCTCCTATAAATTGCATGATTTTATGCGTTTATGGTTTGTGCAATAGGCACGTGAAGATTATGTATTCTCAAAAATGAAACCACTTTATCCCTATTGCATCACACAAACCTCTACCATGATTCGAACAAACTCGAATCACACCTACCAAACAATAAAAAATATATCACTTGGATTCAAATAAAACACTACGTAACAAAGCTACCAAGTGAAAAACTTGCTTCGGCAAAACTATTTGCTGTTTCCATGTCGATTTTTTCCTTTGGTGACTCCTCAAGATTTGAACTTGTGGGTTCGATCACTAAACTATTTAAGAATAAAAGTTAACTATATTAAAGAAAAGCATACGCTATTGGTTACTTAAATTTAGTGTCTTTAAAGTCAAGGAAACCATGAGGCGTCTAGTAATTTGCACTTGCTCATAATACGCGAAACAAATACTAATTTTGATACACAACTTAAATAATTCCTAACAATTGTTAATACACTACAAAAAGAGATTGAACGTCAAAAGAGATTCATATTAACGCATTCTAAAAATTTTTATTTTCCGTTGTTCTTTTGCTCCTTCTTCAATCTCTTCTTCTATCTTTTCCATCTTCATGCACAAAGACATATATATTAGTATTAATTAATCAATCAAGCATGTTTTCTATTCGACTCTTGGATTTGAATCTTCAACTTTGATTTACTTTTGTCATAACCGTAGACATCTAAACAAAATAAAAAAAATGCTATGGTGATTCATTGTATTTAATAGAAAGAAAAAAGTGCAATCACCAATTATTTCAACCAATAAACTTGATCATTGAGAAAATGATAGAATGCATGATGGAAATATTACTTATGAAACCATGTGACGAACTATGTCACCAAAAAGTAAAAAGTAATACACTTTTGTGTCACTATAGATAGGTATCTATCTTTACTTCTTTAGCATCCTTACTCCCACATTGTTTGTGTTGAATAATCACGTAATGAATTTAGAGACGCCTTTTTTACTTTGATACACTTATATTCATAATTACTTACAATCTTATAAGGCTATTAAAGAAAATATAGATTACAATCTTATAAGTGACAATTTTATCTTGCAGAGTCACTCTTTAAGTTAGTGTCACTAAACAAAATATTTCATGCAATGCCATACTAAATTACACCACCGTGCATGGGCTCTTAAAGATTAATTATTTTGTTTCAATTTAATAAAACTACCAAAGTAATTGATTAAAACTAATCAACTTTCAATTGGCTAAGACCTAGAAATGGAATTAAAATGCGCATTTAAGCTAGATATGTTTAGCTCTAAACTATTGTAATGCATAATAAAATATGGATGTGTTGCATTAGCTGCTTCCTTAAGGGACATAACCACTTCAAGCCAACTACTTAACATCGAGTAATAATAGCATCATAGAATCACATGGCCTTTAAAATATATAAGTAGCTAGCTGATCTAATATTATTATTTTAACCAAAGCAGTTTCATATATACTCAATGTACATCATAGAATTCTCCCTTTAATATAAGGACGCTGAAAAAACATGCAAGCAAACTCTCACTTTCATATCATAATATGAAACATAAAACAAAAATTATGAGATCACAATCATTCAAGTAAAAAATTAGTATACATATTGGACGTATCAAAGAAGTGACAGATGTGCATGCAACATACACATTTGTAAACCACCTATTCAATCCTGCAACCTCGTTCAGTGTCTCATCTTTGTTCATGACATTAAGTATAGGAAGACCAGGCTTTATAGCAAGAAGGTAATCCTTATGATCTTGCCCAGGACTTATCTTCAAAACCCCGCCCAAAATCTTTATCTACATACTGAATATAAAAATATGGCAGGGTCGCATTATGATAAGCTTTCTTTTTTTTAAATCGATCATACAAAAATCTAACCTATGCGTATGGTAAAGCAATCTTAACAAATGAAAATATCATACAAAAAATCTAACCTATGCGCGCGTATGGTGAAGCAATCTTAACAAATTAAAATTTGGGTCAAGTGAGTAGCCGGTTACTGAAAAAGACATATTTAAAAGCATTGATATTGGTTAAATAGATACGTGAAAAGAGAGGGAGTGAAAGGACACCTTCAAGTGTAGAAAACGCCCTAATTACAAATGCGAAGGTGGATGGGAACCGGAAAGGCTGATGTGTTGCTATAGAAAATAGGCAGCCAAAGTTGTCTCCTGATCTGGTGATTGATTCAACAAATTATTCAAAAAGATCTGAACCCGTCGCCTAACCTATGTTCGTTTCAAACTTACAATTAGTCATGAAGAAAAAGAACAAATGCATATGCCTAAATATAAATAATATTATATTTTACTTACAGGTGACATGTCATCGGTAGGTTGAAGCACTTCAAGACTTACCAAACTGTTCATAACCTGCATGACAGAACACGCTAAATTAAGCCATTCCAAATACATGCATCGTATCTCAAAGGTAACAAAAACATACCTTTTTTTTGCATATTTTTCATAAACCGCAAAAAGATCCATCAATATTTCTCTGGTGAAGAACTTAGTTTGCAATCTGGAGAGTGTTACACCATATTTATAGTATTCAATACTTGTGGTTCTTGGGTTTACGTTTTAATTTGAGGGCAAATGAAAGGAACTTGGTAATTTATTAGTACAATTAGTAATATTTCTGTTTATAAGTGAAGTTTAATTGCAGGCAAGTGAAAGGAGTAAAAGTAATCGAAAGGACTTACGCATGAATATTAAAGCATAGTTATTGGTCTTGTCCTCAATCAATCCCCCTTGAAATCATGCAGGCAAGTGAAAGGATCAATTTGTGGGAACTTTTCGTCTTGTAGTTATTTCGGTATGCATAGACATGTATGTACCGTACTTTTGGTTGTGCACAACCCCCCTTGCACATTAAATTAAGGGGGATAAGCTTTAAGTATTATAGATTGTTTGATGTTGTATCAAACATTAATACTTGAATGAATTAGAAATAAATGCTTGGATATATGCTTGAATGAATTAAGACTGAAACATCTGGTCTTTAGTGCTGGAAAAAATTGAGACAACTTCTTCGTGTGAAATAAATTAGAACACATGATCTTATGTGATTCCAAGAAATAATTAAGGATATGTTCTTTATTGAAAATTTATGGAATACGATATTTGTGCGTTAGTATGTGTTGTTTAATGATGTTGGCTTTTTTTAATTGTTAAAAGATATGTGTATGTAATTATGAGAAATGATAAGAACAAGGGTAAAATGATAATTTTGTATTTAAATTATAATTATCAAGCATTAATGGGTTTTAAATATGTATAAAATAATAATTTGGATATATATGACAATTTTTGTGTCTAGGAAGGATATATACGCAATTATAAATTTAAGTTAGATATATATGCAATTATCAACCTTTGGAAAGATATATATGCAATTGTCTCGAAGATGTGCAACACACTTCTAAAAATCACAAGTGGCTTATAAAAAATTCAAGCCGTGGAAGACATCTGACATATATCCTCGAATACCGTACATGTGGAATACTACATGTTGTTTGGTTAGCTTTTTTTCAAAAAAATTTAGTTATAAATGACAAAAAAATTAAGAGCCCCACAACATTTAATGGATCAAGATCCTCTCAAACTTTATAACACAACTTAACTCAAGTCAGATAATTGTGAGCCATTAGATTTAATCCAATGACTCAAATTAAAAGAACTTCTTTTGATTTGAGTCATTTGATTAAATCCAATGACTCATAAGAATCTAACTTGAGTCAAGTTGTGTTTCTAACTTGAGAGAATCTCCTTCCACATTTAATACACTCATTATTCACTAGATTTTAACAACCTCACAACATTTAATACATTCTGCTTTAAGAATCCAATAATTCTATAATACACTCCTCACTCCTTATTTTTAAAACCATGTATTTTAAGGGCCCACAACATTTAATACACTCCTCATTCACTAGATTTTAAGGGTCTCACAACATTTAATACATTCCGCTTTAAGGACCCACTAATTTTATAATACACTCCTCACTCACTATTTTTAAAACCATGTATTTTAAGGGCCCACAACATCTAAGCCTCTATTTTTGACATGCCAAACACAATTTGTAATAGATTTTAATATTAAATCCACCAAAATATCCTCAATTTTGGCCAACCAAACACCCCCTTAGAGCACTCACAACGATCAACCCCCCGCAGCGCTGCTTATCCGGCGTTATCGTACGTTAACCGGCGTTAGCCGTTACGGGAACGACGTTAACTCGGCGTTATTTGGGCAACGTTACCCCCCCAACGGGCGTTAACCATGTTTAAAATTAAAAACAAAAAACAAATTACCCCCTAACGGCTAGTTACTTTTGGGGTTTAAAAAAAATTCATTTTACCCCCCTAACGGCTAGTTTTTTTATAAAAAAAAAAAATCAAAAACATTTTCTTACCACTATAAATACCCAACTAAAACAACATTTTTTTTCACACTTCCACTACTCAATCTTATACTTCCAATTACTAAAAAAAAATGTCGGGAGGCAACAACGATCATATATTCTTGAATCTTCTCGGTGGTGGGTGGAATACCTCAAACCCGGGTTCATCTTCAAACCCGAACGCGGGTTCATCTTCAAACCCCAACGTCTCTTTTCCCAACCCACTAGGCTTGTCGAGCCAAGAAATGTACCTAAAACATCAACAATATTTGTATTGGCAACAAAGTCAACAAAGCACCTTAAACACCAACTTTCAAAATCTACAATTCTCACAACACTCACAACATTCACAAACTGAAACATATGATGTTCCTGAAACACCCACGTCTCCTCCAAAAAAATCCAAATGTCGTGTTAAACGAAAGTCCAAAAAATCCAAAGACCCCGAGCCCGAACCAATCGATGATGATGAAGAAGAATTCGCTACTGGGCGTTGGCAACCAACAGAGGAAGAATTACTTGCCAGGTGTTATATAGCTGTTACGAAGGATCCGAGAGTCGGGCGTGCACAACCCAAAGATAAGTTTTGGTATCGGGTCACAAATGAGTTCAATAGACTCAATTTTCAACGACGCAACAAGGATATGATGTCAAGCAAGTGGAAAACGTTGAACCATTGTTGCACAAAGTTCAACGGTTTTTTCAAACGTGCGCAACGGGAACAGAGAAACGGGGAAAGTGAGATGGATGTCATGAAACGGGCGAAGCAAATGTATCGTGAAGAGCACAAATCAGCACCGTTTGCTCTCGATGAAGCTTGGGAGGTTTTGCGTAAGCATAAGAAATGGGACACGTCGGATCCTGTTGATTTAATCGGCGATGTCCCAAGCCAAACAAACGAGACTTTGTTTGGTCATGATGAACAACCACGCCCCATGGGAAAAAAAACGTGCTTCCAAGAAAGCAAGATCCGAGAGCACGACAAGTACTGGAGGAGCGAGCACCGGAGGAACGAGCTCGTCAAGTCATTTCACCGAAACTATAGCAAACGAGTATCGTATCAAACGTGAAACCCCCAAGCGGCGTGATCGGGCCCAACAAGTCAAATATGAAACAATAACAAGGTTGGAAGAGATAAAGTTTTTGATGGTTGACACTGAAGGCAAAGATCCAAATGTCGTGGCTTGGATCAATGACCTAAAAAGACCGAATCATCAAAAATATAACTTGCAACCTCAGTAGATTGTATTCTCGTTATTTCCTTTATGTTGTAACGTTTAATTTTCAGTGCCTTTTTTTATTTCGTTGTAACTTTTTTTTTAAATTTCGTATTGTAATATGTTTTCAAATTAATGATTTGTTTTTTAATAAATGAAGTGTTTGTTTTAGTTTAGGGGTTGAAATTGAAAATATCAAATGTTAAATTTTAACTTGGGATGTTATGATTGTGGGTGTTTTTTGAGTGAGTTAAGGTGAAATGTTAAAGCTGATGTGGCGTTGACGTGACACGGTATTAAAGTTTAACCTGTGTTATGATTGCTAGTGCTCTTATAAAGATTGCAAGCAATAAATTCTGCAAGAATGAACAAAAAAGAGTAACTGAAAATGATCGCTATTGCCCTCCATCATTCTTGCATTTTAAGGTTGTATTACAAAAGAGCTTGCAGCTTGTTAGGAACTTTTGTACATTTCATGAATTAATTCTTTAACTAAAATTAGATACAAATATTTTTAAGATTTTACAAATAACTCTTACATATTTGATATTACTTAATTAATAATAAAAAAAAGTAACATCATAATGAAGATGATGTTTTTAGAACTTTACACTTGTAATTATGAATCCTCCAACAAACCATTTAAAACTTTTTTTTTTTTTTTTTTGGTAAAAGGTCACAACGACCCGGTAAAATTCATTACTCCAAAAAACCGTTTAAGTACAACGGATATGGGTGATATCCCATATCACAGCCCGTTGCATAGGCAATCTTGCATATCAATGCACTTCCTATCTTCTAGAAAAGAAACAAACCACAAATCACAAGATAATAAGTAAACACATTAGACACCACAAGAATTACTTCCTACAACGCCCTTGGATCTTGAAATCAACATTATAGTACTCATCCATAGCTTGAGGGAGATCGTAGATTTGATTCATGTAGTCATCATAGTCATCTTCAAGGTCATAACCGCCACATGCAGATGAAATATATTGCGCCATGGGGTTATCATCTGGAAATACCTCGTCATCACTATCAGAAACCATTTAGGGCTTAACAGAAGAAGCTAACATTAAACAGATATATGATTTTTTCAAAGTTTGGAGTTTGTATTTATAAATTGTTACCCCCATGACATTTGGTTCACCAAGGCAATGTGGGATGCAAACACATTCTCTACAAAACTACCCTATTCTTTGGCCATTTAGCTTTATACAAAAAACCAATATTGTTTTCTCAAACATAAACATAACACTATGACTACTAACAAGTCACATACACATAGTAACTAGATAATTATGGTCTTATAATTACATTAATCTATCTTGTCTCTTGTTTGTTAAGCTTTTGTACATGTTATCTCTAATAAGACCTTAGATTCATAAATGTGACTTCATTTGTATCTTTTCTTAAATATATTTTTAACAACATATCTTGAAAATAAAGATGTTACATCATAAGCGTAAGACTAATTTAAATGTTGTGCAAGTTCACATCTTGACGCCCCAAGTAAAATCCGAATGATGGAGTTGTAATAGCCGGTAACTTTAGCTAACCTTTCCCTTCATGGTGTGTATTGTTTTACTGTAACTTTAGCTAACATATAGATTATATAGAGTGGGATCTTGTATTCTTAGTTTCGCCAGTTTTTTTTTATTTTATTTTATTTTATTTTATTTTATTCCCTCCTAATTCTTGTTACAAAATTTTGATGATTAAATTGCATATAAAAGGGGGCCTTAAATTTTTTTATCTTAACTACGATATTCCCTAAGTTGTATATGCTTTATATATGTACACATTTTTCAATAAACTTTTCGGTTATGCCAGTCATTTATATTTAACTAACTTGTGTATGGTAAATATGTTTGGAAGTTAGCCTTCTAATAGGAAGACTTTGGCAGATTTACGTTGGAAAATAGAAAATGTTTTTGGTGTATAGTCTAACTCTTCTTCCATACTCATTGTTAGAGTCACCAATTTCTATTTTAAACGGCTTGTGTCGTGAAATAATCAAATGGTTGGTATGTGAAATAATCGAAGGTTTTCGACTTTTGGAAAATTGTTCTTTTTTTTCAGCTGGTGGTTCAAGACAAGTATTTCAAGGCCGGGACGTGAGATGGTGAGGTTTTGACTCATATGGGTGGTTCAAGGTAGTTCAAGGTCACGACGTGAAATGTCGAGGTCATGATTCAGAAGGGTGGTTCAAGGTCTTGGTCCAGAGGGTGAAGTGTTAGGGTCCAAGCTTTTACTCTAAGGTCGTTGTGGGTCAGGTGATATTCAAGTTGGGTCAAACTGGTAGTGGATGTTTTGAGGTGTAGTAGACGATTGTTATTGTTCCTCTATCTCAAGTCTTAACCTTTCATTCTTACACTTTTAAGGCTTCAATAAAAAGGGTTTATAGCTTGTTAGGAGCTTTTGGACATTTTATTTTTTAACTAATATTAGATACAATACATTTAAAATTTTACAAACAACACTTACCAATTTGGTGTTACTTAATTGATTAAAAAAAATAACACCTAAAAGAAAGTGTTGTCTTCAAAATTTTGAACTTGTAATTGTAATCTCTCTAACAAACCATACAAAGCCTTGAAGGAAAAAGGTAATAAAAGCATGATTCTGAGTTTCTATTTACAACAAGTTTCCCCCATGTCATTTGGTTCACTAAGGCGATGTGGGATGCAAATACAATCTCTACAATACCCTCCCTCCTTGGCCATTTAGCTTTAAAAAAAATCAATCTCGTTTTCTCAAACATAAACATAACACTATACACAAACACATAATAAATAGATAATTATGGTCTTATAATTACACTAACAGGGTACGCAAAATGCGGCGGCGGGTACATGGTGACTAAATTAAATATAGCGGCGGGTACATTCCGCCTTATTGCTGATGTTTTAGATGTATGTGAGTGAGATAAGAAATTGTTTGTGTGTATTTATATAGCGGATGCGGTTATATGTTTTTAATAATCATTGCTGACAATAATGATTTTTTAACGGTTACACGTTTTCAATAATGGGCTGTAAATGATTTGAAAACTGTATTTAATTTAGTAGAAACGTGTGCATTTAATTTTGAATAATGAGATATACTGACTTTTAAGTCTTCCTCTTATAGTAAGTGTGTAAGCTTATTTATTTGAGAACTTTATTTTATAAATGAGGTAAATGCATTATAATGTGGTTAAGATTAATCTATGTTGTATCTTGTTTGTTAAGCTTGTGTGCATGTTATCTACAATAAAAACTTAGATGCATAAATGTGATTACATTTGTATCTTTCCTAAAATATCCTTTTAGCAACATATCTTGAACTACAATGTCACCAATAACATAACTATATATATCTTGTTTCCTATTGTTGTGAAAATCTTCATAATAAGAAGTTGCCCTCTCGTATAAGTTATAACCTTGGACAAACAAATCTGACCGTTGCAAAAAACATGAGGCCCATGCGGTTGGATAGTTGTTTGCTTTTCGGAAAGTAAAATATCGGTTGGTGGGTGGATGAAATACTCGGTCTAAGTATATACATCACTTTTTATATATATGAGGATCATGCATGTGAGAAGATTAGCAAGAACATAACATAAATTAATTTAGCTTTGAAGTTTAGAACAAACTTGCATGCTTTGTATCTTGGTATTTTGTGTTGGAAATGTACATATTTGCAAACACGTAAATGTCCGGATTCGAACTCGTAACCACGGGATTGCAGACATTAGCGAATGAGAATTAAAGTTAATAATTAATGTTTATGTTTACGATTAATTATTGCACATTAAGTCCGGTTAACGATCGTTAAGTATTTAACGGAAAAATGACTAACGACCGTTAAATGAAAAGAGAATAACTAGTAATGGAAAATCTTGAAAGTGAAAAGTTATGGATTTTTCATTGGGCTTGCATAGTGGCCGGCCATAGGGGCTTCTCCAAGCCTAATCCATAACTTGTTCCCAAAGTTTTCCATCTACTATATAAACAAGGCTAGGTTCTAGGGTTTTTCATCACTTGTGCATTGAATTAACCTAGATCTCCTCTCCCTCTCTTGTCCCATTTTCGGCCGAACACCCCTTGTAAGGGAGTTTGGTTTCGTTTTTCTTAAACGAGGACTTGTGTTAGATCTAGCAATCGCTGATTCGTTGGTTAATTGCGGTGTACAAGAACGTGTTAGTAAGACACTATTCTTACACCATATTGGTTTGAGTTGTAGAACGGTAAGGGACAACTCTTCAAACCACTTCTTTGTTTTGCTCAAAGGATTTGACATTCGCAAGAGGTACGTTACGCATACTTTCAGTTAATTATTTATTTGTTATGATCTTTAAGTCTTCCGCTGTGTACTCTTGATGTCTTTATGTTTTATTGTATTTTATATATCATAAACTCAACAGTGGCATCACGAGCCTTGTATAACAAGTAATTAATTACTGAAACACATAAATAAAATAAACATGTTGTGTTATTATTTGTATGCGTAGATCTAGGGTTTGCAAAACCTAAACCCTAATTTTTTAGGGGGGGGCGTTTATTTTAGCGCGTACCTGGTCCTCTGCCCTCTGTAAGTTCGAATGGAGCTACTTAGTAAGCCATTAAATGTGCAAGCTCAACTTAAGGCAAATTAGTGTTGATTCCATGCGCCACTTCGGTGGTAATTATCCGAAACACTAAGTGTTTACACTTATGCAAAAGTACGGTATAATGGATGATAATTAACACTAAATTCCTTGATTGGTGAAACCAATACCTCAATTAAAGTTTGATGATGAAAAACTTAAACATTAAAACAAGATATAAATGTTTTAATAAAACCTATGTTACTAAGATGAATGCATGACATCTTTGTACATATTTGATTTAACATAAAAAATTATTACCCTTTAAATTTAAGTTATATGCCATCCAACGAAACGGAAACACCTAAGATTACTTTCTATTTGCGTGAGAACGTGACTTAGATCGTAATCAAAGGGTAAAATGTCCACGTGTCGTGAGAACGGGCATGGACGATTTTGCAGTTTCTTAAGTTGGATAACTTAATTGATTTGGCGGTGAGAACTGAAAACTCAAGGCATAAGATGGGATAAAACATGTTTACATGGCGATTGATATTGGCTATATGTAAATCCCATAAATCTAGTAATTGCAATTGAAATTGGCAATTGAGCAAAAGCTCTACCATTCTGTATAAGGTTCATCACTAACAGATCAACTGATGTGATGAGATTATGACAATTTGGATCCTAGTTTTCAATAATAATTAATTGGTTATATGAATATGAACCTTGGGTATTTAATTGTTTATTGAAAAAGAAAATTATCAAAATACTAATTATGGTTTTTTGAACTTTTTCTGTAGATGGCTCATCAACCTGAAAACACTATGAGCTTAATGAGTGCCGCTTTCAAAGATATGATTGGAAGGGACAAGCTGACTGGCTCTAATTTCAATGATTGGCATCGTTCACTTAGGATCATCCTTCGTTGCCAAAAGGTTGAAATTTTGACTACACCTCGCTCGATGCTCCTCCCAACATGTCAACTGCTCTTGAACAAGAGGCATATCGTGTTGAATATGAGAAGCACAATGATGTGGCGTGTCTTATGCTTTCGGGATGTTCGCTCAATTGCAAAAACAATTTGAGCACTATCCGCCTATGAGCATGCTAGATGAACTCAAATGTATGTTTGAGAAGCCACCAGCAAATGAAGCTGTATGAACTAATTGAAAAGGTTCACGCTACAAGCGGGAGGTTGGAAAATCGTCTCCGACCACGTCCTTGAGATGAAACATCACTTGGACCAATTGGAGAAGCTCGGTTGTGGTTACTCGAATGATGTATGTGTCGGCCTCATCAATCACTCCCTTAATCGGGAACGATTTGGTGATTTTGTCCGAAATTTTAACATGCATTGCACGGGGAAGACAGTGAATGAGTTACATGCAATGCTTGTAGACTACGAGAAAAGATTGCCAAAGAAGGCTCCTACACCTGCTGTACTCGCAATACTGTGGTGGTAGGGTGAATAAGCCTAAGCCGCAAGCAGATAAGAAAGGGAAAGGAAAAGGAAAGGGAAAGCAAGTTGTCATCCCACCAGCTCCTAAGAAGAACCCTGGAAAGAAAAGGAGAATCCTAAGAAGGATTTATCTTGCCACCATCAGACTCACCGTCACCGAAGGAAGCCCGGTTTATCTGAATGAGTGCCTTCAGAATAAAAATAAGATGGTGCCTAGCTCATCGGGTATTTTTATGTTTGAATTATTTTCTTTTCCTCATAAGCAAAATTCCTGATATATGATACGGGATGTGGTACTCACATCTATAATACATCGCAGGGACTTAGAGGGGCGAAGAAGCTGACCTGTGGAGAGAGATACTTGTACGTTGGAAATGGAAAGCGCGGTAGGTTGTCGAAGCCATAGGGACTTTTGATTTAGTGTTGCCTTCGGGCTAATTTTGGAACTAAATAATTGTCATTATGCACCCTCCATTGTTAGGGGTGTCATTTCAGTTTCTTTGTTAAAAGATATTGGTTTTGTGCACACTTTTACCAGTTATGGAATTTCAGTTTCTTTAAATAATGTTTTTACTTTAATGCAATTCCTATGCTTGGTGTGTTTGAAATTGATATGAATGGTTGTATATCCAATGAAAATAATTCGTTGTATATCATTAGCAATAAGAAGAGCAAGTCGAACTGTGACTCTTCTTATCTTTGGCATTGTCGCCTTGCCCATATTGGCAAGAAACGCATGGAAAAGCTGCAACACGATGGGCTTTTACAAACGGTCAATGATGAATCATTTGACAAATGCGAGTCTTGCATAGCTGGGAAGATGACAAGTAAACCTTTTTCACCACAAGTGGAAAGGGCTTCCGATCTACTTGGATTGATACACACTGATGTGTGTGGTCCACTTAGACATGTGTCAAAACGTGGCTGTCTACTTCTTAACCTTTACCGATGATTTCGGTCGTTATGGTTATGTTTATTTACTTAAACATAAACATGAAGTCTTTGAAACATTTAAGGTTTTCAAAAGTGAAGTAGAATTACAACTCGGTAAGAAGATTAAAGCTCTTCGATCCGATAGAGGTGGTGAGTATATAAGTCAAGAGTTCAAAGATTACTTAGCCGAGTGTGGAATTATCCAACAGCTCACATCTCCTTATACTCCACAACAAAATGGTGTATCTGAAAGGAGAAATCGTACCTTACTTGACATGGTACGATCAATGTTTGAACTTACGACTATACCTTTTACTTTTTGGGATTATGCCCTTGAAACTGCTATTCGCATTTTGAATATGGTTCCAACAAAGAAGGTTGTTAAAACTCCATATGAAATATGGACAGAAAAGCTCCCAACTTTTCTTACTTAAAGGTCGCTGGGATGTGAAGCGTTTGTTAAACGTGACACACCTGATAAGCTCCAAGCCAAATCTGTTAAGTGTATCTTTGTAGGATACCCTAAGGAAACTATGGGTTACTACTTTTACTACCCACTGAGAATAAAGTCATTATGGCTAGGTATGGAGATTTCCTTGAAAGGAATCTCATATCTCAAGAACTCAGTGGGAGAGTATATGATCGGAACATGATCAAGAAGATACAACACCTTCTGAAAATACTAGCCAACTTCAAGAAGAACCTGAAAGCTTAGGTGTTCCTCCTGAAGTTGTTCCCATTCGTAGGTCCGAAAGGACTATAATGCACTGACCGTCTATGTCTTAACGTAGAGGTGAAGGAAAATATGGTTGGGGATCTTAATGAACCGCCAACTATAAGGCGCCATGGTGATCCACGAAAATGATAAATGGCAGATTGCTATGAATGGGGAAATGCAATCCATGAAAGATAATGATGTCCGGATTGAAGTTGACCTTCCTCCCAATGCGAAAATCGTTGGAAGTAAGTGGATCTTCAAGAAGAAAACCGACATGGATGGCAATGTACACACCTACAAGGCTCATATGGTGGCTAAAGGTTTTACTCAAACCTATGGCATTGACTACGAGGAGACATTCTCTCCAGAGCGGACATAAGAGCTATTAGGATTCTCATAGCTATAGCCGCACACTATGACTATGAGATTTGGCAAATGGATGTCAAAACCGCTTTTCCGAATGGCCGTCTAGATGAAGACATCTATATGGCAAGGAGGGGTTTGTGAATCCATTATTTCCTAACCATGTATGCAAGCTTAAGAGGTCCATTTATGGACTGAAGCAAGCATCAAGGCAATGGAATAAAAGATTCGATGGAGAAATCAAAGGTTTTGGATTTACTCAGAATCTTGATGAGCCGTGTGTATATCACAAAGCTAGTGGGTGTCATGTTACTTTCCTTGTTCTGTATGTCGATGACATATTAATCATGGGAAATCATATACCAAGTCTAAAAGAGGTGAAAGCCTATCTTGGTAAATGTTTTTCGATGAAGGACTTAGGGAAGCGTGATACATACTCGGAATCAAGATCTACATGGATAGATCAAGGCGGCTAATTGGTTTAAGCCAAAGTGCTTACATTGACAAAATATTGAAGAGATTCAATATGCAAAATTCCAAGAAGGGATTTTCGCCAATGCAAGTAAATCATGGTTTGAGCAGCAAGGCCGTGCTTCAACACTGCAGAGGTGGCGCGATGAAGAAAGTTCCTTATGCTTCTGTAGGATCTATCATGCACGCTGCACGATGCACAAGGCCGGATGTGGCGTTTGCTCAAAACTTGACCGGTCGGTATCAACGAATCCGGTGAAATTCATGGATCGTTAAGCATATTCTCAAGTACCTTAGGGCTACAAGAGATATGTTCATAGTGTATGGGGAAATCCAAAAGCGTAATGCATGCTAGTTACTGCGATGCATTCTGGAAGTGTGACAAAGATGATACGAAGTCTCAAACGGGTTACATTTTTGTCATCAATGGAGGTGTTGTGGATTGGAAGAGTAAGAAACAGACAACACTTGCGATGTCTGCTACAGAAAGTGAGTACATAGCGGCGCCTGAGGCTGCCATGGAAGCTGTTTGGATAAGGAAGTTTGTTTCGGGGCTTGGTGTTATGTCGTCGATTGAAAATCCTATTAAAGTATATTGTGACAATTCAACTGCAATTACTTTTGCCCATGAACCTGGAGTCATGAAGGGCACCGGACACTATCCTAGACAATATCACTATGTTCGAGAGCAAGTCGAGATAGGTGAAATTGAGTTGCTCAAAGTTCACACGATGATAACCTAGCGATCCGTTAACGAAGGCCTTACCTGGTGAAAAACTTAATCATTTGTGTGATAAGTTTGGACTTCGTTTAGCTAGTAGTTTCATGCCCATCTGTGACTAAGTATTTTAGATAAAAGGATATTGTAAACATTATTATTGAAATGAAATAAAGTATTTTGTTATGTTTATTATTCATTTATTATGATGTTGTCCTATATTTGCATGTTTAAATCCTTGAATAACTTAAGTTATTCTAAATAGTCCGTTGTCAATCAATAACATGGGAATGATATTGAATTAAGACAAATCTGAGTATTAGTTAGAATATACTTGAAAGTATATTGATGCGTAGCATGACTAATTTCGGATGATATTCAATGTATTGAGTATAGGACTTATCCCACCCGCATGATAATACTTTATGGATCTTTGTCATTAAGTATATCATGGATATTTATCCTCTGACTTGAGATACAAGAGATATGTCATGGATGTAGTGCATTTTTTTGAAGCAATCTAACGCTATAATGAATCGGTAGTTATAAGGGTTGTTTTCGAAGTGTTGAAATTTATGAATCCGGCTTGTAGTCAAAATGGGATTTGTTTCCTTCAAATTTATTTTGAAGTATAATACTACTTGGGCCCCTCGTAGGGTTGTTAAGATGTTTGCATGGCCATGCCCAAGGCCTCTTCGGAATATGTTCTAAGAATTGGTAATCTTAATCAATCACGATGAGTGTGTAAATACTCATCATTTTTGTCAAATCTAACCGCAAAACACTTAAAACGCCGAAATGCATCAAAATATCGAAAATATCTCAAAATTGTATTTTATATGTTTTAGATGCAAAATGTTTAAAATCAGATGAAAAATGAGCTAAGTTTGCATAATTGGCAGTTTCAGTCCCTCGACTTTCAAATCTTGTCAAAAATAGTCCTTGAGCACTTATTTTAAAAGAAAAGTCACCAAAGGTCCTTTTGAAATCATAACTTGTCATAATTAGTCCTTTGGTGAAAAATGTCAAAAGTTTTGAGAAATTACAAGTTTAGTCCTTTGAGTTTCAAAACTGACAAGTTTGGTCCTTGGAATATTGGAGATTGTCAAGTTTAGCCCTTGGATTATAATTTCAGAATTTACATTATTGGTCCCTGGAAAATCAGACATGGCAGATTTGGTCCTTGGTTTTTATGGAATTGCAAAAGTGGTCCTTGTATTAATAAACCACCATGACCCTTGACCCCTTTTTGAACCTTGAACCCCTGCCATATCCACTTGACCCCCCCTTTTTTGGACCCCCTGCCTAATATATCCCCTAGTCAAACCCCGGTCAAACTCCACCCCTTTTTCCCTCCAAAGTCTTTCTCCCACCTCTGCCAAGCAAAACCCGATAGTCCCTCACCTCCACATCACCAAGCTCCACACCTTATCCCTCCACCTCAACAACCAAACAAGAATCATTTAATGCTTCTCCTTCCATTCACTCAACCCCCCCCAGTTGCAAATACCAATTTCCCGCCAAAAAGCCATCAATGGCTATAAACCACTCAAGTGATCCAATGGCTGTAAAAGCAAGTGGGAAAAGCTCAGAGTACAAGTGGGATGACTTTTGATGTATAAATAAGAGAGGAGAAGGCAAGGAGTGGGGGTAGTTAGTTTTTATATTTTCTTGCAAATCGTTTTTATTATTAATGTTTTAGTTTAAGTCTCAAACTGTAATCTTCTGTTTCTATGTACTAAACTTAAGTTGTTTTATCATTGTAATCCATTTTCAAGTATCAATTCAAGGTTATATCAACATTTCATGTTTTTATGTTCACTGTTATAAAATCAGTTTTAATGCTCTCATACGCAAGCTTCAATTAGCTTAATTCTAGTTCTGATAAGCTTATTTAAGCTACTGATAGCTTTTAGTAAGCTTATTGCTAAGGTTCAAGCAAACTTGGTACTTGGTCAACAAAAGTCAACTCACAGTCTCATTTGTGACTTGCTTCTGAATTGCTGATCTGGAAATGGATATGGGTTGATTCTGAGTTGAATATGGGTTGAGATAAGGTAGGATAGTGGTTATTTGATTCTTGGCAAGCCATAGTGGCTGTGGACACAAGTGAGTTTCACACATCCATATCTGTCATAATCTGATTTTTAAGCTTATTGTTCATTTGATTGTGTTTGTTGGTGAAATAGCATAATTTAGGTGTTAGTTGAATGACTGATTAGGATTAAGTGTTAGAATAAAAGGATTAAGTAGAGTGTTAGCAAAACAAAGGGTATAAGTGTGTTTGGATCAGTTAGCTTGTTTGATCTCAAGCCTTGGTTTGTACTTAAAATCTGCATACTCAGTCTTAATAAAGGTCACTAGAATCAAATTTGTCAAAACTTAGCATCTGTGTACTCTAAAAGTCAAAATCAATATGAAATCTGTCCTATTGCATATCTGTTGATTTTTTTTAAGATCATAGGTTTGATTTGTGTTTAGAATTCAGTAGAGTAGCTTTATGTAACTTTGTTTTAGCTTGAAACATCATAATCAGTTCATGAATTAAGATCAAATCTCACAAAAGTCAAAAATATCATTTCTGTCAAAAGTCAAAAAAATTGAAAAACTCAGTTTTCACCCATCTTGGTTGATTTTTCATTGATTCATTATTGGATCACTTCAAGTGAAACTTTGGGCTTAACAACTTCAATTGGTCAAGAGTTGAAATATGATTTTTGTAGATTTTTAGTAATTTTGTAGAAGCTCTAAATCGCCTTGTCAATTGTCAAAGTGCCTCAGGTAATCAACCTCGATGATAACGAGTTTGTGACAGTTTGTGCAGAGCTTGTCAAAAGCTCATTTGAGCTCATCTCAGGCTCAATTTTGGTTTTTAAGTAGCTAGCCAGGTCCACTTTAGGTTCTAACTTCGGTTTTCTCGATTCAACTTATTAATAAGCATTGCATAAGCTTGAAGTTAGCACCTCAAATTGATTTTTACTTGTTTGATTTTGGACTCATAAGCTTATAGCTGGTTAGCTTGAGGTTCTGAGTAGTTGGAACAAGTTGTTTTCACTTAGTTATAGCTTAATCTAGCTTCTGCTTTCATTTAATAGTCTTTAGTGCTTATTTGCTTATTTTTAGTGCTTATTCATAAGCAATTTGCACCGCAGCCTTCATAATCCTTCACATAAGCCATTGTTTTTATATTTTTCTTAGATTTAGAATATTAATTTAGACTTTTCCTGAATTTTTCAGATTTTTCTAGTTCTGTTTGCTATTTTTCTTTATTTTAATCAGTTTTTAGGCATTTTTAATTAACTTTTAATACAATTAATTCAGAAAAGCTTCAAAAAAATAATTTTTCATTTTTCCTAGATTAAGATAAATATAAAAAGCAAAAAAATATTTTTTCAGATTTTTCTTAGTTAAATTTGTAATTTTTAGCAATTTAATTAGTTTTAAATAGTTTTTAATTCATAGAAAATAGAAAAATAATCAGAAAAATACAAAATTAGTTTTGAAAATTCTCTTTAGTTATTTTAGATTTTTATAAGTCATAATTTCACTTTTCTAGCTTTATTTCATATTTTATTATATTTTAGGTTATTATTAAATAGGTAAAAATAGTTTTTAATTAATAATAATTAAATAAATAGTCATAAAAATATTTTTCTTTTTCTCAAAATTTTCTCTTATCATTAGGTTTGTAAAAATTTCATTTTTATATTTTTAGGATTAATACTGTTTCAATTTCACATTTTCTTTGTATGCTACGTAGTTTTTAATTTAAATTTATAAAAGAAAAATCAAGAAAATCAAATTTTAAAAATAGTGATAGCATTTATTTAATATAATTTAGCTTTTTAATTTTCTTTAATTTGCATTTAAGCCCTGTAATTTATAACCTTTCTCTTTAGGTATAATTATTCATAATCTCAAACCTTTTCCCATTCAATATCACCCGATCACTATATCGTTTGATTATTCACGATGTACGTTGGGACTTAACGACCTGGGGAAACACTAAACTCCTCTAGATCTTCATTGCTTTGGTTTCAGGCTGTCTGGCTTTTGTTACGGTTGACCATTCACAAGTGGTTGATTTGTGTGATAAAACCTGACCATTTGGAGCCAATCAAATTTTACGCCAGCCGGGAGTGTGGCTAATTATCTTACGTTTAGCAGATTAGTGATCTGAATATTCACTCCTTGTTCATACCATCTATATCTATATATATTTTCTTATAAAAAAATCCAAAAACCCAAAAACATCTTAAAACGTATAAAACACAAAAATATTTTTCTTTTGTTTCTATATATATAAAAGATAAAAAAAATACAAAAAGATTTGTCGTTTTCTTTGTTTAATAATAACAACATAAAAAAATTACCACCGCAAACCAAGGCAGTGTACTACCTAACTGGGGGTACGACCATAATAAGTTCCCGAACCAAAGATTAAAACTTGCCTTTGTGTCCTTGTGAGTGGTGTACCTTTTTCAAAGAAGCCATTCATCTTGTGATTATTGGTTTAAGTTCACTGTCGTTTTGACTCGATATTGTTTTAATTGGATTTGTTGTTATATCTACTTTTCAAAACCATAAAACCCAAAAAGATTCTTCTTACCCCATTTTTCATAATTCCTTTCATAATTCCCTTCCTTAACTCTTAGATTTCTTAGAGTTAACTCTAGTGTATGCGCACTCGCTCTTCTAGATCTGTGAGCCCATTTCGTGAGCTTGTCAGGATTCCAAGAAGGCGTGCCCGTAGATGTTCTGCCCCATCAGTCGGATCTGAGATCCGGACTGGTCACACTACTTCCGTTATCATGGCGGAAGAACGTCCTATGTGTGAGCTTCTCTAGGCACCCATCGACGGGTATGGAGATGCTATTGTTATCCCAACCATTGTGGCTGAAAATTTTGAACTCAAAACCGGTTATGAATCTTGTAACCTCAAGTCAATTCTATGGTTTTGAGATGGATGATCCTCATGCTCATATTCGATGGTTTAACAAGATTGCATCTACCATCAAATACAAGAATGTCCCTACAGATGCGTCAAGCTTCTTTTGTTCCCATTTTCCTTGAGGGCAAGCCCGGATTTGGCTTGAAAACAACCCCTCAATCGATCGAAACATGGGAAGACCTGGTAAAGAAATTTGTGAACGAGTTTTATCCACCTTCCAAAACCACGAGTCTTAAAAATGAAATCATCAAGTTCACACAAAAGTTTGATGAATCCTTCAGTGAATCGTGGGATCGTTTTAAGGAGTTGCTCCGCAAATGTCCTCACCATTAGTTTCCGAAGTTGATGCAACTCGATACTTTCTATAATGGAGTGAGTCAATCCGATCAAGATTCTCTCAATTCCTCCGCTGGAGGAAATTTCTTGAGCAAAACTGTAAAAGAAGCTTTAGCGATCATTGAAAACAAGTCTAAAGTCCGCGACCGCATGAAGCAAACCGTTGTTTCCCAAGTCAGTGTTGGTCCTTCTACTTCATCGTCCGTGAGTCAATCTAGCACCGATGCTAAGATTGACAAACTCACGGAAGCAATTCAAGCTTTGGTTCTCTCCAACCAAAAGAAAGTTTTTTTTCCACAAACTTCACCTCCTGCTGAAGTTAAGAAAGTGGAAGTATGTGTTACTTGCGGTGGCCCCATGCCTATTACAACTGTATGGCCACCGATGGTAACCCTTTTGAAGCAAACGCCGTGGGTGGGATTTCTAATTCAAGAGGCAACCAATACCGTGCTCCTATAGACCCGAACCACCGTCCTAACCACTACCTTGGACCACCCGGTTTCAACCAAAACCAAAACCGTAATCAAAATCAGAATAGAACGAACCAAGGTTTTCAAAACCAAGGTAATTTTAGTCAAAATAACGGTTTTCAAAATCAAAGTCAAAACTTCCAACACCAAGGAAATTTTAATAGAAACCCAGTGTCGGGAAATTTCAACACGTGGTATTTTCATGGCAATAATCAAGGGAATTTTCAAAATCAAGGCCCTAATCCAAACAATAGAGGCCATAATTTTCCTACACAAAATCAAGCCATTGTTCCAACCGACCATCATCGATGAGTTGTTGAAGCAATTCATGAAATCCCAAGAGGAAATGAATAGGTTGTTGGTTAGCCGATTTCGACATTAAGAAGTCTTTAAATGATCGACCCTCGCTCGGTACTTTACCTAGCAACACGATCGCTAATCCGAGGGCGATGCAAAGGCGATCACAACCAGAAGTGGTGCTTCATATGATGGACCCGCTATTCCTACTACCTCTTCTTCTTCTCTCCAGAAGGTAGTGGAAAGTGAACCTGAGGCGACAAAGGACCAAGTGCAACCTACTAGCTCACAAAGTACAAAGCACATGTCCATCCTCGGGTTGTCCCGAACCCAAAACCAAACCCGAGTTGTTTTGAACCTCCGTTGACAACCCCAAATCCAAAACTTCTATTCCTTACCCATCACATTTAAATGAGCAAAAGCTCCGCGAAAAAGCCGGTCATCAAATGGACAAATTTTTTCAAATTTTCCAAGAACTACATTTTGACATAAGCTTTGCGGATGCTATCATACTGATGCCCAAGTTTGCATCAACTCTCAAACATATGTTAAGCAACAAGGAAAAACTGTTTGAAATGGCTAAAACTCCTTTGAACGAGAACCGCCAGAAGCTTCATAAAGAAGCTTCCCGAGAAGCTAGGAGATCCCGGAAAATTTCTTCTTCCTTGTGTTTTTCCGGGGATGATTGAATGCTTTGCCCTTGCCGATCTTGGTGCAAGCATCAATCGATGCCTTATTCAAGATGGAAGAAACTTTCTTCCGAACTTATTCCTACCGCATGACTCTTGAGCTTGCAGATCGTTCTATATCAGGCCCCTCTTAGCATCGCCGAGGATGTATTCGTGAAAGTAGGAAAGTTCCATTTTCCAGCTGACTTTGTGGTTGTTGATTTTGATGCCGATCATCGGGTTCCCTCATTGTTGGACCAGATTCCCGAGAACGGGCCGTGCTCTAATTGATGTATTTGAGCAAGAAATCACATTACGTGTGGGTAATGAAGCTGCCACCTTTAACCTTGATCAAACTTCGAGGTACTCCTCAAATTATGATGCTGAATAGGTTAATCGAATCGATTTAATTGATATTGCTTTAGAGGAGTACTCTCAAGAGTTTCTTGGTTATTTTCATAATTCTGTGAGTGGGGATTCCACCACATCTTCTCAACCAATCATTGCCGACTTTTCCTCTCTCACCCGCTTGAGGGAGGTGACTTCTTTCCGGAAGAGATCGATGAGTTTCTTGCTAATGATGAATCAATTCACGGAATTGATGGTGTTTATGATTCGGAGGGAGATATCATTTATCTTGAGCAATTGTTAAATGAAGATCCATTACCGTCACTCCCTCCGAAAGAGATCACGATTGAGGAAATCAAATCAGTACAAACATCTACTGAAGAATTTCCCGAGGTTGAACTTAAGGACCTACATCCTCATCTCGAGTATGCATTCTTGGAGGGTGATGATAAATTACCCGTCATAATTGCTAAAGACTTATGATTGGCCTCCAAACGGTCAAGTTTAATCACTCAAGCTGACCACTTGTGAATGGTCAACCGTAAGAAACTTAAAACAGCTCAGAAGGCAAATGCAATTTAGATCAGAGGAATATAGGGGATTCCTGGGTCGTTAAGTCCCACGGAGGATGAATGGTGTTAAACACAGACAGATGTCGAATAATCACTAAGGATAGTGATCAGTAAGGATTTTGAGATATTTATACCTAAAGAAAAGTTTTGTAAATTACAGGGGCTTAAATGCAAATTAAAGAAAATTAAAAAGTTAAAATATATTAAATAAATGCTATCACTATTTTTACAATGATGTTTTTGTGATTTATAAAATAAAATAACTTAAATAAACTATTTTAATTAAAACGTAAACTTAAATTATCTAAAAACTTGATTTAAAATGAAAACGAGCGTTATGTATAAAAATTACGCGAGTGCGCAAGCAAAAACGTAAAATTTTTGAAATAAAAGACCTACAAGTGTAAAAATAATTTTCTTACGTACTATATGACAAAAGAAAATTTTAGAAAAAAGAATTATATTTTTTTGACTTTTATATTTTTTTATTATGAATTAAATACTAATTTAGACTAATTAAATGATTAAAAATACTAAAACTATTGAGAAAAATCTGAAACTTTTTTATAAAATACTTTATACTAATACAAATCTATGAAAAATACAAAAGTTGAAAAAGCTATATTAAATAAGCTGGAAATAAGCAAATAAGCTCGTATAAGCTTAAAATGAAAACAAAGGTTATGTATTTAATAGTGCAAAGAAAAACAGAAAAAGACCCAAGGGCGAGTGGTAGTGTGTGTGTGTGGTGAGTGGGTGGGTGGTTCAATCCCAAAGAACTCTTTTTTGCAACTATTTTATTTTTTTGATTTTTCTTCACAAACTTATTAAGCTACTAAAAATAAGCACTTTTTATAACTACAACTTTTTATAAAAACTACAAATAAGCTCAGTTTGAGCTTATTTTCTCAACAAAGGAGCAAAATTTGGAAATAAGCAAAAGATTAAGCCAAAATGGCTTTTAAGCTATTAATAAGAAAAGGAAAACTTGGAAATAAGCTAGATAACTTAAAATAAGCTAAAACGACAACTGACAAAGCTCAATGATTTAGAAATAAGCACTAAATAAGCTAAATAAGCATAAACTTAACCGGGTTTGCACATGACACTCTTGTTTTTACTAGGCACTGTAGGGCTTATTTTTAAGCACCGAGATAAGCTAGAAACTTAAAACAAAACTGATTAACTAGTTGACCACCGCTTTTCAAAAGCTAAAGTACTCACAGTGTTGTCCCTAGAGAGCTTTTGGTGAGCTTATAAAAATTGGAAAACCATCGATTTATTACTCGTATACTGAGTAAAATGGACAGAAATAAAAGCTAAGTGCAACCTACTCAAATAAGCTACAAAGTGGAAAACAAGCTTTGGATTAGAGAGTCAGCTAGGTGAGCTTCTCAAAAAGCTAAGTTGCACAAGCTAAAGTTAACTTATAAGCTCTGTGTGAGCTTGTGAAAGTAGATGGCTCACCGGGTGCACAGGGACTATTTTGACTTTTTATTAAACTGAAGTGACTTTTGTGAGATTTGAATGATCCTAGGCTACTTAATTTGCTATATTAAGCTAATATGAGACTGATTTTAGCTAGATAAACAACTTTTAAGCTAGTATGTATGATTATGCATTCTAAATTCCAACAGTTAACAAGCAATACAAGATTAAACTTGATTTTGACTTTTTAACTAATGAGAACTGGTTTTTATGACTTGATTGAGCTATTATGACCTATTGGAACATGTAACAATAACAAGTAACAACTACAATAACCTCTATTACAGTTAATAAGGCAAATCCAAACAACACTTTAAAAAACTGTTTTAAAGATTTTCAAAGAGTTACACAGATTAGGACCAAGAAATTGATTTAAGATTTAATGTTATCACTTAATAGGACTAATGAAGCATTAAACAACCATAATAACAACATAAAACTAAAAATTGACAATTAAGCTATTATAACTGTTAAAATAAGAATTTTTTAGTTACTACAAATTTTAAAAAACAAGCAACTAGTTTTATTGTTTATATTTACTCAACTACAACTCATGAACATAGAAATAAAAAAATTTAGGCTAATTAACAACTTAAACAGTGAACTTCCAAAATGGAATAACAAGCTTACAAGATGATTTAAGTGAAAGATGAGAAACAAGGACTGAGAACATATCCTATAGCTTCCCAAGAAGCTCTAAACCAATAAGCAATCCAAAATCACCGCTCAGTCTTTAATCTTCATTACCATTGATTTTTGAATTTCAAGCTATTTTTGAGTATTTTTGTGATTTTTTTGTTTTTGATTCTAAACTGGTTTTTAAAGTCTCTAAAAGCTTTAATAAGCTTTCTAGGAGCTTATGTGATCTATTTCAGTCCAAAACAACAACTAACAACATCATTTAATTAACATGAGATTTTGAACATGGAAATTTTGCATAAACTTGAAACTTGTATTAAAACTAAAATTGATGATTGAAAAAGAGTTATTGTACACTAAATACTTGAAATACAGAGCTTGAAAGTTAAAACTTACACTGGAATTTAAATTTTAACTAAAACGACTTAGAAAATTAAAGATTACACTAGATAGATTTCACAATGCCTCTCTTCTCTTCTTTATAGACTTTTGGAGACTCCCACATGCTTCTGATCATATCCCATCAACAATCTCAGCCATTGAATGAGTCAAACTCATCCTATCCGTTAAACCATTTTTGGCCAAAATTGAGACTAGTGGATTAGAGCGCTCACTGTAATTAAAGAAGCTTGGGGTGTTGTGGAGGTGGAGGGGGATGATTAGATAGTAGGTATGGGGATGGGGATGATTTGGAAAGCAAAAGCGCTTTTGTGTGTGTAATGAAAAGGCTAATGGTGGGGAAGCATTAATCGCAGCTTGTGGGCTAGATCATGAGGCGAGAGGAATGAGAGTGAGTAGTAGGTGGTGAGGTGGAAGTAATGTGGTGAAAACCACCTGGTTTTGGGTTGCAGGGGAGGGTGAGGGAGATGAACAGTGAACGGCGGTATTTTAGCCGTTTGACTTTTGTTGACCGAAGGATATTATAAAAGGGGGTCCAAAATTGGGGGGTCACAGGTCATTTGGCAGGGTTCTTTTTGGTTGGCTGGGTTCTAAATACACAAAAGGGTCTAATTGGCTTATTTAATTACAAGGACCATTTGTGTAAATCTACCAAACTTGAGGACTGATCTTGCCAACATTCCAAAGTTATCATAAGGACCAAACCTGCCATATATGAATAGTACAAGGACCAATGATGATTATTTTCCATTTTTAAATGTCCAAGGACCATTTTTGACAATTTTCAAACTTGAAGGACTAAAGTTGTAATTTTGCCAAAGATTTATTCAAGGACCATTTTTGACAACTTAGAATATTTCAGGGACCTTGAATAACATTTTTCGTTATTTTGATTTACCAGGGACTGTTTTTGACAACTTTTTAAACTTGGGGACTAAACGCCAATTATGCAAACTTTATACGCTTTTCACCAGATTTTGATATTTTTGCATTTAAAACACATAAAACACTTGTTTGTGATATTTTCATCATTTTGATGCATTTCAGTGTTTTCGATGTTTTGGCATTCTAAACAAGACAAAAATGATGAGTATTTGCACACTCATCAATCCCCACACTAAGATATTGCTAGTCCCTAGCAATGATTTGAGAAAAATTAATGGATTTCATCTCTTTACCAAAAGCCATTACTTCGGGAGTAGCCAATTGTTTCAGTTCAAGTAAGAACTTTGGTACAATGATAACCAAATGATTTTGAGCAAATCATAAGTTGTGAACGGATTTGATTTGTCTTTACCATAAGCCGTTTGCTTCTGGACTAGCCAACTCTTAGATAAATTATCAATATTATCTTTGGTGAGTCGATTACCAATTATGGTTTTCCAACTGCCTTTACCACAAGCCATAAACTTGTGGGCTAGCCAACTCTTCACTAATTAAAGATATGGTGAGCTGAACACCATACAATTTTGGGCAAATTGCAAGCCATCAACGGGTTTGATATATCTTTACCAAGAGCCGTTTGCTCCTGGATTAGCCAATCCTTTTGTGGGTTAGACATGGCGGACTGATTACCATTTGCTGAGTAAGTGAAAAACACTTCCTCCAAAAAAAAATTTGGCCAAAAACTGGGGAATTGGGTGGAATAATTACATGATAAAATTCGTGAGAATTCCCCCCCACACTTAGAAATTAATATTGCCCTCAATATTCACAAGACCGGCGGTTATGCCGAGACATAGAACATAAAAGGGAAATATTACGGCCATTATTTTGTTTTTGATATATACACATTTTTTTTTTTTTTTTTAAATTTTTAGAGAGGTTTATATACAACAGTGTGGGGCAACTCCCCCACACTAGGGTAGTAGAACAGAGAAAGAAGACAGAAATATGGGTGAAAACCCATATGGTGTGTGCTACTGTTTTTGATTCCCGAGTCACTAGCTTGACTCGATCCCCGCATTCATTGGTTCATGGGGAAAGTTTGTAGATCCGGGATAATCACAGGTGGAATGTCCTCTCCAAAGTAATGCTTTAATCGATGACCATTCACTTTAAAATTTTGACCATCGGGTTGAGATAACTCAATGGTACCATAAGGATAAACCTTAGTGATAGTAAATGGACCAGACCAACGGAACTTGAGCTTTCCCGAGAAAATCTTCAATCTTGAATTGAAAAGAAGGACTCGATCACCAACGTTGAAAACGCGGTTCTTGATTTTGGAGTCATGAATCTTCTTTGTCTTTTGTTTGTAGATCAAAGAGTTCTCATATGCTTGATCACGGAGTTCATTTAGTTCATTCATTTGAACTTTTCTGTGATTACCACCGCCCCGTCGAATATCGAAGTTGGCATGTTTTAAGGCCCAGAGGCTTTGTGCTCTAGTTCAATCGGCATGACATGCCTTTCCGCATACACTAGCTTGTATGGAGTACACCATTGGTGTTTTGTAAGTCGCATCGAAAGGCCCGAGTCGTCATCTAGTTTATCCGACCAGATGCACGATTTTCGCCATCGTCCTTTCAAGAATTCTTTTAATACCACGGTTGGAAACTTCCACCAGCCCACTTGTTTGGGGGTGGTATGCAAAGAGAGACGGTGGGTTACACCATACTTTTTCATGACACGATCAAATTGGTCATTGCAGAAATGTGTACCACGATCATTGATTATAGCACGTGGAGTTCCAAACCTGGCAAAAAGAGATTTCAAAAATTTCACAACAACTTGGGCATCATTGGTAGGTAAGGCTTTTGCTTCAACCCATTTTGACAAATAGTCAACAGCCATGAGTATGTATTTGTTACCTCGAGAAGATGGAAATGGCCCCATAAAATCAATACCCCAGATGTCAAATATCTCACACACTTGAATGGCGTTTTGCGGCATTTCATTTCTTTGAGAGATATTTCCATGACGCTGACAAGCCCACAAGTTTTGACAAATTCGTGGCATCCTTATAGATAGTGGGCCAATAAAACCGGAATCAAACACCTTTTGGTGGTGTAGTTTGGACTATGATGGCCCCCGGTGGGTCCAAAGATGGCAAGCTTTGAGAATGTCAAGAGCTTGTCCATAAACACACCGTCGGATGACTTGATCCCACAGATTTTGAATAAGTAGGGTCGCCCCGAAGTAATGTTTAACATCCTTGAAGAATTTGTTCTTCTGCTGGGTTGACATCCCTTTCACTATGAAGTTACCCGCATGGTAATTTGCGAAGTCGGCAAACCATGGGGTAGAAGAGTTTCCACGAAAAGAAACCGCATTGAGTGTCTCGAGAGGAAATGTTTCATTTATTTCCTTTTTCTCGAAAACATCTTGGTGAGGGTTCTCTAATCGGACAGATGATCGCCAGTGTTCTCTCCTTTTTATCACGGATGATGATATCAAATTCTGAGAAGGAGAACCCAACGAAGCAATCTCAGCTTTGCATCTTGTTTTGCAAAGAGATATTTGAGAGCCGAGTGATCCGTATACACCACACATTTAGTCAAGATTAAGTATGGCCGAAACTTCTCAAATGCATACACCACGGCTAATAGCTCTTTTTCGGTGGTGGTGTAATGAGTTTGAGCTTCAGTCATAGTCTTACTTGCGTAGTGGATAGGCTGAAAATGCTTAGATCTACGTTGTTCCCTAAGACCGCACCGATAGCAAAATCACTTGCATCGCACATGAGCTCAAAAGGTAAGTCCCGCCCAGCAACGAATGGGTGCTTCAAGAAGCTTTTTCTTTAATTTTTCAAAAGCTTTGATGCACTCGAGTGAGAAGATAAAAGGAGCATCTTTTTCAAGAAGATGAGTCATAGGTCGGGCGATTTTAGAAAAATCTTGTATGAATCTGCGATAGAAACCGGCATGACCTAAAAACTCCTAATACCTTTGACGGTAGAAGGATGAGGCAATTTAGCAATAACATCGACTTTTGCTCTATCTACCTCAATCCCGTTTTTGAAATCTTATGGCCAAGGACTATGCCTTCTTTGACCATAAAGTGGCTTTTCTCCCGGTTTAGACAAAGATTGGTGTCTTCACACCGTTTGAGCATTTTATCTAGATGGGAGAGACATGTTTGAAACGAATCCCCAATGACCGAGAAGTCATCCATAAACACCTCCATTGTTTCCCCGATCATGTCGTGGAAAATGGCCATCATACATCGTTGGAACGCGCCAGGAGCATTACATAAGCCAAAAGGCATACGTCTGTAGGCAAAAGTTCCGTATGGGCAGGTGAATGTAGTCTTTTCTTGATCCTTTGGATCAATAGGGATCTGAAAATACCCCGAGAAACCATCAAGGAAACAATAGTATTCGTTCCCTGCTAATCTCTCAAGCATTTGGTCCATGAAGGGTAGAGGAAAATGGTCTTTACGAGTGGCGTCATTCAACTTACGATAGTCAATACAAACACGCCATCCCGTAACCAGCCGGGTTGGAATTAACTCGTTATCTTCATTTGTGACAACAGTTATGCCACCCTTTTACGGAACACAATGAATTGGGCTAACCCAAGGACTATCTGAGATCGGGTAAATCAATCCCGCATCAAGAAGTTTGATAACCTCCTGTTTGATAACATCATGGATTTTTGGATTCACTCTTCTCTGATGTTGAACTGCTGGTTTGAAGTCATCCTCCATCAAGATTTTGTGAGTACAAAATTCTGGGTTGATACCCTTAATGTCGGAGAGTTTCCAAGCAATTGCTTGCTTGTGTGACTTCAAGATCTTTATAAGAGCAAATTTTTTCATCTTTACTCAAATATCGAGCAATAATGACGGGTAATTTATCATCACCTTCAAGAAATGCATACTTGAGATGAGGTGGTAAGTCCTTAAGTTCGACTCAGAAATTATTCAGTTTTCTCAACTGACTTGACTTCCTTGTTATGAAGTTCGACGGGAGGGAGCGATGATGGATCATCATTAAGCAGCTTCTCAATGAGAAGTATGTCCCCCTCGATGTCGATGGGAGCGTGATCAATTTCCCATGGAACAGAATCACTAGACAAGTAGGCTTCAATCTCTTCCAAGATGAAGTCACTTTCCTCGAAAGGAGTGAGAGAAGGAGTAGAATTGGCGATGATAGGTTGAGATGAATGAGTGATATTATCACTCGAAGAATTATGATCATAACCAAGAACTTCTTGAGAGTACTCTTCAGAAGCAACATCAATGATATCTATTCGGTTAACCGATTCAGAATCATAAATTTGCGGAGTACCTCAAAGTTTGATCAAGGTTAAAGGTGACAGCTTCATTACCAACACGTAATGTGATTTCTTGCTCAAATACATCAATGAGAGCACGACCCGCTCGTGAATCCTCGACCAACAATGAGAGGAACCCGATGATCGCATCAAAATCAACAACCACGGTCACCGAAAATGGAACTTTTCCTACTTTCAAATACGCCCTCGCAATGCCAAGAGGACGGATATTGTACGATCTCGCAAGCTTGAGAGTCATGCATGTAGGAGCAAGTTCCTAAGAGAAAGTTTCTTTCATACTGAATAAGGCATCAGATTGATGCTTGCACCAAGATCGGCTAAGGCAAAGCATTCAACCATTCCGAAAATACACAAGGTAAGAGAAATTTTCCAGATCTCCAAGCTTTTCTAGAAGCTTCTTCGTGATAACTGCAGAGCAGCTTCATTAAGAGGAGTTTTTGCCACCTCAAACAGCTTTTCCTTGTTGCTTAACATGTGTTTGAGAGTTGATGCAAACTTGGGCATCAAGATGATAGCATCCGCGAAGCTTATGTCAAAATGAAGTTCTTGGAAAATTTGAAAAAATTTGTCCATTTGATGACCGGCTTTTTCGCGGAGCTTTTGCTCATTCAAACGTGATGGGTAAGGAATAGAAGATTTGGATTTGGTATTTTCAACGGGAGCTACAAGTGGTTCAAAACAAATCTCGGATGGATTTGGGTTTCGGACAACTTGAGGATGGACATCATTGGTTCCTCCGCTATTAATAGGAAGTTCCTTGTCCTTTGTTGCCTCAGGTTCACTTTCCACTACCTTCTGGAGAGAAGAAGAAGAGGTAGTAGGAATAGCAGGTCCATTGTATGAAACACCACTTCGGTTGTGATCGCTTTGCATCTTCCCTCGGGTTAGCGATCGTGTTGCTCGAAGTTTTCCCGAGCCCGAGGGTTGATCACTTAAAGACTTCTTGAGATCACCGACCGATCGACCAACAACCTGTTCATTTCATCTTGGGATTTCATGAACTGCTTCAATAACTCATCGATGATGGTACCGGAGGATGTGGAGGGAAATTCTGAGGTCGGATGTTTTGATTATGACCTTGTTGTTGAAAATTCCCTTGATTAGGATTCACATTTCCCTGAAATTGATTCCCTCGATTGAAATTGTTTTGATTAAGGTTTCCTTGATGTTGGAAACCTTGATTGGGTCCAGGATAGAAATTACCTTGGTTTTGATAACCTTGGTTCATTCTAGGTTGGTTATGATTCCGGTTTTGTATGTTAGGATTCTGGTTAAAACCGGGTGGTGCCTGATAAATGTTAGCTCGGTAACTTGGATCATTCTGAGGACGGTATTGATTACCTCCTTGATGTGAAGTACCGGCTATAGCATTGGCTTCAAACGGACTACCATCGTGGCAGACAGTTGTAGTATGCACGAGGACCACCACAAGTAACACAAACTTCAACTTTCTTCACTTCACCATGTGATGGTGTCTGTGTGAAGGTGACTTTCTTTTGGTTAGCAAGAACCAAAGCCTGAACAATATCCGTGAGTTTGTCAATCTTAGCATCGGTGCTAGATGTACTCACGGGAGATGAAGTAGAAGGTCCCGCAATAGACTCGAGTCGATATGTCTTTGTGCGGAAAGGACGGACCTGGGACTTATTTTCAATGATTTGTAAGGCTTCTTTTGTGGTCTTGCTCAGAAATTACCCCGCGGAGGCATTCAAAGAGTCTTGGTCGACCTTGTCTGCACCATTATAGAAAGTATTCATTTGCATTAACTCGGTAAAACCATGATGCGGACACTTGCGGAGCAATTCTTTGTAACGATCCCATGCCTCGCCGAATGATTCATCAAATCTTTGAGAAAATTTCATTATCTCATTCTTAAGACTTGTAGTTCGGGATGGAGGATAAAATTCGTTAACAAACTTGGTAACTAGATCTTCCCATGTCTCAATGGAACGAGGGGTTGTTTCTCGCCAATTCGGGCTTGTCCTCTAGAGAAAATGGAAACAGAAGAAGCTTAATGGCTTCATGTGGGACATTCTTGTATTTGATGGTGGATGCAATCTTGTTAAACCATCGAATGTGTGCATGAGGATCATCCCACTCAAAACCATAGAATTGGCTTTGGGTTACCGCATTAAGCAACCCGGTTTTGAGCTCAAAGGTATCGCCACAATGGTGGGACAATAATGGCATCTCCGAACCCTCGGGGTGCTTGGAGAAGCTCATTCATCGGCTTGTCTTTGCCATTTCGGGGGGTGGTGGTGGTAGACGTTCGCCACGGCCTGAAGGAGCAGAACGCCCTCTACGTCTACGAGGAATATTTGCAAGCTCACAAGTGGACTTGTAGAATCGGAAGAACGAAAAGCGCATGCACTAAGTATTAAAATCAGTTTTCAAAACAAATGCGAGGCAAAACGACAAGTGAACTTAACCAATAATCACAAATGAAATGGCTTCTTTGAAAAAGGTACACCAAATCACAAGGACACAAGGGCAAGTTTTAAATCTGTTGTTCGGGAACTTATTATGGTCACACCCCCAGTTAGTAGGTGTACTGCCTTGATTTGCGGTGGTTGATTTTTATGTATATATAGTACCACTGAAAAGACGTAGGTAATGATTTGTGCAAAGGGGTTTAAAACTTTTGGAAAATATTTTTGGTATCGTCTCGTTTAACCAAATCGTATCTCTTTAAGAATCACCTTAAAAGAAACACAAGCTAGAAAACGTTACGATTGTTTTGTTGTTATATATATTTTTGGTGTTGTTAACACTTTAGGAAAAGTGTTAATGAACTTTTTGATTTATGATTAACTTTACAAAAAAAACTGTTTACAAACGGTGGTATATGTGCAAGTACGGGTCTGAAAATGCTTAAAACACGCTTACAAATTCTCCCGCAGCGGCGCCAAAATTGATTGGCCTCCAAACGGTCAAGTTTAATCACTGCTCGACCACTTGTGAATGGTCAACCGTAAGAAACTTAAAACAGCTCAGAAGGCAAATGCAATTTAGATCAGAGGAATATAGGGGATTCCTGGGTCGTTAAGTCCCACGGAGGATGAATGGTGTTAAACACAGACAGATGTCGAATAATCACTAAGGATAGTGATCAGTAAGGATTTTGAGATATTTATACCTAAAGAAAAGTTTTGTAAATTACAGGGGCTTAAATGCAAATTAAAGAAAATTAAAAAGTTAAAATATATTAAATAAATGCTATCACTATTTTTACAATGATGTTTTTGTGATTTATAAAATAAAATAACTTAAATAAACTATTTTAATTAAAACGTAAACTTAAATTATCTAAAAACTTGATTTAAAATGAAAACGAGCGTTATGTATAAAAATTACGCAAGTGCGCAAGCAAAAACGTAAAATTTTTGAAATAAAAGACCTACAAGTGTAAAAACAATTTTCTTACGTACTATATGACAAAAGAAAATTTTAGAAAAAAGAATTATATTTTTTTGACTTTTATATTTTTTTATTATGAATTAAATACTAATTTAGACTAATTAAATAATTAAAAATACTAAAACTATTGAGAAAAATCTGAAACTTTTTTATAAAATACTTTATACTAATACAAATCTATGAAAAATACAAAAGTTGAAAAAGCTATATTAAATAAGCTGGAAATAAGCAAATAAGCTCGTATAAGCTTAAAATGAAAACAAAGGTTATGTATTTAATAGTGCAAAGAAAAACAGAAAAAGACCCAAGGGCGAGTGGTAGTGTGTGTGTGTGGTGAGCTGGGTGGCCAGGGTTCGAATCCCAACAACTCTTTTTTTTGCAACTATTTTATTTTTTTGATTTTTCTTCACAAACTTGTTAAGCTACTAAAAATAAGCACTTTTTATAACTACAACTTTTTATAAAAACTACAAATAAGCTCAGTTTGAGCTTATTTTCTCAACAGTGAGCAAAATTTGGAAATAAGCAAAAGATTAAGCCAAAATGGCTTTTAAGCTATTAATAAGCAAAGGAAAACTTGGAAATAAGCTAGATAACTTAAAATAAGCTAAAATGACAACTGACAAAGCTCAATGATTTAGAAATAAGCACTAAATAAGCTAAATAAGCATAAACTTAACTGGTTTGCACAGAACACTCTTGTTTTTACTAGGCACCTGTAGGCTTATTTTTAAGCACTGAGATAAGCTAGAAACTTAAAACAAAAACTGGGATTAACTAGTTGACCAACTCAGCTTTTCAAAAAGCTAAAGTACTCACAGTGTTGTCCCCTAGAGAGCTTTTGGTGAGCTTATAAAAAATTGGAAAACCACTGATTTATTACTCAGTGTATACTGAGTAAAATGGACAGAAATAAAAGCTAAGTGCAGCCTACTCAAATAAGCTACAAAGTGGAAAACAAGCTTTGGATTAGAGAGTCAGCTAGGTGAGCTTCTCAAAAAGCTAAGTTGCACAAGCTAAAGTTAACTTATAAGCTCTGTGTGAGCTTGTGAAAGTAGATGGCTCACTGGTGCACAGGGGACTATTTTGACTTTTTTATTAAACTGAAAGCTGACTTTTGTGAGATTTTAATGATCCTAGGCTACTTAATTTGTTATATTTAGCTAATATGAGACTAATTTTAGCTAGATAAACAACTTTTAAGCTAGTATGTATGATTATGCATTCTAAATTCCAACAGTTAACAAGCAATACAAGATTAAACTTGATTTTGACTTTTTAACTAATGAGAACTGGTTTTTATTACTTGATTGAGCTATTATGACCTATTGGAACATGTAACAATAACAAGTAACAACTACAATAACCTCTATTACAGTTAATAAGGCAAATCCAAACAACACTTTAAAAAACTGTTTTAAAGATTTTCAAAGAGTTACACAGATTAGGACCAAGAAATTGATTTAAGATTTAATATTATCACTTAATAGGACTAATGAAGCATTAAACAACCATAATAACAACATAAAACTGAAAATTGACAATTAAGCTATTATAACTGTTAAAATAAGAATTTTTAGTTACTACAAATTTTAAAAAACAAGCAACTAGTTTTATTGTTTATATTTACTCAACTACAACTCATGAACATAGAAATACAAAAATTTTGGCTAATTAACAACTTAAACAGTGAACTGCCAAAATGGAATAACAAGCTTACAAGATGATTTCAAGTGAAAGATGAGAACCAAGGACTGAGAACATATCCTATAGCTTCCCAAGAAGCTCTAAACCAATAAGCAATCCAAAATCACTCTGCAGTCTTTAATCTTCATTACCATTGATTTTTGAATTTCAAGCTATTTTTGAGTATTTTTGTGATTTTTCTGTTTTTGATTCTAAACTGGTTTTAAAGTCTCTAAAAGCTTTAATAAGCTTTCTAGGAGCTTATGTGATCTATTTCAGTCCAAAACAACAACTAACAACAACATTTAATTAACATGAGATTTTGAACATGGAAATTTTGCATAAACTTGAAACTTGTATTAAAACTGAAATTGATGATTGAAAAAGAGTTATTGTACACTAAATACTTGAAATACAGAGCTTGAAAGTTAAAACTTACACTGGAATTTAAATTTTAACTAAAACGACGTAGAAAATTAAAGATTACACTAGATAGATTTCACAATGCCTCTCTTCTCTTCTTTATAGACTTTTTGAGACTCCCACATGCTTCTGATCATATCCCATCAACAATCTCAGCCATTGAATGAGTCAAACTCATCCTATCCGTTTAAACCATTTTTGGCGCCAAAATTGAGACTAGTGGATTAGAGCAGTTTTGCTGTAATTAAAGAAGCTTGGGGTGTTGTGGAGGTGGAGGGGGACAGATTAGATAGTAGGTATGGGGCTGGGGATGATTTGGAAAGCAAAATCAGTTTTGTGTGTGTAACAGTAAAAGGCTAATGGTGGGGAAGCATTAACTGCAGTTTGTGGGCTAGATCATGAGGTGGAGGGAATGAGAGTGAGTAGTAGGTGGTGAGGTGGAAGTAACAGGTGGTGAAAACCACCTGGTTTTGGGTTGCAGGGGAGGGTGAGGGAGATGAACAGTGAACGGCGGTATTTTAGCCGTTTGACTTTTGTTGACCGAAGGATATTTTAAAAGGGGGTCCAAAATTGGGGGGTCACAGGTCATTTGGCAGGGTTCTTTTTGGTTGGCTGGGTTCTAAATACACAAAAGGGTCTAATTGGCTTATTTAATTACAAGGACCATTTGTGTAAATCTACCAAACTTGAGGACTGATCTTGCCAACATTCCAAAGTTATCATAAGGACCAAACCTGCCATATATGAATAGTACAAGGACCAATGATGATTATTTTCCATTTTTAAATGTCCAAGGACCATTTTTGACAATTTTCAAACTTGAAGGACTAAAGTTGTAATTTTGCCAAAGATTTATTCAAGGACCATTTTTGACAACTTAGAATATTTCAGGGACCTTGAATAACATTTTTCTTTATTTTGATTTACCAAGGACTGTTTTTGACAACTTTTTAAACTTGGGGGACTAAAACTGCCAATTATGCAAACTTGATACGTTTTTCACCAGATTTTGATATTTTTGCATTTAAAACACATAAAACACTTGTTTGTGATATTTTCATCATTTTGATGCATTTCTGAGTGTTTTCAGATGTTTTTGGCATTCTAAACAGTACAAAAATGATGAGTATTTAGACACTCATCAACTTAACTGAGGAGGAAAAGACTGCTCTCATAAAGGTCTTGAAGTCACACAAGCAAGCAATTGCTTGGAAACTCTCCGACATTAAGGGTATCAACCCTGAGTTTTGTACTCACAAAATCTTGATGGAGGATGACTTCAAACCAGCAGTCCAACATCAGAGAAGGGTGAATCCTAA
This sequence comes from Chrysanthemum makinoi, assembly GCA_910596185.1. Taxonomy (NCBI): domain Eukaryota; kingdom Viridiplantae; phylum Streptophyta; class Magnoliopsida; order Asterales; family Asteraceae; genus Chrysanthemum; species Chrysanthemum makinoi. The sequence continues at coordinate 358,345,543 of OU343224.1, read as the reverse complement.
GATTCATGAGGTTATCAAACAAGAGGTTCTCAAACTTCTTGATGCCGGTTTAATTTACCCGATCTCTGATAGTCCTTGGGTCAGTCCCATCCACTGTGTTCCAAAAAGGGGTGGCATAACTGTTGTCACAAATGAAGAAAACGAGTTAATTCCAACTCGATTGGTTACGGGATGGCGTGTGTGTATTGACTATCGTAAGTTAAACGAAGCCACCCGTAAAGACCATTTTCCTCAGATTAGCAGGGAACGAATACTATTGTTTCCTTGATGGTTTCTCGGGTTATTTTCAGATCCCCATTGATCCGCAGGATCAAGAAAAAACCACATTCACCTGCCCATACGGAACCTTTGCCTACAGACGTATGCCTTTTGGCCTATGTAACGCTCCTGGCACGTTCCAACGATGTATGATGGCAATTTTCCACGACATGATCGGGGAAACAATGTAGGTGTTTATGGATGACTTCTCGGTCATTGGGGACTCATTTCAAACATGTCTCTCCCATTTAGATAAAATGCTAAAACGGTGTGAAGACACCAATCTTTGTCTAAATTGGGAGAAGAGCCACTTTATGGTCAAAGAAGGCATAGTCCTTGGCCATAAGATTTCCAAAAATGGGATTGAGGTTGATAGAGCAAAAGTCGATGTTATTGCTAAATTACCTCATCCTACTACCGTCAAAGGTATTAGGAGTTTTCTAGGTCATGCCGGGTTTTATCGCAGATTCATACAAGATTTTTCTAAAATCGCTCGGCCTATGACTCATCTCCTTGATAAGGATGCTCCTTTTATCTTCTCACCTGAGTGCATCGAAGCTTTTGAAACATTAAAGAAAAAGCTTACGGAGACACCCATTCTAGTTGCCCCGACCGATTTACCCTTTGAACTCATGTGCGATGCAAGTGATTTTGCTATCGGTGCGTCTTGGGGCAAACGAAAAACCAAGCATTTTCAAGCCTATCCACTACGCAAGTAAAACTATGATCGAAGCTCAAACCCATTACACCACTACGTAAAAAGAATTATTAGCGTGGTGTATGCGTTGAGAAGTTTCGCCATACCTAATCTTGACCAAATGCGTGGTGTATACGGATCACTCAGCTCTCAAATATCTCTTTGCAAAACAAGATGCAAAGCCGAGATTGCTCCGTTGGGTTCTTCTCCTACAAGAATTTGATATCATTATACGTGATAAAAAGGAGTCGAGAACCCGGCTGCGATCATCTGTCCCGTCTAGAAAACCCTCACCGATGTGTTCGAGAAAAGGGAAATAAACGAAACATTTCCTCTCGAAACACTCAATGTGGTTTCTTTTCATGGAGACTCTTCTACCCCATGGTTTGCCGACTTTGCAAATTACCATGCGGGTAACTTTGTGGTGAAAGGGATGTCGCCCCAACAGAAAAACAAATTCTTTAAGGATGTAAAACATTACTGGGACGACCCTACTTATTCAAAATTTGCGCGGATCAAGTCATCCGGCGATGTGTGTATGGTCAGGAAGCCAATGACATTCTCAAGGCTTGCCATTCTTGACCTACTGGGGGACATCATAGTCCCAACTACACTGCCAAGAAGGTGTTCGATTCCGGATTTTATTGGCCCACGATTTACAAGGATGCCCACGAATTTGTCAAAACCTGTGACGCTTGTCAACGTCATGGAAATATCTCACAAAGAAATGAAATGCCGCAAAACGCCATTCAAGTGTGTGAGATTTTTGACATCTGGGGCATTGAATTTATGGGGCCATTTCCTTCGTCTCGCTGTAATAAATACATACTCGTGGCCGTTGACTATTTGACAAAATGGGTTGAAGCGAAAGCTTTACCTACCAACGATGCCCGAGTTGTTGTGAAATTCTTAAAATCTCTTTTTGCTAGGTTTGGAACTCCACGAGCTATAATCAGTGATCGTGGTACGCATTTCTCGCAATGACCGTTTGATAGAGTCATTCAAAAGTATGGTGTAACTCACCGTCTCTCTACTGCGTACCACCCCCAAACAAGTGGGCAAGTGGAAGTTTCCAACCGAGGGATTAAAAGAATTCTCGAGAGGACAAGAGGCGAAAAACCGTGCCTCTTGGTCGGATAAGCTAGATGACGCACTCTAGCCCTTCCGCATGCCTTATAAAACACCTATCGGGTGTACTCCATACAAGCTAGTGTACGGAAAGGCGTGTCATCTGCCGATTGAGCTTGAGCACAAGGCATACTGGGCCTTGAAACATGCCAACTTCGATATTCAGGCAGCCGGTGATCACCGGAAAGTTCAAATGAATGAATTAAATGAACTCCGTGATCAAGCATACGAGAACTCTTTGATCTACAAAGAAAAGACAAAGAAGATTCATGACTCAAAATCAAAAACCGCATTTTCAACGTCGGTGATCGAGTCCTTCTTTTCAACTCAAGATTGAAGATTTTCTCGGGAAAACTAAAATCCCGCTGTCACTATCACTAAAGTATTTCCTTATGGAACCATTGAGTTATCTCAACCCGAAGGTCCAAATTTTAAAGTGAATGGTCATCGATTAAAGCACTATTTTGGAGAGGACATTCCTCCCGTGGTTGTCCCGGATCTACAAACTTTCCCCATGAACCAATGAATGCGGGGATCGAGTCAAGCTAGCGACTCGGGAATCAAAAACAGTAGCACCCCATATGGGTTTTCACCCATATTTCTGACTTCTTTCTACTTTCTACCACCCTAGTGTGGGGGAGTTGCCCCCCACTGTTGTATATAAAGTTTTCAAAAAAAAAAAAAAAAAAAAAAAAAAAATCTTTCAAAATAATGGCCATAGTATTTCCCTTTTACGTTCTATGTTTCGGCATAACAGCCGGTACTTTGAATATTGAGGGCAATATTCATTTATAGTGTGGGGGGGAATTCTCACGAATTTTATCATGTAATTATACCACCCAATTCCCCCATTTTTGGCCAAATTTTTTTTTTGGAGTAAGTGTTTTTCACTTACTCAACTTATGGTTATCAGTCCGTCATGTCTAAAAAACAAAAGGATTGGCTAATCCAGGAGCAAACGGCTCTTGGTAAAGATATATCAAATCCGTTGACGGCTTGCAATTTGCCCAAAATTGTATGGTGTTCAGCTCACCATATCTTTAATTAGTGAAGAGTTGGCTAGCCCGCAAGTTTATGGCTTGTGGTAAAGGCAGTTGGAAAACCATAATTGGTAATTGACTCACCAAAGATAGTATATATTATCTAAGAGTTGGCTAGTCCAGAAGCAAACGGCTTCTGGTAATCGACTCACCAAAGATAGTATATATTATCTAAGAGTTGGCTAGTCCAGAAGCAAACGCCTTATGGATCTTTGTCATTAAGTATATCATGGATATTTATCCTCTGACTTGAGATACAAGAGATATGTCATGGATGTAGTGCATTTTTTTGAAGCAATCTAACGCTATAATGAATCGGTAGTTATAAGGGTTATTTTCAGAAGTGTTGCGAAATTTATGAATCCTGCTTGTAGTCAAAATGGGATTTGTTTCCTTCAAATTTATTTTGAAGTATAATACTACTTGGCCCCTCGTAGGGTTGTTAAGATGTTTGCATGGCCATGCCCAAGGCCTTCTGGAATATGTTCAGAAGAATTGGTAATCTTAATCAATCACTGATGAGTGTGTAAATACTCATCATTTTTGGTCAAATCTGAACTGCAAAACACTTAAAAACGCTCAGAAATGCATCAAAATACTGAAAATATCTCAAAATTGTATTTTATATGTTTCAGATGCAAAATGTTTAAAATCAGATGAAAAATGAGCTAAGTTTGCATAATTGGCAGTTTCAGTCCCCCGACTTTCAAATCTTGTCAAAAATAGTCCCTAAGCACTTATTTTAAAAGAAAAGTCACCAAAGGTCCTTTTGAACTCATAACTTGTCATAATTAGTCCTTTGGTGAAAAATGTCAAAAGTTTTGAGAAATTACAAGTTTAGTCCTTTGAGTTTCAAAACTGACAAGTTTGGTCCTTGGAATATTGGAGATTGTCAAGTTTAGCCCTTGGATTATAATTTCAGAATTTACATTATTGGTCCCTGGAAAATCAGACATGGCAGATTTGGTCCTTGGTTTTTATGGAATTGCAAAAGTGGTCCTTGTATTAATAAACCACCATGACCCTTGACCCCTTTTTGAACCTTGAACCCCTGCCATATCCACTTGACCCCCCCTTTTTTGGACCCCCTGCCTAATATATCCCCTAGTCAAACCCCGGTCAAACTCCACCCCTTTTTCCCTCCAAAGTCTTCTTCTCCCACCTGCCTGCCTGCAAAACCCAGATAGTCCCTCACCTCCACATCACCAAGCTCCACACCTTATCCCTCCACCTCAACAACCAAACAAGAATCATTTAATGCTTCTCCTTCCATTCACTCAACCCCCCCCAGTTGCAAATACCAATTTCCCGCCAAAAAGCCATCAATGGCTATAAACCACTCAAGTGATCCAATGTCTGTAAAAGCAAGTGGGAAAAGCTCAGAGTACAAGTGGGATGACTTTTGATGTATAAATAAGAGAGGAGAAGGCAAGGAGTGGGGGTAGTTAGTTTTTATATTTTCTTGCAAATCGTTTTTATTATTAATGTTTTAGTTTAAGTCTCAAACTGTAATCTTCTGTTTCTATGTACTAAACTTAAGTTGTTTTATCATTGTAATCCATTTTCAAGTATCAATTCAAGGTTATATCAACATTTCATGTTTTTATGTTCACTGTTATAAAATCAGTTTTAATGCTCTCATACGCAAGCTTCAATTAGCTTAATTCTAGTTCTGATAAGCTTATTTAAGCTACTGATAGCTTTTAGTAAGCTTATTGCTAAGGTTCAAGCAAACTTGGTACTTGGTCAACAAAAGTCAACTCACAGTCTCATTTGTGACTTGCTTATGAATTGCTGATCTGGAAATGGATATGGGTTGATTCTGAGTTGAATATGGGTTGAGATAAGGTAGGATAGTGGTTCTTTGATTCTTGGCAAGCCATAGTGGCTGTGGACACAAGTGAGTTTCACACATCCATATCTGTCATAATCTGATTTTTAAGCTTATTGTTCATTTGATTGTGTTTGTTGGTGAAATAGCATAATTTAGGTGTTAGTTGAATGACTGATTAGGATTAAGTGTTAGAATAAAAGGATTAAGTAGAGTGTTAGCAAAACAGTGGTATAAGTGTGTTTGGATCAGTTAGCTTGTTTGATCTCAAGCCTTGGTTTGTACTTAAAATCTGCATACTCAGTCTTAATAAAGGTCACTAGAATCAAATTTGTCAAAACTTAGCATCTGTGTACTCTAAAAGTCAAAATCAATATGAAATCTGTCCTATTGCATATCTGTTGATTTTTTTAAGATCATAGGTTTGATTTGTGTTTAGAATTCAGTAGAGTAGCTTTATGTAACTTTGTTTTAGCTTGAAACATAATAATCAGTTCATGAATTAAGATCAAATCTCACAAAAGTCAAAAATATCATTTCTGTCAAAAGTCAAAAAAATTGAAAAACTCAGTTTTCACCCATCTTGGTTGATTTTTCATTGATTCATTATTGGATCACTTCAAGTGAAACTTTGGGCTTAACAACTTCAATTGGTCAAGAGTTGAAATATGATTTTTGTAGATTTTTAGTAATTTTGTAGAAGCTCTAAATCAGCTTGTCAATTGGGTCAAAAGTGCCCTGTGCACTGACTCAGTGATAACTGAGTTTGTGACAGGTTTGTGCAGAGCTTGTCAAAAGCTCATTTGAGCTCATCTCAGGCTCAATTTTGGTTTTTAAGTAGCTAGCCAGGTCCACTTTAGGTTCCAACTTCTGGTTTTCTGATTCAGCTTATTAATAAGCAGTTGCATAAGCTTGAAGTTAGCACCTCAAATTGATTTTTACTTGTTTGATTTTGGACTCATAAGCTTATAGCTGGTTAGCTTGAGGTTCTGAGTAGCTGGAACAAGTTGTTTTCACTTAGTTATAGCTTAATCTAGCTTCTGCTTTCATTTAGTAGTCTTTAGTGCTTATTTGCTTATTTTTAGTGCTTATTCATAAGCAGTTTGCACTGCAGCTTCATAATCCTTCACATAAGCCATTGTTTTTATATTTTTCTTAGATTTAGAATATTAATTTAGACTTTTCCTGAATTTTTCAGATTTTTCTAGTTCTGTTTGCTATTTTTCTTTATTTTAATCAGTTTTTAGGCATTTTTAATTAACTTTTAATACAATTAATTCAGAAAAGCTTCAAAAAAATAATTTTTCATTTTTCCTAGATTAAGATAAATATAAAAAGCAAAAAAATATTTTTTCAGATTTTTCTTAGTTAAATTTGTAATTTTTAGCAATTTAATTAGTTTTAAATAGTTTTTAATTCATAGAAAATAGAAAAATAATCAGAAAAATACAAAATTAGTTTTGAAAATTCTCTTTAGTTATTTTAGATTTTTCTAAGTCATAATTTCACTTTTCTAGCTTTATTTCATATTTTCTTATATTTTAGGGTATTATTAAATAGGTAAAAATAGTTTTTAATTAATAATAATTAAATAAATAGTCATAAAAATAATTTTATTTTTCTCAAAATTTTCTCTTATCATTAGGTTTGTAAAAATTTCATTTTTATATTTTTAGGATTAATACTGTTTCAATTTCACATTTTCTTTTGTACGTTACGTAGTTTTTTAATTTAAATTTATAAAAGAAAAATCAAGAAAATCAAATTTTAAAAATAGTGATAGCATTTATTTAATATAATTTAGCTTTTTAATTTTTTTTAATTTGCATTTAAGCCCCTGTAATTTATAACCTTTCTCTTTAGGTATAATTATTCATAATCTCAAACCTTTTCCCATTCAATATCACCCGATCACTATACGTTTGATTATTCAGTCGCACAGCTCGTTGGGACTTAACGACCTGGGGAAACACTAAACTCCTCTAGATCTTCATTGCTTTGGTTTCAGGCTGTCTGGCTTTTGTTACGGTTGACCATTCACAAGTGGTTGATTTGTGTGATAAAACCTGACCGTTTGGAGCCAATCAATCACATAAAGCGAGAAACATAATAGTTAATTAAGAAATGAGTAAGATCCATATTCTTATTAACATGGTATTAGAAACAAAAGGATGAATATGATGATGAATCATCAAACTTGGTTTTTCTCCAGAAAACTATACACGAGTTGTACCGGGGGCATTGGCGTGTTGCTAGACGCTAACCAATGTCATTTTACGTTTTGTAAACATATCCAAGTGGGAGCTGTTGGAAATATATATATTTGCAAACACGTAAATGTCCGGATTCGAACTCGTGACCACGGGATTGCACACATTAGCGAATGAGAATTAAAGTTAATAATTAATGTTTATGTTTACGATTAATTATTGCACATTAAGTCCGGTTAACGATCGTTAAGTATTTAACGGAAAAATGACTAACGACCGTTAAATGAAAAGAGAAGGACTAGTAATGGAAAATCTTGAAAGTGAAAAGTTATGGATTTTTCTTTGGGCTTGCATAGTGGCCGGCCATAGGGGCTTCTCCAAGCCTAATCCCTAACTTGTTCCCAAAGTTTTCCATCTACTATATAAACAAGGCTAGGTTCTAGGGTTTTTCATCACTTGTGCATTGAATTAACCTAGATCTCTCCTCTCCTCTCTCTTGTCCCATTTTCGGCCGAACACCCCTTGTAAGGGAGTTTGGTTTCGTTTTTCTGAAACGAGGACTTGTGTTAGATCTAGCAATCGCTTGATTCGTTGGTTAATTCGTGTGTACAAGAACGTGGTAGTAAGACACTATTCTTACACCATATTGGTTTGAGTTGTAGAACGGTAAGGGACAACTCTTCAAACCACTTCTTTGTTTTGCTCAAAGGATTTGACATTCGCAAGAGGTACGTTACGCATACTTTCAGTTAATTATTTATTTGTTATGATCTTTAAGTCTTCCGTTGTGTACTCTTTATGTCTTTATGTTTTATTGTATTTTATATATCATAAACTCAACATTTTGTTTCTGACACCATTGAGTGTCACATTTTATGGTTTACAATTTGCTCTTAGATTTGTAAATGATCTAACAAACAATAATATATTGATGGTAGTAACTTAAATGAATGTTAATCATAAATGAATAAACATAGAAAGTTAGAATAGTAAATAGCCGCATATGGCAATGAAACTTTTATGTGAATATAGTGGTGCGTTGCGAGTGACGATTGATGAAGTACTTCATGGAGGATCTTTGAATCCTATTATCATAGAAGAGTTAGAAATAAACTGACTGTAATGAGCACATACATTGCATGGTATTGATTAGAAATATTGTACAAATGCACTAGATACCTTATTATTATTTGATGAAACCCATCATTGTGTCCCACATCGGATAATAAAAGAAAACATGTTAACTTAATATACAAGAATGTACTCAGACCATACGTCTTTGGATTAGGATTAGTTTTCACCAATCATGAGAATGACTTGTTCTATATAACAAAGATTTCTTATGATCAGTGAAAATTTATACGAGTTCTTAACTTTTTAATCTAATTTATTAACGTTTCTTATCAAGACTTTTTAATCTAATTTATTAACGTTTCTTATCAAGAGTAGTCGAAATAAAATTTAAAAACTGTTTCTTGTCAATTAGATGAAATATTGTACGTTTTTTATTTAGGCAACTAGATTGATAGATATTTGTAACTAGTCTAATATATTAAAGCTTGCACCTGAACAAATACTATCTAAACAATGGAACTTCTATATCTAATTAGGGTGCAACTATTATACAATTAGATATGATATTTCAGTTGTATACTTGTATATAACTATCGAAACTGAATCTCTTGGAACTAGTCAATTTCCAAATTGATTGAAATGCCATTGTTGTGTTTGCGGGGGTGAATACTTGAAGAAAGATCTCAAGACGAAAGTCAAATAGATTCAAAGATGCATGTCTCATTGCATACTCCACCAACTAGTGTTGTCACATTCCTCTTGCCTACCTTATTGCTTTCTAATTTCTAGTTTTACGATGTTACGTTTTTTTAACCAAGTGTTGTCACAACGTGTCTAATATGTAAGGCTTTTTTTTTTCTTTTTTCTAAAGGTTTTTTAGATCTACCACTGCCGTTGGTATCCGCCCAACCTTTGTCGGATTGCGAGGCATCAACGGAATACACCGCTGCCTTTCTTGTCGGAACTGACACGCCAGAATCAGCTGCTACTGTTGGACATGTATGGTGTTTTTTGTTATAAGATTGTTGTGTATATTTCCTTGTAAACTTTATTGTGTGTATGGGTGTGCGTCGGTCTAAGACCGGACCAGACCGACCAAGACCGAGATCAAAATAGCCTAAAAACCTAGGCCGGGGACCGGACTGAATGTGGTCGGTAGGTCCGTCGGTCCTGGAACTCAAATTTTCCGGTTTGTACGCTGGACCGGACTGGATCGAGACCAAATTCGCCCAAAAACCTAGACCGAAGACCGAACCGAATGTGATCGGTTCGGTCCGGTCCGTTCGATTGGTTTGCGCAGCCCTAATTGTGTGTAGTTTTAATGGTTGTAATAATCTTTGTAAACTGAATTGTATATATATTTGTGAATTGTTGTTGTGTAAATTTTGTTAAAATTTAATGGCTGCTATAATCTTTGCAAACTGAATTGGTGTGTGTTTTTTAATAAAGAAAAAGGATACAAAATGCACAAAGCAAATGGTACAAAAGCATAGTGTGAGAGTATTTTTATCATTCATAATAGGATAAAAACAAAGTCTTACAAAAATACTCACCAACCACTTGTAATTTATTATTAAAATATGTGATACGTGTCAAAAATTTAGTAGAGTGACACAATTGCCTAATCGGACTGGTTTATTTTAAAAAATTGATATTTTTTAGGCTAGATATTGGACTACCTTCTGGGCTATGTAAGAAATTTGCTCTAAAAACAAACCACTGAAAAGTTGATATTTTTCAGGCCTGATATTGGAGTACCATTTTCAATTTGGGCAATAAATTTGCTCTAAAAAACAAACCACAAATATAACGTATTTAGTCTGCATATCTTGCCCCATGAATGTATCTTCAAACTTTTTGAAATTGTTTTTGACTGCGGGCATGCCCTAGCCGATAAACCAAATGATTACAACATTCCGACAAATATTGCAAGATTCAAACACTTTAAAATCTAAAGCAAAACACTTATTAGTTTAAGGTTTCATTAAAAAGGGCTTGTACATTGTAATGAGCTTTTTGATATTTCATTCTTTAAACTAATATTAGATACAACATGTTTAAAATTTTACAAATAGCTTTAGGTATTTGATGTTGCTTAAATAATAGAAAAAAGCAACATACAAAACAAAAAGCGATTTTTAAATTTTTGAACTTGTTATTGTATTCGCTCAACAAACCATACAAGGCTTGACCAAAGAAGCCAATAAAGACATGATTCTTTCAAAGCTTAGAGCTTCAATTTATAACTGGTTTCCATATACAATTTGGTTCATCAAGACAATGTGGGATGCAAAACACATTCTCTACAAAACCACCTCCCCCCTTGTTTTCGCGAACATAGATAATTGTGGTCTTATAATTATGTTAATCTATCTTGTCTCTTGTTTGTTAAGCTTTTGTACATGTTATCTCCAATAAAACCTTAGATTTATAAATGTGACTTCATTTTTATCTTGAACTACAATGTCAGTAGTAACAGGAATGAGAGATTTCTGAGGTGAAATAAAGATGTTACGTCATAAGCGTAAGACTAATCTAAATGTTGTACAAGCTCATATATCTTGACGCCACAAGTAAAATCCGTCGGACCAAGTCACACCTAGCCATTCTTGATGGAGTAGTAATAGCTGTTAACTTTAGCTAACCCATCCCTTCATGGCGTGTATTGTAATGAGTGATGTGTTGCGTTGTATTTTTAACAGGAGCTAGAAGGACGATTAATGTGATTTAGCGTAGCACAAGAAAAGAAAAACAATAAGAGCCACCTAAGAAATCATATTATTTGCGATGGAAGTTAGAGTGTTAAAATAACAAACTTTTTAGTTATAATCATGATATATATATATCAATATGAGCATATGAAACGATGACCATTTACGTCGTTTAGGGCTCTCCATATTTCCGTGAGCCCAAATGCAAGATCCATGTTTCTTCTTCAGCCCTGTTGCCGCCTTCTTTCATATACGTGTCTTTTATAGTTATACGTGGCGCCATACTCTCTGTCTCGACTCTCAACGACCGGCGATTCATTGAGAAAATAGGAGGAGAACGAGGAAAACAAAACATTCAATTGTTTGGCTAAATAAGAATTGGTTATACGGAATTACAGATTGTTAATAGAATTGGGAATACTTCTAGTTAACGATCAATATCATATTGCACTCACCACATAGCTAAAAAAGGAATTTAAGAGTCAATGTGTCTAAAAAGTCAAACGCATTTTGAATATTCAAGCCGTACCCAACGTATAATGAATACATATTGCAAGATTTTAACACTTTAAAGTTCAAAGCAAAACCCTTATAAAGATCGGATGCAATGAATTTTGCAAGAATGAACAAAAAAGAGGAACAATAAGCTTCTTTGTAGTGATTCTTTAAGTAAGATACAAAATGATCGTAACTGTCTTAAGTGCTCTGGCTTGTAGCTTGTAAAGAGCTTTTAAACATTTAATTCTTTAACTAATATCATATACAATATATTTAATTTAAAATTTTACAAACAACTCCTACATATTCATGTTGCTTAATTAGCAAAGATAATAAGCAACACAAAAATGACGGGTTATTTTTAAAATTTTGAACTTGTAATTAAGACCTCTCAACAAACAAAAAAGGGCAGGGTTGAAGAAGTCAAGAATGACATGATTATCTCAAAGCTTGGAGTTTCAATATGTAACTGCTTACCCCCAAGCCATTTGGTTCATCAAGGCAATGTGGGATGCAAAAAACATACTCTACAAAACTACCCTCCCCCTTGGCCATTAGCTTTAAACAAAAAATCAATCTTGTTTGAGAATACATATAAACATAACACTATAACACAAAACCTAGGTAATTATGGTCTTATAATCACATATATCTATCTTGTCTCTTGTTTGTTAAGCTTATGCACATGCTGTATAGCAATAACACCTAAGATTCATAAACGTGACTTCATTTGTATCTAGTCTAAAATACATTTTAAACAACATATTGTCACCAATAACATATCTATCTTGTCTCTTGCTATTGTGAAAATCTCCATGATAAAAAGCTGCCCTATCGTATTATCTTGGACAAACAATTCTGACCGTTACATAAAACATCGAGCCTATGCGGTTGGATAGCTGCTAGCTTTTCAAAGAGTAATATATTGGTTGGTGGGTGGATGAAATACTCGGTAATGTATATACATCACTTTTTATGTATACCATGATCATGTATGTGAGAAGATTAGTAAGAATATAACATAGGAAAAGATATCATTTATCTTAGAAGTTTAGAACAAACTTGTATGCATTGTATCTTGGTATTTTTGTCCCTGGCACCATTTAGTGTCACATTTTATAGCTTACAAATTGCTCTTAGGTTAGTAAATGATCTATCAAACAATAGTATTTTGATGGTAGTAACTTAAATGAATGTAAATCATGAATGAATAACACATAGATAGTTAGGATATTAAATAGCCGCATATGGCAATGACACTTTGATGTGAATATAGTGGTGCGTTACGAGTGATGATTGATGAAGTACTTTATGGACGATCATTGAATCCAATTATCATAGAAGACTTAGAAATAAACCGACTGTAGTGAGCACATACATTGCATTGTATTGATTAGAAATATTGTACTAATGCAGGAGTTCAGAGTAAATCTAGATACCTTATTATTCTTTGATGAAACCCAACTTTGTATCCCACATCGAATAAAAAAAAAAACCATGTTAAGTTAATATATGAGAATGTACATCAACTATGCGTGTTTGGAAAAGTATTAGTTTTCACCACTATAGCGAAGGACTTGTTCTATTTAACAAGTTTTTCTCCATAGTGTGGAAGTTTCATACGAGTTCTTAACTTTTGAATAGTCGAAATATTGTACGTCTTTTTTTTAGGTAACTAGATTGATAGATATTTGTAACTAGTCACTAATATATTAAAGCTTGCACCTGAAAAAATACTATCCAAACAATGGAATTTATATATCTAATTAAAGTGCAACTATTATACAATTGGGCTATTTCAAAGCCTCATTAATTAGTTGCATACTTGCATGTAGATATGATATCTCAGTTGTATATAACTATCGAAATTTAATCTCTTCGAACTAGTCCATTTCCAGATTGATTGAAATGCCATCGTTGTGTTTGCGGGGGTAAATACTCAAAGAAAGATCTCAAGACCTTCGAACTAGTCCATTTCCAAATTGATTGAAATGCCATCGTTGTGTTTGCGGGGGTAAATACTCGAAGAAAGTTCTCAAAACGAAAGTCAAATGCATTCAAACTCGATGCCATCTATCTTAGTAACTTCATAAGATACATATATTCATACAAAGAAAAACCCACTTACAAAATAATCACTAAGAGCAGACGGTATGGAGAAGATTTAACGTGCCAAGTGTATGTCAGTCATGTGTGAATCATTTCGGAGTATCGTGTCATTCGTGAGCCAAACGTTTTGAGCCAATCCAATAGCTCACACCATTTACATTTATTTATTTATTTATTTATTTATTTTTTAAGTATTGTGAGTGAGTGGGTATTTTTGATGAGGTATTTTGTAGGACCCAATAACATGTTAGCGTGTGTTATGAGCGATAGTGTTTAACAACAATCGGTACGGTGCATATTAACACGCTAAATGCATTCAAGTTGAATGAATCACGTGTCATTCTCCATACCAGGCAACACGCCATTTTTGTGCCAAATGGGATTCAGCCAAGCAACTGGCTCATGCCAAAAGTAAAAAGCAACCTTATTTTTTAATTATTATTTTTATTTTTTATATTGAATGAGTAAATGAAATAAATAAGTGGGACCCAATAATATACTAGTGTTGTGTTATGAGGGAGGAGTGTTTTAGTTATTGGTGTGTTTTTGGAAATGGGTGATGTGACGCTGATGTGGCATACCAATAACGTGTTATCGTTAGCACGTACCTTGTGCTCTTAATTATTGGTGTGTTATTCGGAGGTGTATGATGTGACGCTGAAATGACATACCAATAACGTGTTATTGATAGCTTGCATACCTTGTGCTCTACTAACCTGGATTATAATAGCAAAGATGCATGTCCCGTTCCAATATATATGTAAGTTTAGACATGTTAGTATGCTTTTGCCATCATTCATAAACTTATAATTTTTTTTTTCACTTACTGTTAGATGGTTGACATGTAACAATAAGATAATAAGTAAGATATATATAACATTTTTCTTGTAATTTATGTTGAATAGTTGTTTCGATGATGAAAATGGTTTTTATTGTAATAGTAAGCAAGTTTTTAAACATAAGAGGTTAATAAGAATACGAATTACATCTACTTGAAACATTGTTAAGTGATGCTTCACAATACTTACCTAATATTTATTGGGCGTGTTCTCTTTTTGTGAGTAATTTCACTTTAATTCGTCAAGTGAAATCTTGAAGATGCAATGTATCCTCAAAAGTAAAGTTGTCTTCCAGAAATATACGCTTAGGAATACCCTTTTTGAAATGGTTATGACTTAAGAGTACGTGTTATGTGCAGACAGAAGAAACCAAGATCAAATATCACTGGATGCACAAATATTTTTGTAAGTATACCAAATAAATAATGCTAAAAACATTTTTTAATTTACCGGTTAGAGGTGCACATTTCGGTTTGTTTTTCAAATAGTCAACAACCTGTTTTACGCAAGACCGGTTCGGTTTGTAACCGGTTTTGGGAGAGAAAATATCCGGTTTAAACTAAGAACCGGTTTCACCCAAAACCGGTTTGGTTTAAACCGGTTGACAACAAATAATGCAAACCGGCTGTTCGGTTTTCTCAAAACCGGTTTTTCAAAAACCGGCTTTTTGGGAAAACCGGTTTTGGTTTTTTTTCCCGGTTTGGTTCATGAATCGGTTATTTTGTGCATCTCTAGTACCGTGTGCATTTAAGATGCATTTAGAAAAAATAATTGTTTTTTTTTCCAGAAGATTGACACTACATAAAAAAAATATGGGCATCCCGAGACCTCACGAGAACCCCGGTTCCGTGCCTGCATGTGCATACTTTTCTGGTTAAAGGAACATGCAAATTATTGATGTGTCTAAATTGAATGGATTTGCTCATTGTGTTGGCCCCTCCTTGATACGAAACCCAGCTAGCCCACTTATCTAAGAAGCCCAATAGGCCCATTTTTTCTTATCGTCGAGTGATTTTTTTAACCCAACTAAAAAAAGTCAGATTTACAAAACCTTTTTCATACGATATCAAAAACATATACACTTTCATGACTCATGTTTGGCAGCGAGTGTTAAAGAGCATTTTGAAGCAACTAGCAATTAGCGTTTAACATTCTGTAGTGAAAACAAGCATACACCTTTAACAAATATTTCTCGTACCCAAATCTTGTACCTTAGAATTTACGAATTTCCTCATTTCGTTATGGTAGTGTTCAATTTCTTCATATCCTACTAATATAGTATTGTGGTGGATTTTCATCTTAACAAGATTCTTAGAAACTCAAACTTAGATCTTGATAGATAAGACATCAAATAATTTATGTGACTTATATAGATCTTGCCGAGTTGGGTGGTGTGGGTGTTGGTGTTGGTGGGGTAGGCGGGGTAGATGGGGTAGGCGGCGTAGATGGGGTAGTCGGGTTAGGCGGGCTAGATGGGGTTGGAGGAGGAGGCGGGGTTGATGGGGTAGGAGGGGTAGGCGGAGCAGATGGGGTTGGTGGGGTAGGAAGGGTAGGCGGTGCTGTTGGGGTTGGTGGGGTAGATGGGGTAGACGGGGTTAGGGGAGTAGGTGGGGGAGCGGGCACCGGTATAGGAGGTGTCGAGGGTGTAGGGGGGTAGGAGTTTTGCTAGGGTAGAGCCCTCTAGGGATTAGGGTGGGTAGTTGGAATGTTGGGACCTTGACTGGTAAGCTCTTTGAGCTGGCGGATGTGTTGAGGAGACATAAGGTTGACATTGCGTGCTTCCGTGAGACTAAATGGAAGGGCTCCATCTCGAGGGAGGTTAACGGTTTCAAGCTTTGGTACTCGGGTTCTAAGACCGCGAAGAACGGAGTTGGAGTTATTTTGGCAGCGGCTCTCAAGGATAATGTTGTGCAAGTGATCCGGAGGAGCGATAGGATCATGGCGATTACGTTGGTCATTGATGGTGAGACCGTTAACGTAATTAGTGCCTATACCCAAGTGGGTCGGAGTGAAGTTGAGAAAAGAATTTTGGGATTCCTCGATGAGATATTAGGGAGTGCCCTTCGGACCAACGTTTGTTTATAGGGGGTGACTTGAATGGTCACGTAGGAGAGGCGGCGGATGGCTACGCGGGGGTTCATGGTGGTTTTGGCTTTGGAGTTAGGAATGAGGAAGGTCGGTCGATTCTTGAGTTTGCTTTGGCTCACGATTTGGTAGTTGTGAATTCTTTCTTTAAGAAGAGAGATGAACACTTGATCACCTTCCAGAGTGGGGGTCACAACACACAGATTGACTATCTGATGGTGCGAAGAGGCGACCTTAGAGCGTGCAGGGACTGCAGGGTTTTCCCGGGCGAGGCATGCTCATCCCAACACAGATTGTTAGTTTTAGATTCTCTTTTCATGAGGCAACAACCTAGGAGAGCAGCTACTAGGTTGGAGAGGATTCTTTGGAAGAATTTGAACGGGGGGCAGGTGAGTCCTTTAGGATCGAAAGTCTTCGAGGACTCTCATCACGGTCGGAGGACTTGACTGCTAGAGATGCGGACCAGGTGTGGACATTTCTTGCCGACATCATTAAGGAAGCGGCAAAAGAGTGCCTCGGCGTAGCTAGAGGGACAGCTAAGACCCAACCACCAAACAGGGAATCTTGGTGGTTTAGTGAGGAAGTGCAAACCAAAGTTTCCGTGAAACAATCAAGGTTGAAGAGCTTCTTCTTGTAGAGAAGGTCACCAGCCGGACTTTATGCGTGGAGGAGAGGTATAAAGTAGCAAAAAGAAGCCGAAGAAGAAAGCGTAGCTTCGAGGCGAAAAGGCGTCACGAAGACTTGTACAAGAAATTGGACTCCAAAGAGGGGCAAACGATATATCGGATTGCTAAAGCCCGAGAGAGGAGGAGGGATTTAGGAAACGTCAAATATATCAAAGATGTAGGCGGGCGGACAATTGTGCACGAAGAAGATATTAGGAATAGATGGGGAGAATATTTCTCATCCCTTTTCAATGGAGGTAGCATTGTAGGAAGCGGGGTAGAGGAGTTATATACCCTACGCCCTGAATGCTACTATTCGAGGATTAGTCAACAAGAAGTGAAGGTTGCACTACAGAAGATGGGAAGTAACAAAGCGGCGGGCGGATCAAATCCCCATAGAAGCTTGGAGGTGCCGGGGAAGGAAGGAGTAGAATGGTGACTTGCATCTTCAACAAGATCTTTCGGTGCTAAGATGCCCGAAGATTGGAGACTCAAATAAGTCATCCCCATCTACAAGAACAAGGGGGATGTGCAAGTGTGTAGCAACTATAGGGGTATCAAGCTCCTTAGCCACACCATGAAGCTGTGGGAGAGAGTTATTGAGAGGAGGCTTAGAAGGGAGGCGAGTGTGTCGAGAATCAATTTGGCTTTATGCCAGGAAGGTCTTCGATTGAGGCCATCCACCTTCTCAGAAGCCTCATGGAGAAGCACAGAGAGAGACAAAAGGATCTCAGTATATGGCGTTCTGGACCTTGAAAAGGCGTATGATAGTGTCCCACGAGAGCTGATTTGGAGTACTCTTATTGGCAAGGGAACACCAAGGAGATATGTGAGAGTCATTAAGGATATGTACGAGAGGGCTAAGACTCGTTAACGGTCTACCGTGGGGATCTCGAGTGTTTTCTGTGAAAGTTGGGCTACACCGTGGATCCGCTTTAAGTCCATACTGTCAGCCTTGATTCTTGACTACGTATCTCGTGGGATACAAGAGGCCATCCGTGGAGCATGATATTTGCCGGACGACATAGTGTTGGTGGCGAATCGGCGGAAGGGTTAAACATCAGCCGGAGCTATGGAGGAGGCACTTGAACATAACGGACTTCGGGTGGCGAGCAGAGAGAAGAATAATACGAGATGTGATTTTGGTAGGAGCGGTAGGGCATCACGAGGATGTTTGTATCGGTGACCGGATCCTGCCACCCAAAGAGTCTTTTAGATATCCGGGATCGATGATTCACAAATCGGGGAGGATAGACGAGGGCGTAACCACAGGATCGAGCTGGTTGGTCGAAATGGAGGCGGCATCGAGGTGCTCAGTGACAAGAACGCCCCTTTAAGCTAAAGGGGAAATTCTATAGGGTGGCGATTAGGCCGGCTATGCCGTACGGGTCCAGAGTGTTGGCCCATCTCCAAGGCCCGCCAACAGGTAGAAGTGGCGGGCGAGGATGCTTAGATGGACTTGTGGAAAATCTTTGCTTGACATGATCCCAACGGAGTTTTCGGATCAAAACTTGAAGTCGGAAATATTATTTCAAAGATGAGAGAAGGTAGGTTGAGGTGGTTCGGTCATGTCAAAGGAGGCCTCAATCGCCGGTTAGAAGGGTAGAGGCGCTAGTAGTAGATGGCGTGAGAAGGGGGGAAGACCCAAGCTCATGTGGGAGGAGAGACTTAAGCATGACATGTCGGAGCTTCACTTGTCGGAGGACTTGACCTCAGATAGGAAAGGGTGGAGAGATAGGATTAGGATTTGCGGCTAGTTTCTTGTTTGGCTTGGGGCTTTGTGGGTTTGGGTAGTTTTGGCGGGTTTGCTTCTAGGCGTCTCGTGCCTTGCCTTGCCCCGGTGTTTCCGGGTTTAGTTGCCCCCGGTTTGCTTTTCCGTAGTTTAGGCCCCGTGCGTTGCCTTGCTTTGCTTGTCTGTTTTGGTTTTCTCTGCTTTTCTTGACCCGCTTTTGCTTTTGGTGCTTTGTTTTGCCCTGCCTTTGCTTTAGGCCTTTTTTTTTTTTTTTTTTTTTTATGTTTTGCTCTTTCTTGCTCCCTTAGGTCTGCTTGCTATTCTATGCGCTTTTCTTTGTTGCCTACCTTGTTTGCCTGCTGTTATTGCATGTGCTTGTTGTTCACTCCTCTCGCTCTCTTTCTTCTATCTCACTCGACACCTGCCGGGAGGTCTCGTTGGAGCGATCTCCTTTCTCCCGGGTTTTTCCCTGGGGAAAGGGTAGGATCTGTCTACATTTTACCTCCCCCATACCTCGCCTCGGCGGGATTGGGTATGTTGTTGTTGTTGTTGTTGTTGTATATAGATCTTAATAGTTATGGGACTTATTATTTGGTAGACATAGAATAAGTTAAAAAGAGCTTATCCAATCAATAATAAATATTCAACCAAGAAACATAGGGTGTAAAGTCCTCCATGCTCCCCCATGTGAGGAGTTCCCTATTTTCCATCATAAAATAATACAAACATTATCTCACCATTTGTTATTAAAATAATAATATAGAATAAAAAAAGTTATACATGATTGTCATTTTCGTATCCAAGGGAAACAAGTACAAAAAGTATGATTATAAAATTATGCAAACAAAATGCTAGAGTTAGATTCTCAAATACAAATATACAATAGCTTAATGGGTTCTAAAAATAGTAAAGAGTACTTGTACACCCCAAGTTGAATATTGGAATTTTTATTTTTATTTGTATTAAAATAAGTGTATTTTCAAATTTTAACCAATCAATATATTTCAGAAATTTTTTAGGTTCGAAATATGTTAGTTGCACGTATATTAGACTTCAAAATTTAATGGTCATACGTAAAACCTCTTTAAATTAATAAATTATTAATTTATCGATATAATAATATCTCGCTAAATTAATAAAATATCCTGATCCCAACACTATTAATTTATGGAGTTTTTACTCTAATTTGATTTACTTGACTTTGTTTGATTTTCAACCATTTTGACCCATGTGAATTATGGCTAATTTGATACTTCGTTTTTGGTCAATTTGACCCATTGAAAATACAATATAGCTTAACTTAGTCCGTTTATCAGTCAATATGTTAACCCAATGTGACAGCAAACGGCGACGCCCCAAACTTGTTTTCAAAAGACAAAGTGTGATAGTTGTTCTAAGTGGCTCCTAACCGCAATTTCCTAAACCCGAGCAATGTACAAAACCTTGATGCAAATAACACGTCTTAATATTCAACGCGTATACGAGAAGTCTAAAATATACCCGTAAAATATAACTTGCAGCTTAAACAACTAAAGTGGCAAACAGACACATATGACCATAAACATTGAAAACCATGTTCAAATATTTATGAATTTGCTCTATCATATATTTGTCAATTGTACCGATTACAAGACCATGTTCCCACTCCATTTATCATGGGATCAATGGGCTTAAAGGACTCTAATCAAATTTAGCACAATAACACATGCTTTTAATCAAAAAGAAAACAGATCTGTCCAATTGAGTTAAAAATACACAAAAATGAAAAGAACCTGTATATGATCTGTGCTTGGCTTGAGTGATGATCAAAGTTGACTTTTTGCTTACTTATCGACAATCTGATGAATCAAACGTGTCTGAAAATCCTGCAGGTTTATTAGGAATACTTGACTGAGTTTGACTAAATGACATATCAAACGTTCTTGAAGAACCTTCACCCGCTTGCCATCTTTGAAGAACTTCAGGAAGGCTCATACGATGACTATAACTTTCTTCGACTTCTTCATGTTTAGAAGGTTTCCATTGTTCTACAAGTGGGCCCAACACGTTAACCACATGACACATGTCTGGTCTCTGAAACGGCTCACGTGCAGTGCAGTGGCCTGCTAGCTCAGCTACCTTGATTATGCTTTCTAGAGTATCTTCGTTTTCAGTATCAAGCGTTTGGTCTATTGATTTTACTATGTTTTCTCTGGTGATAATTACCCTTCTGAACCATGAAACCAAATGACATCTCTCATCTGGCATAGTTTCGTCTAGTGCTTTCCGGCCAGTAATTAGTTCCATCAAGACTACCCCAAAGGCATAAACGTCCACCTTTGTTGTCACCCTCCCGGTAGCTATTTTCACACAGAAAAATAATAATTTCTATCAGAATTAAGTTATTGGGTAATTAAGTTATTGGGTAGCTTTTACTGATCTATGTGTCTAATCAAGTGTTGTGGGTCTAAAACAGGCCGTTTTTGTGCGGGTCAACACATATTTATAAGTAAATGGGTCAAAATATATAGCCACATGTAAAATAAGAAGCGTAACTTTTAAAGCAAAACCGTAAAAGTAAAGGTAAGTAATTCTTACCAGCATACTCTGGAGCCAAATAACCGAAAGTCCCTGCAACTTTCGTCTCAATAGAAAACTTCCCACACTTCCCGTCAGCTGCGTTCTTAACCAAGCCAAAATCAGCAACTTTTGCTCTCATATCCTCACCAAGAAGAATATTAGACGGCTTTAAGTCTCAATGAATAAAGCTTTGCTGTGCCAAACTATGCAAATACTCGACACCTCTTCCCACATCTAAAGCAATTGAAACCCTTTGTTTCCAACTAAGAGGTTGACTATTATTTTCACTCCAGTCAAACAAATGTTGACTTAAAGTTCCTTTTGGCATATATTCATACACCAAAAGCCTCTCGTTATCATTAGCACAATAACCAAGAAGAGCAACGAGATGTCTATGCCTAACTTTTGTTAGTACTCCGATTTCCGCTTGAAATTCATTCATCCCTTTCGTTCCCTTCACACCTATCTCCATCCTCTTGACTGCTATTTCAGTCCCGTCATGTAATTCACCTTTGTAAACGACTCCAAATCCACCACGTCCCAAAACATTATCTTCATTGAAATTATTAGTAATTTGCCGAAGCACTTGACAGGATATCATCACATTACTGCCTTCAAAAACTTGCATCTCACTATGATCTCCACTACTTTGACTTTGTAGTTCACTAAAAACTCCATAGCGATTCGAGCTACTTCCTGCTACACTTTCTTTAACCAGCACTTCCTTACCATAACGATTCGAGCTACTTCCTAGTACACTTTCTGGTACTAATTCCTTACCACTTTCTGGACTTCCAACCCTCCCAAATTTCTGGTATTTGTGCTTCATATAACATTTGTAAGACACAAACAACACAATCCCAGCAAAGAAAAGAACACTAACAACAATACCAATAACCAAACCAACCGACCTCCGTTTCGACCGTTTAGCCAAGCTTCCACTCGAAGCACTAATATTTGACGCCGACCCAGGTGGTGGACTTAAAGTACTGATGTTCACACCTAAAAAGGGATTATTATCATCTAAAAACTTCACCTTTGGCGAAAATGCAGGTACAATGCCAGATAGATTATTTCTCGACACATCAAGAAGTTGTAGATCCTTCAAAGACGTCAAGACCTTAGGAATAGGCCCCACAAGATTATTCCCATCCAACGATATACTTCTCAACGAAGTCAAATTCGCAAAAGCCGGTGAAATAGTCCCTGAAAAATTCTGTTTTGCAAAGTTCACACTCGTTACATTCTTATTAGCATCACAACTAACAAACTCCCATCCTGCACACGCATCATTCCCTTTCCAAGACTCAGCTAACGACAACGGATACCCAAGTTCACCAGCAATCTCAAGCAACGTATTCACTTGATAATCACAATCCCCCGGTTTCTCTAAACAAAAACTATTACTCCCAACTTCCCCTAACTCAACTTTCACATCACTCCCAAAAACGGGCACCGGACCTTGCAACTTATTATTCTGCAAACTAATATTAAGCAAGAAATGCAACCTCGTAATCTCAACAGGAACCAAACCCGTCAACAAATTATCCCTTAGTTGCAAATCAAATAATTCAAAACTAGCACTACCTAAACTAGCCGGAATCACACCACTAAAAGCATTACCCTGTAACCACACTTGACTAAGCTCAACCATCGAACCTAAAACATCGATACCGCCACTAAGTCCCATCCTTTGATTATTCAACCACAAAATCCCAATATAAGACTTGCCAAAACTTAAAGGCAAATCGCCCGTTAAATTATTATAACTCAACCTTAAATCTACCAAGCTAGGCAAGCTCTCAATCTCAAAAACATCAGGAATAGTACCATATATATTCGCGTTACTCGCTACAAAAGACTTCAAATTACTGCAGGCAACAATGTTCTCAGGGATAACCCAAGGAGCTAGATCTAAATTCTCAGATATACTAAAAGTCTCCAAGTTCATCAAACCTATGAAAAAATCCTTAGGAAAAAAAGTAAAGTTGTTACCATCCAACAAAACAGTATCTAGAAAAGACAGTTTATTTAACGTAGGTATGCTCCCATGCAGCATGTTCTTCTGGACAGCCAATGTTTTAAGGCTGCTGAGGTTGTTGAGATCTGGCGGCAGGGTTCCTGTCAAGGACAATGAAGGGAGGTTTATGGATGTGACTTGATGTGTGTTGTGATCACATGATATACCTTCCCATTGGCAGTAATGCTTGTTTGTTTGCCACGTGGCGGGTGGTGGGGTGAGTGAGGATGAGAATATGGACATCACGGCGCCGTCATCAGCAAGTGTGGTGGTGGTGGTGGTGAGGAGGAGGAGGAGGAAGGTGGTGTGATGGAGGAGATTGGTCATTGGGGAGTGGAAATGGGGTGATGCAGTGGGAAATTGTTTATATAGTAGTATTACTCAAGTTATAAAGAGATTAAATGAGGAATTACTGACTGTAAATTACTGTAAGAATTTGTGTTGATAGTTATCTTTAAAAAGTCAATGATGGAAATGATATAGTCAATGGAAACAAGTTGACGTTTCTATATATGTGAGCTATTTTTTAGTTTTATTTATGGATTTTTTTTTAATTCATTATTGCACATATTTGGTTCATGATATATTTGTACGAGGAATTTTCAAATACTTACTCTTATTTTGGTGCTTATCAAAGGATAAATTCTCACCTATTATCTAGTTTGATTTAATGGTGGGGATAAACCTAAGATTTAATATGGAAACCTAAATCCATGTTTTTTTTTTTTCTCTTTTTTCTTTGTCTTTTTGTCTTTCTTATTTATTAACATTTTTTTTTTATTTCACGTTTTTTTATTCAATTTTTTTCGCTTTCATACGTTTTCATCTGTATTCATACGTTTTCGTTCATTTTTATATGTTTTTGTCCGTGTTCATATGATTTCGTCAATTTTTTTACGTTTTCGTATGATTTCAGACGTTTACATCCGTTTCATCCGTTTTCGTACGTTTACATCCGTTTTATGACGTTTTCATACGTTTTCTTATGTTTTTAGACGTTTTGTCCGTTTTCGTCCGTTTTCCGTTTTCATCCATTTTTAGACATTTTCGTATGTTTCAGAAATTTTCGTCCGTTTTTATACGTTCTCGTCTGTTTTCATACATTTTCGTCTGTATTCTTACGTTTTCACCCGTTTACGTCCGTTTTCATACGTTTTCGTCTGTTTTCTTGCGTTTTTTGTTTGTTTTCATACGTTTTTGTTCGTTTTCATACGTTTTCATCCGTTTTCTTTCATTTTCGTCCATTTTTCACACGTTTTCAGACGTGTTTTTACGCTTTCATACATTTTCGTCTGTTTTCTTATGTTTTCGGCCATTTTCATACGTTTTTGTCTGTTTTTTAGGTTTTCATGTATTTTCGTCCGTTTTTAGACGTTTTCGTATGTATTTTTACATTTTCATGTATTTTTGTCCATTTTTATACGTTTTCGTCCGATTTCAGACGTTTTCATACGTTGTCATCCGTTTTCTTATGTTTTCATCCATTTTAGACGTTTTCGTCTGTTTTCAGACGTTTTTATACCTTTTCGTCCGTTTTCATACGTTTTCATCCGTTCTTATACGTTTTTGTCTGTTTTATACGTTTTTGTCCGTTTTCAGACGTTTTTGTCCGTTTTTATACGTTTTGCATTCAATTTTATACGTTTTTGTCCATTTTTGTCCGTTTTCATTTTGATATTTGTAAGTG
The DNA here is from genome assembly GCA_910596185.1 of Chrysanthemum makinoi. NCBI lineage: Eukaryota > Viridiplantae > Streptophyta > Magnoliopsida > Asterales > Asteraceae > Chrysanthemum > Chrysanthemum makinoi. The sequence continues at coordinate 358,320,400 of OU343224.1, read as the reverse complement.
ACACTTATTTATCTCTTGTGATATAACATTGTAAGGAAGATGAAAAGTATTACATTTTTCATCATGTATGTGTTATCAGTTGTGATACTCAACTAAAAATGTGATGGTTGTGTTTTTGAAAATATTTAGGAAGATTTTTGTGTTTTATGATATTATGAAATATTAGAAAAGTTGTTCAATTGAAAAAAAAAAGAGATATTATGATACTTTTGTTAGACTTGTGGTGGATTTTTCTATTTAATTGATACATTGTGCATGTTTCGATAAGTTTTATAGCGGGATTTAAAAATATCTATGGTTGAATCAGCAAACTAAATAAGCTATGGTTGAAGATAGCACACATCTTTATAAACAAACTGAGGAAGCTCAAACACTTGTGATATCACCTCACTAGTGATATCACACATGATATCATGTGTGATAACACCGTTGATATCACATGTGATATCATGTGTGATATTACCGGTGATCGCATGTGTGATATCACCTGTGATATTACAATTTACAAGTGAGGTGATATCACCTGCTATATCATGTGTGATATCACAAGTTTTTTAGCTTACTCAGTTGTTTATAAAGATGTGTGCTTTCTTCAAGTGAGGTGATATCACCTGCTATATCATGTGTGATATCACAAGTTTTTTAGCTTACTTAGTTGTTTATAAAGATGTGTGCTTTCTTCAACTATTTATTTATTTATTTTTTTTTAATTCTGCTATAAAACCTATCGAAACATGCACAATGTATCCATTAAATCCACCACAAGTCTAACAAAAGTTTCATAACATATTTTGTTTTCAGTTAAACACCTTTTCTAATATTTTATATTATCATAAAACATAAAAATCTTCCTAAATATTTTCAAAAAGACAAATAAGAAAAATGAACAGAATCATCACAGTAATAAAATAAGTGATGTTTATTATCATTTCTTTCATATAGATACTTGGTAAAATGCTAAATTCTTATCACATTTGGTATGAATTTAATATTTCATATTCTTAATTGAGTATCACAACTGATAACACATATATGATGAAGAGTGTAATACTCTTCATCTTTCTTACAGTGTTATATCACAAGAGATAAATAAGTGTCACTTGAAAATATCAAAATGAATAAAAATGAAGCAAACTATGAAAATAGAGACATGACATATTCTCAAAATCAAACAAGTGTTGCATTAAATTAGCATTTTTTGAACAAAATAAGAATTCACCTAAAGAAACTTTAACCCTTTTATTTCTACTAAGAGTATAATATCACAAGTGATAGATAACATTGGTTCCCTTTAAAAAATATGCGCTTGTCAATTGCGATGAAAGACACAAAAACTATCTTGTAACTGAAAATTATAAAAATATTAGAAAACACATAGGTGATAATATATAAAAATATACAGAGCAATGAAATATCTCAGGTGATATTAAAGGTTAAAAAACATACTTGTTTATTTATGAAATATCACAAGTGATATTAGACACTAACTTTTTCATAATAAAATATAACAATTGATATTAGACATGTAATATAATAAAGTTAAATAATAAGCATGAAAACATATGAAAATATACAAAAACGTAAAAAAAAATACAAAAAACGGACGAAAACGGATAAAAACATATAAAAACGAATGAAAAGCGTATCAAAACGTATGAAAACGGGGAAAAAGTGTCTGAAAACGGACGAAAACATATAAAAACGGATGAAAATGGACGAAAACTTAAGAAAACGGACGAAAACGTATGAAAACAGAAGAAAGCGTCTAAAAATGGACGAAAACGTAAAAAATGGACAAAAGCGTATATAAACCTATGAAAACCGATGAAAACGGATAAAAACGTAAGAAAACAGATGAAAATGTATTAAAACGGACGAAAACGTAAGAAAACAGACGAAAAGGTATGAAAACGGACAAAAACGTAAGAAAACGAACGAAAATGTAAGAAAACGAATGAAAACATAGGTAAAAGGACAAAAATGTAAGAAAACAGGCGAAAACGGACGAAAACGTATGAAAACGGTCAAAAACGTAAGAAAACGGACGAAAACATATGTAAACGTATGAAAACGGACCAAAATGTAAGAAAACAGACGAAAAAGTAAGAAAACAGTCAAAAACCTATGAAAACGGACCAAAATGTAAGAAAACAGACGAAAACGTAAGAAAACGGATGTAAACGGACGAAAACGTATGAAAACGGACAAAAACGTATGAAAATGGACAAAAACGTAAGAAAACGGGCGAAAACATACGAAAATGCAACAAGACTGACGAAAACGTAAGAAAACGGACGAAAACGTATGAAAACAGACGAAAACGTATATAAAGCAGAAAAAACGGATAAAAATGTATGGAAACGAAAAAAAAAAGTGAAATTAAAAAAAAAAGTGATTAAAAAAAATACAAATAATGAAAAAAAAAAAAAAACGACATGGATTTAGGTTTAGGCATATTAAATTTTAAGTTAATCACCACCATTAGATCAAACTAGATGAAAGGTGAGGATTTATCCTTTAGTATGCAAAAGTTTTTGAGTATGCAAAATAAAGTGCCTCATATTTGTACTACAATAAATCATGAATCACGGTTAAAAGTTTGACAAAATTATTAAAAAGAAAAATAACTAAAACTTTTTGTTTTTACTACTAGTTATAATACCCGTGCACGCACCGGGTTTGGACATAAATATTTATACAGTATTGATTTTGTTATTGCGATTTGTAATCTTTTAAAGTTCGTTTCATATATATGTGTTTGATGTTTATTTTGTTTATAATTTGTGGTACATATGCCTGCAACTATTGTGGGATAAATTCCCATTCAACATACAACTAAACTCAAAGTTTGGAAAAAAAAGGAACGAAGCAGAACTCAAACATGGATATCTAGTGTGTAACCACAAGTGATAAACACTTATTGCCAAGTGATCATCCATTCTACATGAATATAAAGGTCACAATTGATTTAATATAGGCTGTAATATTTTGACTAATATTATTTCGGTTTGGTTATTATGGTTCAGTTTACTCGTTATTCACATCAAAAAAACCAAACCGTCAGCTATTGTTTATGTTTGGTTTTTTCGGTTTGGTTTTTCGGTTTTCGGTTACTGTTTGGTTTTTCCGGTTTCTTTTGCTCACCCCTTTGTAAAGCACGCATAGCACATAACCTTAGATTCAGTGTGAACCTTTGACATGGTGTGCACCAAGATGCTATGAAATAAAAGTCACCTTTTTTATACCATTCAACGTGCTAATTTCAACGTGTCTATTCCAAAAGTTTGCAAGAAAACATCCTTTAATGAGCAAGAAGAATATACTAATTTAACTAAAACTTACACAACTATGAGGGTAATATGTCAGTACAAATGTAGTATTGACCTTGAATGGAAAAAGAGTATTGGTCACAAATGAAGTTGATATGTCGGTAGTAATGTAGTATTGACCTTCAATGAAAAAAGTAGTATTGGCCACAATACAAAGACATACAAAATTCTTTTGGTCCATCCTACCCAACCCAACCTGTTTTGACCCATAGAAAAAATGTTCGCTTCGATCACAACTCATTTAATTTTGATCCATATACCTGCCCTTCAAGTTTCTTTACCTCTGAAAACAATACACTTGTGGCTATGGTTTGGAAAGCAAAATGCTATTACCTACATTGAGCTCCTAGTGGAACTGAAAAGAAATCTTTGATGTGAAGTCATACACTCCCTACGAAACCTTTAGGGTTGCCTATAACAATACATCAGATATAAAAACCTGAACCAGAACTTGTCCTATATTTCAAAAGATCTTGTTTTTCACATCTATATATCATCACAACAAAGCTTAAGGAATATAAACTTCAACCTCTTACATCTCATCAGAAGTTGTCGGGAATAACATATGATCAAGATCTCTCGGATGGATTCCTAGCTAGATAAACGATAAGAATTCATCAAGATCCATCAGAACCCCTGTGTCGAGAAATATCCAAAAAAGTATTGTGGGGAGCAGTAGATGCGATTATCTCATCTTAAGAATATGATGTTTAGATTTAAATTCAAGTTTGAGTAAGAGAGAGTGAAAAAGAATATTATAATCCCTCACATGGATAAGATATTATCCTCATGTAAGTAATCCATTCTTACGCATCCATGGACTGCTTGTAATGCTGCAAAATAAAGATTCAGTCCCAGTAGTTAACAATTACAGTACAATAAAGGATCAGATCAATATTAAAGAAAAAAATGTCACAAAGAAATAAATGTATCACTTTCGACTTATAGTGACAATGCTACTTTAAGCACTTCAACATTTTTGCATTGCCTGTATAAGGCTTTAATCAAAAGCACACCACATATCAAAGAAATCATATATGTCTATACACACGATGGATATGCTAACCTGATTTATGTAAGGATAGATAGACTTTGGCGTCAACACTACATATTTTCCCTTCATGATTCGAACTGGTGCACCTCTTAATCCGTACATGGTACTTCCTTTGCAGCGATCATGCAAATAAAGAGTATTTTATAAAGAGTATTATATATAGAGTATATTAGACGTTTACCATTTAGTATAATTAGAGGGTGCTTAGTGTAACTTGATCTTATATATAAACACGTGTACCCTAATCTTTATGATATGAGAAATACAATACAAATTTCAGTTTCAACTTGGTATCACAGCCAGGGAAACAAACCCTAACAGCCGCCGCCCTTACTATTCCCACCACCAACTTTGATTACTTCCCACCACCCTCCCACAACAATGGCCACCGTCATTCCCTTCTCCACACAAGAGAAAACCTCTCACAACTCACACAAGTTTGCCTTTACTCTCAAACTCACGAATTATGGGAATTGGAAAACAATGATCCAACCCTTTCTTGTAACCAATAACATGTTTGGCTACATCGATGGCTCGATCTCCTGTCCCCGATCTACTATCGAGATTCACGCCTCGGATCGGTGAAACGCCATCCTGCATCCTCGTCTATTAACCCTAATTACACTTTGCATGGGTTCGCGACGATGCCCATGTCCGGATCTTCTTGATCTCAACTATTCTTTGAAGAATCTTTTAATCATATTAAAGGTATCACTTCCATGGATCTTTGGAACCATCTTGAACGGGCATATGCACCACATACGATCACGGGAATACACCCTCAAAACAAAATTACTTAAACTTACCATGAGCGGAGATGAAACTCCAACGGCTTATCTTGCGTGCTCAAGAATATGCAACAGACCTACTCAACATTGGAAAGCCCTTTCCTGATGAAGATCTTGTTATGCTCATCATCGCCGGCTTACGCGATGAATACAATGGATTGGAATCTAATCTTCTAGGTCGTCAAATACCAACAACTATTGATGAACTTCGGGTTTACTTTACGATCCGACTACATGATTACCAAACATCATGCTCCGAGGTCAAGCCAACTCACAGGCTTACACCGTCTCCGGTGCCTTCAAATCCAAGTACTCCTACCGGCTCATCGGGCTTACACCACCACCCGGCCGAACTTCACAACCTTCATCAACTTGCTGCTCAACATGGTTATCAACTTACACCTACCGTCCCACCACAAGCAAATTACACCATTCGTAACAACCGGGGCCGTGGTTCATCTTAAAAGCAGCGTGGGAGAACCTACTGATCCCACGACGCCTCCCTCGAACGTGCTCAATTTGACTGGGCCACCAACACAAATCTTGTCCATGGCACGCAACCGTGGCATTGGTCACGTTCCATCCGACCGTCCGCATAGAGATCCGCTTCTATTCGCCGCCGACCAACGGCCAATTATACTCATATCTTGCTTCTCGTTCCACCACTCCAACAACATGGTTTCCAGACACAGGAGCTAGCCATCATGTCACACCCGACTTGGCAAGCCTAGGTACTTCTGAAGCATATCATGGTGATGATGCCCTTCATGTTGGCAACGGTACAGGTTTACCTATTCTTAACATTGGCTCTACACATATACACTCACCACTCAAAAACTTCAACTTATCTAACATACTTCATGTTCCACAGATTAAACAAAACCTTTTATCTGTCCAAAAATTTTGCCTAGATAATCATGTATTTTTTGAATTTCACCCTTTTTTCTTTCATGTGAAGGATGTAACTACCCGGACTACCCTTCTTACGGGTCCAAGTGAAGACGGTCTCTATTCCATTGCTCTACCTCAACTTCGTTCTGTTCACGAGTCAAAGTCAGTCTTCTCTGCCGTTAAAGCCTCCACAAACATATGGCATCAACGGCTTGGTCATCCACATCATCAAACTTTATCTACTATTTTGTCTAGAAATTTAATTCCAGTTTCCAACAAACATTTTGATAATAATTGTGTTGCTTGTCGCATGGGAAAATCTTCCAAACTCTCTTTGCATACACAAGTTCCTCGTAGTAATAATATTTTGGATTTGGTATTTTGTGATGTATGGGGTCCTTCACCCACCTTGTCGTGTGATGGTCATCGTTTCTTTTTATTATGTGTTGACAACTACTCCAAGTTTATGTGGATTTTTCCTTTACAACAAAAATCTGATGTCTTTCTTGTCTTTAAACAATTCCTTACAATGGTCGAAAGACAATTCAAAACAAAATTAAAACAGGTTCAAACAGTTGGGGGAGAATTCGTAATCTCTCACTTTTCTTCATTCTCTTGGAATCATACATCGCCGTTCGTGTCCACACACCAGCGAACAAAATGGTGTTGTTGAACGTCGTCACCGCCATGTCGTTGAAACTGGATTGTCCTTACTTGCACACTCTTACGTTTCCTCAACGATTTTGGCACTTTGCTTTTGAAGCTGCAGTCTACCTCATCAATCATTATGCCATCTCGGTCAAACTCCAATATCTCTCCTTTGAAATTGTGAACAAACGTCCTCCGGACTATTCCTTTTTGCGAATTTTCGGTTGTCAATGTTTCCCACATCTCCGACCCTACAACTCTCACAAAATGGATTTCCGATCCATCCCATGCATCTTTCTTGGTTCTGATCCTATTCATCATGGATATCGGTGTCTCGACCCGTCCTCGGATCGAATCTATATTGCTCGACATGTCCGTTTTCATGAGACCGTCTTCCCTTGTGTTCCGTTATTCCCAGGCACCATCCTCCCCTCCTCCACCTTACACCACATTACAACCTGACATACCTTCTTCCATACCCGATGCGAACCCACTCCACACAGCTACTACCACCCCACCGGAACCTACTCAACCACCGCTGCACGAATCTACACCGGAACACACTTCGAATCAATCGTTCGATCCTTCACAACCGTCGCTATTCCTCGTCCTCGACTAGCTCACCTCCGCAAAACCCCAAACAAAAACAATTTTTGATCCATTAGCAAACTATACAACCACCGGTTCTACAACGGTCCACCCACCATGAACCCGGCACCTTTACCGTTGCTAACAAACATCACGAATGGCGTCAAGCCATGGTGACGAAGTATTCTCGCCCTTGTCCAAAGCGGCACATGGTCACTAGTTCCACCTGTTACTAATGCTAACATTGTTGATTGTAAGTGGATTTATAGGATTAAGACAGACAAAACCGGAGCTCCAGCACGATACAAAGCTCGATTGGTTGCCAAAGGTTTCACACAAGAATTTGGCATTGATTATCACGAAACATTCAGTCCGGTAGTAAAATCCACTACCATATGGGTGATCTTATCTCTAGTTGTTCAACATCAATGGAATCTTCGTCAGTTGGATTTTAAAAATGCTTTTCTTCACGGTGATCTTCATGAAACCATATATTTGAGACAACCACGGGTTTTATTAATGATACGCACCGGAGTATGTTTGCAAGCTTCACAAGTCGTTGTATGGTCTCAAGCAGCGCCACGAGCTTGGTTTGCTCGTCTTTCTACGGCTTCTGGCCGGGTTTTACGGATCTAAAAGCGATCCATCTCGTTTATTTACAACTCGGAGGCACTCTCGTATACTTCTTAGTTTATGTTGATGATATTATTGTCACCGGAAACAATCCGTTGGCCATTGACACTGTGGTCAAGCATCTAAGTGCCGAACTTGCTCTAAAAGATCTTGGTGATCTTGATTTTTTCTTGGGTCTGGAGATCGTTAAACATGTTAAAGACATCATTTTATCTCAAAAAAGGTATATTCTCGAGCTCCTTCAACGGCGGGGCTATCCGCTGCTAAACCAGTTCCAACTCCCATGGTTACCTCTCCACCTCTCTCACTCCAAGACAATGCTCTCTTTTCTGATCCCGTCAAATATCGACAACTTGTTGGTGCTCTGCGATATCTTACTCTTTCTCGGCCGGACATCACTTTTGCGGTTAATCGGGTTTGTCAGTTTATGCATGCTCCTACCGCTAACCATTGGATAGCGATTAAGCGCATACTCGGGTATCTTACGGCACGTCTCACTATGGTCTTCATTTACAACACAAGTCGGATCCCCTGCTTCATGCCTTCAGCGATTCTGTTGGAACAATTTAAAAGCCTTCTCGGATCTTGGATCGGTTTGGTTGCCCGGTTGGCTGGCTCGGCCGGGGATTTGCAATCTACTTAGGATCTAATCTAGTGTCGTGGATGGCTCGAAAACAAAGAACGGTTTCTAGATCTTCCACAGAGTCCGAGTACAAAGCTCTTGCAGATCTGATGGTGAACTTCACGTGGCTAGAAGCTTTATTACGTGAATTAGGTATTGGTCTAAAATCGACTCCTACTCTTTGGTGTGACAATTTGGGTGCAACGTATCTTTCAGCCAATCCTGTCTTTCATGCTCGCACAAAACATGTTGAGGTTGATTTTCACTTTGTTCGTGAAAAGGTTGCTCAAGGCAGATTACAAGTTCAGTTCATTTCAACTCATGATCAAATCGCTGACATCTTTACAAAACCGCTGGCTGCTGATCGGTTCCAATTCTTAAGGTCCAAGCTGAAGGTCGTTTCCCGGCCTTAGCTTGCGGGGGACTATTAGACGTTTACCATTTAGTATAATTAGAGGGTGCTTAGTGTAACTTGATCTTATATATAAACACATGTACCCTAATCTTTATGATATGAGAAATACAATACAAATTTCAGTTTCAACTGAGTATTTCATAAGGAACTCCTTAGTTTCGTTAAATCGAGCTTCCATATCTTTTAAGCAGATTGCACTTTTCCGTTTTCTTGTGTTTTGGCTTCTTCCAAGTCAGCCTGCAAAGTAATAGTACACTTACAGTTTGTAACTCAATTAAAATGGAATTGTGGTTCAAATACTCATTATTTTGAAGGAAAAAAGAAAGATTTCATTGATTCATTATCTCGATAATATCACCAAAAACCTCTAGCATCTCGATCAGGTGTTCAACTCGATCGTGATCTAAATCATCCGGCCTAATTAGGACACAGTTCTCACAGTAAAAGAATTCAAAACACCATTAAAGCTAAAAAGCATTCGACATTTAATAGCTCAGATGATCCAGATATATCTATTAAACGTACATAAGTATAGTCTTAAATTAAATATTTTGTTAACACAGTTCCCTTTTGCTTATACATATGCTTCAAATTCACCTTTGAAAATTTCCAATCTAATTATTATATCTATGAGAATATAAGATAAATATACATGAATGGTTGAAGACTGTCAGTATCCATAAATAAGGAAAAAGAAAAGATCGTATGAGTTTGATTTTTTCCTCTCTTTTATACTTCAAGCCCATATAAGAGGTGAGGCGTCAAAATGGTGCCTCGTTACCATGATTATACACACGCAGAACACACGTCGTCTAAATCTTACCTATTAACAGAAACTTGTTAAACATGTTACATTAAGCCGGTCTATATGTCATTGGCGTGTGTCACCAGTCACCACAGGTCGTTTACCTAGTGATATGTGAGTGGTCATCAACTAATCTTGAGTCTAGGAAACATAAAAATAAGATTGCACCACATTTTATTGTGTATTACCTTAAGGACACAGAAATCACAGTAGGTGGAACAAAGGCTATATCTATACTACTTATAATGGAGGGATGACCCTTTCTCTTCTTATTTTTTAAGATTTCCATATATAGATTTAAAGCAAATACACCTATTTAAGCTATATGTACAATTACTTTATGCATAAACACCTACACATATTGACTGGTCAACATTTGTAATTAATGTCATATTTAAAACACCCATTTGGTAAAAAGTATAATTTATAAAACACAATGTACAAACTATTTAAAGCACAAATACAACTAAAAAACACTATTCAACGCAAACTATTAATACACATTTTATTTACCATTCACTAAAATATACAACCATTTAACCACAATGTATAATCTAATCAAACTGCTAAACCAAGCATTTAAAAATAAAGCCATTAGGCTGGTCGTAGTGGTCGATAGACTGGTTTGGTCACCGTTGTGCCGACCAAGTCGCCACCATTGCAACATGAAGGTCGAACTGGGTCGGTCGGCTCCAAAATTGACGAAGGGTGATTGTCTTTGAAGGAAAGAATCAAGATTTTGTTTGTGGTAGCTTCGGTGAATTATTTCCACGGTCATAACTAAAAGTTATTGTTATTTGTAATTTAATTGTTTAATAAAAGTATGACCGCATAACATTACATTGTCATAAAATATAGTCACAGGGTACCCGCCGCCGCATCGCGCGGGTACCTTGCTAGTAACATACAATTAGCTTTGGCTTTGGGATTAAGTTAAGTAGCCATTTAAGTATACGAAACTTCATAAGACATGTCCAAGCTTGTGTATTCAATTATGAATAGTGCACGTCTTCATCCCGTTTACCCATAAACTACAATAGAACAGCGTTCCTTTTGTCTTAATATGTCTAGCTCTGCCTTCATGCGAGGAAGCTGCAACACTTCTGACTCTAATTTTATACACAGCACGAAATTCGTACTTTACAATGAGATTTTATTCGTGACAACGCTTATTAAAATGTGTGTAAACAGTTGGTTGGGATGTGTAATTTTGTAGTATTAAGTATCTTTGATACAGTAATGATCACATTGTTCAAAGAATTTTCATGCAGCACACATCTGTTTATAACATCTTACATCGACATTTGTGAAGGGTTACATAACACTAATAGGTCCTATGAGTAAACAAATGAAAAGCAATTTGGTATTTCACTCTTACATATAAAAAGGTAACGTATTCCTCTACAACATGTAAAATGTATAATTCCATAAAATACCTCAATTAAAAGTGGGCCTCAAGAGATTCATCCCATACATCTGCGCTACCATTAGATGCATCTTCAGCATCTTTCTCCATTGAAAGCCGAATGTATTCCCTATGTGCAAACCGGTCCCATTCTGTCGATGTCGGATTCTCACGTTCCTGATCATAATAAAGTGTTAATTTTATGTTTTAGTGAGGATCATATATAGCAGAAGTGGAACTACATATGCATTATTTTTTTTAATCACACTTAAACATCATCAATTGAAATTGTTTTTTTGGGTATGAATAATGAAGGATGTTGCCATGGTGGTAGAAGGCTAGTGTTGGAAGTGGACTATTTTTTTTTTTGGTTCGACTGATAAAGGTAGAATTGTGTTGTTTACATTCAGGTCCTTGAAGTTCATAATATTTACTCCGCTTTTTTGAAGTTTCTTTTTCTAATATTTTTGACACATATGTTTTTGTGATGGATTTTCTTTATTCACGAAATTTATCAATTTTGACTAAAATAGATTCAATTTTGACTTTTTTATTAACTAATCACATTACATGATTTTGCCTACGTGTCAAAATTGAACAATCTGATTGGTCCAATTTTTTTTTCCATAAGAAGGTTTTGGCAGAATCACTCCGAAATTATGTAATTCTTTTATTATATAAAAGATTATACCTTCAAACTGTTTAACTAAAAAAATGAATATCTTAATAAAAAAAATACAAAACCATATACTAAAATTGATAATAACCTTTTATCAACTAGTGACATTTCATGCATCTCATGCATTACTCACTGAAACGTAAACAACACAAAATACGAAAGTTGATAATAACCCTTTATCAACTATCAACATTTCATCGACACTTTAAAAATGAAAATTACTAATATTGAATAAAAACTAAATGATATAATACCCACAATACACTTTTTTTTGTAGATCTTATAATATTGAAATAAAGATGAGTCAGTTATCTTTTTTATAGATTGAAGTTCATGCCCAAGAATATATTGTACTCCGTATTAGGTTGTCCCAACTAGCTATTAAAAGATGCATTATCCGAACACGACTCTTTCAATAGTTAATATACAACGAACTCCATTAAGTTATAATGAGTGGTATAGAGCCAAATCGGATATCTTTTTGGCTAGCATGTAATGGGACCTGTTTACCCATCACCCACGTTCTTTGAAAAATGTCAAACGACAACACAAACCATAACAATAGTGAGTGTTGCAGCCGAGCGAGCCAAATCAACCAGCTTCAGATTTGAAAATTTACATATGACTTATATAGAAGTACTTTATTTGTTAATCGATACTACTTCTATTCGTCATCCCAATTATTACACCTACTGTCAAAACGCTTAATAAACTAAATAGGGAATTTTATGCAACTCTTAAAACAGATATACAAACCGTATATTCATAATTCTTGCTATTCGTAACGCAATACATTCAAAGGATATTTATAATTCATGCCCGCCCGGTGGGCGGGCTTCGACAACTATAGTGTTTACATATAAATTAATTATTGCATAATAAGGAAGATTTAGTTTCTTTGAAATACATATTTACCCACTTAATGTTGCGTGTTTAACCAGAATCCCCATTAGGGGTTTTGCTTTAATAACTTACCACAACTATATTAATCGTGTATCTTGGTTTATAAAATTTCGTTTAAAAACTTATTGAAAATAAAACCTTATATAACTACAAACTACGTCATCAAAAAAATAATTAAAACATGTAACACACCATAATATAATTATAATGTAAACTAAGAAATTAATGATATCAAATTTAAACAATAAAATTTAAGAAGTCTGAACAAAAACACTAACACTGCTCTAACTAAGTAAATGGTAGTTGGAGTCTCCTTAAAGAAGCTGCCCTTTTGAATACCACCTCTGTATGGATTTTACCATCATGATCAAAAGCATAAACCATCATGATCAAAAGCATATAACAACAACCTTTTTCCCCTATTCCTGGTAAACACACAAACATCACCACTTAACAAACAAAGGGTATCAACAACAAAAATCCATTTGTAACCCGACAATATATACATATTCTCATCACAACAAACATCAAACAAAACCATATATCCATTCACAGATAATTCAAATTCGTCGACATCATCTAAATTTGGTAAAATAACAGCTGGAATCACCTAAATACAATAACCAAATAAACATAATTAACAAAAATAAAATAATAATAATAAATGTTAATAACATTATCAAATGTAAAGGATGTTCATAATTAATATTGTTTAGAACAAAATGTTAGAAAATAGTTACCTCCTTTTAGCCGTTTTACGGATTATGGTAACATAAATTATAGTTTTTAACCGTTTAATTTAACTTTTAATAGCTTTTTACTATATATTTGTTCTACTAAATCCTAAAACTAAAAACCACAAATCAAAGTACTTACCTGCTTTTAGTCGTTTTATGGATTATTATAACATTAATTATAGATCTTAACCGTTTCATTTAACTTTTAATTACTTTTTAGTATATATCTGTTCTACTAAATTCTAAAAATATCATACCCGTCCATCAGACGGGTTTTGACACTAGTGTGTGTGTGTGTGTGTGTGTATATATATATATATATACACACACACATACATATACAAAATTTTTAGTAATTATTAATTTATAGCTTCGTTGGGACTAATGTATATACACTGGGGTTTTAAAAAAATTATTATCTTATTATTTTGTCGATTGTGGTCCAGATTTGTACTGGTCCCAAGTTGGGACCGGACAAATTATTAATTTTATCGAGGTTATTAATTTATCGAGTATTAATTTATAAATGTTTTACTATAGTCTAAAAATAGGCAGTATTATAACCATGAGTTGAGATCAATACATATTCCATATTTGTTATATATTCAATGAATCAATCTTAGTCATTCATTTTTAATCAAAATTAATAAAAAAAAAAAACTATTTTTCACTTTTTTTTTTAAAAACAACATATCTTGCAAACGGTAAATCTTCAAGCTACAAAAAATACACAATCGCGGCGAGAATTAAATTATCTTTCTATAGATATGCACTTCTATATACTTTCGACAAAATTGTTTTTTCAAAACTTACGACGAGAAAAATCACATGCGATTTCTAAAAATCACATATGTGATTTATTTTAAAAATCATATGTGATTTTTCCGAACCACATGTGATTTTTTAAGCGGAAATTTTGAAAAAAAATTAGTCGAAAGTATATAGAAGTGCATATCTATAGAAAGATAATTTAATTCTCGTCGCGATGGTATGATTTTTTTCATGTAACGATTAACGGTTTGCGACATATTTAATTAAAAAAAAAATTGTGAACATTTATGTTCTTTGTTCTGATAAAAAAATGAATAAACATGATTGTTTCATAGGATATATGACAAATATGAGATTTATATTGATATTTTCTCTTGTAACCATTTAATCACATAATTCATTGAAGCTATTAAATTGCATTCAATTATTACAAAATTGTATTTTGTCGGTTTTCAAATTATAGTAGGTAAACAAAAACACACGGTTTAAGAGAAAGTGCAATTTTACATTGTTCCATCAATCAAGTTTTATTTTTATTTTTTCAAAATTTTGTTTCGTTAACTGATATTTGAAATCAATAATTAATTAAAACATGGCAAAATGAAAAGATATCAATATGAAAAGATAGACAATAATATTACGATGAAAAAAGTATAATATAGTCTATAAATAGGTTGTTATCTTGAAACATTGAATTATATAATTCATTGATTTTATTCAACAAAGTAAAAATCATTAAATGCTACGTAACTGAGATGATCAACATTTGTGTATAAATGGCAAACGAAATAACATAAACTCTCATATCTAATTAACAACAAAGAAACATTTTAATTTCTTCACAGTGTAGATGAAGATAGTATCAATGAAGATGACAACATTCTTCGTCTTGTTCATTTTCATTTTGGGTAAAACCAATCATTTTTCGTTTAAGCCTTATTACTTTGTGTGCGGTTATCGTTTATATAAAAAAAATATATGAATTTGTACTATACATTACTAATTAAGAATGATTTTTATTTGCTTTGTGTAACAGGTATGCTGAACTTTCCTCAAGTTTCACATGCAGATGATTATCCTCCATGTAGACGTATGAAAGATTGTTTTCCTCCAGTTTGTTCACCATTTTCAATTCCTTTGTGCATCAAACATCATTGTTTTTGTCTAAGGAAGACGGATCTACAAGCACCTACATCAATTCCTAGTATCAATTAAGGTTTCAGATGAATATTAACAATAAGTGCACCATGAATAATAGTTATCTTGAGTTGTGTACTTAAAATTATGTTGATACATGAATGCATAAATAAACTTAATAAATGTGAAAGCTTTCCATTATCTCATTATACACAAGGCTTTGTAATTAATTCGTGACGACGAAAATAAATAAATACTATAAGTAATGCTATAATCTAAATATATATTATTTTTAGAGTTAATTATATAATTGGCCCTTAAGGTTTACCGAATCTTGCATATATTGTCCCTGTGTTTTTTTTACGGGTCACGTCCTCGTGGTTTTTGACCCATTACGGGTTTGGTCCTTTGACCAACAATTCTGTTAGTTGACCGTTAACTTGAAAGATATTTTTGACTTTCCACATGTTTTGGCAAACCACAAGGACGATTTATGTACCTAGCAAAAAAAAACTGTTTAAAAAAAAGAAAAAAAAAACTTTAAAATAAAAACATTTAAAAAAAATATTTATTATACTTAAATTTGGGCTTATGTATAATGTGAGGGCTTAAAATTTTTTATTAATACTTCAAAATTTTAGAGTAAATTACACCGTTCGTCCTTGTGGTTTGCGTTGACCACAGCCTATCGTCATTTGACCACAAAAAATGCACCGTCTGTCCTTAAGTGGCAAACGTTATACGCCGTTAGTCCCTCCCTCTAACGGAGCCCACTAATAGTCGTTAAGTCGTGTTAACCTGAGGGTATAATCGTCATTTCAACACCATAAGGACGAACGGTGCAAGGACGAACGGTGTAGTTTACAATTTTTGTCCGTTTTCGTCCGTTTTCTTACTTTTAATTCAGGTTTTTTACGTTTTACTCCCTTTTTTTACATTTTCGTCCGTTTTCTTACTTTTTCGTCATATTTTTTATATTTTCATCCGTTTTTTACGCTTTATTCCGTTTTTTTACAATTTCGTCCGTTTTCTTGCGTTTTACTCCGGTTTTCTACGTTTTAGTTCGTTTTTTACGTTTTCGTCTGTTTTTTACGTTTTCGTCCGTTTTCTTTCGTTTTCATCCGTTTTTATCCGTTTTAATACGTTTTCGTCCGTTTTAAAACGTTTTCTTCAGTTTTTCTTACATTTTACTCTGTTTTTTTACGTTTTCGTCTTTTTTTACATTTTCATCAATTTTCTTACGTTTTCTTCTATTTTCTTACGTTTTTGTCTGTTTTTCTTACGTTTTACTCTGTTTTTTACGTTTTCGTCCGTTTTTTTACGTTTTCATCTGTTTTTTTATGTTTTCATCTGTTTTTCTCACGTTTTCTTACGTTTTCGTCTGTTTTTCTTACGTTTTACTCTGTTATTTTACGTTTTCATTGGGTTTTTTTACGTTTTCGTCCGTTTTCTTACGTTTTCGTCCGTATTTTTATGTTATCTTCCTTTTTTCTTACGTTTTATTCTTTTTTTTGTACGTTTTCGTCATTTTTTTTACGTTTTCGTCCGTTTTTTTACGTTTTCGTCTGTTTTCTTACATTTTCGTCTGTTTTCTTACGTTTTCGTCTTTCTTTTTGTTTTCGTCCCTTTTTTTTTATGTTATACTCCGTTTTCTTACGCTTTCTTATGTTTTCTTTTACATTTTAGTCCTTTTTTTACGTTTTCGTCTTTTTTTTACGTTTTAGTCCATTTTTTTGCGTTAGACGAAAACGTAAGAAAACGGACAAAAACGTAAGAAAAGCGTAAAGCGTAAAAAGCGAGAGAAAAACATAAAAGCGAGGTAAAGCGTAAAAAGCGAGCGAAAACATAAACGTAAAAAGGGGTAAATCGTAAAAAAAGCGACGAAAACATAAAAAGGCGAAAATGTAAGAAAGCGGACAAAACGTAAGAAAAGAGCGTAAAACCTCTGACAGCGTAAAAACATACGAAAATGTAAAAAAATGAGTAAAATGTAAGAAAAACGAAAGAAAACGGACAAAAACGTAAAAATAGATAAGAAAACGTAAGAAAATGAATGAAAATGAAAAAAAATGACGAAAACGTAAAAAAAACAGAGTAAAACATAAGAAAAACAGACAAAAACGTAAGAAAGGGACGAAAGCGAAGAAAGCGGATAAAAGCGTAAAAAGCGAGTAAAACGTAAGAAAAGCAAGAAAGCGTATTAAAATGGACAAAAGGTATAAAAGCGGATGAAAATGAATGAAAGCGTAAAGAAAACCGACGAAAACGTAAAAAGCGGAAAGCGTAAATAGCGCAGCGTAAAAGCAGTAAAAGTAAAACGAGAAAACGGAGTAAAGCGTAAGAAAGCGGACGAAAATGTAAAAAGGGAGTAAAGCGTAAAAAGCGGATGAAAACATAATAAAATGGGCGAAAGCGTAAGAAAAGCGGACAGCGTAAAAATCTGAGTAAAACGTAAAAAACCTTAGTTAAAAGTAAGAAAACGTAAGAAAACGTAAGAAAACGAACGAAAACGTAAAAAAAGGACAAAAAGTGTAAACTACACCGTCCGTCCTTGCACCGTTCGTCCTTATGGTGTTGAAATGACGATTATACCCTCAGGTTAACAAGACTTAACGACCGTTAGTGGGCTCCGTTAGAGGGAGGGACTAACGACGCATAACGTTTGCCACTTAAGGACAGACGGTGCATTTTTTTTGGTCCAAGGACGATAGGTTGCGGTCAACGCAAACCACAAGGACGAACGGTGTAATTTACTCAAAAATTTATTAAACAATTTTTATACACTTAAAAAAAAATTATACGCATTAAAAAAATAGTTTTTTTTTATACGCTTAATTTTTTTTTATTAATACTTAAAAAACTATGTAATAAAAAAACGAAAGCGTATAAAAACGTATGAGAAGCATATAAAAATTGATAAAACTTATAAAACTGACGAAAACGTATAAAAATGAATGCAAATATACAAAAATCGTACAAAATACGCATTAAAAAGTTTTTTTTAAGTATTAATAATTTTTTTTAACCCTCATGTTGTACATTAGCCAAAAAAAAATTTAAGCCCTAACGTTGTGAGGGCCCAATTTTTTTATTTTTTATTTTTTTAAAAGTTTATTATACTTTTTTTTAAGTGTTAATAAAAAAAATTTAGGCCATCATGTTGTATATAAGCCCAAAATTTAAGTATAATAATTAAAAAAAAAGTTTTCTTAGGCCCTCACATTATACATAAGCCCAAATTTAAGTATAATAAATATTTTTTTTAAATGTTTTTTTTTTTTTTTTTTTTTTAGTTACATAAATCGTCCTTGTGGTTTGCCAAAACATGTGGAAAGTCAAAAATACCCTTCAAGTTAACAGTCAACTAACAAAATTATTGGTCAAAGGACCAAACCCGTAATGGGTCAAAAACCATGAGGACGTGACTTGTAAAAAAAAACGCATGGACAATAATGCAAGATCCGGTAAACCTTGAGGACCAATTATGTAATTAACTCATTTTTATATTATTCACTAGCTTATAAACCCGTGATAAATCACGGGTGGCTTATAAAAAAGTTTGAACTAATGATTCAAATAGTCAAAGTAACTTAGGGTGTGTTTGGTATCCCACTATGCGAATGACACTATGACTATGAAAGTGATTAAACGTGTTTGTTTAAGATGAGGGGGCCCACCACTATCGTAATGAATGATAGATATAATTCATACTCCATATACATCTAAAGAGGTAGGAATGAATCTTTCATTGGTGAGGTTCCACCACTACTATCAAACACATACCCATTGTCATTCATGACAACATACCAAAGTGATAGCATGAATAAAAATTAAAGTCAACCTTACAAATAAATAAACTTGTATATCGTGAATGTTATTTTTTTGCGAAAAATGATAAAACATCATCGAACAGCTAGTTAACCTTACAAATGAAGAAATGCAATAACATGAAACAAAAGGTTGCGCGAGACGGTAGAAATAAGCATAATTTGTTAATAAACAATGTCCATATCAAATAGGTTACAAATACAGAGTAGCGATCCTCTAGAAAGTGTAATAATTTCTGAAAGTCTAGAAAGCCATCTACGATGTGACATGTGTCCCACCTAATTTTCAAACAGAATTTTGGTCAAAGGGGCATTTTGGACATTTGACTCGTTTTTTTAATTCCACCCCGAACTTCAAATAAAATAACTTTCAAGCGACAAACTTTACGAAAAACCGATTTCATCATAATTTTTAAAATTTAATCCTCTTTAATTTGATATACATTTTGATATATAAATCGAAACTTTTTTTTTAAAGATTTCAAGTGGGTTATGATTTTCTTGAAATTTTCGGCATATTCGACCTTACTTTTATCTAACTTAAAGGTTGATTTCATAAAATTTAAAACACGAAAGTTGTAGATTTTAGTTCACTCTTTACACAACTTTTTGAATCACTCAAATCCGATATGAAATAAGTGAGATATCGCACGTTAAAAATGGCGTTTTAGTCATATTTGTTTGCACCAATGTGTTTGATAAAATGTCTAGCTTAGATTTTTAGTGTTAAAATTGTGTTAAATGCTCTAAATTTTGTACCACAATGCATCATTAATCATTTTATTAATGTAAGATTCAAAAAGTGATGTTTTTTAGTCGTTAATTTAAAATAAAAATGCACGTTTTGTTCATCAGTTAATCTTGGTTCATCAATCCGATGAACTGATGAATCAAATCAAAAGCAGATGAACCAAACCAAAGCTGATGAGCCGATGAACCAAACCAAAAGCGATGAACCAAATCAAACATAGTTCATCAGTTTATTTTGGTTCATCAATCATAGTTTCGGCTTAACATGTTGGTGTTTGTTTTGTTTTGTTCATCAGTTTATTTTGGTTCATCAATCACGATTTCGATTTTAGTTTGGTTCATTAGTTTTTGGTTTGGTTCATCAGTTTGGTTTGGTTCATGAATCATAGTTTGATTTTGGTTTGCTTCATCGGTTTTGGTTTTGGTTCATCGAGTTTTGGTTTGGTTCATCGGTTTGGTTTGGTTCATCAATCATAGTTTCGATTTTGGTTTGGTTCATCGGTTAATCTTGGTTCATCAATCGATGAACTGATGAATCAAATCAAAAGCGATGAACAAACCAAAGCGATGAACCGATGAACCAAACCAAAAGCGATGAACCAAATCAAACATAGTTCATCGGTTTATTTTGGTTCATCAATCATAGTTTCGACTTAACATGTTGGTGTTTGTTTTGTTACGTTCATCAGGTTTATTTTGGTTCATCAATCACAGTTTCAGTTTTAGTTTGGTTCATCAGTTTATTTTGGTTCATCAATCACAGTTTCAGTTTTAGTTTCGTTCATCAGTTTTTGGTTCATCAGTTTATTTTGGTTCATCAAACTGATGAAGCGATGAACAAACCAAAAGCGATTAACCAAATCAAACATAATTCATCAGTTTATTTTGGTTCATCAATCATAGTTTTAGCTTAACATGTTGGTGTTTGTTTTGTTTTGTTCATCAGTTTATTTTGGTTCATCAATCACGGTTTGATTTTAGTTTGGTAAATCGGTTTTGGTTTGGTTCATCAGTTTGGTTTGGTTCATGAATCATAGTTTGATTTTGGTTTGGTTCATCGATTTTGGTTTTTGGTTCATCAGTTTTTGGTTTGGTTCATCGTTTTTGGTTTTGGTTCATCAGTTTGGTTTAGTTCATCAATCATATTTTCGATTTTGGTTTGGTTCATCAGTTTGGTTTAGTTCATCAATCATAGTTTCAATTTTGGTTTGGTTCATCAGTTATTGGTTTGGTTCATCAGTTTAGTTAGGTTCATCAGTTTTGCTTTTATGCTTTTTATGATTTGATTTGGTTCATCAGTTCATCACTTTGGTTCATCCGGTTTAATAGTTAAAAATATTAACTATTAAAAACATCACTTTTTGAATCTTACATTAATAAAATGATTAATGATGCGTTGTGGGACAAAATTAGTGCATTTAGCTCAACTTTAACACTAAAATCTAAGCTAGACATTTCATCAAACACTTTGTCTGCAACAAATATGAGTAAAACACCATCTTTAACGTGTGATATCTTACCCATATGACATCAAATTTGAGTGATTTGAATTTCTGGGTAAAGAGTGAACAAAAATCTATAACTTTCATGTTTTAAGTTTTTCAAGATTGACATTTATGGCGTAAAAAATAGGGCCGAAAATGCTAAAAAAATCAAGAAAATCAAGAACCACTTGATATGTAAAAAAAAAGTTTGAAATATTTATCAAGATTTATACCAAATTAAAGAGAATCGAATTTTAAAAATTATGGTGAAATCGGTTTTAAGTAAAAGTTTGTCGTTTGAAAGTTATTTGCGTTTGAAATTTGGGGTGGAATATGGAAAACGGGTTAAATGACAAAAATACCCCTTTGACCGAAATTAATTAAAAAAAATAATGTAGTTGACTAGATTTTATCCGACGGTTGAGATTGCTTTTTATACTTTGCAAATTTAATTACTTTTTAATAGATCCGGTACCTACAAATACAATGTCTTTTAGATTAAAGAGTAAATTACATTTTTGGTTCCTAAAGTATGGCCAAATTGCAAGTTTCGTCCTTAACGTTTTGAAAGTGCAGCGATAGTCCCCATTTTGAAGATTTTCTTTGCATGTTTGGTCCCTAATCTACAATTTAGGGACCAAACATGCAACGGAAACTTCAAAGTTTTAAGGACTAAACCTGCAATTTAGGGACCAAACATACAACAAATCATTCAAAATGGGGACTACCGCTGCACTTTCAAAACGTTAGGGACAAAACCTGCAATTTGGCTATACCTTAGGGACCAAAAATGCAATTTACTCAAGATTAAATATTGAAAAGACACGCTATTATAATAAGACATGCAATAGACCCATAAAATTTGCGAGTTAAAAAAACCATCTTATAGAAAGTAAACACATCCAAAGAGCGGGTAAATAAAACGACAGTAAATTGACCAAAAAAGCTACAAATAATATAATGCACCGTCAAAATCTTACCCTCACTACTAATGTTATCTTGTTTCTCCTGTTTAATTTACATCGGCATCATCTACGGATAAAACAAATATTTCTTTAGTCATTGTTAGTCTAATAATGCAGTTCAACTTATGAAATGAAACATAATACCTGCACATTAAAAATTAAGTACAATAGTGTTTGGGTTTGCATATCAAACTGCCCAAGTGGATCTTGTCAACTAAAAACAAAACTTAGTATAAAGCAAACAGATTAAATGAATCGGGTACAAGTCAACAACGGTGTATTCCGTCAGCTTGACATTATTTAAATGGTATGGTATTTATAATTTATAATACCTTAGAAACGCATCTTGACCTCTCTTATTGCGGATAAATGATGACATTTAAGCTATATTTTTCGCGGAAGTTTGGATCAACTACTTAATTCTTGAAAACAACTATTACTTGACCAACAACATAATCATTCTCATGGGCATCTTCTTGGGCATCATTGTGTATCAGGTAGAAAACGTGTATATGTAGAGAAAAAAGAAGCAAATATGTTACTAAAGTGACAGAGGTGCAATTTAAACCCATTTATACTTAGTAATCGGTCGATTTAGGTTGTATTTAAACTCAGACGGGTCAGATATTAACTTGAGCTAAAATAACAATGGGTCAAACAGGCTAAAAGGCATCCTGATTCTAAATGGTTCTATTCAGAGGGCTAGATTATCATATATTAAATTGTTCATAGTAAAGCTAAATCAAAATGTCTAACCCATGCCATAGGGATCTAGTGATGCCATATATCCCATACCATAAGCAACTGGATGCCCCTCTAGAGATATAGTTAGAATTAACCACGGGTATTTTCATTGTAGATAGGTATTTTCTTTGATCTTTAAAGATTAAAATTAGATCCTCCATCTCGTTATATAAAGGGCCTGTTTGGTACGCAATTTTTTTTGAGCTGTAAGCCTTTTGTTAAAAAAATGATCTCCTCCAAAATAAGTAGCTCCGTTTGGTTATATCAACTTCAAGCTTTTATTTTAAACAAGTAGCTTCAAAATGAAAAGCTGATTCATGAAGCTTTTTAAATATCTCGGAGCTGTTAAAACATAAAATAACTGTTAATAACTTATAATTACTGTTAACAGCTAATTTACCAAACACTTTTATTGAAAAAAAAGATACACTTTGTAGCTCATGTTAATTAGCTTTTGCGACTTACGACTTACAGTTCTGACATACAACTTACGACCATTACGACTAATTTTGCCAAACATACCCAAAGAATAAATGACTAAAAGATCCAAGTCAATTTATGTATTTCTCATCTTCAACATTGTTGAAGCATTAACGGAAGTCTCTTATTTTGTCCCAAAAAAATAAAAATAAAAATGAAAATAAAATTAAATCCAACAGTCGCACGTAGCAACCAGAAAAATATGTGTTCTAAGGAATGTACTAAATTTCTTATTCTCAACGCTTATGTATCATCCGTGTATACAAAAGTCGGTAATTGAAGTATTTGCAAGCCAGTCTAGAGATAGGAAGACTTATGCAGATAGGAAGGCGTATGCAGTCTACACATCAGTCTGAAATATATATGCTCTAAGAGATGTACTTAATTACTGTACTCTCGACTCTCCACAGCAATATTCATTCAGATAATTTCATTTGTTCAATAAAAAAATGAAAGAATTGGCATATACGTTGTACATATGAACGGTGATAATAGTACAACGACTATAAAAGTCAATTGCATAACTAAACGAATAAATCGAGGAATGCAATAATAAAACACAAATCTAGTAGACGAAATACCTTTTCTTTTCATCTTCTTCTTTTTTCAATTTTTCATCCCCAATTTTATTCTCTACGGACCCAATCCTGGGAAATTTAGATTTTGGAGACAATGAAGGACTCTTGCATTTTTTTTCGCTACATGGCTAATGAGCGACTTCTTTGTCGTCAAGAAGTTGGTGAACGACTTCTACGGCGACGGTGCTGTGGATATAGGGAGCGGCTTCTCCGCCTGTAGACACAAAGATATATGAACAAAGTTTTGATTTTCAAAGCCATATATAAGATCATAAAGCACTATAACATCCCACCATCTAGCACAATATATACAAAATCATTATACAGTTACCTCTTATATTGCTAAGAATAAACTGACAGCTCCATCTTTTATTACAAGAAATCGCTAAATAAATTTTCAAACTACTTAATAAAGAAGCTTGAAATAATGAGCAAATATCTTGTAACAATAAGCACCCTCGAAACCGCTCACTTCTTGTGTCCAAACACAATAGCAGATAAGCAATTTTAACTGCCAATTCCAAACACTCTTGAAGCTATAATATAACTAATTATGATTATATTAATACTTATCGAAACTGAAACATTATATCAAATCAACAAAACTAAATGAGTTTAAAACGAATCAACAACAAAATGATGAAAATGAATTGATCAAAAGTTACCTATAAGAATGCACACTTTTAATTCATAAATGAAGAGAGCTGTAAAGGGGTCCTTGAATCCACCAAATACATTACGCGTGATATCATGTACATAAGAAGTTCCTTCGAGTAAAAAAACCCTATGTATTATATGTAACTACTCTATAGACAACATTTATAATATTCTAGAAAACCACAATTCTAACAAATGATTTTTAAGGCGTCATAGTCATAAAAATATTTCTTATAAGAGATTTCAAAGAACACTTATCATTAACTCCTTAAAATTACTTGATTTACTATATATCCTTATATTAGAATTCAAATCATCAAAATAATATCAAATTCAATTCAAAATCTAAACCTTTAAACAAAAAATAAATAGTCTATTAAAAATATAATTAAGCAACAAAAGAAATGGATGTTACTCGAATGAACCAAACCAAACTGTATAAAACAAAGCATTTAAACTTTTAACATTCCTTACTTGGACTTCAATCTCCATTCCTTTGCTTGTTTGCTCCAAAAGTCGTCTATTCTCAGTGATTGAGTAAAAATAGCGTTTCCGTGTAGGAATATGCAAAGTGTATATTAAATTTCCCAAGAATCCGAATATTATTGATGTCTTTTGTGTTGGGTTCATAAACTGAAAGTGAATCAGCTTCCGGATAATATTTCTTTATTACAATTATAGGTTTGCCACTCTTACTAAATTCGAGCTGTTTTATCCATGATCTATCTGGTGAGTCGATGGTGAATAGTTTTGTAAACAATTTTGGATCACCATTCTCCATCATCCATACACCATAAACTTCTTTTCCAGCCGCTGTCTTCCATTCAAGCACCACAAGAGACTCCTTTAGCTTAGATATGTTAAAACAAATTTCATTATAGTTTGATAAACTACCGGGGAGATATATTTCTGCAAACTTGGTACTTTTCATATCAAATGACATAATCATATTTTTCCACATTGATCTACCATCTGGGTAAAACCTATCAACAGCACACCAATAAATAAACCCATCTATATCTACATGATTATCTGAGAACGAAATTGATTTACGAGGGAGATTGGTAGACAGACTTCTCCAAACACCTGAGCTTAGTGAGAATACCTCAACTTGCCACGGGATGCTACTTTTACTCTGAATGCAGTCACTTATAATTTTTACAAGTTTAGGGTCACAAGTTTGAGGACAAACCCCAAAACCAACAATAGTTTTATAGGGAGACTTGTTCAATACATTAGGCACAACAATATCAATGGATTTTCTAATGGTTGGATTCCATATAACAACAGTGTTATCTAAGTAAGAATTAAAAAAAGCAGAACAAGCCTTGAGAGCTACCGACTAGTCTTCTATTTTTAAGAGACACAGGAACAACAAGGGAAAGCTCGCGTTGGGGGTAAGTATCATCATCTACTATCGAAACATATTTTACATGATCATAAGTATCATCATTGTAACTTACAAGAAAACGCTGAGTTTGTTGGTAACCAGTGATAAACTTAGAGCTATGGATGAAAGACATCCATGGTTTTGAAACGGATGTGAAGCGAATCAGTGATTTGATCGGTAGCCTTTTTATGATTTCCTCTTGGATGTCGAGAGGTATGTTGTAGCCTGCCATTGTATATTTGTTTTGTTTTCGTGTATGATTAATTATGGTTAGAATTGTTAAGGTATTTTTATACTAGGAAATTTAGGTCTTCTTTTCTGCATGATGGAATTTTGGGCCGGTTGGGCTTAGTATCAAGAATATTAAAAAATAATTATTCGTCTTTTTTTTTTTTTTTTTTTTTTTTTTTTTGATAATAATTATCGAGACCATTAATGAAAAATGATACACTCACAAAAGAATTTTCACAAAAACCATCCACAAAATGAGGTGTCATGAAATGATTGGCCTAATGAGAGACAACGGAGAGAAATAAAAAAAAAGTACCCTAATCACTCAATGCCATCTCATTTTGTGGATTGTTTTGTGGAAATTCTTTTGTGAGTGTATCATTCCTCTTGATTAATATGATAAAAATAGCTTACTGTAGAAATGTGATGCTATCGATTAGTTTGACACTTTGTTTTTTCCAAGACTACTACAAAGTGGGTCTTATTGGTGAGGTTTATATGTTACGGATTTCACAAGATTTTGATTATAAAAGATATCAAAAGAATAGAGTTACATTGCTACTAAACAAATATAACTAAACATATTCGAAACAGAAGTGAACATATATCTGAACTAGACGAGTATCCGTGTATAGCGACTAGACTTTATAACGACAAATAATTATAGTTGGAATATTTTGCTTAAATGTTTCGGGTACAGTTTAAGCATATAACGTAAAATAAACCAAAATGTAATTGAATATTTTTTTAAACATACAATAAACAACTGAAAATGTAAATGACAACAATTAATTAAAACATTTATTGTTTACTACAAGAAACGGCTTTAATTTCTAGCTTTTTCTATAAATGATATGTTACATATATAGTTTAAATGATAAAAAATATATAGTATGTATTAAATATGATTGATAATTTTTTTTATGATAGTTGTGAGACAACATAAAAAAATAATAATAATAAAAAAAAAAGTTTGTAACCTTATATTTATAAATAATACTCGTAGCATGTCAAGATCAAATTCAAAGTACGAAGAGTATTTAGTTATCTTTCTATAGATAGACACTTTGATATACGACAATTTTTATTTTTTTTATTGTGTTTTTCACCTTTTTTTCCGTTATTTTTTTCCGTTTTTTTTTACGTTACTTAATTTGCATGAAAAAGTTGAGATTATAGTGTATTTTTTTTTTTAATTTTGACCTTTTTTCGAAAGTGACCCCACAAAAACTCAAAATTGCCCACCACATCTTAAAATCCAACATTCAACACTCTAAAGCCTTATAAATCCTTCATCTCTAAGTAAAAATACACGATTTATCATTACGAACTTAGCTTTTTCTTTCACATTTTATTGCTATTATAGAAAAAATTTTTTGCCCCCCACATTTTATTTTTCTGGGTCCGTCACTGATTCATATGTAATTTTAACACTGATATCACATGTGATATTAGATATCATATGTGATTTAATACTAATATCACATGCATGTGATACTCAAATTAGTGTTTAATCACATGTGATTTCTTCGTGCAAATTTTAGTTTCGAAAAAAAAAATCAAAAAAAGACTAAAAACGTGAAAAAACGTTTTTTTTTTTCTTTTTTAGAAAGTATATCAACGTGCCCGTCTATAGAAAGATAAGTAAATGCTCGTCGCGGTGTTGTAATTATTTTCGCTTAACGATTAACGGTTTAAGAGATATTTAAATTATAAAAAATATCTGAAATATTAAAATGCTTTTAATCTCAGTTATTGATTTCTTTTTAGATGAAGGGCGGAAATGAGTCCATTATTATGTGAGAAAAATTTGATACGTAAAATAATTCTTCTCAAGGTTTAGTCATGATATGTGACCGATGTATCAAAAAAAAAGATTTTGTAACTTTAAACTTTACTAAATACAATTAGAGATAAGGTAAGATAAATGCCTCATGACAGAGTTTTCTTAGCCCTACTCTACTGGGTTGTTCCTGTTTATTCGGTTCGATTAATTCGAATGAACCTTTTTTTTGTGTAAAATCGAAAATCAAATCGAACCGAACTAGAATTCTACCGAACTGAACCAAAAACCGAATTTAAATTCTGATCGGTTTCAGATTGACCGAATTACACCATATATATGTATATTGCAAATTTAATTATACAGTATAGATTTTTTGCGAAAAAGAATATTTATTAAAGCATAAAAAGTATTTTTGTATTAGGATAAAATTTTAATGGACTTTTTGAAAATATAAATATATAAAAAAAACATATATATATATATATATTTATATAAATTCGGTTTTCGGTTCAGATAGCCAAAACCATATCTAAACCGAAAACCAAATTTTTAGTTCGGTTCAATTCGATTTTGACAAATTTGGTTCGGTTATAAGTTCGGTCTTGTTTTTCTGGTTCAGTTCGATTTCGGTTTTGGGTTTTCGTTTATTCAATTATTACCCAAACAATGCACACCCCTAGATGATAGCCATCAGGCCCAACACAACCATGGGCTATGCTGGACTGCCGGTGAATAACAACCCATTAAACGTATGTGTTAGTTGAACCACAACTTTCCAAGAAAATGAATAATAGCCTAAGAACATGTTTTACGACTTGAATATTTGTGTGTTCGAGTCACAGGTGACCCCTTATGTCCTTTTTATTAGGTTTTGTGTTTGAACGACAACCAATTATCTCACAATATTTATATCACAAACATTCTCACACGCTTAAGACATGACTTGAACCCACAACAATGAGCCAATCCAATCTAAGACACATCAATAATTTTCATGTTCCCTTAACTAGAAAGGTAGCAGTTTTTTCTCAACCAGGCTTAGCTTATTTGCCGATTGCCAAATATCTAGAGCAACACATGAGGTACACACTACTCACATTACCAATTTCATACAACTCATTAGATTTAAAAATTGAGAGAAACAAATTAAAAGCATAAAAATTTCGAAATACAAAGGAAAATCGACATTGCTTCTTCATGTCAATGGTATTTGCACATGAGATGGCATATCAGTACTATATGATATGGTAATGAACAAAATACAGTAACATGACTGCTGCCAAATGAAGTAACAAAATATATATGCGAATATAATTTTCTCGAATTTCAAGATATTTGTGTATAATAGATGTTAGAAAGCATGATCCCACTGCTAACAAAAGCATTTACTTAAATAAACTAATATGCACTTGGATCTTCAAAGCTTAGGAGACCCATCATGAAACTAGACACGAATACAAACAAAATTTACCAAAATATTAGGTGCGTTCCAGAAAATCTACGATTTTGGACAAAAAATAAAACTACGACACAAAAATCCATGGGTTTTCCGAGACCTCCCAGGAGACCCATCATGATTCCGCCACTGTAACTAGTTGGGTGCTTTAAGAGCGCCCACAATGGGATGATTTGGAAGGTTCAAACACATTATGAAGTACCCCAATGAAACAATGATCCTAGTTTAGCTTTATGTATGAAGCATAAAACAAATAAAATGGAATTAATGTAGTTTGGTACTTTTTAAGCAAACAAATTGTCATAAACCATCCTTTTTATGAAAAGATATGGTACTATTGTTGACTTATATTAATTTATATGTAAATGTAGAATAGTAATTTAAAATTCTATCTATTCTATCTTTAAACCGTATAAGATCCAATGCATTGCAAGCGTTTTGCAGAAAAAGTTAGTTGTTGATGTGGCGGTGTATTAGACCCTTAATGACCCAACGCATTGTGGATGCCCTAAAACCCGTCTGAACTAACCTCCGCATTCTGGAATTAATGTTGCTCTACTGTGGGTACTTTGTCCACAGTTTTATGTAAAACTTGATTCCAAAAATCATATGCTGAGATATAACTAATGAGCAACAACTAAAAGCTCCACCAACAAAAACTCATTCAGTGTTCAATTTACGAAGCAAAAGTTTAAACAAAGAATGAAAAAAACATCCATCTGAAACTAAAATGTAGGACGAATAATGAGTATTGAAATCTCTAACGTCGCTTATTTGAACTTCAATCTCCATACCTTTGCTTGTTTGCTCCAAAAGTCGTCTATCCTCAGTGATCAAGTAAAAGCAGTGTTTCGGTATAGGAAATTGCAAAACGTATATTCCCTTCCTCACAAATCCCAATATTATTGATGTCTTTTGTGTTGGGTTCATAAACTGAAAGTGAATTAGCTTCGTAAGGATATTTCTTCATTACAACTATAGGTTTGCCACTCTTACTAAATCCGAGTACCTCAATGTATGATCTATCTGGTGAGTCAATAGTGTATATTTTTGTAAACGATTTTGGATAACCATTCTCCATTATCCATACACTATAACCTGCTTTATTCCTTTCAAGCACAACAAGAGACTCCCTTAGCTTAGATATTGAAAGACTGACTTCATCGTTGTTTATAAAATTACTGGGAAGATCGATTTCTGTAAATTCGTCACTTGTCTTATCAAATGACATAATCATATTGATATCGTTCTTCTCAAGTTCACCATCTCGATACAATCTATCAATAACATACCAATAAATAAACCCATCTGTATCTACTTGATTCCTGAAGAAGGAAAGTGATTTTCGTGGGAGATTGGTACTTAGACTTTTCCAAACACCTGAGCTTAGCGTAAATACCTCAACCAGCCATGGTATATTACTTTTACTCTGACTTTCGCCGGCAGAACAAAAATTTATAACAAGTTTAGGGTCACAAGTTAGAGGACAAACCCCAAAACCAACAATAGCATCATTGGGATACGTATTCAATACATTAGGCAAATCAATATAAACCGATTTTCTAATAGTTGGATTCCATATAATAGCAGTCATTTTCCAATAATTATCTGAGTAATAATAGTGACTAAGAAAGCAGAACAAGCCTTGAGAGCTACCGACTAGTGTTTCATAATTAACAGACATGGGAACAATGTGGGAAAGCTCGCGTTCGGGGTAAGTATCATCATCTACTACTGAAACAGATTTTATATCATGAGTATCATCTAAGTAACTTACAAGCAAACGCTGAGTTTTTTGGTAACCAGCAATAAACTTAGAGCTATAGATGAAAGACTTCCATTGTTTTGAAACGCATCTGAAGCGAATCAGTGATTTGATCGGTAGCCTTTTTATGATTTCCTTTTGGATGTCGAGAGGTATGTCGTAGTCTGCCATTGTTTTGTTTTCGTATGCTTATGGTTAGAATTGTTAAGGTATTTTTATAGTAGGAAATTTAGGTCTTCTTTTCTGCATGATGGAATTTTGGGCCGGTTGGGCTTTGTATTTAGGATACTAAAAAGTACGGAGTAATTACGTAACATTATTGTTATTATTAATTTTTTTGTGATAATAATGATAGACTTGTGATATTTCGCATCATATACTTGACGACTGAGGTTAGCCACAAACAAATTAAGTTAAGAATTTATATAGACCATTGATTATTATGATAAAAAAAAGCTTTTCATGAGAAGCTTGAGTAATTACGAGTGTGTTTGCACGAATGGTTGTTTTTCATTCCTTGTTGTAGAATGTGATGCTATTGATTAGTTTGACACTTCGTTTTTTTTTTCCAAGACTATATTACAACAATGTGGGTCTTATAGATGTGGTTTATATGTTACGGATTTCACACGATTTTGATTATAAAAGATATCAAAAGAATACAGTAACATATAATTGCTGCTAAACATATTTGAAAACGAAGTGGAACATATATACATATCCGAATAAAGGCTTGAAAATATCTACAAAAACTCAGACCGAGCTATTAAAAGAATAGAGCTCAACTCGTTATGTGTTTCGAATCAGTTTTTGGGTTTGGGCTTGGGCTGGAACTCGAAAGGTTCCACCCAATCGAGTCGAACTTGAGCTCAATCGTTTACAACTCTACGTTTCATATCGAATGACATAATTGTATTACTATGATTTTGAAACCCAGCACCATCTGTAGTTACTTGATTAATGTAAAAACGTCACCATGCTAAGGATAGCTACTTACAGGAAATTTAAAAGTTAACTTTACAAGCATAGGGTCACAGGTGTTTCGACGACAAACACTGAAGCCAACAACAGTAGTTCGATAACATGTCAAAAAAAAAATCTATACGCTTTGGCACATTTAATAAAATATACTTTTAGTCCAGAATGTTGAAATTCTGGTAAGGAATGTCTGTTAATTTTACCATGCTTAGAAATGTGGTATTATACGAACTATACACATAATTAACAAGCTATCCATAAAAAAGATTTACGGGTTTGCATACATTTAAAGTACACTTGGGTGACTTTTGACGAGCTTGAATCCTCTACGACTACTTACTTTTTTCACCCGGTCTGATTCTTTAGAGATAATACATAATCCAAATCAACCAAGTTAGCACTAATGAGCATAACATACAATACCTCTTTAAAAAATTGATTCCAAAAATCATAAGCTGAGATATAACTAATGAGCAACAACTAAAAGATTCATCAACAAAACGTCATTCAGTCTTCAATTTACAAAGCAAAAGTTCAAACAAAGAATGGAAAAACATCCATCTGAAACCAAAGTGTATGACAAATAATAAGTATTGAAATCTCTAACGTCCCTTATTTGAACTTCAATCTTCATACCTTTGCTTGTTTGCTCCAAAAGTCGTCTATCCTCAGTGATCAAGTAAAAGCAGTGTTTCGGTATAGGAAATTGCAAAACGCATATTCCCTTTCTTACGAATCCCAATATTATTGATGTCTTTTGTGTTGGGTTCATAAACTGAAAGTGAATTAGCCCATAAGGATATTTCTTCATTACAACTACAGGTTTGCCACTCTTACTAAATCCGAGTACCTCAATGTGTAATCTATCTGGTGAGTCAATGGTGTATAGTTTTGTAAACGATTTTGGATTACCATTCTCCATTATCCATACACCATAACCTGCTTTATTCCTTTTTTCAAGCACAACAAGAGACTCCCTTAGCTTAGATATTTTAAGACTGATTTCGTCATAGTTTGTTAAATTACCGGGAAGATTTATTTCTGTAAATTCGTCACTTGTCTTATCAAATGACAAAATCATATTGGTAGAGTTCTCCTGAAGTTCACCATCTTGATACAATCCATCAATAACATACCAATAAATAAACCCATCTGTATCTACTTGATTCCTACTGAATGAAAGTGATTTTCGTGGGAGACTGGTACTTAGACTTTTCCAAACACCTGAGCTTAGCGTAAATACCTCAACCTGCCATGGTATATTACTTTTGCTTTGACTTTCGCGGGTAGATATAATTTTAACAAGTTTAGGGTCACAAGTTAGAGGACAAACCCCAAAACCAACAATAGTTTTATAGGGATTTGTATTCAATACATGAGGCACAACAATATCAGCCGATTTTCTAATTGTTGGATTCCATATAACAGCAGTGTTTGTTCCAAAATCATCTGAGTGATAATTAAAAAAGCAGAACAAGCCTTGAGAGCTACCGACTAGTGTTTTTTTATTAACAGACATGGGAACAACGAGGGAAAGCTCGCGTTGGGGGTAAGTATCATCATCTACTATCGAAACATATTTTACATGAAAATTTTGTACCTGATAATAAGTATCATCAATGTACCTTACAAGAAAACGCTGAGTTTGTTGGTAACCAGCGATAAACTTAGAGCTATGGATGAAAGACTTCCATGGTTTTGAAACGGATGTGAAGCGAATCAGTGATTTGATCGGTAGCCTTTTTATGATTTCCTCTTGGATGTCGAGAGGTATGTTGTAGTCGTCTGCCATAGTTTTTTTTTTTTTTTTTTTCGTATGCTTATGGTTTAAACTGTTAAGGTATTTATACTAGGAAATTTAGGTCTTCTTTTCCGCATTATGGAATTTTGGGCCGGTTGGGCTTTGTATCGATGATACTAAAAAGTAATTATTCGTAACTTTTTTTTTGGGTTATAATAATGAGACTTAGGTTGCATGCAAATCAACCGACTTATGTTTACTCTTTGTATTAGTCGATTCCTTGTTAGACAAGGAAGGGTTTTCTCCAACTCATTCTCTATAAATAGAGACTTAGGGACGAGGCTTATGCACATCATTCTTTTCTTAATAAACGGATTAATAAAGTGATCGTTCGGGTATCACGTGTTGTTGTTTTTCTTCCCAGTCGATATTCATAAACTAGGCATTTGTCGAAAGAATACCTTGGGGGCCAAGTCGTAGGTTCTGGTAATATTCTTACTATTTGTGTCGTCGCTATGTAATTATTATACTTTTGATGAAAATTTTAGAGGGTGTTTTTGTTTATGCATATGAGGATTGCTTATTACTCTCTCCGTCCCATTTTTATTGTCCAGTTTGACTTTGACCGTCTTTCTTGTTCAACTTTGACCATACGGAGAGAGTATTTTTTTTTATTGTTAAATATTGAGCAAAAGCATAGTAAATAGTGTTTGGATTTGCTTATGGACAATGTGAGACCCATTTGCATCTGAACAATGGTTTCTAATTTTAGGGGAATTGCGTATATGTCCTTCCAAATACCTATAATTGCGTATATATCCAAGCAAAACTCAAAATTATGTATATATCCTTCACAAACATTAAAATTGTAATATAAATCCAAATTAATATTTTATGTAATTTTTAATTCCAAAAATACATTATAATCAATATTGTATCTAAAATGTCCATTATACCCTTTTTCAAATTTACACAAATAGATTCTGACTAATTTACAAAACCCAATACAACAAATCTATAGTATTTTTATTTTTAAATCGTATACCGATCCGATCCATAAGACGATGGTATTGTTTGTTGATGTTTAGATAATATCACATGATTACTGTATGAATTACCTTTTAATATGTGTGTCCCCGCCTAAGCTTCATCTTTTTTTTTACCTGTCCACCGATTCCACAGGTACAAGCTTTCCACTGATTTGGTTTGTAAACACAAGTGATTTGCAAGAAGATAAACATATTTTATGATGTGTGTACATCAAAATTAAGATCTATTATTTTCCAGTTTTAAAAAAGTTATAGAAAAAATACCATTATGTTGAGTTAATAAAGTCAACCATGACCAAAAATACAATTAAAAGTGAGGCGAATTACCTAAGTCGATGTTATGGTTTATCATTGTAGTTGTAGAAGGTGATGTACCTTGAGAAGAAAAAGTTGCTAATTGTGTTCTTAACTGATAATGATTACAGATTGCATGAATAACTCAAAAGGGTATAATAGACTATTTAGATTACAATATTAATTATAATGTATTTTTGGAATTAAAAATTACATAAAATATTAATTCGGATTTATATGACAATTTAATGTTTGTGAAGGATATATACGTAATTTTGAGTTTTGCTTGGATATATACGCAATTATAGAGCTTTGGAAGGACATATACGCAATTCCCCCTATAATTTTTTATGTGAAATAAAGGGGTGTTTGTTTAGCTGAGTTACGAGTTTAAGAAATTTCGGGTTTAAATTTCATTATCTTAACTTTTTTTTTTTACTTATTTTAAAATTTGTTGGCTTAGGAGGTGTTTGTTTAAGCTTACATGTGAGCTTATTAGCTTATTTGATTCCGGCGTATATTTCATACGCTTCAATATCTAACATTTATTATTATTATTATTATTATTATTATTATTATTATTATTATTATTATTATTTTAACAACACTTTATTAGAAACTCATAAATTTATTATTATTATTATTATTATTATTAAAGATAATACCATTAAAAAGCATCATTATGTTTAAAATACTTTTTTAAATAGTGAACGTAAAAAAATGTTGTCGTGAGTACTAATGTTAACATTTTTGTCTTTAAGTGAGTAGTAAAAACTTGTGATGACCATTTTACCCTTCAAATTTTTGAAAATAGCATCTACCGTCCCTAGGGTAAATTACATAAATGATGCCTATCGTTAGGAGAAAATTGCATACACAGTTTTTCGAATTTTTTTTTCAAACTTTTTTTCCCGGAATTATCTTGTCGAAAAACTTTTTTTCGTCCTATTTTATACGTTTTCGTCCATCTTTATTTTCAAAAAAACTTTTTTTGTAATTTTTTTGGAAAATTTTTTTGGCGCATGTGAATTTTCTTTTTCGTCACATGTAAAAAAAAAATCAAAAACTTTTTTGTCACAAGTGAATTTTTTATCGGAAAACGTTGTTTTTCTTTTTTGTCATGAAAAAGAAATTTCTAAAAAAAATATATTTCGGAAAAAAAGTTTTCGACAAAAAATTCAGAAAAAAGAAATTGGAATAGTATTTCAAAAAAAAATTGGAAAAAAAATTCGGTAAAAAAACAAACGAAATAAATATTTTAGAAAAAAATTCAAAAAAAGTTAGGGACGGTAGATGCAATTTTCTACAAACGACAGGTACCATTTATGTAATTTACCCTAGGGATGTTGGATGCAATTTTCGCAAACCCACAAGGATCATTTATGTAACTTAAAAGGGTAAAATTGTCATACTACTCACATAAAGACAAAAATTTCAACATTAAACTCACAAGAGTTTTTTTTTTTTTTTTTTTAGTTCGCTACTTAGAAGAGTATTTTTGAACAAGTATGATGTTTTTTTAATAGTATTACCCCTTATTATTATTATTATTATTATTATTATTATTATTTTAACATCACTTTATTATTATTATTATTATTATTATTATTATTTTTAATAATAATAATAAATCAACACTTTTATTATTATTATTATTATTATTATTATTATTATTTTAATATAAAAACATCGCTTTATTAGAAAACCAAAAGGATATTACAAAAAGTTGGTGGGAAGCCGAAACGCTAGTTGGGCTCCTACTCCTTTCTGAATACAAAAACTTAGCCTATGAAAAATAAAAGCCCCACTCTTGACATTATTCGAGTGGCTGACAACAATAATCTTGATACGTGAAAGTGTATCAAAGGCTTCCGCATCAAGCTTCCCGAATGTAGAAAAGGCAAATGGAACAAACTTGTAGCCATTTTCTTCAAATTTGGACATATATTTTTTTTTCTTCCTCTCCACAGCGTTATGTAAGGCTACCCCTGGAGCCCACAAATTTGCATCAATGCCCGCAAAAGGAGAGACCCCAGTGACATCCAAACATGTGTCCTTACTTTGGATCCAGTTGAATAATAGCAAGTCTGTCGGGCGTAACTCTTTCCCATCCCTGGAAAGAAACCCCATTGGGGCTTCCTTTTTCACCAAAATCCCAACCTTGGAGCATATGTCGACAAGAATATCGCGCACCAGGTTATGTCTAAATTTCACCCCCACTTCACTGGAACAATGAACTGCATGGTCTCCCCATTGGTCCATACGATGTTTGCAGCTCGGACAAAGACTACCTTCAGAAAACATAGGTATGGTAAGCATATAACACAATACCTAACGGAATTGACGATGATTCATTATTATTATTATTATTATTATTATTATTATTATTATTATTATTATTATTATTATTATTATTATTATTTTAAACATCACTTTATTAGAAACACAAAGGATTTACAAGAAGTTAGTGGGAAGCCGAGATACTAACTGGCTCCCACTCCTCGAGCTACAGAAAAGCTAATCCTACTAAAGATATGAGAAGCAGCACGTGCTCCAATGTCTTGGGTCATCGAGAACTTTCGGATTCGCTTCAATAAGGTCACAACATCCTTCTCAAGTTCCCCAAAAGAAGAGAATGAGAAGGGGAGAAACCCATATCCAATGTCGCGCGACTTAGCCTCATACTTGACTCGTTTACGTTGTCTGGACACCGCATGACCAGGGCAAAAATCAACCATGCCTGTTTGCGTCAAGGCGATGACCCATTAAATCAACACACACATCAAGCCCTCCGGCCTATGAGTAGAGCAACATATCACTGGGCAAGGGTTTGTCCGCTCTCCACTAAGCCCAATGTCAACTTCTTTACGAGCTGAAATCCCGGATCGAGAACAGATGTCAACCAAGGTATCGCGCACCATGTTATGCCGATGTTTAATACCAATAATGCCAGCACATGATACAGCATGGTCCCCATAAATATCCCCGGTAAAGACCCTGGAACAAGCTGGACACGGCATCTGAATAGAAAATAAAGGAACACCCAATCGATAGCATAACACACACCGGTAAGTCCTAGCATTCATAGTCTGCCCTAACCAAAAAATCGGGATCACCCTAAGCCAGTCAGAAGTATGATCCTCCATCTGAGATTTCCATAAAGCCATTTGTCGAGTAGATAGAGAAAAAGAGGATTCAGCCGTTTGAGTAACACGCGTGAAATATATATCTGCCAGTTTCTTCATAAGTTTGGGGGCAGCGATCTCACTTGGATTACTCAAAAGATCAATCTCCATTTTAGCATTAAAAGCACATAAAGCGTCATCAAAGGAAGTCCCAGAGGTTACAATACCAGAATCTTGGAGCAGCTTAGTCTGCAAGCTAGCAGATTGGAGTCTTGATGCAAGGAATGCATAGTTCAAGACATCACTTGCCGAGTAAACACCAAGCCCCCCAAACACAAAGGGTAAGGTGGCAAGCCTCCATTACCAATCACCAAAACCAGGCCCAGAAGCAGTGACAATATGCTCCAAGGAGGAACGAAGTGCCGCATCAAAAGAAATCTGAGCACGCCCAAAGACCCGGGGAGAACATGTGCGCATAGAAAAATATAACTTGGAAATACCGACACAAGCACGAAGGAGCAACAACTCACACTGGGGGTCATTAATCTTAGCAACAGCACCCATAAGCTCAATAGTTTTGGCAACCCTTTTCATAACCAGATCACTACTAAAATCAACGTCCACACTAGCAGGCCCACCCAGTAATTTAACACCATGCGAAGGTCGGGCGATATTAGGTGGGAAAACACATGCAAGCCTGCTTCTTGGGTCTTCCTTAGGCCAAAAGACCTCAGTTTTATCAACATTGAGGTGCAAACCATGACGAGGTCCATCCATCATAATAAGCTCTAAAACCTTCCCCACAACCAAATTACTGTTATTATATTATTACTATTATTATATTTTTTGAAACATCACTTTATTGAAAATACATAAGATTTACAAGAAATTAGTGGGAAGCCGAGATACTATCTGGGACCTCACTCCTTTAGCTATAGCAAAGCTAATACTACTAAAAATATACTCCCTCCGTCCCTAAATAAATGTCCACTTTTGACTTTTAAAGTCTTTCTTGTACAACTTTGACCTTAAATATTTTTATTTGTGTTATATAATACTTGATAAAAATTATACCAACTTAAAGTACATTTAAAACACAATTCATTCATATATTTTGTATCAAGTATTATATAAGATAAACACAAATATTTAAGGTCAAAGTTGAATAAGTAAGACTTTGAAAGTCAAACGTGGACATTTATTTAGGGACGGAGGTAGTAAATGGTAGCACGTGCTCCAACGTATTGAGTCACAAAGAACTTTTGGATCTGCTTCAGTAAGGTCACCACCTCCCTTTCAAGTTACCCAAAAAAAGATAATGAGAATGGGAGAAACCCATATCAAATATTCGCGCACTTAGCCTCATACTTAACGCATTTAGGTTGTGCAGCCTCAATCACCGCACGACCAGACACAAAATCAACCATACCAGTTTGCGTCAAGGGCGATGACTCTGTCAGATCGACACATACATCAAACCCATCATCCCATGAGTAGAGTAACATATTAGCTGGACGTAAGGGTTTGTCCCTTTCTCCAACGAACCCGATATCAACTTCTTTATGAGCTGAAATCCCCGACCGAGAACAAATGTCAACAAGGGTATCACGCACCTCGTTATGCCGATGTTTAATACCAATTATACCAGCGCACGATACAATATGGTCCCCATAAATATCTCCCGTAAAGACCCTGGAACAAGGTGAGCACGGAATCTGAAAAGAGAATAGGGGAACTCCTAACCGATAGCATAACATACACCGGTAGGTCCTCACATTCATAGTCTGTCCCAACCCAGAGATCGGAACCACCCTAAGCTAGTCAGAAATTTAGTCATTCATTTGAGATTTTCATAACATCATCTGTCTAGTAGATAAGGAAAAAGTGGATTCAGCTGTTTGGGTAACACGTGTGAAATATATATCTGCCAATTTCTTCACGAGTTTTTGGGCAACAGTTTCACTTGGATTACTCAAAAGGTCAATCTCCATTTTCACAATGAATGCACACAAGGCATCATCAAAGGAAGGCCCAGAAGTCACAATACCAGAATGTCGGTGGAGCTTAGTCTGCAAGCTAGCAGATTGAAGTCTAGACGCAAGAAATGCATAGTTCAAGACATCACCTGCAGAGTAAACACCAAGTCCCCCAAACGCAAAGGAGTCTCTAATCTTGCATACCAAAGCAGGTAACACCGACGCAAAAAGCAGAGGTCCAAGGGTATCACCTTGTTGCACACCTTGGTGCGCCCATAAGGTGTGTTCCCCGTAATATTATCTAGCTGGGCTGGAGTAACAAAATTCCACCCAACGTGAAATAAAAGGACAACAAAGGCGAACTTCCTGTAGCATAACCTCACGATCCACCAAATTGAAGGCATTTTTAAAATCCACCAACAACATCGAAAAACCCACATCATCTATACGACACATTTAAATAACCATCAAAAGAATGGCAATCATAGTAGCACAAACCTTAGAAACCAAACGCCTCCAAATAGTACTCACAACAATAGGACGAATATCACCTCATGGCTTGACCAGGGGTGTGAGAGGAGCACTAGCAATATAATCACCCAACATCCTAGGGCATTTACCATCAAGAAAGAGATTAACAACTTGGGTTATAGAAGCAACTAACTTATCCGAAATAGCCACAGCAGCACCACTAAAGATAACAAATAATAATAACTAAGAAATATAAAATGCGAAACAAAAGTAGAGAGTTAGAAAGATCAAACCACGATACCAAGATTTATAGTGGTTCGGTAACGAAGCTCCTCTTCGCCATACTCCACTTCCCGAGTACCCAACTCGAGAGTTCATTACACTATGTCAACAAGCTCCATTCAGGCGTAGAAAACCATACAACGTCGCTTATCTCAATTTTCGAAACTAATCTAAATGTCGAGTTCTAATCTAGCTAGAACCAATCTCACACACGTGTATTTCAAGGACTAAAATACTAACCCTATCTACCCGATCTTTACACGATCAACACAAACTATACAAACCACAACTTTAAACATACATCTAGCTGATATGGTGAAGTGATGTAATGCAGTACTTAGGTTATAATCACTTAAAAAGAAACGACACTCTGTCCTATATCTAACAAGTCTTGCACTAAAAGTCTATTTTGGTAAAATATATATATATATATATATATATATATATATATATATATATATATATATATATATATATATATATATATATATATATATATATATATATATATATATATATATATATATATATGCGCGCGTTGTTTTCGTAAAATAAGATTATAAAAGGTTCGGTTAGGTAATTTTCTCATAATACATAGGGTATGTTTGGCGCAATGGGTTGGGGCTGGGGCTAGGGTTGGGGCTTATATTATAAGCCGAAAGATAAAGCTTATATTTTTATAAAGCTATTTGACGAATTATTTTGAGCTGAAGCTTATTAATATAAAATCACATAAAAATACATCAAACTAATTTCACATACATTTTCAACTTTTATGTGATAATATATTTTTTAGGGTATTTAAGTAATTTAACTAATCATAAGCCCTTATTAGGCTTTTTCTATGAGCTTGGGCTTATAGCTTATTTTATACTACTAAGTTATAAGTCAAACGAGACTTATTATATAAATCGACTTATTTTAAATGGCTAGCTCCCATAAGCCTTTCGCCAAACTCATAGATAATTTTGGGCCATGTATGAACCGACAAAGATAAGCCTATTATAAAAGCCCATCTTGTCTAAAATAAGTATAAAAGTAAAATAGGTCTTACTATAATCAA
Source organism: Chrysanthemum makinoi (assembly GCA_910596185.1). NCBI lineage: Eukaryota > Viridiplantae > Streptophyta > Magnoliopsida > Asterales > Asteraceae > Chrysanthemum > Chrysanthemum makinoi. The sequence continues at coordinate 358,277,903 of OU343224.1, read as the reverse complement.
TCCCACAAACAATCGCTATCTCTATGTCTCCAATCTCCATCAATCGATCATAAAAAACCAGTGAGTATCGTTGTCTCAATCCCACAAATAATTATTAGTTTGGTTTTTAGGCTTTTATGATAAAAAAAAAAAAAAAAAACTGCAGTGTAGTTTGCCCCTAATGTAGTTTCTAAATATTATCAAAGTTTGCACCCGGACCATAACTTTCTGGAACTATACCATTGTAGCGAGTTGAGGCCATGAGGTTATCACATTAGGATCCTTGATGTGTAATCATTGTTTTCTAATAGCGAGTCGATCCCATGAGGTTATCACATTAGGACCCTTAATCCGTAAACATTACAATAAGCAGCTCTTTATTTGCGCCTTTGACAACTATACCATTGTTTTCTAATAGCGAGTCAAGGCCGTGAGGTTATCACATTAGGACCCTTAATACGTAAACATTACAATAAGCAGCTCTTTATTTGCGCCTTTGACAACTATACCATTGTTTTCTAATAGCGAGTCAAGGTCGTGAGGTTATCACATTAGGACCCTTAATCCGTAAACATTACAATAAGCAGCTCTTTATTTGCGCCTTTGACAACTATACCATTGTTTTCTAATAGCGAGTCAAGGCCGTGAGGTTATCACTTTGGGACCCTTAATACGTAAACATTACAATAAGCAGCTCTTTATTGGCTTTATTTGCGCCTTTGACAATCTAGCGCCTCACCATTGTGTTGTTGGTCCAAAATAAGAATTAAGCATCTTAAAGGGTCTATCTTGTATTTGAGCCTCATCTTTGCTGCTGTTGTTTTAGGAGCTATTAAAGGGGTGTTTGTATGAATTCTGGGCTTATATAAGTTTATAATAAACTTATATAAGCTCGTAAGTGTCAAAATAAGCCTGAAAATTGGAGCTTATGAAATATAAGCGGAAATCAACTAAGCTCATAAGCCCACATATAAGATCAAACAAATACCCCCTTATTTATGAATAAACTTATATAAGCGTATAAGTCCCAAAATAAGCCTAAAAAAGAGCTTGTAAGCCCATAAATAAGCTTAAACAAACACCCCGTTAACTAGTGCACGAAAGTGTTCGATGGAATGCTTAGCAGAAAATCACAATGATGTTATGGTTAAAATTTACAATATATAGTTACTGCTTGTTATTTGAAACACTATAAACGAGTCGGAATTTATTAATCATCTTGTATACGTAATCGATATTAATCTAGTCTTTTATTCGTGTTTGCAGTCAGCCAGTCAGCTATGATGACTGATAATCATCATTATCTTATGTTGAACTGTTTTGGTTTGGTTTTTTGTTAACATGGTTGTATTTGGAAATGTGATTTACAAATTTAGAAGATTAGTTATTGTTATGAAGCACAGGTGAGCCTTGAGCTTAGTAAATTGATTCTCTGATTGCCAGGTTTATAAATTGAATTGAAGCCCTACAAGGTTTGTTATCGGTGATGGATTTGAAGCTACTAACTGCATCAGACGAGACACCTCCTCTGTCCGTCCTTGCTGTCGCTAGTCTTGCTGCTGTTTCCCTTACTGTCAACCCGAGTCTCACGTCTGAGTCTCAACCCATTCTTGTCCTAACTGATGGGTATAACTCAACTTTCTTATTTTGTCTAGAAGAAACATGACAGTGCAAAGAAACTAATAATGACTATTACTCTGTATTGACTCGATTGTTTTCTTATAGGAAAAAGTTACGTGGCACCAATGAAATGTTAAGGTACCTTGGTCGTTCAGCAACAACAATTCCTAAATTGTACGAGCGGGATGATACTGAAACTTCTCAGGTGAATCTCGTTTTTTGTTTTAATTACCATAATTACGTGATAATTCTGTTTTATGTATTTAAGTATTATAAATGTTTTTGTATCGGTTGTGTTGTGATTGTTGTAGATTGATTACTGGCTCGAATATGCTCTTACTTTTTCCTCGGCCTCTAAATATGAGGGGGCCTGCAAGCATGTTGATGAATATCTGCTGCAGCGCACTTTCCTTGTTGGTCATAGTCTGTCAGTTGCAGATATCACAATCTGGTTGTATCTTGCAGGTAAATCTTAATACTCGTGCCCTCATGCTAACTTTTTCTATAGAGGTCCTAAGATATAGTGGGTTGAATTAGGCATTGTCGAGCGGGTTAGGGAAAACACGAAACACTTTTGTTCATAAGTTTTGATGTTTTTTATAAATATTAACTAGTATGTTAAGTAAATTATTACATTTTTCATTTCAATTAAAAAATAAGTTTTCTGAATAAAATTGTCCAGGAGTTTACACCTTTGGTGCCTTCTCGACTGGCTAGACACTTTTTGATCATTTGACCCGTTTCCTTTTAAGGCTTTTTAGTATACCCTTATTATACATTAAATGGGTCGAATTTGCCATCAAATCATTGGACTATTTTATTGGCTAGTACCATAAATGCTAAAATTTTCGCTGTCTGCAGTTGGTAAGAGATGGCAAAGCTTAATGAAGTCAAAGAAGTACCAATACTTAACTCGTTGGTATAACATGATATCCTCGGAGTTTGCTACTGTCTTGAGTGACATAACATCAGCGTATACAAAGAAAAAGGACTCAGGAAAACCCGTACCATTAAAGGAAAAAGAAAGTGGTCAAAATAATGGTAAACAAGGAGCTAACGAAGCTTTGAAAGCCAGTAACCGACACGTAGTGGATCTGCCTGATGCAGAGATGGGAAAAGTGTGCGTAAGATTCGCACCCGAACCATCCGGTTATCTTCATATCGGACATGTAAAGGCTGCTTTACTAAACGAATACTTTGCTCAAAATTACAACGGAAAATTAATCATCCGTTTTGATGATACAAATCCAACTAAGGAGAAAGATGTGTATGTTTATAATCTATTAAAAGATATCGACACCTTAGGTATTAATTACGAGAAGGTTACATATTGTTCTGATTACTTCCCGCAGCTTATGGAAATGGCGGTAAAGTTGATTAAAGAAGAAAAAGCTTATGTTGACGATACCCCACGTGAGCTAATGCAGGAACAGCGTAACAAGGGGATTGATTCCAAGTGCAGAAACAGCACAGTGCAAGAGAACATTAACTTATGGAAGGAAATGATTGCTGGATCTAAAAGAGGGATAGAATGTTGTTTGAGAGGCAAATTGGATATGCAAGATCCAAACAAGTCACTTCGGGATCCGGTTTATTACCGTTGCAATCTAATCCCACATCATAGAATCGGTTCAAAGTACAAAGTATATCCAACATATGATTTTGCCTGTCCTTTTGTTGATTCTTTAGAAGGTATTACACATGCTCTTCGATCTAGTGAGTATCATGACAGAAATGCTCAATATTTCCGTATTCAAGATGATATGGGGCTTAGGAAGGTTCATATATTTGAATTTAGTAGGTTAAATTTTCGTAATACACTTCTTAGCAAACGGCAGCTTCTATGGTTTGTTGAGAATAAAATGGTTGATGGATGGGATGATGCCCGCTTCCCAACTGTGCAAGGAATTGTACGCAGAGGTCTAAAAATTCCGGCATTGAAACAATTCATACTTGAGCAAGTAAGTATTTTAGGTGTGCATTACTACTTAAACAATCCGATGACTTTTTACCGTTTTTCTTTCTTTGCTGTCAGTTTAAACCTGCTTGACCCCCTTAAGCATAAATCAAACTTAATAGGTTGAAAGTGAGCCTTTTACTTTTTTAATTTCTGAATCTAAGTTCGTTCTCATATTTTTAACAGGGGGCGTCAAAGAATTTGAATTGTATGGAATGGGATAAGCTGTGGAATATTAACAAGAAAATAATTGATCCTGTTTGTCCTCGACATACGGCAATTGTTAAAGAAGGTTGTGTATTACTGACTTTGTCGAATGGTCCCGAGACTCCGTCGGTGCGTAAGATTCCAAAGAATAAGAGATATGACGATGCTGGTGTGAAGGATACAACTTTTACAAAGAAGATATGGATAGAACAAACTGATGCTAAGGCCATAGCTGATGCTAAGGCGATATCGCTTAACGAGGAAATTAAATCTGAGATTATTATTACGTTGATGGATTGGGGAAATGCAACTGTTGTAGAGATTAAGAAGGATTTAGATGGAAATGTGACAGAATTAAAAGGAGTTCTGCCTCCCAAAGGATCTGTCTACAAGACCACCAAAGTCAAACTTACGTGGTTACCTGAGATTGATCAGCTTGCTCAACTAACCCTGGTGGAGTTTGGTTACCTAATCACGGTAAAGAAGGTATATTTTGTCTCTAATATAGTTAATCATTTATAAAAATTTCTGAAAAACATAACTTTTCTTTGAATGAATAGTTGGCAAAATGGGTGGGTTGGGCAATGGGTCAATATCTGTCCATTTTTCAGTGAAGGCCGATTCTATACTTTGTGTACGCATCTTTTTGTCAACTTGTTGCAGTTATTTGGCCATGGTTTAACATGTGTCGGTTTTTCAGTGAAGGTTGATTTGGGCTGTGTTTTATTCTAGCGGTTCAGATAAACGTTTTGTTATGGCTAGAAGCTTGAAAGTGAAATGGGTTGATGGTCACCCATCGGTCTATATTTAATGCATACGACGTGCTAAATTATATTAGTGATAGTGATTTAGTCAAATAATTAGATCATTATTGTTTATTGAGTAAATTGCAAAAATCGTCCCTAAACTTTGGCCAAATTGCACGTTTCGTCCCAAAACTATGAAAAGTGCAAATATCAAACTAAATCAAATGACTAAAATACGGATTTGCAATTTAGTCATTTTTTTTAATTAACTATTAATATTAGTATTATTTTTTTACGCTTTTTTTATGGTCAACGTTTTCGTCCGATTTTAACATGGTTATTTTTATAAAAAGTCGTTTTCATTTTTAACCGTTTTTTCATGCTGTCCGTTTCGTTTTTTTTTTAACGTTTCGTGACGTAAAACGGATACGAAAACGTCCGTTTTCGATGACGATGAAAACGGAAAAACGAAAAACGGAAAAAATAAAAAAGACAAAAACGAAAAATCCGACGAAAAAAAAAAAAACGTAAAGAAAATTCGTAAAAAAACGATGACGGAAAACTGAAAAAAAAAAAATCGGACTAAAAAAAATAAAAAACGAAAAAACGGGAACGTAAAAATCTGAAAAAAACGAAAAAATAATACTAATATTAGTAGTTAATTAAAAAAAAAAGGACTAAATTTGCAAAATCTAAACACGTTTTGCAAGAAACTAGTAATAAAGAGAGAAGGGTATTTTAGTCATTTGATCTAGGCATTTCGCCCCAAAGTTTCCCCACAGGGACGATATTTGCACTTTCCATAGTTTTGGGACGAAACGTGCAATTTGGCCAAAGTTTAGGGACGATTTTTGCAATTTACTCTTGTTTATTTAAAACTCAGTAACGGATACATAAATACGGATTAATAAACTTTTTTTTTATGGTCAACCCGACACGCATATACTAAAAAGTCATCCGCTTCAACCCGAACCTGTTTCCCGACCTTCCCATCTTGAACGTCTAATTCTTGTTGAAGATATGTCCTTTTTTGTATATGTTTATGATAAGTTGCAGCCGGCATTGTAATGGGTTTGTATTTTGGGAAGGAGTTTATAATCTGTTTCTTGTTGCAGCTGGACAAAGTTAAGGACAAATTTAAGGATAAAGCTGAGGATGAAGTTGAGGACGAAGTTGAGGATTTCATTGATGTGCCAAACACAGATAGTAAGAAAGAAATTGACTTTATTGACGTGCTGAACCGAGATAGTAAGAAAGAAATTGCAGCATTCGGGGATGCAAACATGAAAGAATTGAAGCGTGGAGAAATAATTCAGCTGGAGAGAAAAGGCTATTTCATATGTGATGTTCCTTTCACCGAGCCTTCGAAACCAATTGTTCTCTATGCGATTCCAGATGGCAGACAAACCGCACCTAAGTAAACCTGATATCCGTTTAATTGTTCTTTGTTTGTGAAATGTTTTTGACGGAAAAATATTGTTGAAAGTTACGTGGCATACTAAATCAAGTCTAAGGTATTTTTTTGCTTGTTATTGCTGTATTGGATCGTGTTTTGTAATTACTTCAGATCATTCACAAACCTGTGAATAGGGATCGTAGAAATGAATGAACAGACTGGCACAGTGATGAATAGACTAGAACAGAGTGTTGGATCAGATTCTTTCTCACAGTTTACTAAAGTGTTTACTCATATCTTTTAGTTAGATGGTAAACTGACTCATGAGCATTGGTGCTTATATACTTCCGCCTGATTTTACGATTAAAAAAAGCCACTGTATATGCTGATAAATGCCACAGCTGCGACAACTGAGTGAAAAATCATCACCAGTAACTCTATATGTAAACCACCACCTAATGGCCTAGTGGTAAGGTCCTTGGTTTCCTCACAAGAGGTCACGGGTTCAAACCTTGCTGCGTGTGTATATTTGGGGGTGGTCAGGGAAGGGTCGGAAACAGTCCCGGATTATCCCGACCGTGTACATTCGAGTCAAAAAGGTTCGACCTCTCCTAGGAACCTGAACGCGGAAAATCTCATCCGTTTTAACTCTATAAGGACATATCCCAATATAGTCTTTCTCATGTGTATGTTTCTAGGGTATGAACAGTTGAACTCAACTAATAATATCAATTGAAAGGAGCATATCTAGCTGTAGGTGGGAAGTTCTTAGATGTCTCGGGTATGCACCTTCTGTATTTGTGTTGGGGTTTATATTGGCCTTCCCTAAGTAACATGTAGTCATGTACTTGCTCCGGTATTCATCACTAGGCGAACCACATAGTGTGTAGATTCTGTGGATCTGGTCTACCTATGTAACATATATGATGCATTTTTTCGTCAAGAAACATTGGTTACGTGTCGTCTTTTACACTAAGAGCACTTGCAATGGTCCATGTTATTTCGGTGTTATTCCGGCGTTAACCATTGCGAAGCTGGCGTTAACGTGCCGGTGTTAGCCCTATAACGGGCGTTATTTGGTTTTTTTTTTTTTTTTTTTTTTTCTTCATTTCTGCCCCTAAATGAGGGGTTGTTTTTGTAAATTGTTGGTGAGTTAAGGTTTAACTTGGAAATGTTATGATTGCGTGTGTTTTTTTGGTGAGTTAAGGTGAAATGTTAAAGCTGATGTAGCGCAGACGTGGTAGGATGTTAAACCATAACTCAAGTTATGGTTGCAAGTGCTCTAAGCGAGGAATGTGAATGTTTGTTTCAAAATTGTTATTTTGATTCATCGGGGCTAAGCTCTCCTAGAATGTGCACCTTCTATACTATATCCATGTCAGAGACAGACATAACCATGAGACAAAGTGACCAGGTGCACTTAGAATAATCTAAACAATACCACACATACAAGTTTGAAGTACCGGGTGCATTTAAACAAAATTGAGGTTTTTTTAACGAATTAACACTATGCCACAAAGGTTCATGGGTGTCTCGGTAACCCCGGGGACCCACCCTGCCTGTTCCGTCACTATCCATGCATGGTTGTCAAACTACTATATTCATTGGGGCGTAGCTCCCGTACAATGCGGCAACATTTGAGTATAGATGCATTTTCTACAATATCCTTGGTGGACACTTCCAAAACTAATATCAAGCTTTGACAACTTGTCTAACCGAAAAGATCAATCTGAGTTCACATATACGAATTCAGATTTTGAGATAAAAACTAGCTAGATCGACAAGAAAGAAATGGATGGCACAAGACAGTCATAAATTTAAGGGTTTAAGCTATTAAATAGCCACGTACTTTCTCAAATGTTCCGATATGGTACCTGTACTTTTTTTTCAACCTGGTTAGGTAGTGTACTTTTTTTTCTGTGTCGATATGGTACATGTACTTTCTCCAATCTACGTGGCTTGCCCAGTCACTTGGGTTTGTGTGACGTGGCTTGCCAACGTGGAAAAAAATAAAAAAAAAATTAAAATTTTAATTTGGAAAAAAAAATTAATTTTTTTTTTAAAAAAATTTACGTTTAAAAAAAACTTTACGTTTTTTTTTAAATTAGAAAAAAAAATTGAAATTTTTTTAAAAAAATTTACGTTTTTTTTTATAAAAAAATGAAAAAATTACACGTTTGGAAATATTATTTTTGAAAATGAAAAAAAAAAAATTCCTATTTTTTTTTTCTTTTTGGAAAAAATTTTCAATATATTGAAATAGTATAAAAAACGAAAGAAAAACGGACAAAATGTAAGAAAATCTAAAAAAAAGAAAAAAAACATATGAAAACCGATAAAAACGTACGAAAAAAGGACAAAACGTAAGAATAACGGACAAAAATCTAAGAAAAATGTAAGAAAATCTAAAAAAAAGAAAAAAACTGATGAAAACCGATAAAAACGTCATCTAAAAAGGCAAAACGTAAGAAAAACGGACAAAAATCTAAGAAAAATGTAAGAAAAACGGACAAAACGGATGAAAACCGATAAAAACGTAAGAAAACGGACAAAACATAAGAAAAACGGATAAAACGTAAGAAAAACGGACAAAAACTATAAAAAACGAATGAAAACGGACGAAAAACGTAAAAAAAACAGGGGGAAACGGATAAAAAAACGAACGAAAACGGATAAAAACGGGTGTCCGTTTTTGTCCGTTTTTTATAGTTTTTGTCCGTTTTTCTTACGTTTTATCCGTTTTCTTATGTTTTGTCCGTTTTTCTTACGTTTTTATCGGTTTTCATCAATTTTTGTCCGTTTTTCTTAGATTTTTGTCCGTTATTCTTACGTTTTGTCCGTTTTTCGTACGTTTTATCGGTTTTTTTTCTTTTTTTAGATTTTCTTACATTTTTGTACTATTTCAACATATTGAAAATTTTTTCCAAAAAGAAAAAAAAAATAGGAAATTTTTTTTTTCATTTTCGAAAATAATGTTTCCAAACGTGTAATTTTTTCATTTTTTTATAAAAAAAAACGTAAATTTTTTTTTAAAAATTTAAAATTTTTTTTTTTCTGATTTAAAAAAAATGTCAAGTTTTTTTTTAAAAAAAAACGTAATTGTTTTTTAAAAAATTTAATTTTTTTTCTGATTTAAAAAAAACGTAAAGGTTTTTTTTTTTTTTTTTAAACGTAAATTTTTTTTTAAAAAAATTAATTTTTTTTTCCAAATTAAAATTTTAATTTTTTTTTTTTCCACGTAGGCAAGCCACATAGGCAAACTAATTGACTTGGCAAGCCGCGTCACACTAACCCAAGTGACTGGGCAAGCCACGTAAATTGGAGAAGTACAAGTACCATATCGACACAGAAAAAAAAGTACACTACCTAACCAGGTTGAAAAAAAAGTACAGGTACCATATCGGAACATTGGAGAAAGTACGTGGCTATTTAATAGCTTAAACCCTAAATTTAACGTATCATGAACTACGTCTTTTTCAACTCGTTTGTAACACATGCAACGTACCATCAATACTTTTTTTTCGATCACGGGTGAGAAAATAATAAAATCGAATGGATAGGATATCATGAGGATGAAGAACTTGATGATGGCTCACAAGATGCAAAAACAAGAACAATAACTGTCAGCAGTCGTTTAGTGTGAATAAGCAGAAAAATGTGTACGAAAATTGCTAGAATGAAGACAACATTCCTTGACTTGAGAAACGATTTGATCCTGTCCATCACACTCAACGTCAGTCAACTTGTTACATTTTGTAAATATATATGCATCGACATCGATTTTGTGGTTATTATTTATCAGTAATTCACTATCATGAATGAAGCCAAATCTCTTGCCAAAATTTAGAAAAAAATAATGTTCATGTTTTGTTGGTTACCGTAAAAGATCGCATTATATTTCTTTTATGTTAGGCGTGTTTGTGTTTTCACGAATCGGGGTTGCTAAATAGTTGACTCTACTAATATGGCACAAAATCAAGGTTTAAGTCACTTATTAAATAGCAACAAACTTTTTGTAAAGTTTCATCTTAAAACGTGAATTATAAAAAATATTATTAAATGCAACGAACTTTCATAATGTGTTCAAATATGCTCATTGTCACGTTAAAAATAGTGATATATGTCAGTTTTCCGGTATGATAATACATCAAAATGTGTATATTAAAACATTTTATAAAAATTCATTCCATTTAATAACACTTTTTATGATTAGATTTTGAAAAAAAAATCCATTGCTATTTTATTACTTAAGCCCAAAAATTAATGGTATTGATGCATTAACATTTAAGAGCTAATAAGGAAATACAATTGTGTATGCACCTTTATTTTTATGAATCAAATCCATCTCAAATTTATAATAAAGATTTATTGCTTATATGATTCTTAAAAATTTTAAGTGTTATCTAGTGTGAGAAAAGTTTAAAGGGAAATGTTAAAGTCTAATAAAATGAATGTAAATTATCTTAGTTGTGCAAGAGAGGTTTGAATAAACGAAATGGATAAACTCATAAAAGTTAAAGGGAAAGATCATTTACATATTAAAAGTTTCTTCCATTTTAAGGGACAAATTTCAACTATTTATTTTTATATAGTATTAATTTAAATTAAAAAAAAAAAAAACTACACGAAATGGCCAAAACTGAAACATTTTGGTCAAACTAATCTAAACTTCATCAAGCAAAAAATCATGTATATAAACATATGTGTCAATTTTGTAAAAAATAAAAAAGAAAAGTAATTAATAAAACTTTAGTTATTAATTTTAAATAAATTATATTGATTTGAGTAAATTTATTAGTTTCTATGTATTTTATCATAACTTTTCCAATCTAAAAAATGACCCTAAGACTTTATATCTTTTAAAAAAACGTATACTGTTGTTATTTATTAATTTCAAAATGAAAGCACGGGTTATTGTGATATGTAAATGAAAACACGAGAATATACATATATGAACGACTCATGCTATTCTTCCTTAAGATATTAAGTAAGGATGCCCTAAAAACTTTATTTTTATTTTGTATTTATTTTTTTTATTTTTATATTATCCACATTTAATAATGACTCATTTATTTATTTTTATAAGTTATACTCGTGCGTACACAACTTTAAAAATTAAATGCGGCAAAAATTATTATTAATGAAAATATAAATATAAAAATAAAAACACGGTCCCACGAATTAGTGTGAGATGAAATTAGATACAAGAGATTCTACATATAACAACGGTACATATAATTTCTCTTTAAAGTTTAGATAATGATATCTGGTAAAAGAATTTTTCAAGGGCTATCACATGCTATTAAACATGCATAATCTCTAAAAGATGATATCAATAATTAATTTTAAATAACATAATCCTAAAAAAAACCCTTCATCTTACAAAAATCTATACAAAAACTTTTATGTAAAATTTCACGCATGCACATGTATTATAATTAGACAAATATAAAATATTTTACATAATGTTATACATAAATCATATTCAACAATCCCTTATATGCACCAGACATGCTTTAGCATACCAAGATAGAAGTTTACATTCCTAACCAATTGTATTATTAAAATTAGTTAATATATAGTTTAATGTACAAATAATTAAACTTTAGATATAATACGACTTATGTTAAAACACATTATTTGCCAAAGCCTCGTGCGTGCGCGGAGGTATATAACTAATTAAAAAATAGTGATTATGTATTGGGAGACCACCTAACTATTTAACTTTTTTACTTTTATGTTACACATTTAACAAAACTAACTTATAAGCCACCCATTTATAGATTTATTTTCATTTATATCAATTTCGGATAATTTTTTCTTTAAAATATTTGAAACAACGAGAATAAAGCTAAATATAACATATTAAAACAACACAAATAATTATTGGAATGTAAAATATCAGTTTTAGACATTATTTAAGTGCAACTTTATATAGTCAAAGTGATTTACAATAAGTTAACGAATGTTTTACGTTTATGTTTTTTAATTTATTGTTTTGATACGTTCGAGTTAGCTTTATTCTTGAAAATGTAGAAATTTTGAACTAGAATTTGAACGAAATTAGTATAAACAAACAAACCCATGGCATAAGTTAATTTAAATAAATAGGTGGCGTAAAAGTAAAAAAATTAATATATAGTTAAGCGACCTTCTAATACATAATCCTTAAAAATTATATATATTTTCGTTTTAAAAACCTATCTTTCACTATAATAAATTCTTTAAGCTTTATTGAACATTTAATGGGTTTGCTAACACTGTTCACCGAGCATTTTAAAAGAACATAATACTTTCATCTCGTTTTAGGCCTAACCACGGTAATAGATACTGCTGTATTTAAAAATGACTGAAAAAGACAAACTCTCGTTGGTATATAAAAGATTATATGGTTAGTGATTTTTCACAATTGCTTAATTGTCTTATCTTAATAGTCCATATATCAATAAATAATTTATAAATAAAGATAAATATGTAGCTAATCCATATTATAATTACTGAAATCTTAGTTTTACCTTTATTCCTTAAATAGCAACTTATATATATGAAAACATTGCAAAAATTAATTAAAATAACAAAATAGAAAATTTGGTATATTATATAATTTTCACTTAAGAAAGTTGACGTCTGAAAAAAATTAAACATAATAACGTAGATAACAAAATGGGACGAAGAGAGTATGCATTAAACTAAATTGAAGGTAGCATTTTTAGATTAATATTAATACTATAGCACTTTTGTGAAAGATATTTTAAACCAACACTTCTATTCTCTTGAAGAGATTGATAAGATATACTAGTCCATTATTAAATAACGTACATTGCCAATTGCCATCTACACGTCGACGTGCATGTACATGTTAACTTTTTCTATCACCCTTTTGCACCTATATATACCCTTGAAACCCCTTGTTCCACATTCACTCTTCAGCTAGACATAAGAAGCTAATTTTAAGTTGCTCACTTAGAGATGGCTTCAAAGAGCAATGCTTCACTAGCTTTCTTTCTAGCTCTCAATCTTCTCTTCTTTGCCACAGTTAGTGGCTGCGGATATTGTGAAACTCCGCCAACACCAAAACCAAAACCAACACCAGCACCAAAACCAAAACCAACACCAACACCAACGACACCAACACCAAAACCAACACCAACACCGAAACCAACACCAACTCCAAAACCAACACCAACACCGAAACCAACACCAACAACACCAACTCCAAAACCAACACCAACACCGAAACCAACACCAACACCAAAACCGACACCAACAACACCAACTCCAAAACCAACACCAACAACACCAACACCAAAACCAACACCACCAACACCAAAACCAACGCCAACAACACCAACACCAACAACACCAACACCAACACCAAAACCAACACCAACACCATCACCAATGCCTATGGCTACTTGCCCTAAAGACATCTTGAAACTAGGGGTGTGTGCAGATTTGCTTGGTGGGTTGGTTGGAGTCGTAGTTGGTTCTCCACCTGTTACGCCATGTTGCACCCTTATCCAAGGCCTTGCTGACACTGAGGCCGCAATTTGCCTATGCACTGCCATTAAAGCTAATGTTTTGGGGATCAACCTTAACGTACCTGTCTCTCTTAGCCTGCTTCTTAATGTCTGTGGCAAGAAAGTCCCAAGTGGTTTCAAGTGCGAATAAGTTAATCAAGTTATGTGGTTTCTCATGATTTTGCTAAGTTATGGATCTTCTTATCTACTTACGTACGTATAGTAAGAGCTTAGATGTAAAAGCTCTCATGGTTACATTTTGTTTTTGTGCTTTCTGTTATTGCTATCATGATTAGGTTGAAAGGAATCATGTTCTATATTTGTAAAGTTTGTGGAAAATAAAACCTATTTCGTTTCAAATACTCTCTAATTATAAGAACTTTGGAAAAATGTTCCTGAGACCGACCAACTATGTTATTTGCTCTAAGCACATGCATGCTCAAGAAAGCTCTACTCTGAATCGAAAGCAGCATACATAAATGGTAAATTGCATTAAACGAAATCGTTGAGCAACTTACTTACATGGTTTTATTTAGTAATATGCAAAGAATACCAATTAGATTATTTTCTCACTAGTTCTAGAAGAGAAACAAGATTAATGAAATGTAGCCTTGCTGGTGAAAATATTTTAATAAAAAATGAATGAACGAAAGCAAAAACTGTAATATAAATTAACAACCATAGGGTCCATTTCAAATGGTCTGCTAAGTTGAGGTAGCTCGTACGGATTTGATGGAATTGAAACTCAAAATGCAAAACTTGGTTTCCAATAAAGTACATACCATATCTTTAGATCATTGCATCACTTTTCTATCGTATATCCCCGACAATGTTGACCCAGATAGTTTTAACTGGGTTCATTTGGGTCATATGTACTCAACGGGTCGGTGAACTCGGTCATTCAAAACTTGGGTGAAAAAGCAGCCTGGGTCCAACAGGTTTTTAGCAAAAATAGAGATTTTAAATGATCTATTTTAAACATTGTTCAAAGGAAAAAATCAACTTATGAGTGAATACATGATGGAAGGTTGAATGAGTGACATTCTCGAAACAATGATCTCACTGCTAACATAAAGATCAAACCCCAAAACCGGCAACAGTTTTAAAGCGCGAATTTTCTAACACATTAGGCAAAACAATATCAACTGATTTTCTAATTGCAGGATTCCAAAGACGGGCCATGTTTGTTGTATTAGAGTCATCTGGATTTGCATAAGACTCTGTATATTTAGTGTAAAAACAGCAAAACAATCCTTGAGAGCTACCAACTATTCTCCGTATAGATTTAAGACTTAGTGAAGATTCTGTTGTTTGAAAATTTCATCATCTACAATCGAAACATATTTACGCTCAAAATCAACATAACTTACTAGTACATGATGTCGTGGCCGGGTATGGCATACGGCACTGTGATCAACTATAAACTCGGAGCTATCAATGAGAGAATTCCATGTTTTTTATACGCACCTGAATTTAATCAATGATTTGACAGGAAGCCATTTGTGTTAGAAACTCGAAGGCCTTTTAGGCTTATATTTGACAATTTCTTGATTTGCTTCATTCACATATGGAACATAAAGATCAAACCCCAAAACCGCAATTTTAAAGTGATTTTCTAATTGCAGGATTCCAAAGACGGGCCATGTTTGTTGTATTAGAGTCAATTTGCATAAGACTCTGATATTTAGTGTAAAACTTTGATATATTGATTTAAGACTTAGTGAAGATTCTGTTGTTTGAAAATTTCATCATCTACAATCGAAACATATTTACGCTCAAAATCAACATAACTTACTAGTACATGATGATGGCATACTCAACTATAAACTCGGAGCTATCAATGAGAGAATTCCATGTTTTTGATACGCACCTGAATTTAATCAATGATTTGACAGGAGGCCATTTGTGTTAGAAACTCGAAGGCCTTTTAGGCTTATATTTGATGAAGAGGTTGTAAGTGAAATTTAGGATGAGAGGAATATTATTGATTGCTTAAGCTTTGCTTGATTTGCTTCATTCTTACATATGCATCACCACAACACCTATTCATACTACTCCATGAAATGTTCTAGAGATGAGATATTTCCATGGATATTCTACTACGATCTAGATACTTCCTACATCATCTTGATCATTCCTAATACATCATCATCCTTATCCTAATTCTAGATATTTCTATTACATTTAGCTACAATATTCTAGACATATCTATGGATATTTTCTAGGATTATTCTTTGTCGTTCTAGAAGCTTCCATACCATTCTACGACTTTCTAGAAGCTTCCACTATATGGGCTCGGACTAAATCAAGTTTACGATCCAACACCCCCCTTTAAACTTGATTTACCGACTCCAAGCATCATTCGTTGTCTTGAAAGATCTTTCTCGTTGATCGGCTTGGTGAGGATATCTGCAACTTGGTTTTCGGACCTCGTATGTATCACTTGGACATCTTTCCTTGCAATGCACTCTCAAATAAAGTGATAACGAGTGTTGATATGCTTACTTCGATCATGGTATACTGGATTTTTAGCTAAGTCAATGGCCGACTTGTTATCCACATAGATATCAGTCGCATCTTCTTGTTCCATGTGTAGCTCCTTTAGCATACTTCTAAGCCAAATTGCGTGACATACACATGATGTTGCAGCTACGTACTCCGCTTCACAACTAGACAAAGTAACAATAGGTTGCTTCTTTGAAGACCATATAAAAGCATTGTTACCTAGGAAGAATATGAATCTTGTTGTACTTCTTCCATCGTCTTTGTCTCCAGCCCAGTCACTGTCGCTATATCCAACCAGCTTGAAGTCTTCACTTGTTGAATAAAACATTCTGTAGTCTATGGTACCTTTGATATAACGGAGGATCCTCTTTGCAATCTCCAAATGCTTTGTCGTAGGCTCTTCCATGAAATGACTAATTAAACCAACCGCAAAGAATATGTCAGGTCTTGTACATGTCAAATAGCGCAAACTTCCAACGAGACTCTTGAATTGAGTTGAGTCTACCGCTTCTCCTCCGTCATGCTTAGAAGGCTTTGCCTTATGTTCTATGGGGGTGCCAACGGGATTGCACTTATCCATGCCAAACTTCTTTAATATCTCCTTGGCATATCCTTCTTGACTTATGAAAATTCCATCATCTGTCTGCTTCACCTCAATGCCAAGATAATAAGACATAAGTCCTATGTCTGTCATCTCGAACTCTTTCGTCATTGACTTCTTGAGCTCATCAATCATACTCTGAGAGTTTCTTGTAAAGATCAAATCATCCACGTATAAGCAGACGATCAGTATACTTCCATTTGCAAATTTCACGTAAAGTGCATATTCACTTAGGCATTTAGTAAAACCATGTTCTTGGAAATACTTGTCAATTCTAGTATTCCAAGCACGTGGTGCCTGCTTTAGACCATATAAGGCCTTTTTCAACCTTAGCACTTTACCTTCTTTCCCTTTGGCAACATATCCCTCTGGTTGCTCCACATAAACTTCCTCTTCAAGAAGTCCATTTAGAAATGCAGACTTTACATCCATTTGGTGGATTTTCCACCTATATTGAGCAGCAATAGCAATAATCATTCTAATAGTTTCTAAGCGAGCAACAGGAGCAAATACCTCTTCGTAGTCGATACCATGCTTCTGCTTGTAACATTTTGCCACAAGTCTTGCCTTGTACTTTTCCACTTCGCCTTTGGCGTTTTTCTTGGTCTTGTATACCCACTTGACTCCAATAGCCTTTTGGCCTTTCGGAAGGTCAACTCCCACGTATCATTCTTCACTATTGACTTTATCTCCTCATCCATGGCTTGTCTCCATTTCTTGCTTTTCATAGCCTCCTCAAAAACTAAAGGTTCACAATCAACGTATAAACAAGTAAGGGGTATTTCGTCAGTTACCTCGTAGAGCTCCTGCAAACTTCTTGTCTTCGGTTCTCCTTCACTTGAAGGTGATTCTTGGGTTGGAGTTGGACTTTGAGGTTGTTGGACTTCTTCACTTGATTCACCCGTCTTTTCTTCATCAGTCATAGGAAGAAAGTCATACCTTTCATTTTCCTTGATGCTCCAATCCCATGTCTCTTCTTCATCGAAATCCACGTCTCTACTCACTACCACCTTCCTTGTGATTGGATTATAGAGCTTATAACCTTTTGACTGCTTGTCGTACCCAACAAACACATGCTTCTCACTTCTATCATCAAGCTTTAATCGCCTTTGGCTGGGAACGTGGACATATGCTATGCTTCCGAATACCCTTAGGTGAGAGACGGTAGGCTTCATCCCATTCCATGCTTTTTGTGGAGTCTTGTTATCTAAACTCTTTGACGGACACTGGTTCAATAGATATACTGCACAATCAACCGCCTCGGCCCAAAACTCCTTTGGCAACTTCTTAATTTTTAACATGCTAAAGACCATAGTGAGAATGGTTCTATTATTTCGCTCTACCACTCCATTTTGTTGTGGGGAGTAAGGAGCCGTTAGAAATCTCCATATCCCATTATCCTCACAAAATTTGTTAAATTCTTTTGATAAAAATTCTCCACCTCTATCTGATCTCATTGATTTAATTTTTAAACCTTTCTCTTTTTCAACCATAGTTTTAAATGTTTTAAAAGTTTCAAAAGCTTGGGATTTTTCTTTTAGAAAATATACCCAAGTTTTTCTTGAAAAGTCATCAATAAAGAGCATAAAGTAAAGATTCTTAGTATAAGAGGGTGGAGTAATGGGACCACACAAATCCATGTGAATTAGATGTAAAGGCTCCTTAGCTCTTGATGTCGCTTCTTTCGGGAACGAACTCCTAGCATGCTTCCCAAGAAGGCATCCTTCACACAGTTGATTGGGATGATCAATTTGATCTAACCCTTTCACCATTCCCTTTGAGGATAATAACTTTAAGTCACCAAAGTTTAAGTGCCCGTATCTCATGTGCCAAAGCCACAAATGATCCTTCAAACAACTCTTTAAGCACTTAGCTTCATCATGTTGAATGTTTAGAAGGAACATTCGGTTTTTGGTCATAGGCACTTTTGCTATGAGCTTTCCTTCGGGATTCCTTATTGTAGCACTACGATCCTTGAAATGAATATCGTAATTTTTCTCTAAAAGTTGTCCCACGCTTAAAATATTACTTTTAAGATTGGGCACATTGTATACGTTCGAAATATATTGGTGACTTCCATCTTTAGCTCGGATAAGTATCTTACCTTTTCCTTTCACCGGTGCCTTTGATTCGTCTCCAAAGGTGACGTTACCTTTACTTTTCTCCATCTCCACGAACAAGTCTTCTTCACCCGTCATATGGTTACTTGCAGCCGAATCTATATGCCATGGCTCTATCCTCTCTTCTTGTTCATCATGTCTTGCCATTAGCAAGGTAAGCTCATCTCCGTCTTCTACCTCCACAAGATTAGCTTTTTCTTCCACTTGTCTTGAGCTAGTACACTCATTGGCATAATGACCATATTTACGACAGTTGTAACATTGTATTTGGGGCTTACCTCCTCTTTGAGATTGAAAGCTTCTCCCACGACCTCTTCGATATGAAGACCATTGGTTTTCATCTTCTTTGTTGACATCTTCTCTTCCTCTTCCTCTTCCTCGTCCTCGGCCTTGGAAACCACCACGACCTCGAAAAATACCGCGTCCTCGTCCTTGCTCCTTTCCATGTAGAAAGTTCTTTTCTCTTTCTTTGAAAGAGACCTTTGAGTATAAAGCTTGCTCCAAGGGTTCTTTCCCCCTTCTTTTCTTCAACTTCTCTTCATGGGCTTGTAAAGATCCCATGAGTTGATCAATGGTCATTGAGTCTATGTCTTTTAACTCCTCTATGGCCACGACAATGTAATCAAAGCTTGGGGGAAAAGAGCGAAGAATCTTTTCTATCACCCTTGTGTCACTCAAGCTTTCACCATTTCTCTTCATTTCATTTGAAATGGTCAAGACACGAGTGAAATAATCCGAAATGGTTTCGGATTCCTCAATTTGGAGTTTTTCGAACTCTCCTCTAAGAGTTTGAAGACGTACCTTTTTCACCTTGTCGATTCCTTTGAAAGCATTTTGAAGGATCTCCCACGCTTCCTTGGAAGTAGTTGCGTTTGCAACTTTCTCAAACATCGCATCATCAAGACATTGATAGATGAGTGTAAGAGCACTTTGATCCTTCTTTCTTGCCTTTCGCAACTCCACCCTTTGGGCGGCATTCATGGAGCTTTCATCATCTACTTTCTTAACACCTTTCTCTACCATCTCCCATACATCATGTGAACCTAGTAACGCCTTCATTCGAATGCACCAACCACCATAGTTGTCTTTGGTAAGACGAGGAAATTGGAACAAGTTCATCATGCTGGACATCGTGATCTTCTAGCTCTGATACCAATTTGTTAGAAACTCGAAGGCCTTTTAGGCTTATATTTGATGAAGAGGTTGTAAGTGAAATTTAGGATGAGAGGAATATTATTGATTGCTTAAGCTTTGCTTGATTTGCTTTATTCTTACATATGCATCACCACAACACCTATTTATACTACTCCATGGAATGTTCTAGAGATGAGATATTTCCATGGATATTCTACTACGATCTAGATACTTCCTACATCATCTTGATCATTCCTAATACATCATCATCCTTATCCTAATTCTAGATATTTCTATTACATTTAGCTACAATATTCTAGACATATCTATGTATATTTTCTAGGATTATTCTTTGTCGTTCTAGAAGCTTCCATACCATTCTACGACTTTCTAGAAGCTTCCACTATATGGGCTCGGACTAAATCAAGTTTACGATCCAACAATTTGATGATTTCCGCCTCGATTTCCATAGGTATATGGTCAGAAAATTTTGTTTTGGAGATGCTCATTAGGGTTTTTGATTATTTGTTCAGAATGGAAGTTAATCTAACGGAATTTTATTTATAGATTATATATCTTCCCGCCAATAACGCTTGGGCTTTATATAAACTATGAGACTGATCCATTTTTAAAATATTGTAATATATATGAATATGAGCTCAACTTGGGCCACTTGCATTTATCAAATTTTCGTTTCTCATTAAAAAAAAAAAAACTTACATACTATTGAATGTAGGTTGATATATACAGGAACATTAGGCTGGGCACAGTCGTGACCGATCATGACATTGGCATATCAGCTTTCTCTCATGACCAAGTTGCCACAGTGGCGATTTTTTTTTTTTTTTTTTTTTAATGTAGAAAGAAAGAAAAAAAAAAATGTGTGTAAAAATCAATCAAAATTTCAACCGAGTTGGGGATTTGGTCACCACTCGACCGACCATGACCTTACACCCATAGTGGGCTCGACCGAATGTGACCATGCATGACCGATCGAGTGTGCCCAGCCTTAAGATTTGCTTTGAACTTTGAAAAATGTTTGGGTATAAAGTTCACAAAAGGTTTTAAAGACATTGGTATCTTACTGCCGAAAGAGATCAATCTGTAGATATGTAATATCACTGATCTATACATATAAACAACTGATTACTACAATAATTTAAAACAAGTGAGTGCATGTGGAAACTAATGTTGAACCAAAGTCAAAAGCTTTAATCTTTTTGCAACTTTGCCAAGGTCGCTACTTGGACAAAAATATAAACAACAAAAGTTTGGGCTAAAGAAGCTAAATGGACCAAGTAATGATGGTTGGGCCGAATGGAGGTTGATGGGCCGGATACACTTGATTGAGCATAAAAACAATCATTTGATTAGAGTTTTAGACTGTTGGTGTCATGACTGTCATCATAACAACAAACAGCTTTAAACAAAGCGGTACACCGTTATGGTTGGGATTGCTCTTATATATAAAAGAGATACTAAATGCGTAAAAGACCAATATGTATTTAATATGAGACGCATGGAGCATACAACTAAGTGAATATTATTTTATAGTTTATGGATATGTTTTCAATGCAAAACGTTATAAATAAAAGAGATGCTAAATGAGTAAAAGACCAATATGCCTTCCATTAAACTGCGATTCATTGTTTTCTTTATTAGATCTATTGGTTCGACACACACTCCGGTTTACCACCAATGTTCCTACAACTTTTCGTCATTGTCAACCACCGATGAAACTTACCAGTTATAAATTTTGTAAACCACCGACCATGACCTTACACCCATAGTGGGCTCGACCGAATGTGACCATGCATGACCGATCAACAAAACCGATCGAGTGTGCCTAGCCTTAAGATTTGCTTTGAACTTTGAAAAATGTTTGGGTATAAAGTTCACAAAAGGTTTTAAAGACATTGGTATCTTACTGCCGAAAGAGATCAATCTGTAGATATGTAATATCACTGATCTATACATATAAACAACTGATTACTACAATAATTTAAAACAAGTGAGTGCATGTGGAAACTAATGTTGAACCAAAGTCAAAAGCTTTAATCTTTTTGCAACTTTGCCAAGGTCGCTACT
Source organism: Chrysanthemum makinoi (assembly GCA_910596185.1). Taxonomy (NCBI): domain Eukaryota; kingdom Viridiplantae; phylum Streptophyta; class Magnoliopsida; order Asterales; family Asteraceae; genus Chrysanthemum; species Chrysanthemum makinoi. The sequence goes on along the minus strand of OU343224.1, from coordinate 358,256,030 downwards.
CGCTACTGGCACAAAAATATAAACAACAAAAGTTTGGGCTAAAAAAAGCTAGCTGGGCCAAGTAGTGATGGTTGGGCCGAATGGAGGTTGCTGGGCCGGATACACTTGATTGAGCATAAAAACAATCATTTGATTAGAGTTTTAGACTGTTGTGTCATCATAACATCAGACACTGACTATTTTAAGAAACCAAAAGATCCACATACAATGTAACAAAAATAAAATTCCTAAAAGAGCTTACAACAAAGTGGTACATTAGACATGATATAACAACTTCTTAGTAGTACATATTGCCCATTGGGCATTACTGATCCCACCTAATCAATGCATTAACTTAAAGATTAGAAACAATGATATGCTAATACTAATCTCCAAACCTCAATTCTCCTTGACTGCTCCAAAAGAGGATAGTTCTTAACTTCAAACTTTATGTTGAAGTAGATACTGTGATCTAAGTGATCAAGCAAAAGTAGCATTTCAGGCAGGTAGAAACTCGCCTTGAATGACCAATATCTTCCATAAATACCGATATGATTGATGTTTTCCGAGTTGGGATCATACACAAAATGTTCATGTCGGTCACGTTTCAAATCACCTTGCTTCTCAATGATAGCTTCACCTTTCTTCCTAAACTCAACAACTTCTTGAATTGCTGCAGCTGCTGCTTTGTCACGAGTGGTGAATAGCTTTCTAAATGATTTTTGGACACCGCCCTCCATTATCCATACACCATAAACTCGATCCCCAGCTAAATAATTGTGTTCAAGGACTTCAAGCAAAACAAGACACTCCCTTAATGTTGATGTCGGTCACGTTTCAAAATTGTCACGATCCTGTGGTAAACTACTAGAAGGTATATTTATTTAAACTCCTCATTTTTCATTTCATATTCAATAATGAGTTTACGCTTTTTATGATCCTCCAGCCTATCATAAGCATTCCAATAAATAAACCCACCTAAAGTAACTTTGCTCATCTGTGAATAAAACTGAATAACGTGGAATACTAGAAGATGGACGTTTCCAAACCCCTTATTGTAAATACCTCAACTTGATCAGGGATTTTATCAGATTTCCACGGGATATCAACATATGCTATCTTGACAAATATAGGGTCAAAAGTGTGTGTTTGGACAAACCCCAAAACCAACAGTAGCTTTATAAGGCCGCCTATCTAACACATTAAGAACTGCAATATTAACTGACTTTCTTATACTAGGATTCTAATCATTCCATATTGCAGCAGTTTTAGTTCTGGAATCACTTGGCCTTTTACAACTATAAAAGCAGAAGATGCCTAGAGAGCTACCAATTATACTTAGTTTGTTAAGTATAGGGGAAATATCTGTTGGGGGAAAGTATCATCATCTATAACCGAAACACATTTCCATTTATCATCATTATTAGCTAAGGAAAAATCTTTTGGCTAAAACTCACGATAATATCTTATAAATAGATGGTGCAGCTGAGTGTGGTAAGTGGTAACCAGAAATAAATTCAGCGCTATCGATAAGAGACTTCCATGCTTTTGAAACCGATCTGAACTAAAGCAATGGTTTGATAGGAAGCCTTTTTATGATTTCACCTTGGATTTCCAAAGGTATGTTGTCTCACTTTTTGATTTTAAGATTTTGAATTTTTAGGATTATAGTACCAATATGAGATGGAATTGAATCCAGATCTTATTTTTTTCAGTAGTTAGGGAGTGTTCCGAAGAGCTTTCAAAAAGCATTACCATTATTGTTCTGTAAATGGGTTATTTTCTTTTAAAAAATCTGATAAGCTAAACAGTGTTCGGATCATATTTCGGATAAAACATGTACCCCAAAATATTTACTCACTTGAAGAAATGTGGCAAGATTATACTTTTATAAGTTCAACACTTAAGCATATACCCGAAAATAGCTTATTAAAGATTAAATATGAGTGTTTTTTTATTTTATTTTTTTAATTTTTGTGAGAAACTCTGTAAAGAAATAGCTTAAGTCATAAGCTTTTTCTAATTTACAAAACATAAATGTGCTTAGGCTCATCAGCAGCTACCTCTAGATAACCTGAACCAGGGGCGGAGCCAGAAAAAATCTTGAGGGGGGGCAAAAATTTTTTTTTACGCCAATACGAAAATAGAAAGTAAAAAAAAGGTTTTCATCGACGAAGCTTAAGGGTACCTAATTCAACCACAATATTTGTAAAAGTGAAAATTTTCAAACAATAATTTACTAACTTTAATTGAAGAACATTATTTATATAAAAAAATAATAATAAAAAAAAATAGAGAAAATAATTTACAAAAAAGGAAAAAGGCTAAAATATATACTAAGTAGTAACTAGTAAAAGAAAAGACATAAAAAAGGATAACTTTTCTTTTTATGTTTATGACCCCACGTGATTGTACTACAAAACAAAGAAAATGTACTTTTACTTCTTCTTCTTCTTCATATGCTCTCTGCGTACTATTGTTCTTTCTTTAATGGCGTATGGCATCTCCAATAAATAAAACCGATATTCTACATCCTAAAAAGTGCCTTAAAACTGTTTTAGCTTTTAATTTAGACAAGACAAACACTTTTTAAGGGGGGCAAATTATAAAAATATCTCAAACACTCAAGAAATTTACACTACAATTTTTTTGGGTGAGGGGTCACTTGCCCACCGTGACCCCCCTTTAGCTCCGCCCTGAACAGTAATTAAACAGTTTATATCCGTGATATTAATTCTTAGGCGAATGGTCTATCAGTGAGCGAAACAAAGTTTCTAACACAGAATGCAGTTCACAGCAATTTTAATAGTTTAATTTCTAAGCATTATATTAATTGCTAATAAGGTATGAAGTTAAACATTGGAAGGTTGATTTCTGTTGCGTATGTATCATCATTACACGGGTCCATTGGCCATATAAACACGTTACTTACCATTCCATTCAATTAAGTACAGCTTATAATGTCATTGTCTTTCCAAATTTTGTCATAATTATGCATCAGATAAGCATCGTCTTTGATATTTAATTAAGTAATGAAATATATGCACATACTCAATATTGCAACAATCTCTGCAATATGCAGTAAAAAATATTATACTTTTCAAGGAAATGAAGAAGTAATTAATACCTGTGAGAAATTAAGTAAAGTAAGTTATCATCTCTTACCCCGACTATTGGTTCATACTCACGGAACAATGATTTTCTCCACACTTCTTCATCTAGTTTCAGCAGAACAAACTCCTCAGTGAAACTGGCATTATGATTTTTATCGCCACTGATTAGTTAAAGGAACCAAAATGTTGCACATATACAAGTCTACGTAAGTCACATCCTTCTTGCTTCTTCTTTGTCAAATACTTCAAAGATACTTGAGTGATTTACAATGAGCGGACGATACATGATGTTTGCATTGGAATATATAACTTACTATATATACTAAAAATGCGTAGGCTGGATAAATTTTCTTCCTTTAGTTCTATCGTATATTATATTTAGTTATCTAAAAATAGATGTATGAACAAAGAAAAGTTAAGTAATTATAATTTATCAGATTATAACTTGATCAATTATTAGAGTCCATAAACAAGATGCTCACCACTTTGATTTACCATTTTGCAGGTATAAGCCTGTCCAAATAGTTTAACTGGGTTCTCCTAATAAACATCAGCTCATTGTAAGTTTTATAATAGAATAAAAGCACAGCAAGCTTTTCATACACATTATAAACAATTACACCAGATATTTACACTTTCACAAATGCAAGGGATCTATTTGTTTGCAAGGTCGGGGCAAAGTTCCATGTTTTGTATAGAAAAACTTAATCCACTAACTTAGATAAAGTGTGACCATAATTTGAATAAATGACCAAAAATTACTGACTAAGATAGAGCGTTACCCTCCTCGTGAGATAGCAGATCATCTATATTGCAAAAGACAATATTATATTGCAAAACAAAGTAACTAAACCACAAAACATGTCTGATATAACTTTCAAATCTATATGTAGTGCATTCAATTATTCATTCAGTAACTCATATGCACCATAATACAAAGTAGAGACATCGATATAACATAGATCTAACACAAGCATCAAATCCATACATAATGTTTCTAACCGTCATAAACTTAAAACTACTTTGCGCCATGAACGCACTACAATCTCCATACTGCATTACCTTTCTTGCCTGCTCCAAAAGTAGTGTGTTGGCTCCACACTTGCAATGTTGACATTATGTTTTTCCTTAATTAATGTTGAAGTAGATACGCGATCTCAGTGATCAAGCAAAAGCATTGATTCAATGTAGGAACTTGCTGCAGATGAAGAGCGTCCTCTTCTTGAAATCCCAAGATAATTGGTGTCTTTTGAGTTGGGCTCATAAACACAAAGTGCAAACTCTCGATAAGCAGTATCAATTATCATTTCAAGTATAGCTTCACCACTCTCCCTAAATCCAAGTACTTTTGATATTGATGCACCAGGTGTGTCAATCGTGAACAGCTTTGTAAATGATCTTTGAACACCATCCTCCATCATCCATACACCATAATCCAAATTCAAAGTATCATAACTGCATTTAACCACAACAAGAGACTCCCCTCGCTTAGATATAAAACAATCAATGCTATGTTCCTTTGCTAAACAATCAGGGAGGGACAATTCTGTGAATTCGTCACTTGTCATATCAAAGGACATAATGAGTTTAGACCACTCATCTTTAACATCATCCACAGTATAATAATCAGTGCAAAGAAAATAAATAAATCCTTCTATAACCACCTGATTATGTGGCATGAACACAATTGATTTACGCGGGAAACTAACAGCTGGAACTCTCCAAGCCCCCGAGCTTAACGTAAACACCTCAACCTGATTAGGGATGTCAAACGCAGTGCCAGTTGTCATCGGACAAATAATATGACTAAGCTTAACAAGCTTAACGTCATTAGTATTTGGACAAACCCCAAAACCAACAACAGTTTTATAAGGTCCATAATCTAACACATTAGGAACAACAACATCAACAGATTTCCTAATAGTAGGGTTCCAAATAACAGCCGTTTTTGTTTCGGCGTAGCTTGGCCTTAGATCATAACTATAAAAACATAACAAACCTTGAGAGCTACCAACTATCATTGGTTTGTAAAGTTGATTAACAGTCATGGGAACATTCAAGGAAAGTTTTTGTTGCGGAAAAGTATCATCATCAAGAAATGAAACATATCTTTGCTCAGAATTAACATCCTCGTACTGTACGAGTAGATGGTGGTGTGGCTTAGTGTTGTGAAGGATGTGGTAATCAGTGATAAACTTGGAGCTATCAATCAGATACTTCCAAGGTTTTGAAACGGATCTAAATTGAATCAATGGTTTGATCGGAAGCATTTTCATGATTTTTTCTTGGATTTCAGAAGGTATGTTGTCAGACATTTTAGGGTTTGTATTTGGGAGTAGTGTGCTTAGCTTATGCTGATAGAGGTTCTATTTTATAGCCATTTTGTATGTTTGGACATTAGTTGTCAATATTATCTTGAAAATGTAAAATTATATTATATAAATATTTGTTTTGAAATTAAATTATATTATATAAATAAAAGAACAAATTGTAATCCTATTATGAAAATACGATCAGTGGAATGGGATTTTTGTATCTTTGTACTGATTAGTTGTCAATATTATTTAGTAAATGTAAAATTATATTATATAAATAAAAGAACAATATGTAATACTATTATGAAAATAGTTTTACAAACATAATATAATAGGTAATAATATTTCAATAAATTTGTTTTGAAGTTAAATATTATGATATTTCATTATTCATGATTTTATAATGTTGAAGATTTTTCTTTAAAAATATATTAAATTTTTAATATTATAAAATTATAATACCCGTGCACATACGATTTTAATTTTCACACAATTTTTTCATTATGTGTTAATATCAATTTATATTTTGTATAGATTTTTGTTGCGGTGTTTAGGTTGATCTCGTTTAAATTTAACTAATTTGTATCATGTTTTAGACATTATGCGTGTTTAGTAGCACATAATGACCCTAAAACATATTATAAAGAATCTCGTCTATTAATTCTCATCTCAGAGTAACGTGTGAGGTCGAATCTTCATTTTTATATTTATATTTCTGATAGTTATAAATTAAGCCGATTTTAAATCCGTGCGCGAGTTAAACTTATATAAAGGAATAACATGAGTCATTATAACCACTTAAGGGTGGCCTAGTGGCAAAAGGGCTTGTGACTATCACTCTAAAATGTGTGAGATCTCAAGCTCAATGGTGCAAACAAACTCAAGTGACCATGCCAACCTCATGAAAAAGGAAAGCTTTACCTTATTTTAATCTGTGTGACGGTGGGTTCAAATCCCGTGAAATAGCTGGCCAAAATGTCAGAAATCATCGTCACTAAAAAAAGTCATTATTGAGTGTGAATAAATAATAGTACTTAATCTCACAAAGAAGAATAACACGAGCCTTACATATATGTATAATCTCATGTATTCATTTAAATGACAGAATAACTCGTGTTTTTCTTTTTATATTTTTAATTTCATGCAAATACATTAGCTTAATATGTACTAATGTACCACTAGTTTTGCAAACTTCTGATCACCCCAACCGCTCTAATGTAGCACCACTTTTTCATATTTCTAATCCGTATTCATATCTCTTGGGGTATCTTTAATGAAACACTTAAAAATATATTAAAATATTTGATCAAAGTTACCATATTACCATTACTTAAAAAAATAGTACAAACTTGAATGAAAACATTAATTAATTATGATTTTTTTAGAAAAAGAAAATGTATTAATGAGGTTTTTAATTTACAGTATTCTTTTGATTTTATAAGAAAATTTGTTGATAGATTTCTATTAAACAAAATCATTATTAAAAAGTTAAAGCCCATACATGTTCCTAATTAAACTCTATTGCAGATAAAACACAAAACTTGTTTAGGCATTACATGTTTCACCCACGTCTTAAAATCACAGTTTATCTATCATTCTTGCTTTCCTCTTAGCCAAATGCTTAATAGACAATTACATCGAAGTGGTCAAGACGTAAGCCTTTCCGAAGTAACTCGCATCAATTAGCCCGCATGGCTATAAGGTAGTACCAAAGCAAACATAGTGTTTCACAATGTATCAGATTAAACAATATTATATTTGATAGGGTTAGAACGCAAATCTAGTACTTTTTTGTTCCACTTAAAACGAACTTTCGTTTTGTACAATCTACCCATCAAGTGACATAAAAGTTTGCAAACCGGCTATGCATCATACTTGACGCTTTTTATTAAGGGTTTGGTCTTTTCAAATGTAATCATTTTGAACACACATTGTTTTTGTTTTCATATTTTCATTCGTTTTCAAAAATGTTTTCAGGGAGTTTGAAAACATGCAATTAAAACATGAAAACATGCAAAATATGCGGAAAGACGGAGAAAATGTAAAAACATGCAAAACGGATTAAAATGTGCAAAAATGTAAAACGCAAAAACGCATGTGCAAAAAAGTGAAAACTTGAAATCATGCAAAACGGATGAAACATGCAAAACGGGCAAAAACGTTCAAAGACATGCCAAAACGAATCTAAAACGTGCAAAACGGATGAAAACGTCGCAAAAACATTTAAAACGGATGAAAACGCGGTAAAAACGGACAAAACGTCAAAAACATTTTGGTGCAAAAAGTTTACTTAAGTGAACAAAAAGTTTCCAAAACCCTATTTGATATTAGCAAATTTACATAAAGGTCATTTACATATAGAAAGACTATATTGTAATCTGAAGTTGTATATAGAAAAAAGGGAGAATTTCATGTATATCTTTGTAAAAGTTTGATATTACGTCAATATCCTTGCAAAATTCCTAATTTCATCAATATCCTTCCAAAACTCTAAAATACTCATATATACTCAAAAACTAGTGGGCTAATATCCTATTAAAGTACTATAGTTGTAAAGAATGGCAGTTTTGCTTAGCAAACTAAAAAAATAACTCTTTTATACGTTAATGTTGAAATTTTTGTCGTTTTTTAAGTATTATGACCATTTTAGCATTGCAAAAATATTTCAAAAAAAAAAAAAATTTCGAAAAAAAATTTCTAAATATTTTTTCAATCTAAAAAATAAAAATAAAAAATCGCATGTCACAAAAAAAAATTCTAAAAAAAATTATTTCAGAAAAAAATTTCAAAAAGAAAGAATTTCGAAAAAAAAATTCAGAAATTTTTTTAATCTAAAAAATAAAATAAAAAAATCGCATGTCACAAAAAAAGTCTAAAATAATAATTTCAGAAAAAGAATTTCGAAAAAAAAATTCAGAAAATTTTTGTATACGTTTTACTCTGTTTTTATACGTTTTCACCTGTTTTTTATTCACTTTTGATTATTATTATTTTTTGTCATAAGTGAAATTTTTTTGTCGAACTTTTTTTATTACAAAATATTTCAAAAAAAAATTCAATTTTTTTCGCGTGTCACAAAAAGAAATTCTAAAAAAACACATTTCAGAAAAAAAAAAATTGAAAAAAAAGTATTCCGAAAAAAAAATTCAAAAAAAAAATCTGGAAAAAAAAATTTCTAAAAAAAAAGTATTTGAAAAAATTTCATAAAGGGTAAAATGGTCATAATACTTAAAGAAAGACAAAAATGTCAGCATTAATGTCTAAAAGAGTTATTTTTTTAATTCGCTACGCAGAACTGCCATTCTTAACAAGTATAGTGCTTTAAAAGATTATTAGCCCAAAACTAATTATATTGTATTTATAATGATTTTAATTTCTAAAAGCAATATTTACCTCTTAAAAATTTTTAATAGTATTATACTCACCGAACAGATTCATAAGCCCAATTGATTTTCAGCCTACTTTTCTAGCCCGTGTTCCTATCCTAGACACGTAATGTCCACGTGTTTCTTCCTCTGACTTCCTCATTAAATACGTTACCGCCTCAAGACGGTCACAACCTCATAAACATCTCATTCTATTTGTAAAAACACACACGAAGTTCGGTTTCGTTAACTTTGGCAAGGGGGTTTCGTTGGTTGGTTGCGAATGATGATGGTGCATGTTCATACAGAATACACATATCACTATAACAGCCTATCAATTGTTGAAGATTGTTTAAGGTATTTTTGTGAGTTTTCTCCTAGATTTACTTGATTCTTAATAGTTATAAATAGGAGAATTTGATAGTTTTTGTGTTTAATAGTTGGGTGATAATTGTTAGATTGATGAAATTAGGGTTCGTGGAAGAAAATCTCGAAAGATGGTGTGTATGGGCCTTTCTGAGTTTTTATATTGGCTTTTCGTTTCTTCGATGGGAGGTTTTTTGTGTGTTGGTGGTTCCTTCAGTTTGAACGTGTGTCTTATTAATTGATTAAATTTTCTTTTTTTTTTCCAGATGATAGGATATTAGAAGTGGCGCACAAATCCTATTCTTGAATACACATAACGCTTTTGAATAGCAGTGGTTCAGTTGGAGAAGAATGTTGTTCGTTTGAGACTACTGACACTCCAAAGTTTGAGAAAGACCTTATCTTGGCGGGGCGTTTAGTAACGCAACCATGGAGGTCTTTCCGGCTTTTGTAAGGCAAGCGGGGTAGCTGGTCACCTTGTGGGCCGAAATGTGTAGCCCAAAAGAAGGTATGCATGGGCCTTCCTGAGTCTTTATATTGCGCCTTCGTTTCTTCGGCGTGAGGTTTTATGTGTGTTGGCAGTTCCTCCAGTTTCTGACCAGCTATGATGGGTTTTTTCTACCATTCAATTGCTGGTGTTTCTGGCTATGTTTTGCTACACGTTTCCAGTTTAGTATTGGCTAATATTTCAAAGCTCTAAAAATATCTTATCTTGGCAAGGCGTTTAGCAACGCAGCCATGGAGGTCTTTTTTGCTTACTTTTGCTGCACTTGCACGGCTTTTAAGGGAGGTAACCGACATTTGGTTTTAGTATGTTATTTGAATGCCGAACACGAGGCGGCCGCAAGGAGGGCGTTACTGGTTTTGGAACAGTCTTGCGGCCACTGTTTGTTGCTTGGTAATGGCTTTTGCTGCATTATTTGGGTGCTTGCAGATGTTCCATGGTTTTGGTTGTGTAACATTGGTTCATTGCGAACACATTCCCTAGGGCTGTATTTTCGGAGGGCAGTTTCATCGGATGTGTGATTGCAGCCATGTTGGCGAGACGCTCTCGCTATTGCATACATTTATCTGGCATGTTTTTTCTTGGTTGTTTAACACTTTCATGTGTCAGATGCATTCCCGAAAAGTAAGTAATAACGCAATTGCATAACTTGGATGTGCCTTATTCCTAACGTTTATTCGCCCTGTACATGTTTTGATCATTGTAGGTGTAATTGTAGCCCTTATCAGGTTGATGTGTCGCTACTGGTTTGGCAAAGGTAATTTCATAAGGCCCGTGGAAAAACTGAGGCTCTTTGGAAGTTGGCAAGGCAACCTGCTTGGTCTGCAGCCATGTCGGCCGTAGCCTGGGTCTTCGGTTTACTCCCTGTTGTAACCCTTATGTTATTGGACCTTATTCGATAACAGGTTGTGGACACTAATACTGAAGAGGCAATGATGAGTTCGTACGAGGTCCAGGGAAAAATAAGGTTGTCCGGAACGCGGCATGGCAACCTACTCGGTTTGCATCCATGCCGGATGTGTTCTGTTTTCCTGGGTTACCCCCATGTCTGAGCCTCATATTTTGGTTGGCCCTAATGGGTGCACAGTACTATATTCCGTGCTCTTTTGTACGCTTTCGGTGCAACAACAGCTAATGGAGCGTATGCCTTTCGTCTTTGGTGGCTTCTACTTCATTTGATGGTAGGCGAATAACTTTTGTTCTCACATGAACTGTATGCAAAAAAGATTAGCTTTTCAGATTACCTAGTGGGTTGGGTTTTGTGTTGGCACCGTGTACGAGCCAAAACATATTTGGGTGAAAAGAAGAGGTCGATATTTATGGTCTACTAGAGCTGTCATGGTTTAGTTTTAAAGTATCAAATACCATTTTCGTGCTATTTGGCATTGCTTTAGATTATATTTAATAAGTTCTTTACATACATGTTTCTTCTTTTTTCAAACATCAGAAACTATATCAAATATGATCTTTCGATAAATTTTAAGCATTAAAGAAATGGCTCGTAGTATCTTTTATCGAACTTTATAGTCGTGTCATCGATTGGAATCTTTCCACTCGGAAGAATATCGCAATCTTCATTTGCTAATATTGATGCGAGATGTTTAAGATACCGGCCTGTTCTAATTTTCCGCTCTAATTCCTTTCGTTGTAACAATGGTCTAGCAATACGTCTGGTGCAGACCTTTGCACAAAGATTATTGAAATAGCAAAAGGGATTTGAGGGGGCGTTTGGACGGGTCTCGCTATCGTGAACATCACGTGTTAAGATTAGTGACTGAAGATTGAAATGTTCTTCCGAGTGGAAAGATTCTACTCGATAACACAGCAATATTCAAGTATTACATCGTAGCAAATCAGTAGCCATTCACTAGCTAAAATGGGTCATTATTCGGAGACGTGGCTGGTATTAATGGGTCCTTTTTCAAGTTTATTTTTTTGTACTTGAAGTCGTAATTGGTTATGTATTTTCTTTTTCCAGGAACTTTAACATCATTTTTTTTTAATTTCAGGCTATCATTTCGAATTAATGTGAGTAAGATTCGCCAAGAAAAATAATCCTACTACTGATGTACTGGGATTGCTTTTTATTGGTCGAATACTGATCACCGCTTTGCAATGAGATAGGCTGTTACAAGTGGAGCAGAAACCCTATTCTTTAGTATCGGGAAAGCTTTTGAATAGCGGCGGTTCAGTTGGATAAAATTAGTTTTCATTTAACACTACCGGCACCTCATAGTTTGAGAAAGTGCTTATCTTGGCAGGGCGTTCAGTAACGCAACCATGGAGCTCTTTCCGGATTCGTTCCAAATGTCGGTCAAGACGCTTAACGTAATGGGCTTAAATGGGTAGCCCTGAATAAGGTATGTAGCGGCCTTTTATGGTCGTTATGTTCCCTTTCCGTTCTCCCAGCGGCAGGTTCCCTTTGTGTTGGTAGTGCCGCCAGTTTTGAGTAGGTACGGTCGTTTTTGGCTACATACTAAGACAAAATATCGGTTAAGGTCGCTACAATTTTTTAGTAATATAAGTTGGAGTTATTGGATAGCTGAAGACTTTGTGGGCTGAAATATGTAGCCTAAACACATGTGTATACGGGCCTCTTAAGTTTTTATATTCACGTTTAGTTTCTTCACAGCAAGGTTTCTATGTGTGTTGGTACTTCTTCCCTATTTTGAGCAGGTACGGTCTTTTTTCCCACCGTTCCATAGTTGCGTTTTAGCTTTTTACGCTTTGCTTGTGTGGTTGCATGTCTATTGTGGTTACTTTTCGTGTTTGCAGATGTTGTGCGATTTCGGTTCTGTGGGTTCGGTCTAGCCCGGTTCTGGTTTTGTAGGAGATGATGATAATATGCTCACCATTGTGTGTACATTTCCTAGGCTCGCATCGTAGCAAGGCAGTCTATCGAATGTGTGACTGCAGCCATGTTGGTTGCCTGGTACCGATATTGTATGTGTATATCTGAGCCTCATTTGTCGTCATTGTTCATGTATTCCTGTGAGTTGCACGTTATTCGGTTAGCCCACTGGACTTTAGCTCGGAAGTTGGCAAGGCAACCTTCCTGGTCTGCAGCCACGCCGGATGTACCCTGCTTTGTTGGTTTGCTTGTTGTTGTAACCCTAATGTTATTGGGCCTTATTTGGTAAAAGGTTGTGGACGTTAATACTGAAGAGGCAATGATGAGTTTGTATGAGCTCCGGAAAATATACGGTCAACCGAAACGTGGCATGGCAATCTACTTTGTTTGTAGCCATGGCGGATGTGCTATGTTTTGCTGGGTTAGCTCCTGAGCCTCATATTTTGGTTGGCCGTAATTGGTGTTTATCCTTTTTTCAGACATTACAAGCTACGTCAGATATGATCCTTCTAAAAATTTTAGCCATTAAAGAAACGGCTCATAGTATTTCTTATCGTACTGAATAGTCGTGTCATCGATTGGAATCTTTCCACTCAGAAGGATATCGCAATGTTCATTTAATAACATTGATGCAAGATGTTTAGAATACCCGTCTGTTCTGATCTTCCGCTCGAATTCCTTTCGTTATAACAATGGTCTAGCAATACGTTTGGTGCAGACCTTTGCAAAAAGACAGTTGAAATAGCAAAAGGGATTTGAGGGGGTGATCAGACGGGTCTCGCTATCCTGAACATCACACGTTAAGATTAGCTACTGAAGATTGAAATGTACTTCCAAGTGGAAAGACTCTACTCAATAACACGACAATATTCAAGTATTACATCGTAGCGAATAAGTAGCAGTTTAGTGGCTAAAATGGGTCATTATTGGGAGACGCAAGGTCCTAACTGGCTATGTATTTCCTTTATTCAGGAATATCGTATGTAAAACTGTTGTTCGGTTTAAATTTTGGAATGAAATGGATTATTCTTTGATTCATTCAGCGACGACCATAACTGCCACAGTTATTGTATCGATCAGTATTCGGCCAAGAAAAAATAATCCTACTACTGATGTACTGGGATTGCTTTTTCTTTGTTGAATACTGATCACCACTTTCCGAGGTAATACGCTTTCCTGGTGACGTTGTCGGCTGGATGAATTTTAGCTTTCCTACTTTCTATAGGCGATGATGATAATATGCTAACCATTACGTGTACATTTCCTAGGCCCGCATCGTAGCAAGGCAGTCATATCAAATGTGTGACTGCAGTCATGTTGGTTGCCATGTATCGACATTGTAAACATATTTCTGAGCCTCATTTGTCATAATTATTGATGTATTTGTATGATATCATTCAATGGGTAAAATGTCGCCGCAATGCGGCGGGGGTTTCTTACTCGTTACTTATATTTAACAAGTTTTCTCATCACATTACTATAGTTGTAGATTAAAGTTCAGATGCAAAATAACATCAATTTTTTTCATTTGAAAGCCATGTTGCCCATTACAATACTAAATTCAATACATGAAAAGTATTCAATAAAATAATCTAATACGACTAAACCTCGAATGAAGTCAAAATGTTTAACACTCGAATGAAGTCAAGTTGCTTAATCTAATACGACTAAACCTTTCTTCATGACATGTTCTTAAACTTGTAAACGAAAAACATGGCTGCAACTCCTTTACGCAACTTGTTTAGTTTTGCTTCGAGTTATTAGTCTCGCGAGATTTTGTATTCTTTACTCGACGTCCCCTGAAATAGCAAAGTGAAAGCATTCAAATTCAAAGTATCACACTAAGATTTTAATTCGAAAAAGTACATAAAAGGTTGAGAACTAGTTAACCTTTTACTTGCGGGTGCTTGGCATGGTTCAGAAATTTGAGATGTACTCGCATTATATAAAGGATTCTTGCAAGTTTTCTGATGGTGTCCAGTTGCATTACATTTTTTACATCTATTTCTTTATTTTTTGTCTCATCATGTGCGAGAATTCTATTCTTTCTGAGGCGTCCTATAGGCCTTTTGACTATAGGTGAATCTTCTCACTTGCGTCTATGTGTACCCATTGATCCTTTCCGGGGATTGGAGCAAATTCTGAAGCGTAAGCTTCTTTAAATTTATCGACAGAAATATGAATCAACGTAACTATACCAAATAGCATCCCTTGTAAAAGCGATAAATGCCGCCACGTGCACACATGGAAGACCTTTAACCTGCCAAACACGACAACTACATGTTTTCTCATCTAACACGACTGTAAGTTGTCATTAGCAATTTCCTCTAATAAATTTTTTTTGGTAAAGGGTTTATACCCGGAGAATGTATTAATGAATGAAATAGAGTTTAGGTTACATAGGAGGGTGGTAATGAGCCACCCTTAAACCTACAAACAATATGCGTAGAACATACTCAACGCATAACAACCAAAAACTGCAAACAAGAGGTCAACAACAATAAGAACCAGTGATATATAAAGGCCTCTAAGCAGCAACCAAACTCATCCATCACTAATTGACAATTTCCAAACTCTTCTCATGTGCTCCACGGATAGCTTTTTTTTAAATTCTATAGCCGCTAATTTGAGACGGACCATATCACCAACAATCTTCGCCACTTGATCAGGGGACCTTGTTCCTTTACCATGAATTCTATAGTTGCGTTCCTGCCAAACATAGTACGAAGAAGCAGCCACGATTAAGCGACTAACAATGGACGAGACATTATTACGCTTTGCATCAAGCAATAACCAATCCATGATATCGATTCACTTCGAAGAAGAGAACCCAATTCCGGCCGTATGCACATTCAAGTATTACATCGTAGCGAATAAGTAGCAGTTTAGTGGCTAAAATGGGTCATTATTCAAGTATTACATCATAGCGAATAAGTAGCAGTTTAGCTACTGAAGATTGAAATGTACTTCCAAGTGGAAAGACTCTACTCGATAACACGACAATATTCAAGTATTACATCGTAGCGAATAAGTAGCAGTTTAGTGGCTAAAATGGGTCATTATTGGGAGATGCAAGGTGCTAAGTGGCTATGTATTTCCTTTTTTCAGGAATATCGTATGTAAAACTATTGTTCGGTTTAAATTTTGGAATGAAATGGATTATTCTTTGATTCATTCAGCGACGACCATAACTGCCACAGTTATTGTATCGATCAGTATTCGGCCAAGAAAAAATAATCCTACGTATCGGGATTGCTTTTTCTCGTTCGAATACTGATCACCACTTTCTGAGGTAATACGCTTGCCTGGTGACGTTGTCGGCTGGATGAATTTTAGCTTTCCTACTTTCTATAGGCGATGATGATAATATGCTAACCACTGCGTGTACATTCCCTAGGCCCGCATCATAGCAAGGCAGTCATATCAAATGTGTGACTGCAGCCATGTTGGTTGCCAGGTATCGACATTGTAAACATATTTCTGAGCCTCATTTGTCATAATTATTGATGTATTTGTATGATATCATTCAATGGGTAAAATAACAAGAATAGCGGGGTTTCTTACTCGTTACTTATATTTAACAAGTTTTCTCATCACATTACTATAGTTGTAGATTAAAGTTCAGATGCAAAATAACATCAATTTTTTCATTCGAAAGCCATGTTGCCCACTACAATACTAAATTCAATACATGAAAAGTATTCAATAAAATAATCTAATACGACTAAACCTCGAATGAAGTCAAAATGTTTAACACTCGAATGAAGTCAAGTTGCTTAATCTAATACGACTAAACCTTTCTTCATGGCATGTTCTTAAACTTATAAATGAAAACCATGGCTTCAACTCCTTTACGCAACTTGTTTAGTTTTGCTTCGAGTTATTAGTCTCGCGAGATTTTGTATTCTTTACTCGACGTCCCCTGAAATAGCAAAGTGAAAGCATTCAAATTCAAAGTATCACACTAAGATTTTAATTCGAAAAAGTACATAAAAGGTTAAGAACTAG
Organism: Chrysanthemum makinoi; assembly: GCA_910596185.1. Classification (NCBI taxonomy): domain Eukaryota; kingdom Viridiplantae; phylum Streptophyta; class Magnoliopsida; order Asterales; family Asteraceae; genus Chrysanthemum; species Chrysanthemum makinoi. The sequence continues at coordinate 358,239,528 of OU343224.1, read as the reverse complement.
TTAACCTTTTACTTGCGGGTGCTTGGCATGGTTCAGAAATTTGAGATGTACTCGCATTATATGAAGGATTCTTGCAAGTTTTCTGATGGTGTCCAGTTGCATTACATTTTTTACATCTATGTCTTTATTTTTTGTCTCATCAAGTGCGAGAATTCTATTCTTTTTGAGGCGTCCTATAGGCCTTTCGACAATATGTGGGTGAATCTTCTCACTTGCGTCTATTTGTACCCATTGATCCTTTCCGGGGATTGGAGCAAATTCGCCGTAAGCTTCTTTAAATTTATCGATTGTGAAATATGAATCAACGTAACTATACCGAATAGCATCCCTTGTAAAAGCGATAAATGCCGCCACGTGCACACATGGAAGACCTTTAACCTGCCAAACACGACAACTACATGTTTTCTCATCTAACACGACTGTAAGTTGTCATTAGCAATTTCCTCTAATAATTTTTTTTGGTAAAGGGTTTATACCCGGAGAATGTATTAATGAATGAAATAGAGTTTAGGTTACATAGGAGGGTGGTAATGAGCTACCCTTAAACCTACAAACAATATGCGTAGAACATACTCAACGCATAACAACCAAAAACTGCAAACAAGAGGTCAATAACAATAAGAACCAGTGATATATAAAGGCCTCTAAGCAGCAACCAAACTCATCCATCACTAATTGACAATTTCCAAACTCTTCTCATGTGCTCCACGGATAGCTTTTTTTTTAAATTGTATAGCCGCTAATTTGAGACGGACCATATCTCCAACAATCTTCGCCACTTGATCAGGGGACCTTGTTCCTTTACCACGAATTCTATAGTTGCGTTCCTACTAAACATAGTACGAAGAAGCAGCCACGATTAAGCGACTAACAATGGACGAGACATTATTACGCTTTGCATCAAGCAATAACCAATCCATGATATCGATTCACTTCGAAGAAGAGAACCCAATTCCGGCCGTATGCACATTCAAGTATTACATCGTAGCGAATAAGTAGCAGTTTGGTGGCTAAAACGGGTCATTATTCAAGTATTACATCGTAGCGAATAAGTAGCAGTTTAGCTACTGAAGATTGAAATGTACTTCCAAGTGGAAAGACTCTACTCGATAACACGACAATATTCAAGTATTACATCAGAGCAATAAGTAGCAGCTTTAGTGGCTAAAATGGGTCATTATTGGGAGATGCAAGGTCCTAACTGGCTATGTATTTCCTTTTTCAGAATATCATATGTAAAACCATGTTGTTCGGTTTAAATTTTGGAATGAAATGGATTATTCTTTGATTCATTCAGGATCTACCATAATCGCCACAGAGTTATTGATCGATCAAGATTCGCCAAGAAAAATAATCCTACCCATGTAATCGGGATTGCTTTTTCTTAGTCGAATACTGATCACCACTTTCCGAGGTAATACGCTTACCCGGTGGCGTTGTCGGCTGGATGAATTTTAGCTTTCCTGCTTTCTATAGGCGATGATGATAATATGCTAACTATTGCGTGTACATTTCCTAGGCCCGCATCATAGCAAGGCAGTCATATCAAATGTGTGACTGCAGCCATGTTGGTTGCCAGGTATCGACATTGTAAACATATTTCTGAGCCTCATTTGTCATAATTATTGATGTATTTGTATGATATCATTCAATGGGTAAAATCCCGCCGCGAAAGACTTCAACCCATGAATTGACAGGAACTGAACAGTCATACATTGAAAAGATTTGTCTTCCTAGACTTATCCAAGTAAATTGTACCTATTCGAGAAGCTCTTGATAGACATGAACTTTGACGGGTTTGAAAACCTTTTGGTGTTGTCCACATCTTTAAGGTAGTTATTAGAGCTAGTTTTCACCTAAAAGCTGACAATGTATCTCTTTAACTATGCAACGTAATCGTGTCTCGAAAGGAATTGTCTATCTTGAGTCAATCAATTCAAAAGTCGCTTCTTTTCCTCACAAAAAGCATTTCTCCAAAACTCTTAAGCACATGTTGAGGGGGAGTATCTCTGAAAATCTAAAACTCTTGAAGTGTTCAAACATGTTTCTTCATTCACAAACACTTCGAGAGATTTTCATGAAAATGGTTTTATGGCAATGGAGTTATAAGGTGATTAAGGTTAGGAATAACCGTCCTATGATCCGCCAGAGCTGGAGGGATCTACCCAAGGACACTACCAATGGTTAGAATTAGAAGTCCTTAGGTATGATTATAAAAAGGAGAAAATGGGAATCGGAGAAAGAAGGAGTTGAAGAATTAAAAAGAAAAGGGTGAAAAGAAATAGCCTTCTAGATTATTCAACTTAGGGCAGACATCGGGTTCAATTCATATGCTACTGGTCATCACTTGATGACGCCGGTATTGAAGATTAAAAGTCATCATGGACCCAGTGGCGCATGCACTAAACCTTCTTAGCCACTCAAGTTTCTCCCAAAAGAATCTTGTTTCATTCTCACAGGGAACCCTACGTAAACTATCAGCTTTCTCTCGAGATTATATTGAAGAAGGAGACCCTCTCCCTAGTCTCCACTCAGGAAAACCAAAACACACTATTGAGTCTAGAACCACGAGATTCATCAAAAGATCTCATAGGTACACTTGACATTTCATCACTTGTTGTTCAACAATAAGAACAACAATGGTATCGCTTATCGAGTCCTACACGATCCTAGCAACTGTCGAGAACATTTATGAGAGGTTCACAATTGTGATCCTCGGTGATTGAATGGAAACTCCTGCCATTGTCAACTTCAAACGTACATGACAGTGTCACTTCCTCCCCGTAGATTACGCTTAGTATGTCTCAAACGGTCTACAGTCGTGAGGTGGTGCTTCGGTGTACCTCAACGACTCATCCAATTGTAGGTGTACTTCGTACATCAGCGTTATCTCACTTGTGGGACTCCGGTTCAGAACGGCCTTTGTGAGAATTAGAGTTGTGTTTTCACACTATGCCGTTAACACTCGGTTCAAACTTGTAAGTGCCGGTATCCGCTTATTATTAACCTTTCTTATGTTTTCTTCTTATGGAAGCTCGAGTTGACCGATCGCGGTAAATTCTTCACATGCTCATACCAACAACATCACTAATGGAAGTTCTATCATAAGGCAACACAAAAGTCTGAAAGATTCTTCATCAAGTCAAAGAATCTACAAAGTTAAAGACTAAGAGAACTTCATCATCAGAATCCAACGTTAAAGAGCGTGTGAGCATGTTGACGAATGACGTGGAGACACCGGAGCAACGGCACTCATGCGCATAACAACAACATACACAAAGAACAAAGATGACGCCAAAGGTAATACTTCAAAAGAAACAATTTCTCTACAGGGAGATTGTTCAATTAAGACACCTCTTCTGACAAGAAAGAAGAATGTCAGAAGATGTCAAAGCTACTATTACATCAGCACCTACATCGTTTATCACTCTTTCATTCATCACCAACACTTAGGGTGAGATTTTTGGAATCACTCCTAAACATTAATTCAAGTGTTAGTGATTCATATGTAATAGTTAGCTTAATATGGCTTTTATGTTAGTAATCATGCAAAGGCTTATGTAGAAAGCCCATGAGCCTTGGCCCAAGTCCAATAAGGAAAGGAATGGACTAGGAGTGTTGCCCTAGCTTCCTCTCCTATAAATAGTCTTGTAATACCCTCACTTGAGGGTTGGTTATTCAATTCATTTCACTTTCATACGCATAATATTTCTTATATTCATACGCATAAGTGTTTGCTTGTTCAACCGATCTCTCTTCTCTATATTTCTACATATTGATGCTTGTGTTACTAATATGGTAACCTAACAATACGTATACCATAGCACCTATACTTGGTCGTTTAACATGGTACGTATACCATAGCACCTATACTCGGTCGTTTAACATGATACGTATACCATAGCACCTATACTCGGTCGTTTAACATGATACATATACCATAGCACCTATACTCGGTCGTTTAACATGATACATATACCATAGCACCTATACTCGTTCGTTTAACATGGTACGTATACCATAGCACCTATACTTGGTGGTTTAACATGATACCTATACCATAGCACCTATACTTGGTCGTTTAACATGATACGTATACCACAGCACCTATACTTGGTCATTTAACCTGATACGTATACCATAGCACCCATACTTGGTCGTTTAACATGATACGTATACCATAGCACCTATACGACAAAATCAGGTCTTGTGGTATACCATAGCACCTATACTTGGTCGTTTAACATGATATATATACCATAGCACCTATACTCAGTCGTTTAACATGATACGTATACCATAGCACCTATACTCGGTCGTTTAACATGATACGTATACCATAGCACCTACACTCGGTCGTTTAACATGATACGTATACCATAGCACCTATACTCGGTCGTTTAACATTATACTTATACCATTGAACCTATACTTGGTCTTTTAACATGATACGTATATCATAGCACCTATACTCGGTCGTTTAACATGATACGTATACCATAGCACCTATATTCGGTCGTTTAACATGATACGTATACCATGGAACCTATACTCGGTCGTTTAACATGATACGTATAACATAGCACCTATACTTGGTCGTTTAACATGATACGTATACCATAGCACCTATACTCGGTCGTTTAACATGATACATATACCATATATATAGCACCTATACTTGGTCATTTAACATGATACGCATAAGTATATAAAGTATTTAAATACCTATAAACATTTAGTTATTTGCCATTTTTTGACTCTTATTTGTAAATATGTATATAAATTATATAAATATCTATTAAACATTTATATATAAATTCTCGTGTCCACGCCATGTCCGTGTCATATATTTTTAGACTTTGCCGTATCGCCGTGTCCGTGCAACCACCACATAAAAGTAATTAAAATAATTTTGTAAATAGTTTTTTTTTAAAAAAATAAAATTAAATAATTAAACCATTTCCCGGGGACATGTCCCCTGGGAAATTTTTGGCTAAAATTTTCATTTTCCCTCCTGTCTTTTACTTTATCCCACCATTACTTTCCCCGGGGACATGTCCCCGCCGAAAGGCTCACTAGAAGAAGCATAAAACAGGTTATACATGTCCCCGTCATTTCTTTCGACTATGTTAGCGATTGATGGTTATATATGATATTATGTTTAGCGAATTTGTGTTGTTGTAGCATAAAACAGGTTCTGAAAAACAGGTTGTTACATTGTAGATTTTTTCCCGAAAAATTCCGGAAAAAATCTGGAAATTACCCATTTTGCAGCAATTTTATGTAAAATGGGTCAATCACTTTCCCCGGGGACATGTTCCCGCTAAAGAGTTAAAGATAATTTTATTTTATAACTTTCACCGGGGACATGTCCACGGCAAAAATGAGTGCCACGTCGGACGTGTTTGACCAGCGTAAAATGGCTGTGGGACCCACATGTCCCCGGTAAAAGTGGACTTTAGTCACCGGGGAAAGTATTCCCGAGAGGGTATTGCCGGTGGACTTTCGCCGGGACATGTCCCCGGGGAAAGGTTTCGCAGGGTACATGTCTCCGGCGAAATCCTTGATATTTCCCCTGTGATAGCCCTGATTGTTGTAGTGATTGGTGTTACCGATCAGTATGACCCAAACCGAAGGCCACCCCGATCCCACTGTCACCCCCTAATACGACTGATCTTGATATTAGTACGAGGTATCTTTTATCATCACAATTCAATTCATTCCAATGATAACCAAGACAGTACGCTTCGACCAATGAGATCACTTGAAGACTACCCACGCATTAATTAAACCCTTTTAATTTTCATAGTATTATACTACCATCACATGATCATGATTACCACCATGATTTTATACGCATAGAATAAATACCTTCACTGCCACTGAATCGCAATTAATTCCACCGACCCACTATCTATGCATAACCAATCAACCATCGCGTATGACTAGGAATCAGTCTCACATAGAACTTAAACAACAAATTGGTATTACATATGTAACCACAATTCAAAGTCTACGCGTTCATCTTAGTTGAAATCAGTAGTAACCACATAAAGTCAGTAGTAACAAACATCATAACTAGCAGTGGTAACTCAAAGTACGAGCAGTGATAAGTTGTTTTAAACTAGCAGTGGAAGTGAGACATGTAGCAGTGGTAACGCAAAGCTAGCAGTGGTTACCGAACACGAGCATGAGTAACGTTATGCTAGCAGTGGTATAAACCAAAAGTAGCAGCAGATTTGAATGACCAATGAGCAGTAGAATCAACAACCCAATAGAAAATCAGTAGTAACTCGTTGCTAGCAGCAGTATGAAACCCATCAGCAAATACACGACAAAAACTAGTAGCTGTAACAACAAGACTAAGAGCAGCAGATTTGTAGTTACAGGTTCATGTCGAGCAGCAAATAGAAACAACAAGGATACAGTCAGCAGTAGGTACGATCAAAAAGTAGCAGTAGAGACAACCAAGTACCTATCAGTAGATTCCTTAAAAACCCTAAAAAACGATTGTCAAAACCTGTTCTGCAGCAGACTTTAAGCACGTAGATCTTTTTATTGACAGCTCCGATTAAAGATCCATCTGGTGAGAATATAGCTAGGTATATCAAGAATATCCAATTAAAATTTTAGCCAGATCCGATGGTTAACGAATAAGTTATCGCCGTTTAAAAACTGCTCTGCAGAAACATACGAAAATAACCCAAAATCGATTTTTCTTTTTTTTTTCTTCGACTAAAAGCCTTGTGAATCCCTAGGTAACGAGCTCCCTGAGCTCTGATACCAATTGTGAATTTTGTTAGAACTCTATGAGATCGTTTTGAGCCTTAGGGTTTAACAATAACAATGATAAAGAACATGTACAACGGAATTAAACAAACATCAATGTTATTGATACAAGGTTTCATTCACCATCACCTCCAATTATATTAATAACGTGTTATCTAAACTATAAAAATGATCAAAGACTTGATCTTGGGGGTTAACTAACACTAACCTAGGCGTTTACAATGAACTACACGCCTAGGACACACACACACCTTTAGTCGACTACATTATGGAAGACTTAATTATTCATAAAAACCTACACCCCATGTCCTCTTTATATACTAGAGGATTAGGATTTACAAATCTCAACGAAGGACTAAATAATAAATCTTCTTTTGCAAGAAAGTCATTCCATCTTTTTGTAGATTTTATTCTTGTCACTTTAAGCCCTTTATGTTTCATTCTTTATTGTTTTGTATCATCAAATCAATAAACCCAACAATATCCTTCACAACTTCAGTTCGCCTAAATCCCGCATTGAAGATTGCTCGACTCGAAACAATATTTGCTAGAGGACATTGAGGATTCCAGTTATCAAACAACGCCGAAGCCTTTTCGCCATTGCCTAACTTGACCCAAATATGGTGACGAACTTTATCACGAATTTGCAATAATTTTCTCCAGCCCCAACTCACGTTAGCCCCCAAACTGATGTCTCAAAAACTTCGATGTTTAATCTTATATGCATGGATCCATCTCACCACATGGATTCCTTACGATTAATAAGCTTCCAAATATGAGCATACATTAAGGCAACATTGAAAGTTTCAACCTTCCTAATACCAAGACCACCTTCCGATATTGGGCGACAAACATCCTCCTAAGACACATTCGCTTTACCCTGTTTCATCTCTCCTTGATACCATAAAAACCCAGACATCAATTGCTCGATATCATGGATTATCCCGGCTGGAAGAATGAACATGGATGCCCAATATAAATGCATCGAAGACAATACCGAAACAACAAGTTATAGTCTCCTAGAGAAAGAAAGCCACTTATTTTTCCAGTCACCAATACGTTTACGAACACGCTCAACAATGATTTTACAATCCTTATAAAGAAATCTAGAAGATATAAGCGGGACACCCAAGTACTTCACAGGAAGCGCATCCTAGCTGAAATGGCATAAGCTGCATAATAGCAGCTTTCACATGAGCAGGAACATTACACATAAACACCGTACTTTTTGGAATGCTAGGAACGAGACCAGAGACCTCTTTGAACTCATTCAATGCGACCATTAGAATCCTAGTAGAGTTCACATCAGCATGAGCAAATATGTTACATTAACATTGTAAGTTGTCATTAGCCACTTCCTGATTTCGGTAGCGGATATATCCCCATCAGATTTTAGTTTATCATCTATAACATTAGAAATCCAGCCTTGAGTAGCTCGCTTATTACCACACTTGTTTGTTCGAGTACATGAATGTGTGTTGATAAACTTTTTGACCTACACAGTTGTAGAATAAAGCTGAAATTCAGTTGACAAAAACGAGCATAGCAACATCACAATATAAATCATCATAGTATATATACTAACCTGAAAAGTAATGTAATCTTCGGTTCGAGAAGCATGAATCCTCCACTCGTAGTTTTTGTCTTCACAACATGCGGTCAATTGTTCCAAATCACTTTTCTCAATTTTATACTCAAATTCATTTATAGGTGCATAGTGGTTCAAAGCTCGTCTAAATTCAATCACGTTTGTAAATTTCTTATGAAGTTCCATAGTTGGACTATTCTTGATATACGAGTGACTTTCAGGTCCATAATTCTGCATGTCACATTCATCATCACTACTATGACGGCTATGATAACTATTTTTGCTTGGACAGTCTGAGTCTGAACCATTTTCGCCTTGAGGTTCGTTAGTAACTTCATCTTGAGATCTGTATGAAAAGGTTACTCGAGCTCAGATAAAACAAAATCACAGTACATATTTGTATAACAATAACGATAACTTACGTAAATGAAGTATTTATACCTCTCTTGTACACAATTATTTGTAGTCACATAGATTGTTACTTCTTTTTCCTCCATGTACATGTTGAGCATCACCATGAACTTCTCGTCAGAATCCAATTGTATGAAAGTTTGTTTTTTTCACACTTTTTAACAAAAATTAATGACAAAACTACATCCCTCTGTATTCGATAATGTTTTATCACTTCTTCAAGTAGTTGGTTCAAGTCGTATGAGCCTATCTCTATGTGGATACACTTTCTTTTTCCGAAGCAATATACTTTCTGATAACGCTACACGCGTCGTTTGGGGTCAAAGGAATTTCCTTTTCTTCGAGCAAGTTTTATAACACCCTAGGCAGTGAACCTAATCGTTGTAGTGTAGTATTAGGGAAGCCACGGGTATTGATATCGTTCTCTAGGGGAATAGGAATGCTAGTGAGAAGTTACTACGCTAAGGTTGGGGTTGAGGAAGATTATTTTTATCTTTTTATGTTTTTAGGAAATGGAAAAGTACGAATCTCGGGGTTTGGATTTGGGGGTTGGTATTGCTACCGATTACTCTACTTATCTAATTATCTAATCTAAGGTGTATGTAGTCTATGTCTAATTATTGTGTGCTCGTATGATAGTTTAAAGATGTGTTTACTTAGGTTTTACTACTCCTTAATTATTTCCTATTGGTGGTTGAATTGTCACGCCCTTATTCTAATTGTTGTGTGTCTAAAGTTGTAGGGTATTCGTTTATCCCTAACTCTTTAAAGTTACCAAAGGGTCTCGTCTACAAAATACCACTAGGGATCATAAACTCTAACTCTAAGGCCTCTTTGGATAGTTTAGCTTACAACCACTCAAGGTGCTATAACCTAAGGTTCAAAGAATAATCAAGCATTAAGTACACAACGAATGACCTATCGCATTACTAGATCATTAACAACTAAGATAAGAGACAACCAATCAATATTCAATAATTAAGTTTCATATTCCCTAAGCAAACACACAAGTAAATTAGCAGAACATGGAGAACATGCAAGCATACACACAAATAATCAAAGACATAATTGTATTAATGAAGTAAAGCACTTATCTTGATGTAAGATAGGGTTTGAACCCTAAAATACTATCAACCTTGGTTCGGTTTAGGTTTTACTCCAAAGACTACACACTAATCTTGAAAAATTCGGATTCTATATATAAGATTACATAAGCGACGGCGTCACCTTATGTTTTGTGACGCCGGATCGCCATTAGGGTTTCGCCTTGGCCACGTTAGACTTTGCGGCGACGTCACCTTGTGCTTGTTCCTTTTTTAGGCGCCGTTATCAAATCTAGGCGATGCGCGATTTTGCGACGGCCTACTCTTTTATAACTTGACGTCGTCACTTGAAAATAAGAGTTTTGGCTTCGTCACAAAATCCTCCGAGCATCATTAGTAAACACCTTGTCATTCACAGCTTTGAGTGTCTCGATTCTTGACTTTGGCCATTTTCTTCGATATTCGGATCCAAATAAGTGCCATTACAAAGAATTTGCCTTCAAGATATCTAAAAAGTAAAAAGGAACGATATTAAGTAATAACGGATACAAAAGTGATCAAATAAGGGCTTAAATGACCCCTCAAAAAGGTACATTTTAAAACCTTATCACTTTCCTACATGAGTTCCTTGCCAATCGAAATAAGCCTCCATATTTCAAATTAAGCTTGTACTTCTTTCCTACTTTCCTGATAATGAAAATAGAATACGTAAACAAAGATGTAACTATAATGTCCTGTCCAGTCAACTTAAAGACCATGTGCACACAAAATTTAGAGTTTCTAACCAAAATGAGCATCTCAACACAAAAAGGATTTATAAACTTACTCGACAATCGGCGATTGAACACTTTTACAAGGATATACATGAAATTCTCCCTAGAAAAAAGGCAGTTACTAATTAACATAGCACAAAATTAAACCAAAGAATCTTAAAAATATGAATCTTCTTGAATCGAAAAAGGAGGATAGCAAAATTGCTCCCAAAACAACGAAACTACACATATCTAATATAATTTACTTCATCTTCAACAAGATGAATACGCATAATGTTCACAGAAAAAAGTGATAATCATTAACGTTGATGATAGTATAAAGCATCAGTCAATGTAAATTTTCTTCTATCTCCATACCTTTTATACCAACTCCAGACATTGACTCTCATATACTCTACCTTTTGCAATGTTGCCATTATCTTAATGATCAAGCAAGAGCAGTGTTTCGGCGTAGGAACACACAAAGAATGAAAATAATGCTCCAAAAATCCCAATAGACTTGATTTGTTTTAAGTTGGGTTCATAAACAAAAAGGTCATACTCTTTAAATTTTGTTTCCTTTACTAATATAGGTTCACCACTATCTGAATCCAAGTACATCTCTTATTCATGTATTTGGTGTGTTAATAGTGAATATTGGTGTAAAATTTTTTGGATCACCATTCTGCATAATCCATATAGGTAAATTCGACCCACTAGTTTCAACCACAACAAGAGACTCCTTTAACATAGATATGCGCAAGGCAACTTTCGTTTCTTCTATAACTCCATTATGCATAATTAAATTTTTACCATCCATATGAACCCTATCAAAAGCAAGCCAATAAATAAACTTTTCTATAACTACCTTCTTATGTGTAAACCCAATTAATTTACGAGGCAGGTTGCTACGTGGACTTCTCCAAAAACCTGATCACAATGTGAAGACCTCAACTTGCATAGGAATAATATCCAATCCCACCGACCAGATAATCTTGACAAGCTTAAGGTCACTAGTATTGTTGGATCGTAAATTTGATTTAGTCTAATAAAGATTGGACTATCAATGGAAGCCCGATCCCATGATGAAGAAGCTTCTAGAATATCGAAAAATAATCATATGTAAAATATCTATAGAAGTTTGTAGAAGATTGTAGCTAAGCATGATAGAATATCAGGAATATCTAGAATCTAGATAGGTATGAAGACGGAATTATCTAGAGATCCATGGAAGTATCTCGCTCTAGAATCTTCCGTGTACAATTATAAATATGTGATGGATGTAAGCATTATAAGTAAGAAGAAAAGCTTAAGAAATAAAGTAACATTGTAAAATTTTCTAAGTATTCCTCTCTTCATTAGCCTAAAAAGCTCTCGTGTTTCCAACAAATTGGTATCAGAGCAAGAAGATCAAGATGTCGAGCATGATGAACATGTTTCAATTTCCTCGCCTCACTAAAGATAACTATGGTAGTTGGTGCATTCGAATAAAGGCATTACTCGGATCACATGATGTATAGGAGATAGTTGAGAAAGGTGTTGAGAAAGTTGATGATGAAAGTTCGTTGAGCGCCACTCAAAGGGTGGAGTTACAAAAGGCAAGAAAGAAGGATCAAAGTACTCTTACACTCATCTATCAATGTCTTGATGATGCGCTGTTCGAGAAAGTTGCAAATGCAACTACTTCTAAGAAAGCCTGGGAGATCCTTCAAAATGCTTTCAAAGGAATTGAAAAGGTGAAAAAGATATGTCTTTAAACTCTTAGAGGAGAGTTCAAAAAACTCTAAATAGAGGAATCCGAAACCATTTTGGATTATTTCACTCGTGTTTTAACCATTTCAAATGAAATGAAGAGAAATGATGAAAGATTAAGTGACGCAAGGGTGATAGAAAAGATTCTTCGCTCTTTGCCACCAAGCTTTGATTACATTGTTGTGGACATAGAGGAGTTAAAATATATAGACTCTATGACTATTGATTACATTGTTGTGGCCATAGAGGAGTCGAAAGACACAGACTCTATGACCATTGATCAACTCATGGGATCTTTACAAACCCATGAAGAGAAGTTGAAGAAAAGAAGGGGGAACGAACCCTTGGAGCAAGCTTTATACTTAAATGTCTCTTTTAAAGAAAGAAAAAAAAAGCTTTTTCTACATGGAAAGGAACAAGGAAGAGGACGCGTTATTTTTCGAGGTCGTGGTGGTTTCCAAGGCTGAGGATGAGGAAGAGGAAGAGAAAATGTCTACAAAGAAGATAAAACCAATGGTCTTCATATCGAAGAGATCGTGGGAGAGGCTTTCAATCTCAAAGAGGAGGTAAGGCTCATATACAATGTTACAATTGTCGCAAATATGGTCATTATGCCAATGAGTGTAGTAGCTCAAGAAAAGTATAATAAAAAGATAATATTGTGGAGGTAGAAGATAAATATGAGCTTACTTTGCTAATAGCAAGACATAGCAAACAAGAAGAGAGGATACAGCCATGGCATATAGATTCCGGTGCGAGCAACCATATGACGGGTGAAGAAGACTTGTTCATAGATATGGAGAATAGTAAAGGTAACGTCACCTTTGGAGATGAATCAAAGGCACTGATGAAAGGAATAGGTAATATACTTATCCAAGCTAAAGATGGAAGCCACCAATATATTTCGGACGTGTAGAATGTGCCTAACCTTAAAAGTAACATTTTAAGTGTGGGACAACTTTTAGAGAAAAACTACGATATTCATTTCAAGGATCGTAGTGCTACCATAAGAAATCCTGAAGGAAAGCTCATAGCAAAAGTGCATATGACTAAAAACCGAATGTTCCTTCTAAACATTCAACATGATGAAGCTAAGTGCTTAAAGAGTTGTTTGAAGGATCATTCATGGCTTTGGCATATGAGGTACGGGCACTTAAACTTTGGTGACTTAAAGTTATTATCCCCAAAGGGAATGGTGAAAGGGTTAGATCAAATTGATCATCGCAATCAAGAGTATGAAGGATGTCTTCTTGGGAAGCATGCTAGGAGTGCATTCCCGAAAGAAGCGACATCAAGAGCTAAGGAGACTCTACAACTAATTCACACGGATTTGTGTGGTCCCATTACTCCACCCTCTCATGGTAAGAATCTTTACTTTATGCTTTTTATTGATGAATTTTCAAGAAAGACTTGGGTTTATTTTCTAAAAGAAAAATCCCAAGATTTTGAAGATTTTAAGACATTTAAAACTATGGTTGAAAAGGAGAAAGGTTTAAAAATTACATCCATGAGATACGATAGAGGTAGAGAATTTTTATCAAAAAAATTTAACAAATTTTGTGAGAATAATGAGATCCGGAGATTTCTAACGGCTCCTTACTCCCCAAAACAAAATGGAGTGGTGGAAAGAAAGAATAGAACCATTCTCAATATGGTCCTAAGCATGTTGAAAAGTAAGAAAATGCCAAAGGATTTTTGGGCCGAAGCGGTTGATTGTGCAGTATATCTATTGAACCGTTTTCCGTCAAAGAGTTTAGAAAACAAGACTCCACAAGAAGCATGAAATGGGTTGAAGCCTACCGTCTCTCACCAAATGGTATTCAGAAGCATAGCGTATGTCCACGTTCCAAGCCAAAGGCGATCCAAGCTTGATGATAGAAGTGAGAAGCATGTGTTCATTAGGTACGACAAGCAGTCGAAAGGTTATAAGCTCTACAACCCAATCACAGGGAAGGTGGTAGTAAGTAGAGACGTGGAGTTCTATGAAGAAGAAGCATGGGATTAGAGCATTAAGGAAAATGACAGATATGACTTTCTTCCTATAACTGACAAAAAAGAGACGGGTGAATCAAGTGAAGAAGTCCAACAACCTCAAAGTCCAACTCCAACCCAAGACTCACCTTCAAGTTCAAGTGAAGGAGAACCAAGGACAAGAAGTTTGCAGGAGCTCTACGAGTTTTAGTGACGAGATACCCCTTCTTTGTTTTTATGCGGACTATGAACCTTTAATTTTTGAAGAGCCTATGAAAAGCAAGAAATGGAGACAAGCCATGGATGAGGAGATAAAGTCAATAGAAAAGAATGATATGTGGGAGTTAACAACCCTTTTCAAAGGCTAAAAGGCTATTGAAGTCAAAAATGGGTATACAAGGCCAAGAAAAATGCCAAAGGCGAAGCGGAGAAGTACAAGGCAAGACTTGTGGCAAAAGGTTACAAGCAGAAGCATGAGATCGACTACGAAGAGGTATTTGCTCCCGTTGCTCGTTTAGAAACTATTAGAATGATTATTGCTATTGCTGCTCAATATAGGTGGAAAATCCACCAAATAGATGTAAAGTCTGCATTTCTAAATGGACTTCTCGAAGAAGAAGTTTATGTGGAGCAAACAGAGGGATATGTTGCCCAAGGGCAAGAAGGGAATTCTCCAAGTATGATTGGTGAGCTCAAGAAGTCAATGACGAGAGAGTTCGAGATGACAGACATAGGACTTATGTCTTATTATCTTTGCATTGAGGTGAAGCAAACGGATGAAGAAATCTTCATATGTCAAGAAGGATATTCCAAGGAGATATTAAAGAAGTTCGGCATGAAGAGATGTAATCCCGTTGGCACCCCCATAGAACATAAGGCAAAGCCTTCTAAGCATGACGGAGGAGAAGCGGTAGACTCAACTTTATTCATGAGTCTCGTTGCAAGTTTACGATATTTGACATGTACAAGACCCGACATACTCTTTGCGGTTGGATTGATTAGTCGCTTCATGGAAGAGCCTACAACAAAACATCCGGAGATTACGAAGAGGATCCTCCGTTATATCAAAGGTACCCTAGACTATGGTATGTTTTATTCAACAAGTAAAGACTTCAAGCTGGTTGGATATAGCGACAGTGACTGGGCTGGAAACAAAAATGATGGAAGAAGTACAACATGATTTGTATTCTTCCTAGGTAACACTGCTTTCACATGGTCTTCAAAGAAGCAACCAATTGTTACCTTGTCCAGTTGTCAAGCGGAGTACGTAGATGTAACATTGTGTGTATGCCACGCAATTTGGCTCAGAAGTATGTTAAAGGAGCTACACATGGAGCAAGAAGATGGGACTGCGATCTATGTGGATAACAAGTCGGCAATTGACTTAGCAAAAAATCCGGTCTACCATGATCGAAGTAAGCATATCAACACTCGTTATCACTTTATTAGAGAATGCATTACAAGAAAGGATGTTCGAGTGATACATACGAGGTTCGAAGACCAAGTTGCAGATATCTTCACCAAGCCGCTCAACGAGAAAGATTTCTCAAGACAAAAAATGATGCTTGGAGTTGGTAAATCAAGTTTTAAGGAGGGTGTTGGATCGTAAACTTGATTTAGTCCAATAAAGATTGGAAATGAGATCTTGAGCCCATGATGAAGAAGCTTCTAGAATATCAAAGAATAATCATAGAAAATATCTATGTAAAATATCTATAGAAGTTTGTAGAAGATTGTAGCTAAGTATGGTAGAATATAAGAAATATCTAGAATCTAGATAAGTATGAAGGCGAAATTATCTAGAGATCCATGAAAGTATCTCGTTCTAGAATCTGACGTGGACAAGTATAAACAAGCATGTTTGCCCGCGCGTTGCTGCGGGGATGCTTTATGGATGCATAGAACATTTGTAATAATGTATATGAAGGTGCAATTGTTATCAAATGAGTTTGTTGTTGTTGCTAGCATTGTTTAGGCGGGAGGTGCTTGAAATAGTTCACTGGGCTTTTGTAGCACAATTGGCTTTTTCTAAACCATTTTGATCTATTTAAGTGAAACGCAACTCATAGTGACCATTGGTATCAACTTTTTAAAAGCTTGTGAATTCCGTTTTTTCATTTTGTATGTTAAACCATTGCAGTGAAAAAACACATTGCAGTGGAAACGACGTAGTTCATATTTGTTAAGAATCCAAGAAAATATCACACGCCAATAATGCCTTTGAAACTTTAAAATAATATTAGTTCCATTAAAACGAATAAACTATATATAACAAAAAATCAACATAGAACTTACTGAAACTGGAAAAAGCTACTGTAATACACAATTAGAAACTACTGTAATATACTTATGATACATATGAACCATTTACCTTTGCTTCTCTCTTGGGTCCAATTGGAGGTGGTTTAGGTGCGGCTTCTTTCTTAGGTTCAGTTTCGGCTGCAATTTTAGAAAATTTAGAACCTGAAAATGTAACCAAAACATTGAGTTGAACTGACCAATTCAAACAATTTGCGCCTCACAACTGAGCATTTAACGTCGGCCCATTAGGTACTCATCAGTAACTTGACTAAGCATGTATAATACATTAACTTAATTAATTATCCTCATAAGTATATTACAGTAGCTTTCACTAATGATCCTAATTAGTAATAAGTTGCATAATGCACACATTAGACCTACTAATTTAGTCAACTTTCATGAAAAATGCAACATGCGCATATTACGGAGTGTCACTGGTGCATTCAACCCTTTTTACAGTATGGAAAATTCTTAACGGAAAAAATCTTATCAGACTTGTAATTTTGAGAAAGTTAAAAAATCGATTCTTCATCACGGATATTCATTTGGGGTTTGTTACTATGTTATATGTGAGTACTTGTCTGAAACTTTAATCACATATTTCATTCAAATCCATATTTTTTCTTCTATAATAGTTAAAGAAACTTCCAAAGAACCATTGCATACAGTGTATCCTAAGACTTTACACTAAGGATCTGTCACAACAATATAATGTGGAAAAATAAATTGAGTTGTAAGAGAGGGCCAAACCTTGAACCACTGAGAAGATGTCGCAAATCTTGAAAACCCAAACGACTCAAAAGAAATCACCGTGAACACTGGTCGGCGTTAATGCCAATAATGTCGATGTATCCGCTTTGAGGTTTTTCTTAAGAATAAGTGATAATACATTTGATTAAGCCTCTTTATTTATGCCTTCAATGTCTGTTGATGATCTGCATTCATTCACAAATCACAAAAACAAATACACTATAAGTTGCTTTAATTTCTAATTTTTGGATTTATATATTAGATAACATATGTTATACATAATGCAGATATCTTAGAATCTGTACTCACAAAGTTATTACTATTTATTCGAAATTCAAGTCATTAGCCAAATTTTAGTCCAAGTTTGTGATCAAATTGTTGATATCATTACTAAGGATGATGATATTTACAGTAGGGACTAACCAACGAGGTGTTTATATTTTGCATATCTATATTGAAAAGCTAGTTGGTATGGCAGCCTATTTGTGTATAATATAGTCTTTTAAATGAGATTTAAACTCTCTGTTGCTACACCTTTAATTACCTGTCTTCTTAACTTAGTTCTACTTGCGTTTTCACATTTACCATACCATTTTGGATTTAAGTGAGGGTATGGTAAATGTGAAAAAGTATTAATCATGAATATTAAACGAACCTCATAGTATTGATAGATGTTTCAAGATAAAGCTTAACATAGTGTTCAAACATTTTAGGTGAAACCGTGTTCCATCTAGTGATCAATATGGTACCTGTATATTGAAGAACATAGTGCCGAAAAGTAGATGGCCATCCATCACTGTATATAAAATCACCACTATTCCTACACAAACCACATGTATCATCATTAGAATCGGCAACCTCCAGGCACCTGAAAAATGATTAGAAAATAAAAATGTGATTGTACCATGTTTACATGATGATCTGATTCAAAAATCATTTTCCATTTTCAAAAAGTGATTAGGTACACCTTATAAAAATAATATCAGCAATGGACCACCTATTATAATTTCAAAATAGTTATTACCTTAACCTTCTTCTCTGTTGGTTCTTGTGTTCTTTCTCCTTTTTTTTATCTTTTGCTTTTCTTGTTGACTTTTCGGTGAGCTTCTTCTTCCTTTCTCAGAGCTGTTTTGCCTTTGCAATCATGGTGTGCATGTGTGGCACTCCAATTAACAATGAACTAACCATGAACACTTATTCATACCTTTTCCTTCACGATGCTTCTGAAAAGGTGTCCGCTTCCATCCTTACACCTTCTTCCTTCTTTCTAATCTCCCAAGTTGACTAACCCCTCATTAACCATTGCAAGCGTTGAACCGCGTTCCAGCCCGTTGCTCAAAACAAATCAAATGCCTTTTCAACATTCACCTTCACAGCAAACAAAAATTTTAGAATACAATTTTAACAAAAACTATCTTTTTTAAACAACTATTTAAAACATAAGAACCTTTAGTGGGCTTCAGGGATTGCTTATTCCTTATGCACTTGCCACACGACTGTTCCCTCAGCACTCTGCATCCCCCTTGTAGAACCCAACATATCTAAAACATCGTAATATTGTATTAACTAACATATACAAAACCGAAATAAGGGGGCATTTAGAATTGCTTATTAAGACTGCTAATTCCCATCAGCAGTTCCAAAAGGCGATCCCAAATGATGGCGAAATAAATCTAAATTTTCACATGATTATTTTTACTAAAATTATGATTTGTTTTCATGCTCAAAACACACACCAAAAATATTATTTCAGCTTGGTATGCTGAAACTAAGCATCAAACAATCCACCACATGTGAGCACTATGACGCTTGGACTATCTCAGGTTTCATCGAACCGATCGTGTTCATCACAGGCTCTCACAACTTATAATACCACACTTTTAATTGCATAAAAACTGATTGAAACATAATAACCAAATTATATGGCCACATTCTTGTCTCATAAATCTTGATTGGAAAACGTAATAACCAAAAATTAACAATCAGTTATTACCAAACACAAATTTCAAAATAAAATAAGAATGAAAACAAATACCTCAAAAGGCTTACCTGCAAACATGATCAGCAAAGTAACCTGCAAAAGAAATAAAAAACCCAAATTAACGAAACCCTAATTTTAAAATAAAATAAAAGTTCTTGTAATCAAAAAACCCAAAAAGAAATCACACCATATTGTTAAAAGAAATACCTCAAACAAATCATCAATTAACTAAAACTCAACCACAATAAAGCATAAAGAGTAAAAAGAAAAAAAAAATTGAAAAAAAGTTACATACGAATAAATCGTAACTGATCAATGAAAAGATGACATAAAATTATTGTCAGCCATTGGTTTTAATGAACCTTACACAAATTACATGACCTTTGTTATTTTTTATAAGCACTTTAGTTTGTGGGAAGATGATAAGGACTTACCAACAAAGCTTGATCGGAATGGAACACACATACAGGTACATGGTTTAATTTACATGGTGATTGAGATTTTTAAGAAGCTTATTAAATTTGTTTAAGGTTAATGGTTTGATGCTGTGAGCCGTAGGTTCTGGAAAGTGAGATGATGAATGGAGTATGATTTTTGTTTTGTGGTATGAAAAAAGAGTTATATCATCAAGTTTTGTCATTAAGTTGTTATACATAACATTATGTATCTGTAACTGTATGCATACGGTCGGCTAGAGTGAACAGTAAATATTGCAACACACATAAGCCAATCATAATGTGCCACAACATTTGTTTTTGTACTACCATTTGTATAAAATTGAAATGGACCAATGACATGTTGACAACACACCATGTATCACACCATTTTGTATACACCCACCAAATGGTTATTAGTATATATTATATATAATATGTGATGGATGTAAGCATTGTAAGTATGAAGCAAAGCTTAAGCAAGCAATAAAGTAACATTGTAAAATTCTCTAAGTATTCCTCTCTTCATTAGCCTAAAAGGCTCTCGTGTTTCCAACAAGTATGAGGACAAATCCAAAAACCAATAACTATTTACAGTGACTCAAAGTGTCTAACACATTAGGCAAGTGCATGTCAACCGACTTTCCAATTGTTGGATTCCAAAGAACGGCTATCTTTGTTTCAGATTGACCTCGACTTGAATAACCGTTATAAAAGCAGAGCAAACCTTGAGAGCTACAAACTATCATTGGATTGTAAATTCGTTTAATGGACATGGGAATAATCCCGGAATGCTTCTGCTTGGGGAACGTATCATCATCCATGATCGAAGCGTACACACTTCTCCTCAACATGGTTATTCCCACCTTGACTAGCGTATCTTATTAGTAGACGATGGTGAGGCTTTTTGAGGTGGATGGCATGGCAGTCACGAATAAACTTAGAGCTACGGGTGTGAGAATTCCATGGTTTTGAAACGGATCAATGATTTGACAGGAAGCCTTTTCATGATTTCGGCTTGGATTTCAAAAGGTATGTAATCGTCTTCCATCTTGAATTCTTGATGTCGATCAATGCTTATGTTTTGAACGTAAGGGTTTTTTGTGATGCTTATTGATTTGTCATATTTATAGTATATCCTTGGCGGCTAAAACTAGTTATAATTAATAAACAATTAGCCCATTGGGCTTCTAGCTCGATTGGTTTATGGATGGGCTTCTCTATATTTAATCATAATGAGGGTTGTTTAACTTAGGGGTGTTGATCGGTTCGGTTATCGGGTTATTCGGTTAGATTAGTTCGGTTAAATTTATTTTTTTGGGTAAAGCCAAAAACCGAACCGAATCGAACTGTACCGAAAAACAATTTGAACTCGGTTCGGTTTTTTAGGTTTACCAGAATAACCCGAATTACACCATTTACTTTTTTAAAATATTTATTTTTAATATTAGAATAAAATTTTGATGGTCTTTATATGTATAAAAATATATAAAAAAATATAAATTTATATAAATTCGGTTCTTGGTCTCGTTTTCGGGTTGACCCGAATAACCCGAATTACAACATTTACTTTTTTATTATATTTTTTAAAATATTTATTTTTAAAAAATAAATATTTCAAGCTGTTTTTTTATATTAGAATAAAATTTTAAAGGTATTTTTATATATATATAAATATATATATATATATATATATATATATATATATATATATATATATAGGGTAGCGTTAAATGCAAAACCAATTTTTTGTACAGAACCACTTTGGACCAATCACAATTTAGTTAATTAGTTTTTGTTTATTTTATTCATCTTTTAATAGGAGGCTATTTTTGGTATTTTACATATGCTAGAGATAACTGAAAATATCCTACAATCAATGAGAATACGGTTTTAATTATACGTATAATCCTCATTTAATTTCTCACGTTTGAATTTTTTCAAAACCCTAATTCCAGCAAAAAAAAACTAAATTGTTATCCTCGTACTACTCAAAACATGAATGTCATTGATCAACATGATATTAGCGAAATAGGATAGTGTTCAATGTCCCGGGATGTGCAAGACGATAATGAGATTGTTATGTTATCTGAACATGAAGAAGAACATGGTAATTTTTTTTTTTTTTTTTTTTTTTTTTTGTAATGATAGTGGTTCTTATCAATTTTGTACAGTAGCATGTATGTGCAATACAATATGCATTTGTTTTATTTTTTTTAATTCTTTTTATCTGAATGAACAACATATATCTGGTTTACTGAGCGATGTAATTTTGCGTTTTCTTTATGGTTTAGTTTGTGAACAGGTATAACAACTTCGTTTTTTTATGGTTTTATGGTTTTAGGAATTTAACAAGCATGTGCATGTGTGTTATGGTTCGATTAATGTTGTTAAAGATATGTTGACAATGATTTATATATTTTTGCAGATGATTCTGATATTGATTTGTTTGGAGACGATCCTGAGTTTCAGCCTACTCCAAAAGGGACACCATATTGGATCCCAAATGTCCCGGTAGATGAAAAACCTAAGAGAGATACCTATTTTGACAGCTTTGAGGAAGCGTATAAAATGTACCTGGTCTATTCTCAGAAGGCCAGGTTCGACATACGTAAATCAGGGTTCAAACGTAAAAATGGCAAAATCACACACATGTATGTTGAATGCAACAGGGCCGGTAAACCAAGAAGGACAAAAGAAGTAAATACTCTGAAGGAAGGTGCTGAAGTAGACGGTGAAAATGATGGTAACCAAAAAAGAAAATGCAGGACTAGGTCTAAGGCTTGCAATTGTCCTGCAAATATCAGTTTAAAAAATATTCCCGGAACATAATCTTATAAGGTGTTTGATTTCTGTGACATTAGTTTATATTAGACTATTTAAGTTATGTTGGACTATTTTAAGTTCATGTATTGTTAAGTTTTCTGGTCATGTTTTATTTCTACTTTAAGTTAAAGTATCATTAACTTGTTGTGATGTTTTATATAAATAAGTACATATTTACTAGACTAACATTGATGCACCACAAATAAAACATCAATGCACAATTTTAAATCTCGTTATTTTCAGACTTATTTCATGTTTTACTAGTATTTTAATTTAAGTTATGTTAGACTATTATAAGTTCAAGAATCATTAACTTGTGCGGTCATGTTTTAGTTGTCCTTTAAGTTAAAGTATCATTAACTTGTTGTGATGTTTTATATAAACAAGTACATATTTACTAGACTAACATTGATGCACCACAAATAAAACATCAATGCACAATTTTAAATCTCGTACTTTGATGCACCATGCAGAAAACATCAATGCACAAGTACATGTTTTATATAAACAAGTACATATTCAGTAGTCTAACATTGATGCACCATGCAGAAAACATCAATGCACAACTTAACATCAAAATATGATAATTCAACTTAAGATAGTCTATAAGTTAAAGTATCATTAACTTGTTTCTCATGTTTTATTTGTTGTCTAACTTAAAGTATCACTAACTTGTTCGGTCATGTTTCATATAAACAAGTACATATTCAGTAGACTAACATTGATGCACCACGCAGAAAACATCAATGCACAACTTAACATCAAAGTATGATAATTCAACTTAATATAATTGTACAACATGAAACTTGTTACTTTCAAGGAAAAACATTCAAAAACAACTTTTTTTATGTTGCTCATATGTTCTAAACTTACCAACCACACACCTGTTAAACATCATATGAGTGACTAGAATACTAACTAGGCTGCACTTTTATAAAAGTAACATCAACCATTAGAATTCATTCCATAGACATAAGTGTCGACGATACGACACCAAAATGTCAAACATTATTTAAAACCATTCTGAAAATAACCTAATAGCAGTTGCTTTAAACAAAATAACTTCATTTTCAATTTCCCTTTAACGGCATTTTGATTGGCTTCAAACCAGCTCCTGCTCCATCCGCAATACCTGACAGTTTCTGATTAAATTTTTCCTTGACGATGTTACATTCGGACATAAGGATCTTTGCTGCGTATTTGTTCCTTAACATCAAGAGTTGCTTTTTTAGCTTACGTGTATCTCTGGCCAGGCCACAATCCCACTTATCCAATCCCATTCCCATGAACGTCTCCATTTGTCGCATCACAAAGTAACACAAATGCCTGAAACATATCAATCTTACTCATAAGTAACACAAATGCACTATCCTAAGTAACACAAATGAAATTAAAAAAAAAAATTAAAAACAAAACCTGAAACATATCAATCTTACTCATAAGTAACACAAATGCACTATCCTCAATGTTATTTACATTAAAAGAAACTTTTTTATATACAAATTTATCCACATCAAAACACCCATGTTCAAATGAAATAAAAAAAAATTTAAAAAACAAAAACCTGAAACATATCAATCTTAATCATAAGTAACACAAATGCACTATCCTCAATGTTATTTACGTTAAAAGAAACTTTTTTATATACAAATTTATCCACATCAAAACACCCATGTTCAAATGAAATAAAAAAAAAAATTTAAAAACAAAAACCTGAAACATATCAATCTTAATCATAAGTAACACAAATGCACTATCCTATTACAATTAATCTTTAGGCTTTCATACATTTAACAGATGCATTTGTGTTTCATAATCCAAAAATTAATTAATACAAGCTGTGATTATACATAAAATAAACAAAACAAGTATGGTACCTTCAATTTTTCTTCAGTTACAATCGATATTCAAAAAAAAAAAAAAAAAAAAAAGACCTTTTAATCACCTATAATGGATTTAATCAAAATTACATATAAACTATCAATCTTAATCACAATTTGACACACATGCACTATGTTAATCACAACTAACACAGCTGCATTTGTGTTTCATAATCCAAAAATTAACAAAAACTAACTTTGATTATATATAAAAGAAGCAAAACAGAAATGTTACCTTCCATGTTTTTGCAACTATTATCGATTTGAAGTTTCTGCAACTATTTCGTTTCTTAATAGTAGAGTAGGAGAAATTATTTTGGTGATTTTGTTTATAAAATGTGAGTTTTGAGATAATTATGGAGGAAAATAGGATTGCAGTCAAAGAAGTGATCATTATCTCTCTATAACTGCTCCTTGAATTTTTCAAATGGAACTACAACACAACGGTTAGAGGTTTATGGTATTTTTGGAATACCAATTCTACCATTTTTATCAATTTTCAGAGAATAAAAAAAGTTCACTATTTACATAAGGTCAAATCGCATAAAAAGGTATCCATCTTATGTCCAATTTCAATTAAAGGTACTATTCTTTTTTTTTCTCAATTTAAGGTACCCTACTTATTTTTTTTTGCAATCCTAGAAAATTAGTAGGTTTCCAGTCACTTTTGAAGTTGTATCCGGTTACCCTTAAAATTGAGTGCCACATCCATCATTTGTTAAATTAAATAACATATTCTTGCTCAAAACTTTAAACAATGCCAACCATATCACTAAACACCAAACAGGTCAACAACATTGAAAAGTGCATAACTTTAAAAAATGCAGAACTTTAAACTTAAACAAGGCGCATGTTTTTGTAATGTTAAAAAGTGCACAACTTTATATCAGATAATAGTCATTCCATTAACATGAAACTAAGAAACTACATTGTCAACATGGGCTTAAACAAAGATGGGCTTGACTGACAAACTACATTGGCTACAAAATATGCCCCAACCCTAGAAAAGACATAAAAACAATACCAAATTATCCTAACCCTACAAAACAAGAAAGGCTTTTTCAGGTGTAGTGCCTTCACCATTAACAATTGGCATAGGTTTTTTGTTCCAATTCCTTAGCACTAATCTCTGAGATACCCTTCTTGTCCTCACCCTTTCAACTTCATTAGCCTGCACATCCACTTCATCATCCTGCACATCAACTCCATCATCCTCATCACTTTGTTCTTCATTTATCACTTCAACTTCAATTAACTCACAATGTATAGGATCTGCATCTAAAATTTGTGCTACTTCAACATCTTCAAATCCTCATTCTTATGACAAACATATAAGCTAATTCTACCATCATTTTCATTCCCAAATTTCACAAATTCTTTCAAATCATCATCACACCTGAGTATGCTAATTCCTTTTGCTAAAGACTTTTTTGGTCGGTTGTAGTATATCTCAGTAACCATGGTATCAGTTGTTGTTCGAACAAATTCAAACAGGTCTTCAAATTTGAAACAACTAACTTCGATGTTATGCAAGGTGAG
Source organism: Chrysanthemum makinoi (assembly GCA_910596185.1). Lineage (NCBI taxonomy): Eukaryota > Viridiplantae > Streptophyta > Magnoliopsida > Asterales > Asteraceae > Chrysanthemum > Chrysanthemum makinoi. The sequence goes on along the minus strand of OU343224.1, from coordinate 358,213,511 downwards.
CTTTTTACCTTTTACATACGCTAATGGATTACGAGTGAAATGCCCAATGTGATAAACATCCATTGTAAGAAAAATCTTTGATGATGAAGCCTCCATCCTATAAACAAATAAGGGTTTATGATTACTAATAAGTATGAAAAAGCTAGGAGCAACAAGCTAAAAAAAAAAAAAAAAAAAAAGCTAACAAATAGGTTTCTGTCCAAAACATAAAGTATGACAAGATTTAAGTTTGGCATATTAGTTGAAATACAAGATTTAAATATCTTAAAAAACCATATATTTCATCTTGAGAATCAAAAGGTAAAATTTGAACTTACATAATTGAAGTTTATGGTTGTGGATCACTAGTGGCGGACCCCAAATCTAAACTTTACATAATCGAATTTTGATTTGGAAAAAAATGGAGTTAGGATTTTAGAACAGATTATGGGGTAGGGTTCTAAGCCAATTGGGGGTTTGACTAGGTGTGTTTTTACATTGGGGATTTGAGTTTGACTTTTGGCTATATAAGTTTGCCTAGCAATGAAAAAAAAGATAAGTCATACGTAGTATTTGTTACCGGCAACCCATTAAGTGGGTAAAAATTTCCTAGAATTGCACCCAAAAAAAAGTCGGGCACCTTAAATTGACAAAAAAAAAGAATAATACCTTTAATTGAAATTGAACTTAAGATGGGTACCTTTTTATGCAATTTGCCCTTTACATAAATGTCATCAACCATTATTGACCATTGATCAAATAATTCAAGGGTGTAGATTGATTTTAAATGGTTCTGTAAGTTTCTGTACAAAATTTTGGTTATGTATTGAACATGACACTATATATTATATATATATATATATATATATATATATATATATATATATATATATAAATATAAAATAATATAAATTTGGTTCTCGGTTCAGAATGCCAAAACCATATCTAAATCGAAAACCGATTTTTTACTTTGGTTCGGTTTTAGCAAATTCGGTTCAGTTAGAAATTCGATTCGATTTTTTCAGTTTTGTTCGGTTTTGGTTTTCAGTTTATTCGGTTATTACCCAAACCATGCTCACCCCTAGTTTAACTAGTACATTGCGATGGGTGTTCTAGCACATAATGTTTTTGTGACATGATGAAATTTTTATTTAGATTTAGTGTTTGTTTGTATAGTTTGACTGCAACCTTTCGTTTTTGATCATTTCGTGTTAAATGAACATTTCACTAATGTCAATTATAAAAGAGTAAATTACATTGTTCGTTTTATGGTTTACTTTGACTGCAACCTTTCACCTTTTTATCGAAAAAAATGCGTCGTTTATTTATCAACTGTTTGTCCTTCTCTCTAACAGACCTTAGTAACGTTTCTTAATTAAGTACTCACACGTGATACCTAGCAAGTGTATTGTAATTTTCTTTCTATTTTTTATCTTTAAATATTACAATATATAAAGTTATTTTAACTGCATTATAATGTATTTAGATTATTCTTAAAAAAAATTATTAAAAAAAAAGCCTATACACTTGCTATAAAAATAATGCTTATAATTCAATACACCCCATTAAATTACATACAATTTTCGAAACGTATTATTAAAAACGTGTAACTGCTAAAAATCATTATTGTCAATAATGATTATCAATAATGATTATTAAAAAACATATAACTGTATCTACTATATAAATACACACAAAGTATTTTATATCTCTCTCACACACATATAAAATATCAGCAATAAGACCGAGTGCAATAATTTAAAATATGTAGCTCATCGGAAATTAAAATACATAAAGTTATTGTTAAAAAAAACATATAAAAAAAAACATGTGTTCGCCATAAAAATTTAGTTACAGAGTACCTACACCGTGTATTCTTGCAGTACGATCGAGTATGTATTTCTTTTTTTTCAACCAACAAATGAGTTTTATGTATGTGATTATTGTTGGTGATTTTTTAGTGTCGTCACATATATTTTGTGTAATTTTGATTTATTTGAGATCAAAGGTTTAGAGGTTTAGCTTATAGTCGAGTTAGGAGGTGTGAAGTGCACACTCGTTCTAGCTAGCTTGATGCCGCCACTACTAAATGTGAGCAACCCCCCGCAAGAGGTTAAGCGGCAGAGCCCCTTGTTGGGGTCCCGCCTTGGTGGGCTGCAAACTATATGAATCATGGTCATATAGTATCTTAATGGATCAAGTGGTTAATACTCTTGCCTCAGGAGACAGAGGTCAAGGGTTCGATCCTCACCCCTTGCAAGGTTGGAGGTCTTTTTCTACCTTTGGTAGAACTGGAAGCAGTCTCTCTACCTTTGGTAGGGGTAAGGGTGTCTACGTCTCAACCTCCCCTATACACCGTGGAAGACGGTATTGAGACCCATAACCCATGAAAGACGGTATTGGGAGTTACTTTACTTTTATTTTTATTTTTTTTATTGATTGTAAGATTGAATCACCTCCTCGATCCAAAATTTTCCAAATGCACAGAACATCTAAAGAAGCCTTTCACCTACTTTTCTTATTATTTTGTTAAAAATCATATTTGTCTGGTATTAATTTCATAGTTTATGTCTTATGAGTTATGACATGAGAAATATCAGTCTCCAAAGGTTTATCTTAAACATAATAACAAGATTTACCATCTACAGAAAATGATCTTCGTGACAATATTGGCATCCTTTTTGGCAAAACAGAATACATGTGAATATACATAATGTTAATGGGAGGTCATATGAAGATTGAACATACAATGACTAACTTATCTCGTCTTAAGAGAGGAAATAAACCTACTGATACTGAACAAATCACGTATCCATGAATCTAGCAATTACAAAAGTTCGAAATAAACAAAACTCATTTATCTAATACGCTAACAAAAGACATAAAAATAAACCAAACGCATGTTGCATTTGTAACTAACCAATCCAAGTCAAATAGTCTTACGAATAATATAATCAAAAACTATTTTAAAGATAACAAACTTCCAAAACTCGCAAAAAATAGTTTGCAACGTTGCCATTATCTTTGTCTTTGGATTATGTTGATAAGATATTCCAATCTTAATGATCAAGCAAAAGTAGAGTTTCCATGTAGGAACTCGCAAAAAATGAATATACCTCTCCGGTGATCCAAATAGGACTGATATGTTGTGAGTTTGGTTCACATGCAAAAAGTTCAGCATTGTTGCCATCTTTTCGAATTTCAACTGCATGTTCACCACTCTTTCTAAATCCAAGCACGCGTCCTATACATGTGTGGTTAATGTTGAATATATGAGTGAAAGTCTTTGGATTACCATTCTTCATCATCCAAACATGAAAGTTGGATTCAGCACAACAAAGAGACCCCCGTAGCTTAAATATATCAAGATCCCCGGACCTGCTTGTTAAACTAATTGTGAGGTCGACTTCAGAAAATTCTTCGCTAGTCATATCCAATGCAACAATAAATGGTGCTCTATCTCCATAAGCAAGCCAATAAATAAACGTATCTATATTTATTGAGGGCTGTGTGATGTTTGTTGATTCTCGAGGCATATTCCCACGTGGACATCTCCAAACCCCTGAGCTCAATGTATAAATCTCAACTTGCCTCGGATTAATCTCAAAATGATTGGTAATCTTGACTAGCATAGGGTCAAGAGTCTCCGGACTAACCCCAAAACCAACAATAGTCCGCAAAGTCTCATCAATATCATCATCATATAATACTTTGGACACTACATCAATAGCAACTGATTTATGTATTGTAGGATTCCAAATAACAGCTCGTGTCTTGGTTCCATTATTAGCATAACTGTATAAACAAACCAAGCCTTGAGAGCTACCTACTATACGTGGTTGGGGGTGAAGTAGTTTAACGGCCATGGGAATAGTCACGGAAAGCTTCTGAAGGGGGAAAGTATAATCATCCACAATTGACACATATTTGAGATTATAAAACTTTTTGTAAATTAAAAGAAGATGATGTTGCGACTCAGTGTGGCGGATGACATGGTGATCACGAATAAACTTAGAGCTATTGATGAAAGACTTCCATGGTTTTGAAACGGATCTGAATCGTAACAATGATTTGACAGGAAGCCTTTTCACGATTTCCTCTTGGATTTCAAAAGGTATGTTGTGGTCTGCCATCTTGAGTTCTTGACTTCGATTAATGCTTAGGGTTTATAGGGTAGGATATGGTGAGGATTATTATGGTTTTTATGATTGATTATATATAGTTTAGGATACAAAACTTATAAATCGGTGAGATAGAGATTATAATTGGGCCATTGGGCTTCTGATGGTGGGTTCCATATCAGAAACAATACATGCCACTATATAGCAATGATATCTTGAAACCAAATAAAAAGTACCCAAAATCTTTTAAGAAACACATACATGATCCTATATATCTTGCCAAATGTAGTAGTCACAGGCAGAAAACATCAATCTTCCGATGACTCCCCAAATTGAATGCCACAGGACCTCGAGTTAACGTAGTCTATGATCTCATCCTAAACTTCCGATACTCCATCCATGTTAGCAAACTCTTCGTCATACAAAGCCTTTGCACATGCTTCTTAATTATACTAGAAGTACAACATAACTACAATTCCTTATAAACCAAACCACGGTTTAAGGTTGTTTTGCCTTGTCAAGAAGGCGCGACTTCTATCTATGACTGATCCAATGTTTGATTCATGTATCACATAAAGGTTAACTTAATGCAAATCTCATCAAATTAAGTAGTTTCTATATGATATGAAGCTAAAACTCGCATCCTCGTCTCCTAATCTTATTCCTTGATTTTATGAACCTGCTCAGACTAATTCCACAACTATTCTCCCATTAGAATTACGAGAATTAAATAAAATAATTGAGGCTTCATAGAAGAGTTCAACCATCAAACAAGATGCTGTGTTGCATAACAATGCTATATGACAAGGGAAAGAAAAGTAGGAAATGTGTCGATTTGTGTTATCTTTTGCTTATGTGTCCAAATCATATGGATTTGGAATATATCTGCAACTAGAGACTAGAGTGTGACAGGTCAAATGGACTCAAACTCACACAAAGTGTATTCACAGTGAACATAAGCCTCTTGTAACTCATTTATACGCATATAAACCGTTTAGGATCCTCAAAATTATGAACAAGTTAACGAACATAACTCAATCGTCTTCCCAACGTGCATTTAACGACATCAGTTGATGCACTCTGAACCTTCTAAATAAATAGGGTGAAAAAATACCTGAAATATCTGATATTCAGATTTACACAAAAACCCTAACAGTTTCAACCTAAATATAATAGAAAGGATGAATACAATACACAGATTAACCTGTAATCATACATGGTCATTCAACAGAATCACCAGCTTCTTTCACATTGATATCTCAAATAAATCATACATGCTAATTTCACCAACTCAGATTTCATACTAGTTAGTAAGATAGAGACAGAATGACACACATTCTGGATTCCATACCAAGATTAGAAAAATTAAGGAATAAAGCAAAAACAAAGAAAAGTGAAACATATAATTTTAAATGGCATTAGTGATCCATGTCAATGGTTGTCCTGCTTTTCAATAACTTTATTAAAAGGAAGAAAAAAAATAGTAACGAAAAATATCTTTCTTGAATTTCGAATAAAGATGCAAACATATACGTAGTAAAATTTCCATAAGTTTAACTAAACTGCACCATAATACATGGAGTAAACTGCAAAAATCATCCATGTGGTTTGTGTATTTTCGCAAGAATCATCCATATCTCAAACCTTCAGCATTAACCATCCCCAAGACCACAAACGTTTAGCAATAATCATCCCTGAGCACTAACGTCGTTAGTTTTACCGGTTAAGTGTTAAATAATATTTTTCCGTTAGTCCCTCCGTTAATATTTTTTGTACCGTTAGTCCTCATTTTACGTTTTAGGTCACTTTTTCGTTTTTGTCCGTTTTACTCGTTTTCGTCCGCTTTTTATCCGTTTTTATCCGTTTTTGTATGTTTTCGTTCGTCATTTTTACGTTTCGTCAGTTTTTCGTTTTAGTCCGTCATTTTTCACGTTTTCGGTAAGTTTTTTATTTTTTAGATCCGTTTTTCGTTTTTCTGTTTTTTACGTTTTTGTCGTTTTAAATTTTCGTCATTTTTATATATGTTTCATCGCTTTTTATCGGTTTTTTTTTTAGTCCGTTTTTGAGTTTTTTATCGATTTCTTCCGTTTTTTAATGTTTTTGTCATTTTTACGGTCTCATCCATTTTTACGTTTTTAGTCCATATTTTTTCGTTTTCGTCCGTCATTTTTACATTTTAGATCCGTTTTTTATGTTTTGTCGTTTTTACTTTGGTAGTTTTTAAAAGCTTTCGTCCGATTTTTTTTCGTTTTTGTCATTTTAAATCGTTTTCGATCCATTTTATATGTTTCATCTGCTTTTTATCCGTTTTTTATGTTTTAGATCCGTTTTTGAGTTTGTTTTCCGTTTTATACGATTTACGTCACGTTTTAATGTTTTTGTCCATTTTTACGGTCTCATCCATTTTTACATTTTCGTCCCATTTTTTACGTTTTAAAATCCGTCATTTTCACGTTTTAGATCCGTTTTATGTTTTAAATGGTTTTCACGCTTTAATTAGTTTTTTACGCTTTAGTCGTTTTTTAGATTTTTTTATCCGTTTAAATCGTTTTAATCCATTTTTTATATGAACATCGCTTTATCCGTTTTATGTTTTCGTCCGGTTTTTCCGTTTATCCGATTTATCCGTTTTTTTATGTTTTTGTCCATTTTTTCACGGTCTGTCCGTTTTCACGTTTTAGTAGGTTTTTATGTTTATGTCGTTTTTTTTCGGTTTCTTTCGTTTTTATATGTTTTGTCCGCTTTCTTTTCATTTTTTTATATTTTTCGTCCATATTTTTACGTAAAAAAAATGGATAGAAACATAAAAGCGTAAAAAACGGACGAATACCCATAAAAAATGGGCCGAAAAGCTTGATAAAAAGCGGCGTAAAATGAACCAACTGTCGCGGATAATAAATATAAAACGTGGGCGCAAGCAATAAACGGGCAGCAGGGCCAGCGTAAAATGACGGACAACGTGGATGAGCCGTGAAATGAACCGCTTAAAAAAATGGACGAAATAAATATAAGCGGAAAAATAAAAGACAACATAAACCGGATAGCGAGATGAAACATATAAAATGAATAACTTATTAAAACGTAAAAAGAAAGCAAATCGCGGGCGAAAAGGCAAAAAACCTTTCCTCTCGGAAGGGCAAAATTTCACAAAATCTGGCAAAACGTTAAACTTCGCGTAAAATAGCGGACGAAATATACAAAACAGATAAAACGGACAAAACGGATAAGCGGACAGCAGTAAGCGGACAAATCGTAAAAAGTAGAAAGCGTAAAATGAGGACTACTGATGCAAAAATATTAACGGATGGACTAACGGGAAAATATTATTTAACACTTAACTGGTAAAACTAACGACGTTAGTGCTCAGGGATGATTATTGCTAAACGTTTGTGGATTTGGGGATGGTTAATGCTGAAGGTTTGAGATAGGGATGATTCTTGCAAAAATACACAAACCAGGGATGATTTTTGCAGTTTACTCTAATACATGTTAAAAGCATTGATATCACCTTTCAGTTAAGCATGATATGATCTACATGTAAAGCATCAAACTTTTCATTAATTTCAGTCGCCATACTGCAACACTTTGTTAGCTCCAAAGTTTCCAATGTTGACATCGGTTCGGTCCACAATTAATACCAAAGTAGATATGAAATCTTAGTGATCAAGCAAAAGTAGTGTTTCCGTGTAGGAACTCACAAAAAATGAAGCTCGTTTTGCAGAAATACCAAAATAATCAACGCGTTGTGAGATGGGACCATAAACCAAAAGTTCAGAATCATCTTCATCTTCTAAACTACCACGCTGTGTCACTTCAATTAAAAGTTCGCCACTCTTTCTAAATCCATGTACACCTAATATTGAAGGGTCAGCTTGTATGCTGCTCTTGATGGAGTAAATCTTTTCAAATGATTTCGGATCACTATCCTCCATCATCCATACATCAAAATCTGATATTACCACCCCCATCTCATAATGAATCAAAACAAGAGACTCCTTTAACTTACACAGATCCACCATCATCTCAATGTCAAGGTCAGCGTGAAGCTTAAGTGCTAAATTATCAGGATAGCCTATTTCTGTAAATTCTTCACTTATCATATCAAATGACAAAATCAGATGAGAATCATCACTAAACCTATCCACAGCACGCCAATAGATAAACCTACCTATTGCTACCCGATTGTGTGTTAATGAAGTTGACCTTAGAGGCAGACTGGTAGATAGACTTTTCCAGACACCTAAGCTTAACCTAAAAGCCTCAACTAGCCAAGTGGTGGCCGTTATAGTGTGTAGCCACGAAATGCTAACAAGCATAGGGTCAAGAGTGTCAGGACAAACCCCGAAACAGATACTAGTATGGTACTTAGTTCTATCCAACACATTGGGCACATCAATATCAACTGACTTCCTAATAGAAGGATTCCAAATAACCGCCTTACTCGTTTCGGAATAAATTCCTATATCTGAATACAAGCAGAACAAGCCTTCAGAGCTACCAACTATTCTGTGAAGTGTTTTAATGGAAATGGGAACAGTTAGGGAAACTTTTTGTAGGGGGAAAGTATTATCATCCGCAATGGAAACATAATTGTACTGAATGTCATTTCTTACAAGTACATGTTGCGTCAGCTGAGTGCGTTGGTAATCAGCAATAAACTTGGAGCTATCAATGAGAGACTTCCATGATCTTGAAACCGATCTGAATTGAAGCAATGATTTGATAGGAAGCCTTTTCATGATTTCCTCTTGTATTTTGAGAGGTATGTTGTCCGACATTTTAAGTTGGTGTTTAAATATCTAAGATTTTGTAACAAAAGCGGACGATGGTATTATGGGAGTTAATTAATGGAACGGTCTCCTGCAACAAAACAAAACATGCAAGGAAATGAGTCAACAACTAAAATGGGCCGAGTACGTTAGCCATTAACCCAATCAACAGGCTAAAATGGGTAAATTTGGATTACGAACAAAACCAAAGATTATTCTTAAAAATAAATTACATTCGTGTGTTCATGATATAATTGAAAACTGTTGTACAGTTAGCACATAGCTAATGATGCAATCATGGCTAATCGACGTATATATGGAAATAGAACACTTATATTATTCAGTTTATTTGCTAAAAGGGCAAATTTTAGGCTAATAGAAATTAAATTTAATAAATTTCATCATATAGGAAGAAGGATTCTTTTCCCAATCACAAATCCTGTGTATTTCTCATAAGATTGGGAGTAATAAAAAAAATCAAATCGCATGTCTCTGCAATAGGTAAATGCCTCTTTTCTTCCTAAAGTTGTCAGAATTATTCTCAATAAGATATTGGTTACAATTGAAAAGATTTTATCCATAAAATTTCCATCTATCAATTGCCTAGACATAGGTAGATTCCATAACTTCTCGCGGGAAAATGATCTCACAAGGAAAAGAATCCTACATTACGAAATAACATATATAAAAACATATTCATTATCATAAACGAAAGAGATGGTCCTTCGATTCAATTTAAAATATTTTTGTTAGGTTACTCCGGAAAGTCGAGCCAAACCAACATTAATGTGACCGTTTCTAGAAGCTAAAACACTTCATAGAATAGTTGGTAACCTCGGAAATAGTTGAATATAATACATTTCATACACTAATATTTTTGTTAAACATATAACTATTCAAACATATAATTATCTAAAGAATAAGAAAGACTAATACATTTCATTAACCTGAATACCTGTGTGACACCCAAAAGATGTGCCCGGATTATGGTTCAAATGACAGATACAAAGATGCGGTGTACAGACGTTAGGGCTCAAACCAGATTGCATTTTTTTTTTTCCTCCTCTATTGTATGATGTAACTTTGACTTTTAAAGATATAAAAGCTGGGTTATCTCTGAATGGCATATTTGTGTCGTGTGCTTTTTCCTGGTACTATTATCTATTTGGCCTCAAATATGTTTTCTTTGTTACTCCATATAATTTTATGAGCATTGGTAGAACCACAAAGACTCGACAAAAAAGGAGATGTTCATGTGTGATTTGTAATTTTGATATATTTTTTCTCGCTTCTCTATGCTACAACCACTCACACATAGACACCTCATTTTTATGGATTTTGGCTATGTTTGGCGACATGTAGCAATAGTTGTAGTTGTTGCAGTAAGCAGTAGCTGTTTGTTTAGAAAACATGTTTGGTAATGTAGTTGTAGCTGTAATTATAAAGTATAAAATTACAAAAAAGGGCCTGTACACATTAAAAAAAAAATAATTTAACAAACAATACTTCTATAAAAGTGTTTGGTCACGTAATTATAACTTTTTTTTAACGGTGAGTTAGTAGTTAGTGATCCAAGCCCTCAGTGACATCCAATTGGGCAGTATGCAAGTCTCGAACCTTTCTCCTTAGGTGATAAACCCCGCTCCTGTTTCTATTTATTTCGGGCCCCTGAAGGTCCATGGTGAAGCTCGAACATGAGACCTCTCCAAGGAAACCTCCCCATGGTTACCCTTGGTGGCCAACTGAGCTAGCCCAGTTGGTTGGTCACGTAATTGTAACTGCAATAGCAAAATGTAAAATGACGTAAAAAAATATTGCACATTTTTACGAACAATATATAATAAAAACTAAAGTTGTTACTTTTAAGATAATCAATACTTCTATATCAATATCATGCATATAGACTATTGTAAGCTAGAATTAAATTTATATTTTCAAAACAAAGTATGTTCAAAAGTCTTAACAGACAGACTCGAAAATGAAACCGACAAAATCCATTTTTTATTTTGCTAACATAGAATTGATTAAAAATGCTATAATGTAAGAACATGTTAGTCATTTGGTTCACAAACGCTACTTGCACATTTTAAATGCTAGTGGAATGAGCATTACAAATAAGAGCGTTCCTAGAAAATAGAAATGCTAACAACTTGGTGCCAAACAAGCTTTTCAAATCGCTTATCGCTTCTAAATGCTTGTTTCCAAACATGACCTTATTTTTGTGGAGTCTTTGAGGTTCTAGCAATGATCTAAGTTTATATCAACCTTTTTTTTTCAAAAGCAATTTTGTTGTATTTTTTAACCATATCCATTTTCTTCACCAATATATACTTCGGCTATGGTAAAGTAGGCGTGGCGATGTGATGGTTGTTAGCAGTAGGTACAGCTATTTTGTAGCCACAACTCAACGCTCACCGCTCCGCACTTCTTAAAACATTGGAAAATGAGCTTTCCTAAAAATAGCAAAGCTCCTTTGCTCATTTGCCAAACGAACACTAAAATAAAAAAGCTCACTCACTCATTTCGTATTTTAAAAGCTTCAAAAAGCTCTGCGCCAAACATAGCCTTCATATTGAATTCTTCTTTCTTTTTCTTAAAAAGCAAACATGCACACATGTATACATTCTCACACAATCATAACAATTTTTCTTGCATCATTTAGGAATTCATGACCTTTTGGCCGAGGCCATAACCATCTGACATATATCACCTAACCAAAAGCCCATTGGTTACTCCGTATACTTTACACATGTAATTTTTGAAACATAAAGTAAAAAAATAAAAATATTGAAAGGTTGTTTGTGATTAGAAGTAATGTTTTAAAAATCGGTGTTTTAGTTGACTTGGTCAAACCATTAGTTTTTTCCTCAAAACCAACTTCCCCATGACTTACGCCTTACGGGTCACAGTTCAACCGGCCGGATCAAACCGGCTCTTAAAAAGTTTGTTAGAACCGCAAACTCTTGCACAAATGTTTATGAATGACAAATTGGTATGTTGATGAATTTCGACCACTCGCAACACACCTTATGCTCTAAACTAATAGAGGTAAAAAGTTAATCCTTGTTTAATCTTATTTATATCATACTTCATTCCGGTCGTGTCAATTGATATTGTAAGAATCTACCAATGTGTTATATGTTTAAACATGGGTTATAGCGTTACACGTTTGTAAGGAGACTAATCTCAAACACAAGTTTATACTGTATGACAATTTCTTTAAAATACTTCAGTTTAAGCACCATAGTAATTGTAGTGGTGCAATGCATCAAATTGGTTAAAATTTCAATCGTTTAATTATAAAGGATTTAGTGGAGCGAAGACAATTTGCACGAGTCATAAAGGGTGAAACATTTGGAAAAAAATGTCTCTAGATGCTAAAAGTTCAAAACATAAACCATCAATCTATGATTTTCAAATCTGTTTTTTTATCCAAAATCCAATATGTCACTGCCTAACATGATAGCAATATAAAACTTATCAATGTGAAAAAAAAAATAAAGTATATATACAGTAATAAAGAATCATGTAGCTGAAACGACGTGCATTTCAGGCAGTTGCAGATCCCTCATGGAGTTCACTTCAGAATTCCATTTCTACAATTTTCCCCATTGATTCCAGGCGGAATCAGGGGTGCAATCAGTAACGAAGAATGAATCTCGTCTTGCAGAAATACCAATATAATTAATGCGTTCTGAGTTGGGATCATAAACTGCAAGTTTAGAATCTTCCTCTTCTTCTTCCAAAGTACAACCCTTTGACACTTCAACAAAAAGTGTCAATTTAATTTTAACAAGCATAGGGTCAAGAGTGCGAGGACAAACCCCAAAACCAAGATTAGTTGTATACTTCTTCTTTCTATTAGCTAACACACTAGGCATATCAATAGCAACCGACTTCCTAATGGTAGGATTCCAGATAACAGTGGTATTGATTCCAGAATCACTTGGCTTTACATACATATCATAAATGCAAAATAGGCCTTGAGAACAACCAATTATTGCTGGTCTAACGCACATGGGAATTGTTAGGGAAATTTTCTGTTGGGGGAAAGTATCATCATCCACAATGGAAACATAATTGTACACAATGTGATCTCTTACAAGTACATGTTGCGGCAGCTGAGTGCGTTGGTAATCAGCAATAAACTTGGAGCTATCAATGTGAGACTTCCATGATTTTGAAACCGATCTGAATTGAATCAACGATTTAATAGGAAGCCTTTTCATGATTTCCTCTTGGATTTCTAAAGGTATGTTATCAGACATTTTTAAATTGGTGCTTAGATATCTCGGATTTTGTAACAAAAGGGGATGATGGTATTATGGGAGTTAATAAATGAAATGATCTCCTGCTACAAAACGAAACAACGAAACGAGTTAATTAACAACTAAATGGGTCGAGTGCATTAAAATTTATAAATCTGAATCCCGTCAACAGGTCGCTATATGTAAAGTGGAATTACGAACCAAATTAAAGATTAGTAGTAAAAGATCATCACATTATGGTGTGTAGGAAACATACAATTGGTAGCGTAATAGTATATTAAAATATTGTGTGCAATCATGACAGATCGACATTTGTTATATGTGCAGAACACTGACATTCACTTTCTTTGCTAAAGAAAAAACCAAAACCAAATGGAAAACTCTTTGGCTTTGTGAATATGTCTATCAAAAGAAACAAATATCATCCCAAGGTAGTTGAAGGTTAAAGCTACCATAAGGCAACGTATCTTACCTAGGGATTAAGTTAAGAGGACGAAAGGCAAAAAAAGGCAAGGGCATGAGTGACATTTTTTGCATATGATGGTGTCTAACACAGAAACAATATTTAGATAAAGCTTAATATTTATTATCTAACAAACATGCATACCTCAAATCTTCAATTTTATAGCTAAATATACACGATAGATAAGTTTAACAAACTCTAAAAGTTTTCTTTTGGCGGTAAAGAATATCAGCACAATGATGTAGAACGTTGATACAACGTCATTAAGAAGAGATGAGAGGGCCTCTATATTTTATACTGGAAGTGGACGCAAAGCCCCAATCTTACATTAATTGACTTACTAACATGAGGGGCAACTTTGTATGTCAAAATAATAATAAAAGTTTGACCCGATGTAACATCAGACCACATCACGCCTCTTAGCCGCTACACCAGCTACAGCAAGGGCTTAGGCTTGGGCATGATAAGGTGAAATAGCTGCTAATTAAGGCCTCGCCTGAGGGCCTAGTCACCCACGAGGGTGGAGGGCCTTTGACTACACCAATAGGGCCACTAAAAGATATTAGCATCTACATAACAAACATTTTAATGTTAATGTATGACCAGAATCTGCCCTTTAAAGCACCAAAAATTGGGTACTAGTATAATGAGTGGCCTATTGGGCACTTTAAAGCACATAGTTGATGCAATGATAACTAGACCACCACCAACGTGGCCTAAATGTTTAGGCACTTAATGTTCTCACAAAAGTTTTAGGGTTCAAACCACGCTTGGTACACATTTGGAGGTGGCTAGGGAAATGTTTGGAAAAGGTCATGTGGATACCAAGGTTAGGCCGGCCACGTACATTTGCGTCAAAGACTTGCCCTTCTCGAGTGGCATAAGCAGAAAAACCTCATCCGTTTCATTTTCTATATATGTGTCATAATAGAATGGACAGAGAATGATCCTTGTTCAGATCACATGAAGAGTCGTGATGTACGTGCACGGCCTAACTGGTATTCCAATGACCATTTCTCGAGCCATCCAAGATGTTCACCCAACGAGTTTCGAACTCGATCTGGTCTCTTCGAGAGGCTTTAAGAACACCTCACCAATAGATCACTTTATGGTTTGATATAATACATTTCATAATATTTTTTCTAAACATATAACAACTCAAACAGATAATCATCTTAATATATATATATATATATATATATATATATATAGATATATATATATATATATATATATATATATATATATATATATATATATATAGGGGAGAGTTAACGTGAGATCAATCTTAAAGTTGTAAAAATAAGATCAAGTCTAAAAAACCTTTAAAACTTTTATAAATAATAATTTTAGCAATAATACACATAAAAATAATATTTTAATACAAATGAATATTTTATCAACTAATAACCAAATGATACATGAGTTTTGATTAGTGATACACTTGATACACATTACACTAATAAATATTTCAAAACCTGATACAAATACAAAAACCTGATACACATGCAAAAACCTGATACACATTACACTTCTAATCAAAGTGTATCACCTAGGTTTCGTAAATTTTAAAAAGAAATTTATCGAAACTTTAACAATTTTAGTTGTAATTAATAAAAAATTAGATTTTGTTTTAAGAAGAGTGTTGTTTGTCCAATTTTAGTTGGATCTCATTTTAACAACTTTAAACTTGATCTTATTTGATCTAGATTCTATATATATATATATATATATATATATATATATATATATATATATATATATATATATATATATATATATATATATATATATATATATATATATATATATATATATATATACGAGGAGGTTAATAATGAGAGATCAAACTTAAAATTGTAAAAATAATATCAAGTCTAAAAAACCACTAAAACGTTTATAAATAACAATTTTAGCAATAATACACAAAAATATAATATTTTAATACAAATTAACATTTTAGAAACTAATAACCAAATGATACATGAGTTTGATTTAGTGATACACCTGATACACATTACACTAATAATTATTACAAAATCGATACACATACAAAACACGATACACATTACACTTCTAATCAAAGTGTATCACCTAGGATTCGTAAATTTTAAAAAGAAATCTATCAAAAATTTAACATTTTTAGTTGTAGCTAATAAAAAATTATTTTGTTGTAAGAAGAGTGTCACTTGTCAAGTTTTAGATTGATCTCATTTTAACAACTTTAAGTTTGATCTTATTTGATCTAGATTTTATATATATATATATATATATATATATATATATATATATATATATATATATATATATATATATATATATAAGACTAATATATTTCATTAACATGAGTACACTGTGACACCCAAAAGATGTGCTCGGATTATGGCTCAGACAGCAGAGATTGATTATGGGGGAAGATACAAACATGTGGTGTACAGAAGTTAGGGCTCAAACCAAGGGTTTCCTTTTTTTCTTTTTCTTTAAAAGTAAATTGGGTTATGCCTGAATTCCCACTGCTAACTTCATATGTCGTATAATTATTTTCTAGTACTTTCACTTTAGCTATGTTTTTCTTTTTCTAAACCTTTTCAGAAACAAGTCAATCCCAAAATAGATATTCAATTTAAACTACACACATTTTCAAGAATTCTCATTAACAACAATCTCCAACAATTAATTACCCATTAAAATCTCTTTTCACTGATTAAAATAAAAAATGGACATTTATTTAATGATATCCAAAAATAACATTGTGAACATTTAATACTGCCTTCGTCCCACATTAAATGTGTAATTTGACATTTAAAATTCTTTTTTTTTTAAACTTTGACCTTAAATATTTTTATTTGTGTTATATAACTGAATGAAGTTTTTACTTTCCAAAAATGCTTTCTGAAAAGAAAGAAGGTCCCTTTTTCCACGTAGTTCGTATATTTGATGCAAAGTATATGAATGAATTAAGTTTTAAATGTATTTTCATTGGTATAATTTTTATTAAATATTACATAACATAAACAAGAGTATTTAAGGTTAAAGTTAAAAAAGAAATATTTCAAAAGTCAAAACTGGACATTTAATATAAGATGCAGAGAGTATACAACTAAGTGAATACTAAATTATAGTTTATGGATTTGTTTTTAATGCAAAACGTTATAAATAAAAGAGATACTAAATGAGTAAAAGACCAATATGCTTTTCACAGGGATGGACTCACATGGGAGCCGGGTATGGCACAAGCAACACCTATTTTTAGGTCATGAAATGTAAACTTTTTATAAAATATGTTTTTTAGGGGCACGTGCAACCCTCAAATTTATCTAATAAGTTTTTTAACGGACAACTTTACTACTCATAATCATAAAAATATATTTGTGCAACACCCTCTCAAAAATTCTGGGTCTGTCCTTGGCCTTCCATTAAACTGCGATTCATTGTTTTCTTTATTAGATCTATAGGTTCGACACACACTCGGGTTTACCACCAATTTCCCTACAACTTTCCATCGTTGTCAACCACTGATGACACTGTCATAACTCATAAACAAAACAAAAGGCAGCAGATCGATAATTAAATAGCAGTTATAAATTTTTTTAACACATAATACAACTATAAATGCATCACTTATTTGTCACGGAAAATGCATAATTACAAAACAATTACTCGCGGAAAAATTTAGTTACACGAACATCCAACGCCGTAACACGCGACTATGATCTAGTACTTTTATAACTTATATAACCGTTTTCTAATTTATCATTACTAGCAAAGTACCTGCGCATTATAGTGGCGGGTACCTTGTGATTAGAGTTTAGGCGTCAACAAAATAACAATGACAAATTGATTAATCGAAAAAAAAATGATCCCAGTCCGACCCAGTTCACCCATTTTTATTGATTACGACTGGTCATCTCCGTTTTGTTTTTTAATTGATTTTACTGACTAGCCGAACCGATAGCGACTCTAGATTCCGGTTAAACCCGTTGGTCCGGTTTGGTTTTCAAAATCATATGTACCATCAACTTGTTAGCATATAAATTGTATAAAGCTTTGTGTGTTTATTTGTTTTAATAATGTGTATAATAACGTGTATCTTTTGTTATAAGGGTGCTTTAAAAATAACAATAATTAGTTTGTTTAACATTAAATTCTTAATTGGGTCCCTAGTAAAGCCACACACTTCTCTTGTCTTGACCATTGTGGATGCTGGCTGAATGGTTTTGATGGGGAAGTGATGTGAAAATATAGCTAGATGGTAGGTGCATTAATAGGTGAATCAGATTCTAGCCGGCATGGTTCATGTTATAGTGCAACTTGATTCTTTGGGTACAAGGTTACTATCTGGTGTGGACTTGTTGTTGCACTGATCAAGTCTGCAATATGAATGTTGTATAGGAGATATGTTTTGTTTAGCATTGTTTGATATAGGACATAGTTGTCTGATATGTGATATAGTTTAGAATTGAGTGTTGTTCTCTATTTTGAGAATGTTCAAAATAGTTTCCATGATTATAACCTTGTAAAAATATGTTGATTGGAATAATATATTTTCACCTTTGCATAAAAAAATGTTATATTCTTAATTTTAAAATTTTGAGATATGTGTTTAAATGATCTATACTCAGAGCTTTATATGTTGTATGTCTTAATTTTAAGATTTTTAATCGCATTTAATTGAGAGATGGTGTTCTCTATTATATGTAGTATAGATGAATGCCTATATGTTTTCATTGTAACCATTATCAATTTTTTTCACTAAAATTCACTTCGTATCTTGTACACATACACTTCAGAAAAATGAGTTTTTTTTTTTTTTTTTTTTTAATTTTTAACAATGTTTTGAAAAGTAGGTCTTTAATTGACTCAGTCGAGTCATTGGGTCAACGGGTTATCGGTTCAACCACCGTGTCAACCCGATCTCCTAAAAAGAATAAAGAATATTTCCAATGATAAAGTATATATATATATATATATATATATATATATATATATATATAGGGGACTTTATTTTGAGAACTTTACGTTAGAGTAGAACTGCGAGAGCTGCGAGAACTCCTCTAAACCAATGAGATTTTTAAATATTAAAATTATTAATAATCCAAAAGGGTATTATAGTAAAATGCAATTTTATATTTTATTAATTTTTTATTAAATCCGTTTTCAAATACTCCTAAATTTTTAGGATTTTTTTTTTTTTTTTTTTTTGAATTTTAAAGCTAGCATCTGCAATTTACATATATGTTATTTTTATATATTAAAAAAATAAGGTGCATGTATGTTTTCTAAATAATGTAAATTTAAATGTGTTTTTAGTATGTAATTGTTTACACTTTTCCATCAACCTAACAATACTTTTGCCCTATTTTTAAGTTTGAAACACAAATCAAAGAACATAAACCATTATAAAAGATAAACAAGATTCATATATTTAATGTTACATTTTCACTTAATTACAAGTACAAAATAAAACATGTGCAATAATGGTATATATCTTCAAAAGTCGCAAATTATCTTCATGAATGTTTGTGTTCATCCACTTCTCGGTCTTCAACGACATCGTCATTTTTATCAATCTGAAACAAGCAAGCACAAAAACAATTAAACCTCCAACAAATAAAAAACAAAAATTAATCATAACTATCATTACGCATATGCACAATCTTGTGTATATCAAACATATTTGTTCAAACATAAGTGTTTTGAAACATGCATGTTTTGAACCATAATTGTTATAAAGCATACATGTTTTATAATTGTATTAAAACTATTAGATATGAATGAAGATAAAATAAAGTCATACCAACAATTAACTACTAATAAACTATTAAACAAAAAAAAGTCAAAAACATAAATTGTTAAAAGCAAATATGTTTAATAACACAAGTGTTTTTTTTAGAACATACATGTTTTTAAAACATACATGTTGTAAAACATCCATGTTTAGAAGCATTCAAGTTATAACATAAGCAACTAACTGATTTGCCTAGAATTATCTACATTCCTTCGACGGTTAATGGTTGTAAAATTTAAATAAAGGTTTCAAGAACATGATAGCAACTTTAGAGACTAAGATGGGTAATAACCTTGCATTTGGTATAATACTTACCCATCACTCTACCACATTGACATGGGAGAAGAGATACAAGCATATAGCAAACGAGTGAATTGTTCTTCCACATGGGTATCAAGTTTACACTCTTCACAGCTTCTCAATCTTTCTCACGGACATGGTTGCTCTTTTTGCTTCCTCTGCAGTTCCTTCTCCTTCCTGTACAAGTGAAAACCAACTTTATTTCTAATTTATATAGCAAACATGGCAAAATAAGATATGTGAGTTGTAGTCATAATGTCGCTAAACACATATGGACCATTATAACATATGCCCAATCATAACTATCATTACGCATATGCACAATCTTGTGTATATCAAACATATTTTGTCTAACATAAGTGTTTTGAAACATGCATGTTTTGAACCATAATTGTTATAAAGCATACATGTTTTATAATTGTATTGAAACTATTAGATAAGAATGAAAATAAAATAAAGTCATAACAACAATTAACTACTAATAAACTATTAAACATAAAAAAGTCAAAAACATAAATTGTTAAAAGCAAATATGTTTAATAACACAAGTGTTTTTTTAGAACATACATGTTTTTAAAACATACATGTTGTAAAACATACATGTTTAGAAGCATTCAAGTTTTAACATAAGCAACTAACTGATTTGCCTAGAATTATCTACATTCCTTCGACGGTTAATGGTTGTAAAATTTAAATAAAGGTTTCAAGAACATGATAGCAACTTTTAGAGACTAAAGATGGGTAATAACCTTGCATTTGGTATAATACTTACCCATCAGCTCTACCACATTGACATGGTAGAGAGTTACAAGCATATAACGACCGAGGGAATATTTGTTCTTCCACATGGGTATCAAGTTTACACTCTTCTACGCTTCTCAATCTTTCGGACATGGTTGCTCTTTTGGCTTCCTCTGCGGTTCCTTCTCCTTCCTGTACAAGTGAAAACCAAGTTTATTTCTAATTTATATAGCAAACACGGCAAAATAAGATATGTGAGTTGTAGTCATTATGTCGCTAAACACATATGGACCATTATAACATATGCCACGCCTTAAGAACATACTTGCAGCTTAAATTTTCAAAAAAGATGAAAAATATAATGTTATCAAATTCATTCTGTAAACAAAAACAGAAAGATAAAATCAATTCAATTATACGAGCTACATTAAAAAATCAATTCAATTATACGAGCTACATTAAAAAATTAATTCAATAGATAAGGAGCTACTTTAAACGAAACATCCATTGTAGGATTTAGATAAGGAGCTACATTAAAAAAATCACTAATCAAGTAAAATCATACCATTAAATCATAGCATTTAACGAAACAATATCTTTCATTCTTGACTCATAGCGTCCACAGTTTTACAATCATCCCTGAATATCCGATCTACAGTTCACAAATGAAAAAACAAAATGTGAGAATCAGACTAAGTACTCACTCTATTCCCAAGCAAGAGAGTTGAATATTGATTTTTATGTCAACCCCCTAACCTTCCAACTAGTAAACTGATTTGAATTTTTTCTCAAATTTAGTGCAAACATCATCCAACCTACATAACTTGTTATTTGTGTTCAATCAAATCAGCAACTATGTATTAAACATCTTGAAAGGAATTACATGCTCTGTTTACGGTGTAAATCAATTCAATAAATTGATGAGTACTTTAAATGGATGTTTTAAAAGAGCGTCTGAGATCTGAAAAAAGAGCGGCTCTCAGTCACGGATTTTGGAAACTGAAAAAAAAGCGACTCAGATCACGGGAAATATGGAGAGAAGATCCGATTTATGGGGAGTTAGCGAGAAGAAGTTTTGGGAAGGAGGTAGTTTTTTAGGTTTAAAACAATCAGTTACTCTGTAATATTTGTGGAGATGGAATTTTAAAAAAAGTATAATTGTGATATCCCTTAATTACCCTTATCCTAGTTACACCATCCTTATCTTTTAGTTATTTACATAATTGGCACAGGTCATCTCATCCATTGATGAAATGATCTAACGGTTAAATGAGGTTCTCGCGGTTCTACGCACCGAGTTCATAATAAAAGATACACTATATATATATATATATATAGTGTATCTTTATTAAGAACTCTGATTATCTGAAAAATGCGAGAATAGACCAATCATAATTTGGTAAAGTATTTTTTTTAAATGAATATACTTAATTTGCAGGGGCATTAAGGGTAATTAACATCTACACATCTTCATAATTCAAAATTTTGCTAAAATCATGCCAAAGATACGGTTTTTCATTTTACAAGTCAGTTAGGGTTTCAACCCATAATTTGATCGACCTCATCTATCTCCCATTTGCAGCCGCCTAGCTCCTTTTAGGCCATCCTCCGGCCACATCGCCACACCACCACCGCCGCTATTGAAGACGAGGTTCGTATAGATCGAGTTTAGGGTTGTTGTGAACGACTAGATCGTGGTTGATTAGTGTTTTTGGTTCGTGTAAGATCGTGGGTTCAACTCCATCGCCATCTCTTTCATCTCATCTCTTTTCTTTTTCTATGGGTATGTCGAACCTAAGCTCATTTTTATTATCTATTGACTTTTTTTTTACTGATTGCAAATCGGTCTGTACAAGTTTTCGTGGTATAAAGATGAACAAAAACCGTTTTAGGTTAAATTCGTGTGGTGTGTAACAGATTAGAATGACTTAGTAATGATTTCGTGCGGTGAACTTTGGTTAAAATGGTGTTTTGATTTTATTTTGTAACCAGATTTCCGTGTGGTAAAATTTCTAATTGGCGTTAAGGGTATGTTTGTTCTTAAGTTGCCTATATCATGTACGTTAAAGGATATTAGTATTCAGGAAGTGAAAACCAATGTAGCGATTAGCATATCACCATATTTTAAGTCGCCATTTACTAAGACACTTTTACTTCAAGTTCATAGCTCTTTGTCTCTTTGACATTCTTAATATCTTGTTTAATTCTTAATCATGCGTTGTTTTGCATTTTGAACTGGTGATTGCTCTTGTCTATCCTTTGTAAGTATCGGCTTTTGCTAAATGTGTTTCAGTTAATGCAACATAATATTAACCTTTTTAATGAAGTTTTTGATGGCTTGTTTTGTTTTACCAGATATGCTTCAATCAAGGCCATAAAGACTAGGTCTCAAGCAGATGACCAACAATGGCTGACTTATTGGGTTCTCTACTCATTAATCACTCTATTTGAGCTTACATTTTCAAAGCTTCTTGAATGGTAACCAATAGAGATGTTCTAAAAGATTCATAGTTAAATAACCAACGATGCTTCAATGCGTGAACGGTTAATTTTTAAGTAATTTGTGAGAATTGTCCATATTTCAGGTTCCCAATATGGCCATATGCTAAGCTGTTTGCTACATGTTGGTTAGTACTGACTTATTTCAATGGAGCTGCTTACATTTATAAGCATTTCATTAGACCATTTTACAGAAATCCGCAAGTTCGTTTATGGTATATACCGCGTAAGAAAAGTATTTTCAAGAAACCAGATGATGTTTTGACCGCTGCAGAGAAATATATCGCGGAAAATGGACCAGAAGAGTTTGAAAGGAGGGTGAGTTTACCTTCCAATTCCTCGTGTTTTAACGTACATGTCAATAAGGTTATGTCTTTTAAAAAGTATATTAAGGTTATGTCTTTTAACGTACATGATATAGGCAACTTGCTCATCTTATACAGGGGTGTTAATAGCAAAAGCCGATACTTGCTCATCTTTTTAGCATTGCATGATATAGCAAAAGCCGATACTTGCTCATCTTATACATGAAAGGCTTATAAGCAGGGGTGTTAATATTCAAGTTGAACTTGCTCATCTTATACATGAAAAAAATTATATATGTTTTGCATATATAAAAAAATTTGTCTCATGTTTATTTGTGTTTGTTAGTTTAAGCTTGCCCATGTGTGTTATGTTATCTTGAGTTTTATTTTAAAAGTATTTAATCTAGGATATTATTTTTTCTAGGCGTGACGTTCTTTGAAGGCGTGCACACATGGTGGGGGTACATATATGTTCTTGGAAGGCGTGCATGTATGTTTTTGGAAGATATGCGCACATGTTCAAAATAATACGATGAGAAACTTCAAACACATATGTTTTGTGCACATATGTCCGTTTATGTTAATTATTGTTAGTGCACAAGTGTAAAGATAAATTATATTCATGTATTTATTCTTATTATAAATTTGAATTTTAATTGTATTTCAATCTATATCGAGTTTTGCGTTTAACATTATGTTTTTTGTTGTTATAAATTTGCATGATTTAAAAACACACATGCACCTTTTCATATGAAAAACATGTATGTTGAAAAAACTATTCCAAAAACCAAAATAATAAAATTAATTCATAAAAACATATATGTACTAAATCAGTTTTAAAACATGCATGTTCTGAAAAAACGCAAAAAAAAAAATAATAATAATAATAATAATATAAAATTGACTTTTAC
Source organism: Chrysanthemum makinoi (assembly GCA_910596185.1). Classification (NCBI taxonomy): domain Eukaryota; kingdom Viridiplantae; phylum Streptophyta; class Magnoliopsida; order Asterales; family Asteraceae; genus Chrysanthemum; species Chrysanthemum makinoi. Next base: position 358,189,367 of record OU343224.1, on the reverse strand, counting down.
TATTATACCTTTTTGGATTAAATAAAAAAGTTTAATAATTCAAAAATGCTATGTAGCATTGATATGTTGCACAATATGCATTAATAGGAGTACATAGGGGGTTCTCGCAGTTCTCGCACTTAACAAGGTTCTCAATATGCATTAATAGGAGTATATAGGCTCCGGTTCCATTGAGAAGGTTTTTATTTTGAGAAGATTGAGAAATCTTTTTTAAGCAAATTGATTCATGTTTTTGATTCACAAATCATTGTTAAAATCGAGTTATGATGATGATTCATTAAATTTGTATAGATGATTCAGTATTCTACATATATTGCAAAATTGAGAGATTTTTAACATTGATTCAAATTTTTTTTACACATTTTGAATTTTAATCACATTAAAATGAGTTTTACGCTTGAAAAACATGAATCAAAGTTAAAAATATATCGTTTTTGAAAACCTTCTCAATCTTCTCAAAATAAAAACCTTCTCAATCGATCCGGATTCTATATATATATATATATATATATATATATATATATATAAATCATGAGTATTCCATATATTGAGCCTAAAAACCATTTGGTAACAAATATAACATGTAAAAATAAAATTAAGTCGCAAATATGTATGATTAACTTGCTTTATTTGTAAAAAAACATGAAAAAAAAACAAACCGGGTCGGGTCTCGAGAACCGGGTTGACCCGGTAAACGCTTCAAACCCTAATGTGTCTAATTTGGATTTCAAAAATGAAAAAAAACGTTTAATTTGACGGTTTTTGGCGAAACCAGTTCAACCAGTCGGATCGAACCGCGTTTCAAAACATTGGTTATAACCGCAAATAATGAAGAATGAAACAAATTTGTACATTGATGAATGGCTATCACTCGCAACACATCATACGCTCTAAACCAATACAGATAAAAAAAAGTTAATCCTTGTTTCTTATTAATATCATACTTCATTTGCATTGTTGGTCACGAATTCTATTCCAATTAAAAGATTTTTTAAATGAGGATCTTTTTTAGGGGGAAAAATGGACCATCCCGGCAAATATATAAATGAGGATCTTGTATACGATTGTTTTTATCTTTGTAAGATTGTTAAGATGATCGGAATCAGATTTAAAATTGTTTTGGTAATCCGTTAGACGAAACAAACGAACACAATTAACAAACAAATCGAAAGCTTTATTCAAGATTACTAAACTAAATATAAAACAATATTCAAATGTGTGAAAATACTACAACCTCAGCATTTATGTGTGAAAATACTACAAATGCTATATAAAAGAAGACCATGTCATTAACAACTGTGGAATTATGTTTTCAAAATAAGTTACAAAATCAGACATCAAACTTTTTATCATTTTTTAAGGGTGAGCGTAAATACGGATTAACTTTCAACGGTTTTGATTCGGTTAAATATAGAAAACTAACCAAATGTTAACTTACATCCGCATCCTCTACAAAATATTACAGTTCTCTTTTTATCCGATTTGGCCTTGCATGTTTGGAATAAAAATCTTTTTATAAATATTCTAAAAAGGAAGCAGGGCAACTATCAGAAAATGTAGACTGCACTAGTTTTAGATGCTTCTTAGGTGGTTCAAGTCTGCTTAGGCTAAGTTTCAATTTTTAAGGTCAACGTAAAACTTGGTAGTTTGTCCTGTGAATTACCATGTCTGCCAATGGATGGGCGGTAAAGGTGGTAACTTTGACATATTTGACCCAGAGACTTTTTTTTGGGCCAAATTTTAAAATATCTATGAATATAATACAATTATGCTTTAGTCAACTTGCAACTTGTTTGACATGTTCCCCTTTTAGCTATCTTTTTTGGGTCGTTTGAGATAGAACACAACACAAAAATTAACACAAGTAACGGGTCAAAATAGGAAAACTGCAATCAAGGTATAGATTATAACGAGTCTATTTCTCAGGTGCTTAATGCAGTAATAAAATCCTTTCTAATAAGTCAGAGTTAAAACGGAAACATGTAGAGCAAAGCTTCATTAATTTGGATTTTCATCTTCAAAGCTTCATTAATTTGTGATTTCCGGGATACAGGTTACAGTTAGATTGATGGATTGCAGGTAGGACAAAGGATGTCAACCAATACACTACACTGGTATTGGTGCTTTAGATATGAGAAATTGCAAATATAGCGATAAGAAATAGGAGTTAAAGGATTAAACAATATATCTCAGTCTAGGATTTGTTCGAGTTAACTATAACAGGCCTTTAGGGTAGCGAAACCATATGTGCTCTACCAAACCTAGGTTGTGGAAATCCAATAAAGGACACTTGTGTGTAGTGACGGATCCGAATATTTTTATATCGGGGGTAGAGGTGCTAATATCAGCACATTTACTTATGAACGAGTCGTTTTGGTTATGTATTTTGTCTCTAAGTGGTCCATAGATGAAATGGAAATAAAAAACATAGCTAAAAGTAAACCATAAAAATATTTTTGGGCTATCAAAAAAGAACTTTACATACTTTCACTGAAAATGCGATTTTCTAAGTATTTCCGAGATTGATTGAGTCATCATGAAACATTTTGGTATAAAATCTCATCTTTTTTTTGTAAGTGGCTAAGTCCTCAAACTTCATATTACTACCAATTACATCCCTCAAATTTATACTTTTTATTTTATATTAGAGGAACCAATACGCATTTTTAAACTTCAAGGACCAACTCAACCACGGAATACCCTAAGAACTCGCCGTATTTTTGGTGACAGTATATAACGATTTTTTTTAAAACTAGTTAGATACCCGCGCACAGCGACAGCAAGAAATATAGTTATATTATAAATATAGTAAATAAATTGCTAGCTCAACTCTCTCCTTAATTCCCTACCGCTTAGTGCATTCCTTTCACATCACTCCGAATGTATATGTGTTTGCTTGGATTTCCCGTAGCTTTTTCGTGACGTCATTATTCTCACATATAGAAATACCCTCGCAAACTCTTACCCGTCAAATATTCCCCAAAAAGTATATGATTTTGATGAACCAAGATTATATTGATTGAAAGAAATAAATGTTAAAGTTGTAAAAATTTGAATCAAAGTAAAATAAACCCACTAAAAATGTAAAAACTAAAAACTCATAAAAACATATCAAAATGGATGTTGATTAAAGAGCACAAAATATTAGAAAATATGATGAAATTAGATTATAAAAAAATAAATAGATAAAAATATATTTCAATTTAAAAATAAAGGTGATTTTTTTAGTTGAGAAGTAACTCATGTCACTCTATGATTGTAGCTCATTATCTTAATTTTTTGTAGAGCACACAACTTAAATACTTTATATAATAGTATAGATAACCAAATATCTTATACATAATTTATATTATATTTAAAATAGTACACTCTGTATTTTTTACTTACAAAATTTACAAAAGATTTAATTCTTTTGAGCAATATTTCAGATCAACTCGACTCGATTGGTACCAAATAGGTTTTGACCCATTAACTAACCCGCATGATCCGCCCATCTATCCACCTCTAATAACAACATATTGCTAAAAGACATAAATAGATTGCCGTCACAAAGTATTACCTGATATTATAGGACTACAGCGCCGATAACTGAATGGACTTGACATAACAGGAGTCCCTGAGGCACTCCCATGCCTAAATAGAGGCAAATTTAGCTTATGAAAGAACCGTGGCATGCACTTACCAACACAAGATAATGCACATGCCAATAAGCACAAAGAAACCACCAAAACCGCAAAAAGGTAACGGACTGCATCTCAACCTGAAACAATTTGTAATTATGTACCGGAGCTTTGGTTGAAATTACTTTTCCGGCCTCCAAAAGAGCAACCCCACTTGTCCATGTAATGCAGAAAACATATACACATACAATAACAGGTCATCATACACAACATAACCAAACAATACACCAACACACATTGCCAATACACATACACATACCTTATAGAACTTTGGTTCAGTTCACGTTGTATGGGGCGGGGCGGTTGTTTATGCTAAACCAAACCAAAACTACCAATGATCGGTTTTCCAATTTACACATATAATAACCTAAAATAAAAGATTATAACCATAACTACAAGATAAGAAGTTTGCATATAAGCTCAACACCAGCTTAACACAATATCACCCTTTCTATATCCCAAAAATGTAAAACGCAGCAAGAACAAGTAAATTTGACCATCAAAATTAATAAATTCACTTGCACCCAGCTAACGATTAAGGCCTGTTTGGTTCGCAGAACGAATGCAAGTTTCACCATCTCAGATTTTACTCTACTTACTAAGATGGAGTGTGATTAACACACATTCTCGATTTCATACTACTTAAATTACGGCAATTAAAGAAATAAACCAGAACCCAAAAAATGTGAATTACTTATCCGTGTCTATTCAATAACTTCAACTAATACAAAGAAAACAAATCGTAATGAAACATATCTTTCTATAATTTTGAATAAAGATGCAAAAATATAAATTTTGCATAACGTAAACTAACCTGCACCATAATACATGCTAGAAACATTGATATCACCTCTGAGTTAAGCATGTAAATACATGTAATACATCTAACTTTTCATTAACTTCAATCACCACACTGCAACACTTTGTTAGCTCCAAAGTTTCAAATGTTGACATGATCTTTTCCCCAATTCAAGTCGAACTAGACACGCAATCTTAATGATCAAGCAAAAGTAGTGTTTCCGTGTAGGCACTTGCATAAAATGAAGATACTTTTGCAGAAATCCCAGTATAATCAAAGTGGTCTAACTTGGGATCATAAACGGAAAGTTCAGAATCTTCTTCTTCTGTTCTCACTGCAACTAAAGGTTTACCAATCTTTCTGAATCCAAATACACTTACTATTCCATTAGGTTTATTATTCTTGATGGTGTATAATTTTATAAATGATTTCGGATCACCATTTTCCATCATCCATACATGACATATTTGTGGTGCATCCATAGCAACTATATGCTCAAGCATAACAAGAGACCCATTAAACTTACGTAAATGTAAGTCATCATAAGGGCTATTATAGTTTAGTGTTAAATTATCAGGAAGGTGTATGTCTGTAAATTCTTCACTTATCATATCAAATGATATAATCAGATATAAACGACTAATCCTATCAAAAGCAAGCCAATAAATAAACCTATCTATCACTACCTGTACCCGGTCATAACCTTGGTATAACACAACTGCACTTCGAGGGAGATTGATAGATAGTCTTTTCCAAGCCCAAGAGCTTAATCTAAATACCTCAACACGCCAAGTAGTGTCAGTAAAAGTGTTAAATTCCCCATGAGTATGACCAGTTTCGATTGAAATGTTAACAAGCATAGGGTCAAGAGTGTGAGGACAAACCCCAAAACCAAGCATAGTAGTATACTTATCATCTCTATCTAACACATTAGACACATCAATTGTAACCGACTTCCGAATGGTAGGATTCCAAATGGCAGCTGTTTTCTTTACAGAATCACTTGGCTTTTCAAAATAATCATAAAAGCAAAATAGACCTTTTGAGCAACCAGCTATAGCTGGTGTGTTGAACGTTTTAATGAACATGGGAGCGGGTAGGTAAACTTTTTGACGGGGAAATGTGTCATCATCTGCAACAGAAACATAATTGTGCTCAAAATCAACTTTTACAAGTATATTCTGTTGCAGCTCAGTGTGTTGGTAAGCAGCGATAAATTTAGAGCTATCTATGAGAGATTTCCATGTTTTTGAAACCGATCTGAACTGAAGCAATGATTTGACAGGAAGCCTTTTCATGATTTCCCCTTGGATATCAAAAGGTATGTTATCCGACATTATTGATTTTTGGGACTTTGTAACCAAAGAGGTTCTGCAAAGATTACAAAACAATGAAACGGGTCAAATTATAAGTATAAAACAAAGGGGGTGTTTACATTCTCAATAATCCACATTTGGGTAGCTTATGCTTAACAGCTTATTTCCCCCCTAATAAGTATAAGATCATAGGAATAAGCTTAGCCAAACACCTTCAAAAAAACTATTAAGCCCCTCAAATAAGCTTACCCAAACACCCCCTAAATTTAAAATCTTGATAACATACAATCTATACCCAAAAACCCATATTGAAATTTTTTTCACATAACAGATTCAAACATAACAAATAAAAGAAACCCAAAACACACAAACATCAAACAATCAACACCCATTATGTATAACCTACAGAAAAAGCCATTTCTTCTTCGAATTCATAGTTAACCATAAAGAGAAAACCTTACCTTTTGCCGGAGGTGGAGATGGTGGAGGTGGTGGATGGGTTTTGGTGAAATCTTGAAATGAAAAGAAGTAGATCGACTTTTTTTTGTCTTTGTCTGCCTTAAAAAAATAATAAATAAATAAAAAGAAAAAAAAAAATGTTTTGTAATTTCTTTTGTTAAAGAATAAAATATGAATTTTTTATTTTGTAAAGAATTTGATGGAAACATTTAATCTGAATATTTTTTTTATTTTGTAAAAAACATTTTGTTAATAATAAGAGTGCTTAATTTTAACTAAACGCATCTTTAGCGTTTAAAGAAATAAAAAATCAAAGTCAATAAATCAAGACGGATATTAGGTAATGTCGGAGCAACGTTAGCTCTACAAAGAGAAGATTTTAGAAGAGGGGTGTTTGGTATTGCTAAATATTTTTTTGATAGGAGGTTATTTGCACACTTTTATATTTGATTGAGACACTTCAAAATAAATGTCCCAATCAATTTATGAGTATCAATCACTTTTTTTTATCTACTTATTGTATAAAGAAGGCCTTTAAAATACTATAGCCTCTTAAAAAAAATGACACGTCAGCGGTAAATAGTTAGACACTATTAAAGCTTTGGTAAAGATGAAGTATGTGTTGAGGTTATGAAACATGATGAAATAAATAACATGTATGACACCACAGAAGACACGTCGGAAGACTTAGAATATAATAGCAATTAATTAACTGAAAATATAAACGCGTAACATACCTATTGCAATTTGTTAGTTCTCTTGAACAAAGATGATGAAGTGGTTTAAAGAGTTGTCCCTTACCGTTTTACAACTCAAACCAAATTGGTGTAAGAATAATGTCTTACCACCACAGTTTTGTACACACGAATTAACCACGAATCAAGAGATTGGTAGATCTAACACAAACCCTTTGTTTTATAAGAAAAACAAAACCAAAACCCTTTGGAGGAGGGTTCGGCCGTGTATGCAAGAGAGAGAGGGATGAGAGATCTAGGGTTAATTCAATGCACAAAAGTTAACCCTAAATATTCACCCTAGGTTTGATTATATAGTGAATGAAAATCTTAGGGAACAAGTTAGGGTTTAGGGTTGTAAAACCCCCCTATGGCCGGCCATGATCAAGCCCAAAGGACACCCAAATATTTTCCATTTTAAGATTTTTCACTACTAGTCCTTCTCTTTACATTTAATTGTCGTTAGTCATTTCTCGTTAAATACTTAACGATCGTAGTCGGGTTTTGTGTAATAATTAATCGTAATCATTTTTCATTAATAATAAATTTAATTCTCATTCGCTAATGTGTGCAATCCCGTGATCACGGGTTCGACTCCGGACATGCACGGTTTTATAAATATATACATATTCCAACAGCTCCCACTTGGATATGTTTACAAAAACGTGTAATGACATTGGTTAGTGTTTAGCAACACGCCAATGCCCCCGGTACAACTCGTGTATGGTTTTCTGGAGAAAAACCGCTTTGATGATTCATCATCATATTCATCGTTTTGTTTCTAATACCATGTTAATAAGAATATAGATCTAACTCATTTCTTAATTAACTATTCTGTTTCTCGCTTTATAAGATTGATCAAGATTACCAATTATTCTGAACATATTCCAGAAGACCTTGGGCATGGCCATGGAAATATCTTGACAACCCTAAAAGGGGCCCAATAGTATTATACTTCAAAATAAATTTGAAGGAAACAAATGTCATTTTGACTCTGATGAATTCATAAATTTCGCGATACTTCTGAAAACAACCCTTATAACTACTAGTTACGTATAGCGTTAGATTATTTCACAGAAATGCACTACATCCATAACATTTCTCTGGTATCTCAAGTCAGAGGATAAATATTCATGATGTACTTAATGACTAAGATCAATAAAGTACCATCATGTGTTCTGGATAAATACTATACTCAATCCATTGAATATCATCTGAAATTAGTCATGCTACGCATCAATCTATACTACCTTATAATGTATTTAGGACTTTCTAATAAAGGAAGTCTTAATTTTTTAAGCCTGTATCTTACTAAATTCATAAAATTAAATTTTACACTATAATAATTGCATTATAATGCACACTAATGATACATTAAATTTTAGTATTAAAATGGATGTCACAAACTTACAATAATACAAATTTATAGTTGTAATTTTTTTCATAAACATTCAAGTTATACAAAGGTCAAATGAGTATAAGTATGAATATCTATATTTGTATTGATATATTTTACGGAAATTCAAATACGTATCTACTTTTTTCGAACTATCAAATGGGTAAACCGTCAAATAGTAACTCTTATTGCATACCGCTTAAAGATCAAGGTACGAGAAAAATTGACATGTTAGATACTGCCGCTGCTTTGCGCGGGTACTATACTAGTATACTTTCAAGTATTCTAACTAATACTCAGATTTATCTTAATTCAATATCATTCTCATTTTATTGATCGACAACGGACTATTTAGAATAACTTAAGTTATTCAAGGATTTAAACATGAAAATATAAGATAACATCATATTAAATGAATAATAAACATAACAAAATACTTTATTTCATTTGAATAATAATGTTTACAATATCCTTTATCTAAAATACTTAGTCACAGATGGGCATGAAACTACTAGCTAAGCGAAGTCCAAACTTATCAGACAAATGATTAAGTTTTTCACCAGGTAAGGCCTTCGTCAAAGGATCTGCTAGGTTATCATTTGTGTGAACTTTGAGTAACTCAATTTCACCTATCTCGACTTGTTCTCGAACATAGTGATTGATAACGCTCAAAATGAACGTGTTTTTAGTAGCGTTATTGTTGGTTTTTTGTATGATAATAGGCTATATTTACTCATAACTGTTGCAAAAGTGTAGAAGATGCGTATTTTGTATGTGTATGTAGCCAGGTATCACAAAAGACAAAGAAATGAAGTTTTCATTAACGTTTAGAGAATTCCCGAGGAAGGAAGTCGAGTAAGGAAGCTCTTGGACTCAATGACTAGGAAGCGCAAAGATTTCTAAGTATCTACAACAAGTTAAGATCAAGTTTCGTCTTGGAAATCATCAACGAAAATAAAGAAAAAGGCGCAAATCAAGAAGAGTCAACAAAAGTCAAAACTAGGGGTACAAGAGGCGCCCAACCGTTCGGTTGGAGCCCACAACCGATCCGGTTGGGCGAAGTGAAGAAGGCACAACCGATCCGGTTGCGTGAACTGGAGTTACACAAATTTGCATTTAATGTTGCCTTAACTCCTCATAATCATTGGAGGCCAATCGTTTTCTGTTATTTACTTGTAGAGAACGTTTTTGGCCAGTTAGTTATGTCTCTTTGGCTATATAATGAACCTAGACTTAGTATTCTAGGTGTGACACAAAAACTAAAGTGTAATAGTTTACACAAAAACTATTACCAACCATTTTATTCATCCCAAAAGTTTAGTTATCACTGTAAAACGTCCAGGAGGTTGGAGAGACTCATTCTCATCCATTGTTTTGATCATTCGGAGTTATACGGTTAAGCTAGGTGATTGGAGGCATGTGGTTGCTATAATCCACGAATTCTAGTTCTTGTAATCCCAGAAGTTTAGGTATTCTATTAAACTTGTTATGTATTTCTATTCTTTTGAGTTATTGGAATTACTTTGTTATTACTTGTGTTTTGTTATAATTATCATGAAGTAGTTCTTGAATATACTTGTGTGTAAGGATGTAGGAAATCATACTAGTGTTCTCATATGTGATGCATGTATAAATTGTTTAAATAAGTTTGTTGGAAAAATACTAGTCTTGTTTGATTTTTCGGTAAAACATGTATTAAGAAAAAGGACCGAAAGGATTTCTCTTGTGTTTTATTCCAAAAAGTTAAGTGACAAACTAGTATGGGGATATGGTGATTGACAACCACCATATTTACTTATTGAAACAAGACTAGAAACATTTTCATCACGAAAGGTCGAAAGATTCGTAGGAACGAGTTTAATAAGAACATTTTACAAACAAATGGATTTTCTAAAGGATAATCATTAGGATAAGGACCGAAAGGATTACCTATATGTTATTGTTCTTAAAATGATTTTACAAACATAAACCATGGGTTGGAAATCATTTGCTTATGATTTGTGCATCACATCAAGAGTTTACACCAAGCCTTCATGAACACTTACTATGATTGCCTATAGACTACACACAAGTATATATTTCTTTATATTGAATTTCACTTAAACCATCATTTTTGAAGAGAGCCTTGACAAAGCTTTCTTGTTATCAATCTTTTAAAACGATTTCAAAAGCAAAATCCCTTGGGACGATCTCGACTTACCCACCTTTGCTATCGCGAACGAGTATACTTGCTCGTATGTGTTTATAGTAATAATCGGATAAATTCGTGTTTATAAATTTTTAAAACTTGCACACGGTAAGCACATCAAGTTTTTTTGCGCCGCTGCCGGAGATTTTGGATTTTTAAGTAATTTGATTTTGTTTAGATCTGTAAAATTGATAAATTTAAAATTGAATTTCATCAAGAGAAAAAAAAATTGGTTTAGAGGCTAACCGAATCGGTTGCGCGAGCAACCGAACCGGTTAGTGCTCTCGGTAAAATTTTTGTTTATGATTTTTATAGTTTTGCTTTATCTAGTGTTTTGTGTTATAGTTTTTAGTTTAATTCTTGTCATTTCTTATTTTTTATAGATTGCCTTATAGATTGTTATGCTCTTCTTAGTAATTTTTAGATTTTTGATATTTTAATCATTTTTATTTTTATTTACTATTTAGTTAATATTGTCTTAATTGCAGTTATTACATTAGTTAATTTTCAGTTTTTATGGGTTAATAGTTTTAATGAGTAGTTAAGTAGATTAGTTAATACTAGTAGGGTACCCGCGCATTGCAGTGGCGGGTACCTTGAAATAAATTTTTTTGATGAGTAATGTAATTTAGTTGATTAAGTTCTTTTTAACAATATATTTACGGATATCAAGAATTTCGTATAGCCCGTGCCCGTTCGGGCTCGAACCCATTGGCCCGTGTCTGCCTGGCTCGAGCCCGTTTTGTCCGCGCCCGTTCGGGCTCAAGCCCATTTGGCCTGTTGCCCGTTCGGGCTTGAATATTTATATAATGTGCTTTATTATTTGTAGTAGTGAAATTTAATGCAGTAATTGTGTTTAATTTGGTTGTACAATATGCTTGATAATTTGTATTTCTTATGTAAGTGGTGTTTTAATAAATGTATTAATTGTATTTATTAACCAGTTAAATAATTGACTACATTAAATATCATTAATGTGGTGTTTTGTTATACACTATGGTTCTTGTCTTGTACGTCTGAAAATTATGTGCATTAAAGTGTTGTACACTATGTTTCTTTTCTTGTAAGTAGAAATCATTAATAACATTGACCACTTTAATAGCATTAATGTTGTAAGTTTGAAAATTACATCATGCTTATTTTGTTGTACACTATGCTTATTTTGTTGTAAATCTGAAAATTGGTTGCAGCTATTGCACATTGTGCTTAAATGGTTGTAATTTTTGGTGAATGAGTATTTTTAATAGCATTAATGTTGTTTGATAGAATTTTAGTCTTAAAATGACACCATGCTTTATTTTGTTGTACAATATGCTTACTTTGTTGTAATTCTGAAAATTGGGTGCATTAAAGTGTTGTAAACCATGCTTAATTTCTTGTACGTCTTAAAATTAAGAGTGAGGTGCATTCGTGCATTATAAGTAGTATAGATAGTTTTGATTAATTAACTTAATTAATATTTATAATTAATTAAGAGTTTAAGTACAATTAATGGTCATTTAATAATTAAAATTAACAGGTTTTATTATTATAATTATTATTAAAAAAAATTATTTTTGGAAAATTGATCCAACCGTTAGGCTGCAGCCCGCAACCAGATCCGGTTGGAAGTTTTGGTCAGGAAGTTTACCACCAACCGAATCGGTTGGTGAGCCATCCGATCCGATTGGAGCTCTCGGTAAAAGAATTTATAGTTTTTTTATTTTGAGTTTTAGCTTGTGTTTTTAGTTTTGTTAAGTGTCTTTACTTGTTTAGTACTCCCTCCGTCTCAAAATAATAGTCCACATTTCCATTTTTTGATGTCTCAAATTAATTGTCCACTTTTCCTTTATAGTAAAAACTAGAGAATTTTGTGAGGGAATATTCCTTTTGAATGGTTGAAAAATAAAGTGGTCCCACTTTTATTAAATTGTGTGTTTCTTGTCTCCTGAAAATTATTTTGAGACGGAGGGAGTATATGTTTATGTAGTTTGCTATGATTTTTACTAACTCTAACGCTAATGATTTGGATTTTTGTCTTTGGTTTTGTTTTGTCTTTTTTAGATTGTTGTTATGGATAGTTTAAGCGGAATTTCTGAGTACCTACGTAACTTGGATGAGATGTTCAAAGACACCGGGAATTCTTTGGAGAAGATTGGGAATATTTTGGGAAAGAGTAAGAAGGACTTGGCTATTGATTTGGATAGTATGGAAGAAGTGGGAGAGAACAAGGTTCAACTTCCTAAGAAGGGTAGAGTTGTGACATTCACGCAAGCACCACTAACAGAGTATAATTCACCACTTATGAGGTTCGGTACGCCTTGTAGTGTCGGGGTGAGTGCGTGACGCCTCAACTAAACATGGCCTATGGAGAAAATTATATTGCGGAGAAAGTTCTTGATCAAATTGGCCACGTACGATTGGATTACGAAGCTTACGGGAGAAAAATGGTTAAGAATCTCAAGGTTAACATTCATGGTCATATTTTCGAAGAAGATTTTGTTGTCTTGGAGGAAGGAAACGCTGATGAGCCCAATGTTTGTTTTGGGCGGGATTTTCTTGTAACAACCAAATGTCAAGTTGATTTTGCTTTGGGGGAGATGAGGATCAACGTCACCGACTTGGAAGAAAAGAAAGGGGTGAATGAAATGCTTGTGGAATTATGTGCTAATATGGAAAAGGAGAGTGTGGAAGTCGTTAAGATGGGGAAGGCTAATAGAAAGAAACCCTCATCCAACAAATTAACTCCTACCACATCCACCAACAAAAACAATGATTACACACCTTCACCACCCACTACACCAAAAACCTTCAAACCTTTAACCGAAGACCAAAAAGAAGCCATCTTGGAAAACCTTGAACAAAAATTTCTCAAACTCAATGAGAAAATGCCCGTAATTGAGGTATTACACGATTATGTTTTATACCGCAAGAAACTAGATGCGGTGATGTTAGCAAGAGCAAGATTGGAGGATAAAGATCTATCGGAGGAAGATCGAGATAGGATTTTGTTTAGGGGTATGCCACATAAGGAGAAAGACCCAGGAAATTTTGTTTTGCCGATTAAGATTAATGGGACCACACCAATGTATGCTTTGGCGGACACGGGTTCAAGAGTCAATGTTATTCCCTATCCATTATTTAAGACGTTGGGTCTTAGTAAGCCACAACCAAATCACTCAAAACTTACCATGGCGGATAACTCCCAAGCAAAAGCGATGGGGGAGGTGAAAAACGTAAGAGTTCAAATTGGTTATCAACCCTACTTGGCTGATTTTCTAGTTCTAGACATTCCGGTTTATAAGAGTCTACCTCTTCTACTAGGAAGACCGTTCCTACGCACATGTGGTGCAATCATGGATATGGGTAGGGGTACGATGACAATCGATGACGGGATCTCAAAACAAACCTATTATCCCAAACCAAGGGGACCAGTTGTGGAATTCATGGAAGATTTAGAATTGATGGAAGTGGACGATGACTTGACTTGTTTTGAAATTGGACGCGATGTCCATGGAAACCCGATGTATGGACCACTAGCTCCACCATATTTTGATATTGAGGATGAGATGGAACGCGCACTAGCGGTGGAAGCATTTTACAATCCATTCAAAAACATCCTTGTTTACAAGAATCTGACCGATTTCTTAGGTTCTCTACCGGTTCAACTCAAAAATTTAGAATGGGGACCCGAGGGGTCAAGTGTTTTCAAAATAGAGGATGGAGACGGAGAATGGCATGTTAAATTTGATATACTATGCCCGGATGGGAGAAGATTTGTAAGGAAGTTCAAAACTTACGAAACACACCGTGAATTAACCGGAAAATTTCTAAGTGAGGACATCTTAAGGCATGAGTATTTCGAGGAGTAATAAGGAGAAGCAAGACACCATAATAACAAGCAATTGTTTGCTTGATTTTCATGAACTTTTAATTTTATACGTTTAGGATTTCTTGTTTTTCATTTCATTTTTATTTGCTCTTATTATTTTGAAGTTATTAATGCATTTTGAGTTTTAGTTTAAGTTATGAGTACGATGATTTAGTTTTTGAGATAGATGTTGTTGAAATTCCAAATGGTTGGATGAATGTTGTGGGCATCTTTAATCGTATTTTTGAGTAAACAATTGTTGCTTGGAAGGTAAAATGCCCGAGTAACGCAAAAAAGGTAAAATTCCGCAAAAATGCAAATGAAACATGATTGACTCGGTTGCATGCAAGTATATATACCAAAAATTCATTTTTTACAAAAAAACATACACACAAACTAATCCTCCAGCTGGGTTTTGAAAAAATTCGACCATTAGAAGTTGTTTGAAGATTGTAAAAGTTGTAGAAGATCATCATGGCACCTAAGCAAGTAAGCATCTACAATCAATTAACTTAATTAAGGTTTAATTAGAGCATTTGATTCGAATTAAAAATTAGGTCACTAATTTGGGGATTTTTGATAGAATTCGAATTAAGTTGTAATTCATTAGGATTAAGTGGGTAATTGATATAGGAATGCATTGCAAAAAGAATTGTAGTGATTGATTCAACTTGGAATGAGTATCTGATGATTGAATTTTCGGATTTAATTAGGTTATGCCACTGAATCAAATTAAGTTGCAATTGATGATTCCTAGTTGGTAGATGATGCATTTTTAATGAATTTTAGATGCCTCATTGTTGATTAGAACAAGTAATTGAGAATTGAGGTTAAGATTGTTGAGTTCTAAGAAAGATGAATATGTGATGATTGGAGTCTTTGGAAACGAATTGGGAACAATTTGAGGATGTGGGAATCATTGATGATGTTAGAATGTAGTCTAGGAGTGAATTGGACTTAGGAAAATCTAGCATAAAATGGATTGTAAGGCAAAGCCTTCTGCAGGTCAAGGAACTGATCAGGTTGCGAAGCGCAACCGAACGGTTGGACAGGTGGAACCGATCCGGTTGCTCCTCAACCGATCCGGTTCCACGTTCTGATGTGGGAATTTTCAAATTTTTGAAGTAGACCTTAGAGGCTTCTATGGACCTTTCCATTTGTTCTAACACTCTTATATTGACTTATATTTATGATTCTCACGGCAATATTGCATGTTTCTAACCACTAATCCCTTAATTATGTTGTGAAGAATGTTTTAGGGAAAGGGATCGCATCACGAACTCGAGGAGCAAGAAAGAAGGAAGCAAATACCAATCCGAGTCCCGAATCTTCTGTGGAAAGGAGAGAGTGATGATAGTCGAAAGTATTTCAATGATGCTTTGTTATCTCTTGGGGGAAACGAGGTACACCAACCTAGGACTATTAATTGGGAAGTGTTGCAAGGGTTGGGTTGCCATGAGTTTTTAGAAGAGAAATTGTTGGTAAGAATGTTATGGAATAAACAGATTCTAACTACAGAAATGTGGAAGAGAGCTCTCAACATTAATAAGCCCATATACAAAGAATGGTGTTTAGAATTCCTGTGTTCCTTAGAAATGAAGTCTAATATTGGGAGTTTGTTCGGACAAATGTATTACTTTCAGGCTGGGTGGTCAAGCACATGTCGTCACGATATGGGAATTTGGCAAGTTGTTAGGATTATACTCGGATGAAGATTTGAGAAATCGGGATTTCAAATACATAATTATGTTGAGTGATAGGAATAAGGAAGGATTTGATGAAAACAAATTTTGGAGGAAAATAAGCACGGAAAGTAAGCTAACGTATGGTGAAAGTAGAGTCTCGTCAATTAAAAAGCCACTTTAGCAAGTGTTTCATAGGATAGTAGTTGAGTCTCTACTACACAGGGCGTATGAAGTGGACCAGATTCTGGAGGATGATTTATGGGTACTCTTCACTTTTGAGGAAAGGCATCCGTTAAGATCATTAGATGTAGCGTGGTTGATTGCCAAACACCTTCATAAAAAGGACACCTTAGGGAGCGTTAATTACATTTGTGGAGGACACTTCATTACTAAAATTGCAAAAAGCCTTGGTTTATTAAACCCAATGGGAATGGTTTTGTTTAGCGAACCAGTTATGCCCGAGAGTACGGAAGCTGAAGGATTTGCTCACTTGAGAGATGTAGAAAGTGGGAAGCTAGAAGGATTACCAGAGGAACTCAATGTAATTCCTTTAAGATCGTGGGAATGATCGTGGATCATTCTTATTTTATGGTTTCAAAAACAATGGTTATCATGTGTTGAACAATGTTATCTCTATCTCTTAACTATTTCTTTAGGATGCTTATCATACTTTGTTTATTTTTCATATTTTTAGTAGCATTTGGATTGTTTGCTTGTTTTGTTTTGTGTATTGCGTATTTTGCAGTTTTGTTTGCAGGATGGATGTGACGGAAGCTTATTGTTGGTCAAATATTTGGAGTTGGATAACTCACATGCTTGCTTATGACCCGATATGCATATTGCATATTCTATCCCGTGGTATCTTTTTGACTATTTCTTTTCCCATTTTCTTTACTTTGAAGTTCATTTTTATTACATTGAGGACAATGCAAAACTTAAGTATGGAGGAGGGAAGAAAATAGGAAAAATGATACGATTTTTTTAAATTTTTAGTTTTTTGGTTTTTGGATTTAAGTAATTAGCAGGAAATCGCCCTCGTTTGTCTAGTTGTTTTCACACGTTATTGAGATATATTAAAAACAACTTGAGTATTTCAATGGTAAAATGAGGTTTTTGAAATTTTTTGATTTGGACCAAATTACCAAAGTAATTCATTGTGGATTCGATAGCATTTTCTAGCACGCATTATAGCCTTTTTCCACTTAATTGTGAGGTTTCTTTTTGTATAAAACACATCTTTTGTTTTATATTTTCTATGAGTGTGCCGGTGATTGTGTCGATTCTAGAACTTGTACTTGTTATGCATTACGGTTAAAATCAATCTCGAGTGATAAAAATATATTCAAGTGATAAGAGGCATCGTAGGATTTAACCCAAATGGCTTTCCGTTTACTAATAAAAATATATTAGTGATAACGCTACACGCGTCGTTCGGGGTCATAGGAACTTCCTTTTCGTCGAGCAAGTTTTTCAACACCCTAGGCAGTGAACCTAATCGTTTTAGTGTAGTATTAGGATAAGCCACGGGAATTGTTATCGTTCTCTAGGGGAATAGGAATGCTAGTGAGAAGTTACTACGCTAAGGTTGGGGTTGAGGAAGATTATTTTTTTTATCTTTTTATGTTTTTTTAGGAAATGGAAAGGTACGAATCTCGGGGTTTGGATTTGGGGGTTGGTATTTCTACCGATTATTCTACTCGTCTAATTATCTAATCTAGTGGGTAGTCTATGTCTAATTATTGTGTGCTCGTATGATGATTTAAAGATGTGTTTACTTAGGTTTTATTACTCCTTAATTATATCCTATTGATGGTTGAATTGTCACGCCCTTATTCTTAATCGCGTTGTGTGTCTAAGGTCGTAGGGTATGCGTTTATCCCTAACTCTTTGAAGCTACCAAAGGTTAATGACTACAAAATCTCTAGGATTTATAAACTTAACACTAAGGTACTCTTTGGATGGTTTAGCCTACAATGACTCTAGGTACAATAAGCTAAGGTTCACAAAAATTAATCAAGCATTAACTACACAACGGATGACCTATCGCAATAATAGATCATTAACAATTAAGATAAGAGACAACCAATCAATATTTAATAATTAAATTTCATATTCCCTAAGCAAACACACAAGTAAATTAACCGGACATGGGAAACATGCAAGCATACACACAATTAATTGAAGACATAATTAAATTAATGAAGTAAAACACTTATCTTGATGTAAGATAGGGTATGGAACCCTAAAATACTATACAACACAGCCTTGGTTCGGTTTATGTTTTTACTCCAAAGAGTACACACTGAAAACTATAAAATTCGGATTCTATATATAAGATTACACATGCGACGGCGTCACCCTTTAATTTGTGACGCCGTCGGGTCGCCGTTATTAGGTTTTCGTCTTGGCCACGTTAGTCTTGGACGACGGCCACCTTATGCCCCAGCCGCCCTCAGCCTCTAACGCCTATCCGGCCATCCGAGTCGCCGAGCCCTACTTTTAAAACCACCAAATAAGCAATTTGGCTATTGAGCCGTCACAAAAGTTGTCCGACCGGCGGCTAGTTTGTGCCCGGACGTCCCTTCCAGCACCGAGTGTCTCGATTCTTGACTTTGGCCACGATATTTGCCTTTTCGTCCGAATTAGTGTCATTCCAGCATTTTGCCTTCAAGATACCTAAAAAGTGAAAAGGAACGATATTAAGTAATAACGGATACAAAAGTGATCAAATAAGGCTTAAACGACCCCTCAAAAGGTACATTTTAAAACCTTATCAAATATCCCTACACTTGGTATTTGCTTGTCCTCAAGCAAATGTGCTTTTAGCCAATTAATTTATAAGTTAGGGGTCATGAAGCATTAGTTTAGAACGATTCACAACACATATAAGTCCTACAAAAGTCATAACTAGCACCTCACATGGGGTGTTTGGATACTCACATCTCTCGGGTGTATATGAAATATAACAAGTTGGAAATGGAAGATAAACACTCATTAACCGGTCCTAGTACATAGATTACCATAGGCTTGAGACTAGATCCCTCCAACTCATCGCTTAAGCACCTAGGAAAGACTATCCAAGAAGTCTTTTAAAGGGTTGTAATGATAGGCTTAGGAGAAACAAAGGGTTTGGTGGGATAGGCTATTTAGTGGTGGCAAGTCAAAATCTTTATGTTACAAGCATACGAAGAATGGCATTGCTAAGCCAAGACTCGACACTCTAAACTCTAGATAACTGAAACAAACAAACATAAATTTAAAGATAGATGTAGGATGGTAGCCCGTATGTTGTTGTTGTTGTTTTTTTTTCAACACTCTATTTTTTTTCTTTTTCTCTTTTTTCTATTTTTTTGATTTTTTTATACACTTTTACTCTACCATCCTCTACGATAACATCAAAATGATAGGGATTTATAGGCACATCCCTACACTTGAGTTTTTATTACTCTAACACTAATTTGACCCGAATTGAAAAGATCAAAACACTTGGAGTACATTATTATGCAAATAAAGGGAATTTGAATTTAACGTTCCCTTTCCGTCATCTCATAAAATTTAACTTTTCCCATGAGTCCCAATCGTCCCAAAACTGTGTACAAAGGATATGACTCAACTTAGCAACTTATGCAAGCAACAAGATAATTGAACTAAGGGTTTAGTGTGATAACAATAATGCACTAAAAGTGAGTGAATACAAGGTAGGCTAAGGCGATTTGGGTGTACATTTGGGGGTGGATTGTAAACAATGCTCTTCATTGATATTCCAGAAAACCGAAACATCACGAGAACCGCGAAAAGGATAGGCTTTGAGGGGTTAACTAGGGGTATCGTGTACTAAAGATGAGTACAACGCAAAGGTGTGGGGGAATTACTCAACCGATGTGGAAGAAGTAATTATATTACAGGTATCAAACAAGGGTTATCCTAATGCCTCTTATCATTTAGTTATTCCTAACTACACAAGTGTAGTCCGATCTCGGGATGCATCACAAAACAAGTTCTAGAATCTATTATACTACCGGTTCACACTCTAAGCATTAAAGATGAATGCTTTAATTCCTACTAATCTAAGGGCGATCCTCACATTTTGGGTGGAATTTAAGTGGTAAAGGGTTTTTTTTGTGCTAGTCATATAACTTCCTATCCATGAGACGGTTTATTAAGACTAATGGCCCGCTCCGATATGTCATGAAAAATTTTAAATTTGGTGCCAAAATTACCCTAACCGACATTTTCTCATGGTTTATTACACAAATGCAATTGGAAAATCAAATATTCAAGGATAAGCATAGTTTCAAAGTTCCCATTTTATTTTTCCCTCCTACACTTAAATGAACATTGTCCCCAATGTTCCCCTAAAGTATCAAAGTTATGATAATGGAAGGTAATAAAAGATGAAAGAAACTAATACTCCCCGGATTAGCTCGGTAGGATCCGTGTAAAGTGGTGGTTACATCTTTCTTCAAGAAGAGCGTTTGCGTGAAAAGATCCTTCTCATCTTATGTATCTTCTTCTTGGTAAATTAAACCTGCACACTTGAAGAAACAAACGAAACCTTCACGTAAAATCGGCGATAATAATATATATAGGACTCTACTAAACTAGGATATAATGCTTGTGGAATGGATACAGAATGTCTGAAAATTAAGACCGAAAATTCCAAAAATTTATAAGTAGCTCGAAAACGAGAAAAGTAATCAGTGTTGCTCCTTCCCGACGCCAGTTCGATCCGACGCCAAAAGTTATCCCGATAAAATCATGGAAAATTCTGAAAAATTTACATCTTTAGAATCTGAAAAAATTTCCTGCAAAATATCCATTATGACTCGACACAAGCATTTGACTCGAACAAACACACATGTATATCTTTTAATTAATTGGAATTCTCATGTTTACGTTTCTTTTGAAAACGTGTGTAATCCTCCCTACACTTATCCCTAATGTAAAATACCTTTATATGTAATTAAGACGAGGTTAAAAACAAAATAAAACATTTTTACAAATTTAAACATGAGAATAAACAATCAATAAAAGATACACCACACAAACAAGCAAACAATTAAGCATGGGTTGCCTCCCACGAAACGCTTTTCTTTATTTATGAGTCTTGTAGCTAGACTCAAGTCGCCCCTACGCACGATATAAGTAAGCCTATCCTCTAGAATGTCATAAGGATCAAATTTATCATTTAAGTTCCTAGTAGTACGTTTGGTTCGATATGCCTTTTCAAATTTTTCTCCATCGGGATCATAGATCGTTATCCTAATGTGCCACTTACCACCACTGACTTTAACTTATTGCTTACTTTCCACTTATTCATAACAAGGTTGACGGGCAAGCTTCCTAGGAACTCGGACATCTTCCTAAATACTAAGGCGTCCTCGAACGGGTTCACTTCCATGTCCCTAGCCATTTCTTTTTCATGGAAAGTTGTTTTACTAGCAAAGGCTTCATCTAGGTAGAAAGGTCGTTGGGGACCTATGAAGTTCTTATCTAACCAAGGTCCGTATCTAGATGGTGCTCTATCCAACCTAATCTCATGTGGGATTTCCTCTTCTTTGTAGTACGTTTGCTTTTTGACATCGTAAATTGACCTAGCACTCCCCTCTCCTACCACTATTTTGGACATCTTACAATCAATTATGGCACTAGCGGTAGCTAAGAATCCTCTTCCTACTAGCAATGGGCATGTCGGTTCCTTATTCATGTCTAGCACATGGAAATCCGCCAAAAGAGTCAATTCTCTTACGTGTACTACCATGTCTTTTATTATCCCTACCGGATATGCAATACTACCGTCCGCTAGACCTAAGACGGTTTCCGTTGGTTCTATCTTACCTAAGTTAAGGTTTCTATGGAGAGACAACGGAACAAGATTGATGCATGATCCTAAGTCGGCTAGAGCATTGATATGTGCTAAAACACATATCATTTCTTTATCAAATATAGACCCAAAATAACCAAGAAAGAGCCGTTAATTGCTAATATTTGCTGTTTTCTTGAGTTTGTGCTTGTGCAGGTACGGATATGATAAAACACGCAAAAGTTAACCAAATTTGACAAAACCCAGCACGAGATAAAGAGTGCTAGAGCTGAGCCGGAAGGTCATAATTGTACATCTGTGATGATTTCTATGCTAAAAGGATGATTAGTGAAATATATGATCAAGTTTACGAATTGTCGAATCACCTGAACTTTCATCAATTGGCAGAATATACCCTTGAAGTTTCAGAATTTACAAATTCAGCCCTTGGTTATTTGAAGATTGACAAGAATAGTCCTTGGATCACATTTTTAGAATGTACATGATTGGTCCCTGGATTTTCAGCTTGAACACCATTGGTCCTTATGTTACATTTTGGATCCATTATACATCCTTGTCCAAATCCATAAATACCTTTGGCCCAAAAAACACTACCAAGCCCACGAAACCTTATAACCGGTCAAATAATCCAACCCATTTACCCGGTCAACATATAAACGAAATAACATTAAAAACACACAGGCGCCAAAATTCCCCCCCAATATTTCCCAGGTGCCAAGAACCCTAAAAACCCACACGCCTAATTCACCAAATTAACTTCAAATGCAAATAAAACTCGATTGTATCCGACATGTGATGACACATGGATGACACGCTGGCAATCAGTGTGTCAATCACAACATTCCTTACACGTGATTGGTTGAGGACGGGCACTTGATCCAAGGGTGGAAAGTGATAGATGATTGATGGGAAACAATCCAAAGGCTGAGAGGGACTGAGAGAAAGCACAAGAACAGTTTCTGGATCCTTCCAAGGCTTGAAGCTCAAGTATATAAAGACCCCTTCATTCACGAATTGTATTCACCTTCTTATTCAGTAGCTTATTGTATTTTCAATTCAGTTTTAATGATTTTAAGTAATGTTTAGCTTTGTAATTTCTTTGTAATCTCATTTTTAATGTTTTAATGAAAATTTCATTTGATCTCAAATCTGTGTTCTAAAGCTTTTAATGTTTCTCTTACTTGTTATTCTTAGTTGTTAATCCATATTAAGCACTCTACGCTTTTGTTTTAGTTCAAATCATTAATCAAAAAAATCGAAAAAATAGTAAAAAAATAAAAAAGTACTTTCAAGCTTCTTTTAAGCTTATCAAAAGCTTAGCTACTGTTTCATTAAACTCACTTAAGCTTCTTATAGCTTTTAGTGAGCTTAACTCCATTTCAATCTCAATACATAATCAATATCAAAGACCATCAACAAAAGTCAATGATGCAGTCTCATGGTTCTGATTTGCTGATCTGGGTTGAGTTTGGATCTAGTTTGGGTTGTTATTAGGTTTAGATTGGTATTTTGATCTCATGAGCAAGCCATAGTGGCTGGACGTATGTAAGTTTTATATAAACTGATCATTTTCTATCATATATGCATTTAGCATAGTTGTTCATTTTGATAATTATAGTTAGTATTATTGCATATTTTATCTCTATCATGTTCATTTGAGTTTGTTTAGATTAGAATCTTAGGATTAGTCTGTGTTAAAGAGGAGTTAACTTGCGTATCAATTGCTAATAGTGGTGTTTGGATTTTATAGCAAATCTGAGTTAGAGGCTTGTTCAGTGGTTAAGGTCAGTTGTTTAAAACTTATTTAGGTATTTGAGACTCATTCTAGTTCATACTTTGCTTCTGCATACACTTTTAGTCAATATTCAACTTAATCTGTTTTCATTTCTTCATAAATTGCATTTAGGAATTCACAATCTGCATACAGATTTAGAAGTGGTTAAGCTAGCTTATTCTAGGATCAATTTGTCATAATACATCAATTTCATACCATTTCAAAAGCTTAAAAGTTGTATAAAGTCAAAATTGCAATTCTGTGGTAAAAGTCAAAAAGTGAAAATTGTGGTTTTCATAAAACTTTGTGGAATTTTAAATGATTCATTTCTGATTCAATTTAATTGAAATTTTGGGATAAAAATCTTCAGTTGGTCAAGTTTTGAAGAGTCATTTTTGTGGAATTTTGTGAATTTTCTAAAGCCACTAGTTAAGCTCATTATTTTGCTCATAACTGCCCTGTTCACACACTCAGTGAATTCTGAGTGTGTAACAGCTTTTTGCATAGCTTCTAGAGAGTTCATTTTAGCTTTTCATAAGCTGAATTTTCGTTTATAAGTAGTTAGATAGGTGTGCTTAAGGATCCAATTGCTGGATTGTTGTTTGGACTTATTCCTTAGCGTACTAGATGCTAGAAGTAGGTGTCATAAGCTGTTTTCTTCTTAATAGTCAATCTAGTCAAATCAGTTAGATTGCTTTTCAGATGTTTAGAGTAGTTGATATAGGTTGATTTTAAGTATTTTTAGCATAATTTAGCTTATGCGTTCACTTGGTGCTCATTTGGTGCTTTTAGCTTAATATTAAGTGCTTATTCATAAGCATTTCCACTACAGCCCCTTATTATTGCACACTAGCATAGGTTTTAGTAATTTTCCTAGATTTATAATAATATTTTAAAATTTCCTTGAATTTTTCATAATTTTCTGGCACTGTTTACTATTTTTCTTATTTTAAATCAGTTTTTAAGACTTTTTAATTACCTTTTTATACAAATAAATCAGATAAGCTTCAAAAAAATAAGTTTTCAATTTTCATAGATTAAGAAAAATATAAAAAGAAAAAAAATAATTTTTTCAGATTTTTCCTAGTTTAATTTGTAATTTTTAGCCATTTAATTAATTTTAATAGTTTTTAATTCATAGAAATTTAAAAAATCATCAGAAAAATACAAAGTCAGTTTTGAAAAGTCTTTTGAGTTATTTTAGATTTTTTAAAAATATTTTCATAATTTTCCCACTTGTTTTCATAATTTTTAGTTATTTAGTTCTATTTTTAAATTAGAAATTAGTTTTTAATTCAAATAAATTCAAGAAAAATCCTACAAATTAGTTTTAATTCTTAAATAGTTTTCAAATATCATTTTAGTTTAGAAAATAATTTTAGATCATATTTAGGCCCCGTAGTGTAGAAATTCCAAAAATCTCCTTTAACACATTCAAAAATCGATTCGTTGTTTAAAGGTCGAGTGATTTGAATAGGATAAAAATATTTTGGGTTTTGGAACTTAATAAGAAAGAAACAATTAAGCATGTAAAACAAGAAAGCTAAACACAAATAAGCAATTATGCAAATTAAACTAAAAACATATAAGTTTATGGGTTTTTGACTAATTAAAATGATAATGGTTAAAGCAAAGACAATAATAAAACTAGTAGCAAGTAAATAAACTAAAGTTAACGATAAAAGATAACAACTAAAAGTAACGAACTAAATTATGCTAAGTAAGCGAATAAGAAATATATGATGAAAAGATATACTTGTTAAGCAAATTGTCAAGATCCTTAAGTGTGGTTTATTATTTCAATTTAGTCCTTTATTGATGAATTAATATCTTTACAAATAATTACTTTCTCACAACATTGGTTTCTTTTGAAAACAATTTTTCATAAAGAGATATCAATATCTAAATTAAAACCCAATTATTTTCACGGCTTTGTGCCGCTTCAACAACCAAAATCTCAATCTAAGTAACTTAAAATTACTAACCAATATATTTTCTAACTTTTGTAAAACCACACTTAATTCACGGAATAATCTACTCAACAAGTATATAAAAGGTCTACTCACTAAGCATAGCAAACAAACACATAGCAATTAATTCAAGAAAAGTAAACATAACTACTACACTAAAATTAATAACTAGTAAAGATTCAAAAAGTAAAGAAAGTAGAACCCGGGTGACAAAACGAGGAATAAAACCACCTGATCAAATAAGCATAAATTAACACAAAAGTTTACAACTTTATTAATCTTATCCACTAATTAGTAAGTAAAGTTTAAAACTTTATTCACCAACAAGCTTAAAAATTACTAAAGTTTCAAACTTTATGTATTAAAAATGCTTAACGATCCTTAAGCTCCGCCTTAGCGTAGATCATGATAAGAAATCAAAGAAAAACAAGAACTTTATTAGAGGTTAGCAACAATAAGCACTACTACTGAATGTAAATAAGCTAAAAGTGATCTAAAAATTAAAAAGATTTAAACTTTATAACTAAAAACTATTAGATCTAAGTCCACCCGGAGCTAAGTTGTTCCATCCGAAGATTAAACGCGAATCGGGTATATTTAAGGACTAGATCTACATGAACAAGCTATTAAATAGCTTATTGTTCAATAAAACTCAAAAAGTTGCAACCTTTTTATGAAAAACTTGATAAAACTAATATATCTAATTAATAAGCTATATAAAAAGCTAAAAAATTAAAGAAAAGTGCTCTCAAACTTAAGAGATGTCAAGACTTATTTGCAAAATAAGCCGAGCTTAACAAGCTCATGCATCTCTTTTGTTGTTTGAATCGAGCTAGAGGACGAAGAAGAGAAGAGATAATAAGACATAATAAGCTAAAACTTATAAAAATATAAACTTTTTATAAAATAAGTGAAATAAAAACTACTTATGAAAAGTAAATAAAAAAAAATTATAGAAGAAAAACAAATAAAAGAGCTTAATGGATAAGCTTATAGAAAAAGCTAACCCAAAAAGCAAAACCTAAATAAGTTATAATAAGCTAATAAGCTAATATAACTTAATAGGTAAGAAAAGAAAAAGAAAATAAAGAAAGAGATGAGAAGAAGAAATAAGCACTTAAGTAAACCATAAACATAACTTTCATTAATAAGCAAAAGAGGTTTAATACAAATAAGCACTTGTAAATAAGATAGAAGAATACAAATAAGCAATAAACTAGAGAAATAAGCTGAAATAAGCAATAAGCATTCAAACTACTACTAAATAAAATAAAGAATGTGTGTAAAAATAAAAATAAATTGTGACTGAGTGTGTCTATACTCGGATCTTGTGCCTTCTTTTATAGCCAACTGAGTGCCTCTCGATCCTTTGAATGTATACCTTGTATTCTTGTGTAACATGGCCACGTGGCAAAATTATATTGGTCTGAGGAAAGAATTTCGTGAATGGATGGCAGAGTAGCTGGATCACGTGCCTTGGATTTGAATTAATTTGAAAGTCACGTGCCACCAAAACTTCAACTTGGCAATCTTCAATTGATGAAACTTTATTCACTGGCCATGTATACAAAAAGATATACAGTAATTTGCAATTCTATCAAATGTAATTTGATTTGGCTTGATCCTTTTTGGTTCTGGGCTGGGCTTGATCATGGACAGCTGGGCTTGATTTTGCGTTGGGCCTGAATTGGTAACTGGGATGCATGGATCTCGTTTTGGGCCTGCTGCAAACAAAAATAATGACACAAGTGGGAATTGAACCCATGACCTCTTGCTTGACAAATATGTACCCAACCACTAGACCAAGAGCCCTTCTTGTTTTAAATGTTGCATTTAATTTTCATTTAAGCTCTTTTTTTCTGCTAATCATTTTTTTCTTTAATTAATTAATTCTTCGTTCGGGCTTCGTGTAGTCTTTAAAATTTTCTTTTCTTGCCTCGATGCTCCAAATAAAATTATCATTGGTCCCGTATCTTCGTGCTCCTTCCATTCTCGTGCTCGTTTTTGTCCATTTTACAATATCCGTTACCTGCACATACATAAACACAAAAACACAAATATTTATGGCTTTAGGGGTTAGTTTTTGGTCTTTTGGTCCGTTTTGATAACTAAGGTATATGTTTTACATATACCAAAATATCCCAGACGAGAAGATTGCCGTGTCCTCACGCAATGTAATCAACTCACGATTCTAAAAACAAAGATTTCAATCTCTTTCTACTAAACCTATGAAAAGTAGCAAAGATTCCTCAAAAGAGATTAAGAAACCCTTATTTCTAAAAACGCCCCGTTTACCTTTCATTTCTCATATAGACATTACGTTTAAGCACATTCCAGTTATGAGTGACGGTTTGTTGAACTTTCATGTCGATCAATAACTCCAACATTTTTCAAACGACACGTTAGGATCACGGAGTAAGAAACACAACTCAGCGAGGAGTGACCATACGGATAGAATACATCGTCCCTGATTTTTCACAAGTCCCCAAACTAAGCGTAAAATCGAAATTATTGTTAAATATGATTCTAGATGCTAACACTACCCATGGAAGTTACTTGTGTAATTACCGTTTTCTCCCATTTTCCTATTTTTCCTCTATTTATTTTATTTTTGTGAGAAATGAATTTCTTCAAATTTCTCGTTTCGATAATTTTTATTCCGATAAAGATATGAAGCTAAGTCGCTAATTAGTTATCCATCTTCTCTCGAGAACCATTGTCTTAAAAATGAGGTCCACATCAAGGAATTTTTATTCACTAATTTTTGACTTTTCATCTTTTTTGCTTTATACTTTACTTTATATGAGCTATGAACTACGGAGCTTCACAGGGTAATTCCAAGACCTTACACTTTTCAGAATAAAGGATCCAAGGGCCGTTACGACGGAGAATTCCAAGACTTTAGGCTTCATGAAATGAGGATCCCAGTGGGTTAGACCAAGAACCTCACCCAATCCCGGCTAGAGGTCCAAGGGCCGGCGTAAGAGGGTAGCCAAGACCTAAACGATTACTTTTGAAATAAGGATCCAAGGGTCCGATCTCGACACCGCAACTCATAACTTTATTTATTAGTTTTTACTTATTTATTACGGATCCTTGATGTGTACCCAATTTTTAAAACAAAAATTCTTTTAAGAAGATAAAAAACTAACTATCGCCAAAAACTCAACATCTCTAATTATTTATTCACAAATATTGGGTGAAACAATCTTGTGGGAACAAAAAGCCATAAGTACCTTCGATGGGCTCTAAAGAGAACCATCTAATCCACGCTTAGCATTTAAACTCATAAGTAACTATATCATTTCTCGATCTCCGCAAATTTAAAATCCCAAATAATGAGATCCGCGGATGCTTAGCCGATAATTAAATTATCTATGGTTAAGGAACAAGCTACTCAACACCCGGTCAAGTCAGAATTCTATTCCTACTCTCACCAGCGGAAAGTCAAAATGGTGTCAAAACATATACATTAATTTAGCAAATGCTTCGTCTAATGAAATCAAGTTATGCATATTTAAAGTCACTCAGGGAAACTTGCAAATTCTTGGCCTTTTGAGCTAGAATTCGCATTTTATAGCTTCTTGTCTAAGAGACTAGCAAGGAATTTTCAATCATAAAACTAGCAAAAGCTTACAAAATTGTTTTTTAAATTTTCTCATTTTTGCACAAATTTTTCATTTTCTAAGGAAAAATGGGGGTGCGAGAGTACATGACAACAAATAAGCAAGTGCGGTCAAATCAAATCGAAGATTACCCACCCAGACTAAAACGAAACATTGTCCTCAATGTTTAAAAGCAAGGGTATCAACGAAAATCTAAAAGCCGTTTATTAAGTATGCTCAAAGATAAACGTTAGGCGATAAGATTAGGATATCGGATTTCCATCAAAGACGATCATGAAACTCAAGTAGAGAAAAGACAAACTTCGAGCACGAGAGTCTTCATATCGGGAAAATCCTGGACAAAACATCACAAACAACCAACACGAGAAATGGAAGAGGCAAACCTCCTCACGCACTTATTAGAAAACATAAATAAGATAAAAGGATAAGCATGGGGTGCCTCCCACGAAGCACTACTGTTTTTGATCACCGAGTCGCTAGCCTGACTCGTCCCCGAATTCATTTGTCCTTGGGGAAACAAGCGGAAGGGATACCCGGATCAAAGATGGTATCCTCACTCCGGAGGGAAAGAGAATGGGTGGGTTTGGAGGGAAAGAAAATGTCGGGCTCCAGCACAAATAGGATAACATCTCCCGAACTCACATAAGGTTTATCAAGAAAAGTAATCCGTCATCCGATGGTTTTGCAGCGACGTCCGATGACGGATCAAAAAGAAACGACTCCATAGAAGAATGGAGTCCATGGTATAGAGAATTGTTACTTGAAGGTTCAAACATGAAGGAATCCAAGATAGGATCCTTTTCTCGAATGACGTTTTTAACAAAAAGCTCATCAATGAATATCCCGGTTTAAAGATTTTCTTCGCATGAGGGCTCAACGAGATACGTGATGGTAGACTTATCAGAGAAAGGGAAGTCAAGAAATCCATCACATAACAACACATCCCCCTCGTCATCATCGCATCCTCGATACCCGGTGGTATCAAATCATCAATAGATAAGTCGATTTCTTCCATAGAATCATTTGTCAGCTTATCAAGAATATCGTCTTCAACCACTTTAATTGATTCATTCATTTCGGGCCTCACTTCGAAATCAATCTCCATAATATCCTCGTGTCGGATTCTTCATCTTGCATAACATCACATGACAGGAGAGAAAGGTCGGAACTCAGAGATGGGACAAGTGGTGTGCTCGAGAGCTAGTGTAGCCACCACTACCGTTATGGTCTCTGAATCGGACTCAAAATCTTTGTGGAAAAGAGGATTAACTTCTCAAAAGGTGTAGTCGTTCTTGAATTCAAAAAGAGGATTTGAGAAAATCCCGGAAGTAACCTCGGAAATGTCAAGAGAATCACACAAAAACGAATCACAATCACTGTCCATACATCCTGACTCACTTGGGATTGGGTCTAGGCTCTTATATTATAAAAATAATATAATATCTTATATTATATAATATCTAATAACTTATTATAATTATTAATTATATATAATATTATAAAATAATTATTTTAAAATACAATAGTAATTATATATAATATTAATAGTTATTATATTATTAAAATATAATTAATTATTTTAATTATTTTATTAAAATATATAATATATAATTATTTTTATTATAAAATATTAATTAATTATAATAATATTAATTATAATAATTAATAATTTAAATTATATATAATAATAATTTATTAAATAATTTCATATTATTATATTATAATTATTTAATAATAGTTGTATTTTTAATTGTTTTTTTTTATCGTTGTTTTTGGTATATGTGAAAACATATACCTTTTCTTGATCAAACCGACCGAAAAGACTAAAAAACTAACCCCTAAAGTCATAAATGTTTGTGTTTTTGTGTTTATGTATGTGCAGGTAACAGATATTGCAAAATGGACAAAAAGAAGACAAAATGGACAAAAAAGAGCATGAGAATGGAAGGAGCACGAAGTTACGGGACCAATGATAATTTTATTTGGAGCATCGAGGCAAGAAAAGAAAATTTTAAAGACCAAACGAAGCCCAAAAGAATATTGCAATTAATTAAGATGTTTAAAATGAAGGAAAAATGAATCAGTAAAAAAAGGAAGGTTAAAAGGAAATTAAATGCATCATATAACACAAAAAGATTCTTGGTCTAGTGGGTGGAGACATGTTTGTCAAACAAGAAGTCAAGGGTTCAAATCCCATTGATGGCACATTTGTTTACATATTTTTTTGATATCAAAAGCTGCTTTCCCATATGAGGCCCACGCAAAACAGAGCCAAATGAGGCCCAGCAACCCATCTCTACGCAAGCCCAACGCAGGCCAATGAAGCCCAGTCCGAGCCAAATGGGTAGCAGCCAAAAGACAGCCCAATGAACTAATGTTAACTTTGAAGATATGTTGAAACCAGAATATACGCTTAACGTGTATAAACTTGGGGAGCAAGTTTTGATAGGGTTGTTTTGTGCCAAGTTCTAATAGTTTAGGGGCCATTATGAAAAATTATTAGGGGCTAAAGTGTAACTTGTGGGTCTATAAAAACCCACATCCTCACCTCATTTTATCATCTTTTTTATTCATTTTCTTACCCAAACTCTTGTATTTATTTTCATTCTTATTTAGTTTTATAAAAGTTTTATTTATTTATTGCAAGTTAGTTCATTTTATTTATTGTCTTTACATCTCTTTATTCTTCACATCTCTTAATCTTTTTTATTTCCTTTTATTTTTATAAAAATTTTTATAAAAATATGCCATGAAGAGTTGAGTTATAGTAAGATTGTGTGAGTGTATTTTATACGCTTCGTGCACACGCTCAACATATCATATTTATATTTTTTTAAAAGTTTAGTTTTTTTATTGTTTATTTTTATTAAAGATATTTTTTTATTGTTTTATTTAGCTTAAAAATAGTAAAAAGTCTCTAAAAATATTGTCTTTTTTGCAAAAAATCCAAAAATATATTTTATTTTCTTCATAAAATTTTCGTATTTTTCTGAGTTGTTTTAGTATTTTCGTTTATTACTAATATTTAATGGTTTCTTGAGTTTATGCATGTGCAAGTACGATATGATAAAACAAGCAAAAGATAACCAAATCCGACAAAAACCCGAGCACGAGAGATAAAGAGTGCTAAAGCCGGCGGAAGGTCGAATTGTGCATCTGTGAAGATTTCTATGCTAAGAGGATTATTTTTGAAAGATATGTTCAACCTTGAAGAAATGTCAAAACACCCCCTAACTTTCAGACTTTGGCAGAAAATACCCCTAGAGTTTCAGAAATGACAAGTTTGGTCCGTGGATTATTGAAGAATGGCAAGAAAAACCCTTGGATCACATTTTCAGAATTATATGTTTAGTCCTCGAAAATCACTTGTGCAAATTTAGTCCTTTAAATAACACTTGGGTCCAATTTTAATCCAAATCCAATATTTACTACACCTAGCACAAACCCACGGCCCAAGCTAAACCATACCCTATACCCGGTCAATATTAAAAACGAAATAATATTAAAAATCCCTTGGCGCCAATCTATCCCCAAAACCACCCAGGTACATGAACCCTAAATCCCGTTTAATTAATTCCCTAAACTAAACTCAAATTCAAGCGAAATTATCACTCAACTCTGACACGTGACTGACACACGGATGCCACCGGGCAACCGTGTGTCATATCACATCATCCCTTGCTTCTTATTGGTGGATGAAACGCGGGAGAACGTGATCCAATGGCTCAGATGGAATGATCACTGATGGGATTTAATCCAAGGGTTGTTAGATGACCAGAGAAAGCACAATTACACCTTCCAGATCCTTCCAAGACCTCAAGCTCAAGTATATAAGGACCCTTCATTCACGAGTTGGAATCACCTTTCATTTTTCTTAATTCAGTAGCTTAAATTGTATTTTTTATTCAGTTTTTAATTCAGTTTTAAATTCCAGATTTTGTAATTCCTTACTTGTACTCAACTTTTATATTTTAATAAAATTCGGTTTTAACTTATTATCATTGTTCAAGTTTTAATGTTTTCTATTCACTTTAGTACTTATGTTTGATTCATATTATTGCTCTTAAAATTTATTTGCAGCTTATTCTCATCAATAAACCAAAAATAAAAAATCGAAAAATAGTTGAAAAATAAAAAATACTTTCAATCTATGTCTAAGCTTGTAAAAGCTATTGCTATGTTCTATTTAGCTCATTTAAGCTTTTGATAGCTTATTGTGAGCTTACTTGTGTTTCAATCTCAAAATTCACTCAAATCTCAAATTCAGTCAATAAAAGTCAAAAGAAGAAGAATCAGAGAATATTTGTTTATCTCGCTGATATGGAGTTGGATATGGGTTGAAATTCAGAGTGAATGGGGTTGAGATCATTAGGATAGTGATACTTTGATCTCGGCAAGCCATCGTGGGTGGACCTCTTGTAAGTTCAAATTCTTTTCAATTTTAAATATGTTAAGAGTAATTGTTAGTATTGCTTAATTACTGCTTAATCTAGTTTAGCTAAGGATATTATTGTTTGATTGCGTTGCTGTTTTAGTTTTAGTCATTTACTATCTTAAATCTGATCTTAGTTTGCATTAGTAGCTAGTTGTTAGAATATGAGGTTATAATTAGCTCAGATCAGTTCATTTAGGTATTATTAAGTGCATTTGATGTAGTGTTAGTGTAAGCTAATTTAGTAGTTGTCGGTGTGAGTTGCAATCGGTTCATATAAGTAGTGTTTGGATTTTATAGCAAATCTGAGTTAGAGGCTTATTCAGAGGTCTAGGTCAGTTGTGAAAGTTCATTCTAGGTAATTTAGACTCAATTAGATCATTGATTTGCATCTGCATACCATAAAAGTCAAAATCATATTAATCCTTGTCTCATTTGCATTTCAGTTAAAATCAGTAGATTAAACTTTGCATTTAGGAGTAAAACTAGTTAGAGTAGCTTAATATAGCTTTAGTTTAGCTTAAAACATCATTAGCTTTAAACAAATTAAGCTCAAAATTCATTTTGGTCAATTTTGCAAAATCTGTCATAAAAGTCAAAGTTGGAAAATATGGTTTTTACCAAACTTTGTGGAATTTTCATTGATTCATTTTTGGTTCAAATTAAGTGATATTTTGGGATTTTCTAGTTCAGTTGGTCAAGTGTTGAAAACAGATTTTGTGAAATTTTTTGAAGCTTTTATACGGTCTAAATCACCGCTTCATAAGCTTGTTTTTCCCCTGCTCACAATCATCATTTATTGATTGAGAATGTGCCAACTTAAGCGTGCCTTGCACAGGCTCATTCTAGATAGTTAGGTCCAAAATTGGTCCAAGTGTTCATTTGGTGATCTTGAGTTCTCAATTTTTGGTTTTCAGTTTGGTTCACTAAATAAGTTGTTGCTTAAGCTGAAAGTAGGGGTAGTATAAGCTGATTTCAGTTCTAAGTTCAATTGGTAAATTCATTACACTCACCACATTTATTTTATTTTTTACACACACTTTTTATTTTATTTAGTAGTAGTTTGAATGCTTATTGCTTATTGCAGCTTATTTCTCTAGTTTATTGCTTATTTGTATTCTTATATCTTATTTACAAGTGCTTATTTGTATTAAACCTCTTTTGCTTATTAATGTAAGTTATGTTTA
The DNA here is from genome assembly GCA_910596185.1 of Chrysanthemum makinoi. Lineage (NCBI taxonomy): Eukaryota > Viridiplantae > Streptophyta > Magnoliopsida > Asterales > Asteraceae > Chrysanthemum > Chrysanthemum makinoi. The sequence goes on along the minus strand of OU343224.1, from coordinate 358,154,447 downwards.
TGGTTTACTTAAGTGCTTATTTCTTCTTCTCATCTCTTTCTTTATTTTCTTTTTCTTTTCTTACCTATTAAGTTATATTAGCTTATTAGCTTATTATAACTTATTTAGGTTTTGCTTTTTGGGTTAGCTTTTTCTATAAGCTTATCCATTAAGCTCTTTTATTTGTTTTTCTTCTATAAATTTTTTATTTATTTACTTTTCATAAGTAGTTTTTATTTCACTTATTTTATAAAAAGTTTACATTTTTATAAGTTTTAGCTTATTATGTCTTATTATCTTCTCTTCTTCGCCTCTAGCTCGATTCAAACAACAAAAGAGACGCATGAGCTTGTTAAGCTCGGCTTATTTTGCAAATAAGTCTTGACATCTCTTAAGTTTTAGAGCACTTTTCTTTAATTTTTTAGCTTTTTATATAGCTTATTAATTAGATATATTAGTTTTATCAAGTTTTTCATAAAAGTTTGTAACTTTTTGAGTTTTTTATTGAACAATAAGCTATTTAATAGCTTGTTCATGTAGATCTAGTCCTTAAATATACCCGATTGTTTATCTTGGAAAACAACTTAGCTTCGGGTAGACTTAGATCTAATAGTTTTTAGTTATAAAGTTTAAATCTTTTTAATTTTTAGATCACTTTTAGCTTATTTACATTTAGTAGTAGTGCTTATTGTTGCTAACCTCTAATAAAGTTCTTGTTTTTCTTTGATTTCTTATCATGATCTACCGCTAAGGCTGGAGCTTAAGGATCGTTAAGTATTTTTAATACATAAAGTTTGAAACTTTAGTAATTTTTAAGCTTGTTGTGTAAAGTTTTAAACTTTGCTTACTAATTAGTGGATAAGATTAATAAAGTTGTAAACTTTTGTGTTAATTTATGCTTTTTTGATCGGGTGGTTTTATTCCTCTCGCTTTGTCACTTCGGTTCTACTTTCTTGACTTTTTGAATCTTTACTAGTTATTAATTTTAGTGTAGTAGTTATGTTTACTTTTCTTGAATTAATTGCTATGTGTTGGTTTGCTATGCTTAGTGAGTAGACTTTTTATATACTTGTTGAGTAGATTATTCCGTGAATTAAGTGTGGTTTTACAAAAGTTAGAAAATATATTTGTTAGTAATTTTAAGTTACTTAGATTGAAATTTTGGTTGTTGAAGCGGGCAAAAGCCGTGAAAATAATTGGGTTTTAATTTAGATATTGATATCTCTTTATGAAAAATTGTTTTCAAAAGAAACCAATGTTGTGAGAAAATAATTATTTGTAAAGATATTAATTCATCAATAAAGGACTAAATTGAAATAATAAACCACACTTAAGGATCTTGACAATTTGCTTAACAAGTATATCTTTTCATCATATATTTCTTATTCGCTTGCTTAGCATAATTTAGTTCGTTACTTTTAGTTGTCTTCTTTTATCGTTAACTTTTGATTATTTACTTCCTACTAGTTTTATTATCTTTGCTTTAATTATTATCATTTTAATTAGTCAAAAACCCATAAACTTATATGCTTTTAGTTTAATTTGCATAATTGCTTATTTGTGTTTAGCTTTCTTGTTTTACATGCTTAATTGTTTTTTTCTTATTAAGTTCCAAAACCCAAAATATTTTTATCCTATTCAAATCACTCGACCTTTAAACAACGAATCGATTTTCCATTACAACCTCGTTGGGAGAACGACCCGGAGTTCCATACTTCCGTAAATTATATGTAATGAAACGACAAATCAAAATGGCGCTAGTTAAGCTCATTATTTTGCTCAATCGCTTCGTTTACACACTCTGAATTCGAGTGTGTAAACCTTTTTGCATAGCTTCTAGAGAGTTCATTTTAGCTTTTCATAAGCTGAATTTTCGTTTATAAGTAGTTACATAGGTGTGCTTAAGGATCCAATTGCTGGATTGCTGTTTGGACTTATTCCTTAGCAGCTAGATAAGCTAGAAGTAGGTGTCATAAGCTGTTTTCTTCTTAATAGTCAATCTAGTCAAATCAGTTAGATTGCTTTTCAGATGTTTAGAGTAGTTGATATAGGTTGATTTTAAGTAGTTTTAGCATAATTTAGCTTCTGGCTCACTTGGTGCTCATTTGGTGCTTTTAGCTTAATATTAAGTGCTTATTCATAAGCATTTCCACTACATCCCCTTATTCTTGCACACTAGCATAGGTTTTAGTAATTTCCCTAGATTTATAATAATATTTTAAATTTTCCTTGAATTTTTCATAATTTTCTAGCACTGTTTACTATTTTTCTTATTTTAAATCAGTTTTTAAGACTTTTTAATTACCTTTTTATACAAATAAATCATATAAGCTTCAAAAAAATAAGTTTTCAATTTTAATAGATTAAGAAAAATATAAAAAGCAAAAAAATAATTTTTCCAGATTTTTCCTAGTTTAATTTGTAATTTTTAGCCATTTAATTAGTTTTAATAGTTTTTAATTCATAGAAATTTGAAAAATCATCAGAAAAATACAAAGTCAGTTTTGAAAAGTCTTTTGAGTTATTTTAGATTTTTTAAAAATAGTTTCATAATTTTCCCACTTGTTTTCATAATGTTTAGTTATTTAGTTATTTTTAATTTAGAAATTAGTTTTTAATTCAAATAAATTCAAGAAAAATCCTAAAAATTAGTTTTAATTCTTAAATAGTTTTCAAATATCATTTTAGTATAGAAAATAATTTTAGATCATATTTAGGCCCCGTAGTGTAGAAATTCCAAAAATCTCCTTTAACACATTCAAATCCCGATAATCGCGACGTGAGTTGGAAATTCCATTCAACCCTCGCTCGAACGATCTCTGCTCAAACCTAACAAGTTTGAGTTACCCAATATACTACACTTCTATTATTGATTTTTACTAATCAAATTTTGACGCCACGCCGGGAGGGGCTTGTAGTGAATTTTCATATTTCGTCTCAATCGCGTGAATTTGAAGATCCTTTCCGAGTGAAGTTACCGTTTTTGTATATATAACTTTTTCAAAAACCCAAAAACAACTTAAAAAAAACCAAAACATTCTTCCTAGAGTGTTTACAAAACCATAAAAATTAAAAAACCAACAAAAGAAACCGAACGTCAATTGTTACGTCGGCTCACCTTGAAAGTACAACCTACACGGGGTATAAGGAAGTCTTGACATTAAATTGCGATGAGGAAAGAAACACTCTTCTTTTCCTTGCGCATTTTGAGAGCTACCGAGCACCGGGTTGACGCCGACGGTTACCAAAAATATTGTGTTTTCAAAGTTCTCTAAATATAAAAACCCAAAAAGATTTTCCTTTTCAAAATATGTTTTCTAAAAACCCAAAAATATTCTTCTTTATCCTCTTGAACCGTTTAATTCTATCTTCCTTCTCTTCTAATTCGATAATTCTATCTCTTCTTCTTCTAAAAGTATAATTCTTATGGCAACTCTTAAATGTGCTCGATGTGGAGGTCCTCATGACCCCATCGTTCATGAAACAAAACCATCTCGTCGTTGTTTTCACTGCAAAAGCGGTATGGAAGAGAAGCAGTATGATTGTTTCAATCTCGAATGTATATGTAAGCGATGTGGAAGCGCTGGTGCTAGCAAATCTTGCTATTGGTGCGAATTAGCCGACAAACAATCTCTTGATGATTCTCCAAGTTTTTTCAACCATCCGCCACAACCCGAGATATGTTCTATCCTCGAACCGCCTAGAATCGAAATCTTCCCGATTTATGGAGGAGACGAAAGTTCAAGAACCGGAACCCATCACGGAAATGGTGGAAATAGCTAACTCTTATCCGATAATTCTTCGATGATCGCTCTTGTGCATATGGTGCGAGGACCCGAATATGTTGGGAATTGTCCCTGGTTGTAGCAATGGAAAATCAGAACCATTTCACCAATCCTTACAATGAGACAACCGATTTCCCTAACCAACCCCCTCGTACTCATGAGCCGAATCATACTCTTGTGAGTATCGTGGTGGTCCCTCACCAAGGTTTTCAATGTCAAGATCAATTTAACAATTCACCTTTGGTTAAACCTTACCCTATTCGTCACAACAA
>OU343224.1:358054940-358150311 GCA_910596185.1 Chrysanthemum makinoi | reverse complement strand
TTTAGACCTTTTAGTGATGAAAATGTTTCTAGTCTTGTTTCAATAAGTAAATGGTGGTTGTCAATCCTCCTATCCCCATACTAGTTTGTCATTAACTTTTTGGAATAAACACAAGAGAAATCCTTTCGGTCCTTTTCTTAATACATGTTTTTCACCAGAAAAAAATCAAACAAGACTAGTATTTTTCCAACAAACTTATTTAAACAATTTATACATGCATCACATATGAGAACACTAGTATGATTTCCTACATCCTTACACAAGTATATTCAAGAACTACTTCATGATAATTATAACAAAACACAAGTAATAACAAAGTAATTCCAATAACTCAAAAGAATAGAAATACATAACAAGTTTCATAGAATACCTAAACTTACGGGATTACAAGAACTAGAATTAGGTGGATTATAGCAACCACCGCCCTCAAATCACCAGCTTAACCCGTATACTCGAATAGATCAAAACAATGGATGAGAATGAGTCTCTCCCGACCTCTGGGCGTTTCACGGTGATAACTAAACTTTTGGGATGAATAAAATGGTTGGTAATAGTTTTTGTGTAAACTATTACACTTTAGTTTTTGTGTCACACCTAGAATACTAAGTCTAGGTTCATTATATAGCCAAAGAGACATAACTAGCGGCCAAAAGCGTTCTCTACAAGTAAATAACGAGCTTGATTGGCCTCCGATGATTATGGGGAGTTAAGGCAACATTAAATGCAAATTTGTGTAACTCCAGTTCATACAGGATCGGTTGTGCCTTCTTCACAAGCCAAAGCCGGATCGGTTGTGGGCTCCAACGAGCGGTTGAGGCCTCTTACCCTAGTTTTGACTTTTGTTGACTCTTCTTGATTTCGCCTTTTCTTTATTTTCGTTGATGATTTCCAAGACGAAACTTGATCTTAACTTGTTGTAGATACTTAGAAATCTTTCGCGCTTCTAGTCATTGAGTCAAGAGCTTCCTTACTCGACTTCCTTCCTCGGGGAATTCTCTAGCGTGCATGAAAACTTCATTTCTTTGTCTTTTGTGATACCTGGCTACATACACATACAAAATACGCATCTTCTACACTTTTGCAACAGTTATGAGTAAATATAGCCTATTATCATACAAAAAAACCAACAATAGCGCTACTAAAACATGTTCATTTTGAGCGTTATCAATCACTATGTTAGAGAACAAGTGAGATAGGTGAAATTGAGTTACTCAAAGTTCACCAGGATGATAACCTAGCAGAATCCTTTGGCGAAGGCCTTACGGTGAAAAACTTAATCATTTATGCGATAAGTTTGGACTTAGAAGCAGCTAGTAGTTTCATATGGCGTGACTAAGTATTTTAGATAAAGGATATTGTAAACATTATTATTCAAATGAAATAAAGTATTTTGTTATGTTTATTATTCATTTAATATGATGTTATCTTATATTTTCATGATTAAATCCTTGAATAACTTAAGTTATTCTAAATAGTCCGTTGTCGATCAATAAAATGGGAATGATATTGAATTAAGACAATCGAGTATTAGTTAGAATACTTGAAAGTATACTAGTATAGTACCCAGCGCATGTGGCGGTATCTAACATGTCAATTTTTCTCGTACCTTGATCTTTAAGCGGTATGCAATAAGAGTTACTATTTGTGGTTTACCCATTTGATAGTTCGAAAAAAAGTAGATAAATATTTGAATTTAGTAAAAATATATCAATACAAATATAGATATTCATACTTATAATCATTTGACCTTTGTATAACTTGAATGTTTATGAAAAAAATTACAACTATAAATTTGTATTATTGTAAGTTTGTAACATCCATTTTAATACTAAAATTTAATGTATCATTAGTGTGCATTATAATGCAATTATTATAGTGTAAAATTTAATTTTATGAATTTAGTAAGATGTGTAGGCTTAAAAAATTAAGACTTCCTTTATTAGAAAGTCCTAAATACATTATAAGGTAGTATAGATTGATGCGTAGCATGACTAATTTTAGATGATATTCAATGGATTGAGTATAGTATTTATCCAGAACACATGATGGTACTTTATGGATCTTAGTCATTAAGTACATCATGAATATTTATCTTCTGACTTGAGATACGGAGAAATATCATGGATGTAGTGCATTTTAAATGAAAGCAATCTAGCAGCTATCGTAACTAGTAGTTATAAGGTTGTTTTGAGGAAGTGTTGAAATTTAGATGCATAGTAGTCAAAGCGGCATTTGTTTCCTTCAAATTTATTTTGAAGTATAATACTATTATGGGCCCTACTTGGGGTTGTCAGATGTTTCCATGGCCATGACCAAGGTCATTTGCGGAATATGTTGAGAATAATTGGTAATCTTGATCAATCTTATAAGCAAAATAGTTAATGAAGAAGTTAGATCTATATTCTTATTAACATGGTATTAGAAACAAAGCGATGAATGATGAATCATCAATGGGTTTCTCCGACCATACAATTATTGCAGGGGCATTGGCGTGTTGCTGGCACTAACCAATGTCATTACTGCGTTTTGTAAACATATCAGTGGGGTGGAATATGTATATATTTATAAGCAGGTGCGTAATGGGTCGAGACCATTGACCAGGGTGCACGTGTGAATGAGGTAAAGTTATTGTGTGAAGCCAGCTAGGTGTTACTCTCCCTCCCGTAAAAGAGAAGGACTGATAGTGAAAAGAATCTTAAAATGGAAAATATTTGGGTGTCCCGACGGAAGCTTGATCATGGCCGACCATGGGGTTCTAACCCTAAACCCTAACTTGTTCCCTAAGATTTTCATTCACTATATAATCAAACCTGGGAGTGAATATTTAGGGTTAACTTTTGTGCATTGATTTTAGATCTAATCCTCTCTGTACGCCCTGAGCATTTGTTCTCTCGAAAGACGTTTTTTGTTTAGGCTGGTTTGTGTTGCGGATCTGTTAGTGATTGAGTAGTTCCTGTAAGCTGTTTAATTTACTGTAAAACGCTCCCTCCTCTTATTCACTCATCTCAGCCTCTTCTATTCTCTTAATTATGTCTGCTCTAAAATCTTTATACTCTATGGTGGTGGCAGTATGGTGGGATATAAAAGTGTGGAATAATACTCCTGTCTGAAAAATATTATAGCAATACAGACACCCTCTTCAAATCTTCTCTTTGTAGAATAGCGTTGCTCAGGCATTACTAATATCGGGTCTTGATTTATTGACTTTGATTTTTTTATTTCTTCGCGTAAAGATGCGTTTAGTTAAAAATAGGGGTGGAAGCAGTAGAAGTAGAGCTTCGAATTTCGTTAAGGCTCGAGCTTCGGCTGGTTTATATATATAAAAGCTCAATTTCGGGCGCCGAGCTCGTTGTAAAACCTTATACTTTGAGCTGCCGAGCTCATTGAAAATTTTACTAAATTTCGAGGCTCGGCTGAGCTCGATGAATTTTATGATGTTTTGAGCTCGACTACGTTAATTACATAAGCTCGAGCTTCGTTTACTACTTTTAAAATCGTTTATCAATTATAGGCGATATATACCATTATATATAATTCTAAGAACAGTTTTAGGCTGTGAGCTTACTCATTTTAATATAAAATTTCAGACTCGAGCTTCGATTATAAATAGTACAGGCAGAACAGAACTCGGGCTTGACTCGTTTTAACTTCGGCTGGATTAGAGCTTTTTTACCGTCAGATCAAACTTTTCACGGTACCGGCTCGTTACCACAGTTAAAGTAAACACTTTTATTGTTAACAAAATATTTTGTACAAAATAAAAAAACTATTGGATTAATTTTCCATCAAATTCTTTACAAAAAAAAATTCATAATTTTATTCTTTAACAAAATTACAAAACATATATATATATATATATATATATATATATATATATATATATATATATATATATATATATATATGGGATATTTCTGATTTTTGTAGGTGTTCTTACGTAAAATATGATTGAGAGGCCGCTTGAAAATAATCGGGACCACTTAAAATAATCAGGGACCCACATTTTTAGTATAAATTGTAGCCGTTTGGCTACAATTAAGTGTAATAATATATTCCCATATATATATATATATATATATATATATATATATATACAGAATCTAGATCAAATAAGATCAATTTAAAGTTAAAATGAGATCCATTAAAATTTGACAAGTGAGACTCTTCTAACAAACCAAAATTTTATTAACTTCTACAAAAAAAGTATTTAAGTTTTGATAGATTTATTTTTTAAAATTCTGAAATCTTGGTGATACACTTTGATTTGAAGTGTATGTGTCGAGTTTTTGTATGTTATGTCAGGTTTTGGAATATTTATTAGTGTAATGTCAAAATTATTTTAATTTAGCTTCGTATATCGTTTGGTTATTAGTTCTTAAAATGTTAATTTATTAAATATTATTTTTTTATTATATTATTCTAAAATAGTTACTAATAAATGTGTTAGTGGTTTTTTTAGTGATCTTATTTTCTGATTAAAGATTTATCTCATTACTATATATATATATATATATATATATATATATATATATATATATATATTTTTTTTTTTTTATTAATTTTTTTAAGGCAGACAAAGACAAAAGAAAAAAAGTGGATCTACTTCTTTTCATTTCAAGATTTCACCAAAACCCATCCACCACCTCCACCTCCACCATCTCAGCAGACAAAGGCAAAAGGTAAGGTTTTCTCTTTATGGTTAACTACGAATTCGAAGAAGAAATGGCTTTTTCTGTAGGTTATACATAATGGGTGTTGATTGTTTGATGTTTGTGTGTTTTGGGTTTCTTGCATTTGTTATGTTTAGAACTTATTAGGGGCTTTATTTATTTATTTATTTATTATTAATCTTTTATGTCAAAAAAATTCAATATGGGTTTTTGGGTATAGATTATATGTTATCAAGATTTTAGTTTGTGATTTTGCTGATGATTAGTTATCTCTTATCAAGACTTTTAGATGCACCTCTTCTTCTGCAACAAACGACACCTTAGATGATAGTAATTAGTACCTTATTGTTTACAAATTAAGGTTTTGTCATTTTAGGGGGTGTTAAAATTAGCTCACTTGTTGGGCTTATTACCTTGAGATTATGGACTTATATGACCTAATCAGCCAAATTAAAGCTTATTAGTTTTTTAAAATTTCAGTCGTATAAGTAACTAAGAAACTGGATAACATATGTGTTTTTTTTTTTTTTTTTTTTTTTTTTGGTAACCATGATTTCCGACCTTTTGGCCGACTAATCCACTGGGTTTGAACCCACCGCCACACAGACTCAAACCAGGTAAAGCCCTTCCTTTACAGGAGGTTGGCGTGGCCACTTAAGTTTGTTTGCACCTAGCAGGAATTGAACTTGAGACCTCACACATTTTAGAGTGATAGTCACAAGCCCTTTTGCTACTAGGCCACCCTTAAGTGGTTTAAAAAGGGTTATTAAATTTTGTCGAGGATAATAATGTCTCACTTTTAAAACTATAAAAAAAATGGCAGCGGAGGTGGCGGAAATAACATATGTGTGTTATTAATCATTGCATCTCCTATATGTGCTAATTGTTCAACTTAATTATATTTGATACCCAATTGACCTGATTCATATTTTAGACATTTAATCTACTTGTCGAAGTTTAGGGGGTGTTTTGGGTAAGCTTATTTGAGGGGCTTAATAGTTTTTTGAAGGTGTTTGGCTAAGCTAATTCCTACGACCTTATACTTATTAAGGGGAAAATTAGCTGTTAAGCATAAGCTACCCAAATGTGGATTATTGAGAATGTAAACACCCCCTTTGTTTTATACTTATAATTTGACCCGTTTCATTGTTTTGTAATCTTTGCAGAACCTTTCACAGCTCCATTACCCATTTCATCCTCTTTGGTTACAAAGTCCCAAAAATCAATAATGTCGGATAACATCCCTTTTGATATCCAAGGGGAAATCATGAAAAGGCTTCCTGTCAAATCATTGCTTCAGTTCAGATCGGTTTCAAAAACATGGAAATCTCTCATAGATAGCTCTAAATTTATCGCTGCTTACCAACACACTGAGCTGCAACAGAATATACTTGTAAAAGTTGATTTTGAGCACAATTATGTTTCTGTTGCAGATGATGACACATTTCCCGTCAAAAGTTTACCTACCCGCTCCCATGTTCATTAAAACGTTCAACACACCAGCTATAGCTGGTTGCTCAAAAGGTCTATTTTGCTTTTATGATTATTTTGAAAAGCCAAGTGATTCTGTAAAGAAAACAGCTGTCATTTGGAATCCTATTCGAGGAAGTCGGTTACAATTGATGTGTCTAATGTGTTAGATAGAGATGATAAGTATACTACTATGCTGGGTTTTGGGGTTTGTCCTCACACTCTTGACCCTATGCTTGTTAACATTTCAATCGAAACTGGTCATACTCATGGGGAATTTAACACTTTTACTGACACTACTTGGCGTGTTGAGGTATTTAGATTAAGCTCTTGGGCTTGGAAAAGACTATCTATCAATCTCCCTCGAAGTGCAGTTGTGTTATACCAAGGTTATGACCGGGTACAGGTAGTGATAGATAGGTTTATTTATTGGCTTGCTTTTGATAGGATTAGTCGTTTATATCTGATTATATCATTTGATATGATAAGTGAAGAATTTACAGACATACACCTTCCTGATAATTTAACACTAAACTATAATAGCCCTTATGATGACTTACATTTACGTAAGTTTAATGGGTCTCTTGTTATGCTTGAGCATATAGTTGCTATGGATGTACCACAAATATATCATGTATGGATGATGGAAAATGGTGATCCGAAATCATTTATAAAATTATACACCATCAAGAATAATAAACCTAATGGAATAGTAAGTGTATTTGGATTCAGAAAGATTGGTAAACCTTTAGTTGCAGTGAGAACAGAAGAAGAAGATTCTGAACTTTCCGTTTATGATCCCAAGTTAGACCACTTTGATTATACTGGGATTTCTGCAAAAGTATCTTCATTTTATGCAAGTGCCTACACGGAAACACTACTTTTGCTTGATCATTAAGATTGCGTGTCTAGTTCGACTTGAATTGGGGAAAAGACCATGTCAACATTTGAAACTTTGGAGCTAACAAAGTGTTGCGGTGTGGTGATTGAAGTTAATGAAAAGTTAGATGTATTACATGTATTTACATGCTTAACTCAGAGGTGATATCAATGTTTCTAGCATGTATTATGGTGCAGGCTAGTTATGCAGAATTTATATGTTTGCATCATTATTCAAAATTCTAGAAAGATATGTTTCATTACGATTTGTTTTCTTTGTATTAGTTGAAGTTATTGAATAGACACGGATAAGTAATTCACATTTTTTGGGTTCTGGTTTATTTCTTTAATTTCCGTAATTTAAGTAGTATAAAATCGAGAATGTGTGTTAATCACACTCCATCTTAGTAAGTAGAATAAAATCTGAGTTGGTGAAACTTGCATTCATTTACAATTGAGAGAATAAAAGCTAATTTGGATAATATTGTTGTCCGTGATTATGTTTGAGAGAATAATGCAAAGGATGCTGGTGATTCAGTTAAGTGACCAGGTATTGATTTATTTGTATCTTTATTAATATGATTCATCCTTTTCTTTTGGTTGCAACTGTTAGGGAGTTTAAGCGAAAAACGAGGTATCTATTGCTATTACATGATTTTAGCAATTTTTATCCATTTGCTTATGTATGGGTAAAATACATAAACTCGGGTAGAAAGCAAAATGGCGAAAGTTTCGTGACGTGTATTGTTGATGCATAAAGTTTCCAACTCTTACTATTTAAAAATTCAAAATTTTGACCTGAGCTATTTACACGCCAAACCCGGCTTATATCTCGAAGTTCCCCATTTTGACCCATAAACGGCCATTCCTGACCCGTTCGACGTGACCATTTTGCCACTTCTGCTATTCTTACATTCTTAGGCTCTTTGTAGAGAACACTGATCAACAATCTGTTTTCTTTTTACAACATAACTAATATGATGGGTAGATCATTGATTTTATTTCCATTAACCTGTTAATAAATTTCAAGAATCTGAAATTGATTTAAAGAATTTTACTTAAGCATATATAATGTATGACGTTTCATGCCCTGTGAATATTCTATGGGTGACTTTCAACCTATTTGACCCTTTCAACGAACGCACTTTCTAGGTACAGCTATACCTGTTTGAACATTCTGCGAACCAAACGGGCCCTATACGTATGCTGGGTGCAAGTGAATTTATTTATTTTGATGGTCAAATGTACCTGTTCTTGTATGTGTAAATCTCTTGAGTTGGGTTTGTACTTTGTACCCATGATAGTATGAAAGTTGCGTTTTACATTTATGGGATATACAAAGGGTGATATTGTGTTAAGCTGGTGTTGAGCTTATATGCAAACTTCTTATATTGTAGTTATGGTTATAATATTTTATTTTAGGTTATTATATGTGTAAATTGAAAACCCGATCATTGGTAGTTTTGGTTTGGTTTAGCATAAACAACCGCCCCGCCCCATACAACGTGAACTGAACTGAAGTTCTATAAGGTATGTGTATGTGTATTGTCAATGTGTGTTGGTGTATTGTTTGGTTAAGTTGTGTATGATGACCTGTTATTGTATGTGTATATGTTTTCCTCATTACATGGACAAGTGGGGTTTCTCTTTTGGAGGCTGGAAAAGTAATTTCAACCAAAGCTCGGGTACATAATTACAAATTGTTTCCGGTTGAGATGCAGCATGTTACCCTTTTCGCGGTTTTGGTGGTTTCTTTGTGCTTACTGGCGTGTGCATTATCTTGTGCTGGTAAGTGCATGCCACGGTTCTTTCATAAGCTAAATTTGCCTCTATTTAGGCATGGGAGTGCCTCAGGGACTTCTGTTATGTCAAGTCCGTTGAATTATCGGCGAGGGAGTCCTAAAATATCAGGTAATACTTTGTGACGACAATCTATTTTTTTCTTTTAGCACTATGTTGTTATTAGAGGTGGATAGATGGGCGGATCATGCGAGTTAGTTAATGGGTCAAAACCTATTTGGTACCGGTCGAGTCAGGTTGATCTGAAATATTGCTCAAAAGAATTAAATCTTTTGTAATTTTTGTAAGTTAAAAATACATAGTGTACTATTTTAATCATAATCTAAATTCTGTATAAGATATTTGGTTATTTTAAAAAAAATCCGTATACACTGTCGCCAAAAATACGGCAAGTTCTTAGGGTATTCCGTGGTTGATTTGGTCTTTGAAGTTTAAAAATGAGTATTGGTTCCTCTAATATAAAATAATAAGTATAAATTTGAGGGATGTAATTGGTAGTAATATGAAGTTTGAGGACTTAGCCGCTTACAAAAAAAGATGAGATTTTATACCAAAATGTTTCACGATGACTGAATTAATCTCGGAAATACTTAGAAAATCGCATTTTCAGTGAAAGTATGTAAAGTTCTTTTTTGATAGCCCAAAAATATTTTTATGGTTTACTTTTAGCTATGTTTTTTAAAATCAATTACCAAAAAGATCTATTTAGCTACCAGTTTTACAAATGTAAACTTTTTCTTTAGATTTTACAAGTATGAACTAAATGTGTCTCTATCATCTTTAGTCTTTATCATATAGTCTTTATCAACACATCTCACCTCAATATGCCCCCAACCATCACCATCACCATCACCATTTACCCGCTATTTTTGTTTGTTTTTGTACCAATTTATTTTCAATTGTCAAGAATAAAATGACTATTTTCAATCAAATAACACTTTCAATTCCAATCTATTTTCAATCAAATAACCAATTGACCATAACCAAATTTACATACATGCATACCAATTAACACTTTTAATAACCAGATTCAAATTTCAATATTTTTTCAAGTTCCAATCTTTATAAACAGTTCCGGACTACCACAAACAAAACATTAAATGCGACTAAAACATAAAAAGTGACCCATTTTAGAACACAATCGCGACCCAACTTATTGATTTGTTAAAACACAAACGCAACCCAACTAAAAAAAAGCGACTAAAATAAAACACACGCGACTTAATAATTGCCTTCTCAAATTCAGTAACCCCACCCAAACCACATTCCCATGATTAGACATATGGAATCTAAAATCACGTGTCAAACTACACAATTTTCTTTCAAAGTTATTGAACACCTAAAACAATTAAATATAAATTAGCCTTCACATGCCTACAATACCTAGCAAAATGAGATTTAGTGCCCGTTTGGTTTGTAGATGGGTTTGAGATTAAGATTAGGATTTGGATTTGGATTTGAATTTGAATTTGGTATAAGATTTGAATTAAATGATAAGAGAGAAAATAAATGATTAGTATATTTATTTTATACATTTTGTAAAAAAAAAAAAAAAATTAAAAACAAAAAAAATATTGCATAATATGTGGCTGAAAGTGAATCATCAAATAAAAAAGAAAATTGATGGGTCATATTTTAGAAAACCCACCATGCTAGTCCGGATTGAGATTTTGGACTTCAACCCCTGTGTCAGAACATTTAATGATATACCAAATAAATGTTTTTAAGATTCTTTGACTTCAACCCTTTGAAAAACCGGATACCAAACGGACCCTTAGTTTTCAGTCGCATTTGCCGTCGCGTTTTACTAGTTTATGTCGCAATTTGTGTGAAATTTGTTAGGTCGCGATTATATTAGTTACGTTTTACTAGTTTATTAAATAGGTCGCGATTTAAGTTTAAATGGGTCGCGATTTCATTTGGTCATTGAATTTTGGTCGCGTTTTACTATAAGTCGCGTTTTACTTTTGTAAATGGATCGCGTTTTTAAGTTTTTAATATGGAAATAAGTCGCGTTTTTTAAAAATTATGTCACTTGAAGGTCGCAAAAGACACACGTGTAGGGTAGAAATTTGTTTGTCAAATTTATCTACCGGATGATATTCAAAAGTTCATTTTGGTAAAAAATTTATGCTACGTCTTGTTTCATAAATAGGTAGTGGATATGGTCCGTTTAAAAAATTCTCTCTTTTTTATTTCTATTTCACCGCCGGGGACCAGTTAGAGACAAAATACATAACCAAAACGACCCGTTCATAAGTAATGTGCTGATATTAGCACCACTACCCCCGATAAAAAATATTCGAGATTCGTCACTGCATACAAGTGTCCCTTATGGGACTTCCACAACCTAGGTTTGGTAGAGCACATATGGTCGCTACCCTAAAGGCTTGTTATAGTTAACACGAACAAATCCTAGACTGAGATATATTGTTTGATCCTTTAACTCCTATTTTTTATCGGTATATTTGCAATTTCTCAGATCTAAAGCACCAATACCAGTGTAATGTATTGGTTGACATCCTTTGTCCTACCTGCAAACCATCAATCTAACTGTAACACATCCCAAAAATCACAAATTAATGAAGCTTTGAAGATGAAAAGTCACATACCTTTCTTTTAGTTCTTCGCTTGCTAGTGAATGATGATCATCATCAGCAGGCAGATTGCAAGATTTTTTATCTACATGTTTCCTTTTTAACTCTGACTTATTAGAAAGGCTTTTATCTTGCCATTAAGCACCTGAGAAATAGACTCGTTATAATCTACTAGCAGGGTACCCGCGTGATGCGGCGGCGGGTACCATGTGACTAAATTTTCTAGCGAATAAATGTTATTTTATTTTGAGCTGTTTGATTTCAGATTTATATTTTGGAAGCTTAATTAGATTGTACATTGTGGTAAAAGAGTTGTATATTTTGGTGAAGGGTGAATTAAATTGTGTATTAATTGTATGTATTGAATAGTGTGTTTTTAGTTTTGTTTGTATTTGTACATTGTGCTTAGGTAGTTGTATATATTTGTGATGAGGTGTATTAATTGTATGTATGTAAAAAATAATATTTGCTTAAAATCAATTGTACTTTACATAGTTGTACATTATGTTTTATAAGTAGTATTTGCTTAAATTCTAATTTAGAAAATCCTAAAGTCATAAATAGGAGAGAAGGTCATCCATTGATTATAAGTAGTAGGGTCATGCTATCAAAACACCCGATATGGGGTGTTTGTACTTTTTGAGATAGCTGTGGGGTGGAGGAGTACTTTATGTGTGTGTTTTTTTTAATTTCCGTGTCAAATACAAGTTTTTTTTGTACAAGTTTTGTTTTCACTTATTTGTTACAAGTTTTTACAGTTTTGTTTATATACAAGTTTTGTTTTCAACTTAAAAAGTGACTTATATACTTATTTGGTTTTTAAAGTTTTTCTTTTATAACTTTTTAAAAAAAACACGTAGTCGGAAAATTTTGAGGCTCAGATTCGAAGGTTGGAAAGTGAGATTTTATCTCACTTTACCATCCATTCGGTTTAGGTTATCATCATCGACGAGGAAAATTTTAAGGCTCAAATTCGAAGGTTGAAAAGTGATATTTTATCTCACTTTACCGTCTATCGGTTCGGTTATAAATAAATGCGGCGGAAAATTTTAAGGCTCAAATTGAAAAGGTTGAAAAGTGAGATTTTATCTCACTTTCACCGAATCCGATTCGTTTAGATTTATCATCCATAAGCCTCACAAGTTCTAAATTTTATCTCAAACATTTTTACCGCGTTTCATTGTGCAAAAGTGGTAAGTAAGAATTCTATTTGCGAGAAGTTCACAAGAAAGCTAGCGCGAAGTTCACAAGCTTCAAGCTGAAGTTTTTATTTATAAAAATCATCATTGCCTTTCTTTTTAACAAACTGCTTATTTCATTGAAAGTTGCAAAGTGAGATAGAAACTCACTTTACCATCCAATCAAGAAACTAGCAAAACTACTACACCACAAGTTTCAACAGAAACATCATCACAAACATCACCACCACAAGTTTCAACAGAAACATCACCACAGAAACATCAAACAAGTTTTTTCAAGATCGAAACAAGTTTCAATCTTGAAACAAGTTTTAATTAGATCTAAATTTTTTTATCAAGATCGAAACAAATTTTTATTAGATCTAAAAATTTTATCAAGATCGAAACAGAAACATCACCACAAATATTTTATCAAGATCTAAAAAAGTTTCAAAATCGAAACAAGTTTTTATTAGATCTAAAAATTTTATCAAGATCGAAACAAGTTTCAAAATCGAAACAAGTTTTTATTAGATATAAAAATTTTATCAAGATCGAAACAGAAACATCACCACAAATATTTTATCAAGATCGAAACAAGTTTTTATTAGATCTAAAAAAAATTTAGATCTAAATAAAACACAAGCATCACCACCACAAGTTTCAACAGAAACATCACCACCACAAGTTTCACCACAAACATCACCACAAATATTTATTAGATCTAAAATTTTTTATCAAGATCGAAACAAGTTTATATTAGATCTAAATTTTTTTATTAAGATCGAAACAAAAACATCACCACAAATATTTTATCAAGATCGAAACAAGTTTCAAGATCAACATCACCACAGAAACATCACCACCACAGAAACATCACCACATCACTCTCTTTTTCTAACCAAGACCTAACAAGTTTTTTACTTGTTAGTCTAGATCTAAAAAGTCAGTTCAATCTTGAGAGAGAGAGAGTTTTTTGTGTGTGAGAGACTAATGAGAGAGTGAGAGGAAAAGACAGATATGAGTGTGAGAGTGTGAGGCTAACGAGGGGTGGGGTGGGAACAAATAAATTACATGATGCTTATTCATATATGAAATAAAACTTCTTGTACACAACTTTGTTGTCTGGTTTGTGTTTATCACAAAAAAGAACATTCAAGCCTTTTTTCATATTTATTCTTGAAACAACCACATCATAAAGAATGAATAATATTTAAAATTGAGCAAATTCTCAAAAGGGGACGAAAAGTTGGGTAGTGGTCATCATATGGTACAAAAAATACAACTCTTCCTAAAATGGTCATGTGCGAATGTGTGAATGTGCGATTCCATTAATATGTTGACACGTGTCCAGACAAGAAGTACACTTTCAATCATTTGCAAGTACAATCACTATTAAAGCTTTGTTTGACTTTTATAAACAAATGTACGAACAGTGGATGTGCGAATAAAATCAACTTTATTGGGAAGGAACAACTTTTAAGGAATAAAATATTTAAAAATCTACTTTATTGGGAATCAAATTTTACTTTTAAGACCATTAATTTTTTAATATTTTTAATCAAAACACACCAAACACACTTATCAAATATTAACACCGATTAGGTAGGTAGTTTGCTTGATTGGCATAGAAAGAGACTATTTTGTCCGATTGAGCAGTGGCGTCTCTAGATTTTTTTTGTTAAAACGACATGGGTATGCACTTAGTTTCAACGTTTTTTAAAGATAATATATAAAGTTTTTACATTACTGGATGGTGTTCAAAGGATGCATACCCTTTACCTCCCGCCATGCGATTGAGTACTTGTTAACATTTTAATGGAATCACACATTCGCATGTTCGCACATGACTATTTTAGAAAGAGTTGTATTTTTTGTACCATATGATAATCACTACCCAACTTTTTATCCCCTTTTGAGAATTTGCTCTTTAAAATTTGATAATGCATCTCCTTTCATACAACATAATGTACTTGATTTACAGAAAAATGTATCACATATGTCATCTTCACCAAAGCTTTAATAGTGTCCAACTATTTACCGCTGACGTGTCATTTTTTTGAAGAAGCTATAGTATTTTAGAGGCCTTCTTTATACAATAAGTAGATTAAAAAAAAGTGATTGATACTCATAAATTGATCGAGACATTTATTTTGAAGTGTCTCTCAAATATGAGAGTGTCTGAAATCTTCATATAAAATCTTTAGCAATACCAAACACCCCTTTAAAATCTTCTCTTTGTAGAGCTAACGTTGCTCAGACATTCGGGCCTAATATCCGTCTTAATTTATTGACTTTGATTTTTTATTTCTTTAAACACTACGGATGCGTTTAGTTAAAAGTAAACACTTTTATTGTTAGCAAAATATTTTGTACAAAATAAAAAAAAACTATTCAGATTAAATGTTTCCATCAAATTCTTTACAAAATAAAAAATTCATATTTTATTCTTTAACAAAAGAAATTACAAAACATTTTTTTTTTTTCTTTTTATTTATTTATTATTTTTTTAGGCAGACAAAGACAAAAGAAAAAAAGTCGATCTACTTCTTTTCATTTCAAGATTTCACCAAAACCCATCCACCACCTCCACCATCTCCACCTCCGGCAAAAGGTAAGGTTTTCTCTTTATGGTTAACTATGAATTCGAAGAAGAAATGGCTTTTTCTGTAGGTTATACATAATGGGTGTTGATTGTTTGATGTTTGTGTGTTTTGGGTTTTTTTTATTTGTTATGTTTGAATCTGTTATGTGAAAAAATTTCAATATGGGTTTTTGGGTATAGATTGTATGTTATCAAGATTTTAAATTTAGGGGGTGTTTGGGTAAGCTTATTTGAGGGGCTTAATAGTTTTTTTGAAGGTGTTTGGCTAAGCTTATTCCTATGATCTTATACTTATTAGGGGGGAAATAAGCTGTTAAGCATAAGCTACCCAAATGTGGATTATTGAGAATGTAAACACCCCCTTTGTTTTATACTTATATTTTGACCCGTTTCATTGTTTTGTAATCTTTGCAGAACCTCTTTGGTTACAAAGTCCCAAAAATCAATAATGTCGGATAACATACCTTTTGATCCAAGGGAAATCATGAAAAGGCTTCCTGTCAAATCATTGCTTCAGTTCAGATCGGTTTCAAAAACATGGAAATCTCTCATAGATAGCTCTAAATTTATCGCTGCTTACCAACACACTGAGCTGCAACAGAATATACTTGTAAAAGTTGATTTTGAGCACAATTATGTTTCTGTTGCAGATGATGACACATTTCCCCGTCAAAAAGTTTACCTACCCGCTCCCATGTTCATTAAAACGTTCAACACACCAGCTATAGCTGGTTGCTCAAAAGGTCTATTTTGCTTTTATGATTATTTTGAAAAGCCAAGTGATTCTGTGAAGAAAACAGCTGTCATTTGGAATCCTACCATTCGGAAGTCGGTTACAATTGATGTGTCTAATGTGTTAGATAGAGATGATAAGTATACTACTATGCTTGGTTTTGGGGTTTGTCCTCACACTCTTGACCCTATGCTTGTTAACATTTCAATCGAAACTGGTCATACTCATGGGGAATTTAACACTTTTACTGACACTACTTGGCGTGTTGAGGTATTTAGATTAAGCTCTTGGGCTTGGAAAAGACTATCTATCAATCTCCCTCGAAGTGCAGTTGTGTTATACCAAGGTTATGACCGGGTACAGGTAGTGATAGATAGGTTTATTTATTGGCTTGCTTTTGATAGGATTAGTCGTTTATATCTGATTATATCATTTGATATGATAAGTGAAGAATTTACAGACATACACCTTCCTGATAATTTAACACTAAACTATAATAGCCCTTATGATGACTTACATTTACGTAAGTTTAATGGGTCTCTTGTTATGCTTGAGCATATAGTTGCTATGGATGTACCACAAGTATATCATGTATGGATGATGGAAAATGGTGATCCGAAATCATTTATAAAATTATACACCATCAAGAATAATAAACCTAATGGAATAGTAAGTGTATTTGGATTCAGAAAGATTGGTAAACCTTTAGTTGCAGTGAGAACAGAAGAAGAAGATTCTGAACTTTCCGTTTATGATCCCAAGTTAGACCACTTTGATTATACTGGGATTTCTGCAAAAGTATCTTCATTTTATGCAAGTGCCTACACGGAAACACTACTTTTGCTTGATCATTAAGATTGCGTGTCTAGTTCAACTTGAATTGGGGAAAAGACCATGTCAACATTTGAAACTTTGGAGCTAACAAAGTGTTGCAGTGTGGTGATTGAAGTTAATGAAAAGTTAGATGTATTACATGTATTTACATGCTTAACTCAGAGGTGATATCAATGTTTCTAGCATGTATTATGGTGCAGGTTAGTTTAAGTCATGCAAAATTTATATTTTTGCATCTTTATTCAAATTTATAGAAAGATATGTTTCATTACGATTTGTTTTCTTTGTATTAGTTGAAGTTATTGAATAGACACGGATAAGTAATTCACATTTTCTGGGTTCTGGTTTATTTCTTTAATTTCAGTAATTTAAGTAGTATGAAATCGAGAATGTGTGTTAATCACACTCCATCTTAGTAAGTAGAGTAAAATCTGAGTTGGTGAAACTTGCATTCGTTCTGTGAACCAAACAGGCCTTAATCGTTCGCTGGGTGCAAGTGAATTTATTAATTTTGAAGGTCAAATTTACTTGTTCTTGCTGCGTTTTACATTTTTATGATATAGAAAGGGTGATATTGTGTTAAGCTGGTGTTGAGCTTATATGCAAACTTCTTATCTTGTAGTTATGGTTATAATCTTTTATTTTAGGTTATTATATGTGTAAATTGGAAAACCGATCATTGGTAGTTTTGGTTTGGTTTAGCATAAACAACCGCCCCGCCCCATACAACGTGAACTGAACCAAAGTTCTATAAGGTATGTCTATGTGTATTGGCAATGTGTGCTGGTGTATTGTTTGGTTAAGTTGTGTATGATGACCTGTTATTGTATGTGTATATGTTTTCTGCATTACATGGACAAGTGGGGTTGCTCTTTTGGAGGCCGGAAAAGTAATTTCAACCAAAGCTCGGGTACATAATTACAAATTGTTCCAGGTTGAGATGCAGCCCGTTACCCTTTTTGCGGTTTTGGTGGTTTCTTTGTGCTTATTGGCATGTGCATTATCTTGTGTTGGTAAGTGCATGCCACGGTTCTTTCATAAGCTAAATTTGCCTCTATTTAGGCATGGGAGTGCCTTAGGGACTCCTGTTATGTCAAGTCCATTCAGTTATCGGCGCTGTAGGCCTATAATATCAGGTAATACTTTGTGGCGACAATCTATTTATGTCTTTTAGCAATATGTTGTTATTAGAGGTGGATAGATGGGTGGATCATGCGGGTTAGTTAATGGGTCAAAACCTATTTGGTACCAATCGAGTCGGGTTGATCTGAAATATTGCTCAAAAGAATTAAATCTTTTGTAAATTTTGTAAGTCAAAAATACAGTGTACTATTTTAAATATAATATAAATTACGTATAAGATATTTGGTTATCTATACTATTATTATAAAGTATTTAAGTTGTGTTTCTACAAAAATTAAGATAATGAGCTATCATAGAGTGACATGAGTTACTTCTCAACTAACAAATCACCTTTATTTTTAAATTGAAATATTTTTTAGCTATTTATTTTTTTATAATCTAATTTCATCATATTTTCTAATATTTTGTGCTCTTTAATCAACATCCATTTTGATATGTTTTTATGAGTTTTTAGTTTTACATTTTAGTAGTTTATTTTATTTTGATTCAATTTTTAAACTTAACATTTCTTTCATCAATACAATCTTGATTCATCAAAATTATACTTTTTTGGGGTATTTGTAAATCGAGGTATTTATAGAATAATGGCGTCAAAATCAAATCAAGCATACATTAGGTGATGTGAAAGGAATTGACTGCGGTAAGAGTTAAGGAGAGGTATTTAGATTCATTCTATATTTATAATATAACTATATTCCGAGTGGCGAAATCTAACTAGTTTAAAAAAATATATCGTCAAAAAAATCGGCGTTCTTAGAACAAGGTATGCAAGCTACAAATAACAGTTATTAGTATGCGAGAGCGATGTTGATAACTCAGCTAACTAAAAGCAATCATAACATTACTTTGTTATTTAATATAATCTATAAAATCTTCTACATTTCAATCTAAAAGTATACACAGATCAAAATGAGCCATTGCATTAAAAAATCGAATGTACGATCTCCGTTATGGTTGGCACAGATGGCATGCATTTGGCAAAAATCTTACGTGAGTTTCTTAGGGTATTCCGTGGTTGAGTTGGTCCTTGAAGTTAAAAAATGCGTATTGGTTCCTCTAATATAAAATAAAAAGTATAAATTTGAGGGATGTAATTGGTAGTAATATGAAGTTTGAGGACTTAGCCACTTACCAAAAAAAGATGAGATTTTATACCAAAATGTTTCATGATGACTGAATCAATCTCGGAAATACTTAGAAAATCGCATTTTTAGTGAAAGTATGTAAAGTTCTTTTTTGATAGCCATTTCATGGTTTACTTTTAGTGAAAGTATGGAAATACTTAGAAAATCGCATTTTTAGTAAAAAAATATTTTTATGGTTTACTTTTAGCTATGTTTTTTATTTCCATTTCATCTATAGACCACTTAGAGACAAAATACATAACCAAAACGACCCGTTCATAAGTAAATGTGCTGATATTAGCACCTCTACCCCGATATAAAAATATTCGGATCCGTCACTACACACAAGTGTCCTTTATTGGATTTCAACAACCTAGGTTTGGTAGAGCGCATATGGTTTCGCTACCCTAAAGGCCTGTTATAGTTAACACGAACAAATCCTAGACTGAGATATATTGTTTAATCCTTTAACTCCTATTTCTTATCGCTATATTTGCAATTTCTCATATCTAAAGCACCAATACCAGTGTAGTGTATTGGTTGACATCCTTTGTCCTACCTGCAAACCATCAATCTAACTGTAACCTGTATCCCGGAAATCACAAATTAATGAAGCTTTGAAGATGAAAATCCAAATTAATGAAGCTTTGCTCTACATGTTTCCGTTTTAACTCTGACTTATTAGAAAGGCTTTTATTACTGCCATTAAGCACCTGAGAAATAGACTCGTTATAATCTATACCTTGATTGCAGTTTTCCTATTTTTACCCGTTACTTGTGTTAATTTTTGTGTTGTGTTCTATCTCAAACGACCCAAAAAAGATAGCTAAAAGGGGAACATGTCAAACAAGTTGCAAGTTGACTAAAGCGTAATTTTATTATATTCATAGATATTTTAAAATTTGGCCCAAAAAAAAGTCTCTGGGTCAAATATGTCAAAGTTACCACCTTTACCGCCCATCCATTGGCAGACATGGTAATTCACAGGACAAACTACCAAGTTTTACGTTGACCTTAAAAATTGAAACTTAGCCTAAGCAGACTTGAACCACCTAAGAAGCATCTAAAACTAGTGCAGTCTACATTTTCTGATAGTTGCCCTGCTTCCTTTTTAGAATATTTATAAAAAGATTTTTATTCCAAACATGCAAGGCCAAATCGGATAAAAAGAGAACTGTAATATTTTGTAGAGGATGCGGATGTAAGTTAACATTTGGTTAGTTTTCTATATTTAACCGAATCAAAACCGTTGAAAGTTAATCCGTATTTACGCTCACCCTTAAAAAATGATAAAAAGTTTGATGTCTGATTTTGTAACTTATTTTGAAAACATAATTCCACAGTTGTTAATGACATGGTCTTCTTTTATATAGCATTTGTAGTATTTTCACACATAAATGCTGAGGTTGTAGTATTTTCACACATTTGAATATTGTTTTATATTTAGTTTAGTAATCTTGAATAAAGCTTTCGATTTGTTTGTTAATTGTGTTCGTTTGTTTTAGTCTAACGGATTACCAAAACAATTTTAAATCTGATTCCGATCATCTTAACAATCTTACAAAGATAAAAACAATCGTATACAAGATCCTCATTTATATATTTGCCGGGATGGTCCATTTTTCCCCCTAAAAAAGATCCTCATTTAAAAAATCTTTTAATTGGAATAGAATTCGTGACCAACAATGCAAATGAAGTATGATATTAATAAGAAACAAGGATTAACTTTTTTTTATCTGTATTGGTTTAGAGCGTATGATGTGTTGCGAGTGATAGCCATTCATCAATGTACAAATTTGTTTCATTCTTCATTATTTGCGGTTATAACCAATGTTTTGAAACGCGGTTCGATCCGACTGGTTGAACTGGTTTCGGCCAAAAAACCGGTCAAATTAAACCGTTTTTTTTTTTTTTTTTTTTTGAAATCCAATTAGACCTGTCGGGTTTGAAGCGACCCAGGTCAACCCGGTTCTCGAGACCCGACCGGGTTGTTTTTTTTTCATGTTTTTTTACAAATAAAGCAAGTTAATCATACATATTTGCGACTTAATTTTATTTTTACATGTTATATTTGTTACCAAATGGTTTTTAGGCTCAATATATGGAATACTCATGATATATATATATATATATATATATACATATACATATATATATATAGAATATATTAAATTTTGATTGTATTGCGATTATTCAATTTTTGTCTCATTTTAAAAAATGTGAATTCACGATTATTTTATTAGATTTTGATTCTTTTAAATGGGTCCTTGAATCATTCTTTGTGTATTATTTTATGAAGGATTGTAGTACGGTAAGGCTACAAAAATTGTAATACAAGCCATCCAATATATATATATATATATATATATATATATATATATATATGTATATATATGTATATATATATAGAGTTAAAGATCAAATAAAGAGATTCTTAAAATAAGAAGAAGAATAAGAAGGCTATAACCGAAATCAGGAATCTTGACTGAATTAGATGCATCCCATAATCTTAGATGCATTATACTTGCTTACAATAGTGTGTTTTCTAGCTTTAATCAGATGCATATACGTATATTAGATGCATTTCATGATTTCTCTTGTTTTTTGTTCATAAATGGTGCAAAATCATGAAAATCAATTTACATCATCTATACATCAAATTAACTTTCGGCTTAAAAGATGTAGCATCATATGAATAGAAATGCATCTAATGCAAGTCGTGCATCTCAAATCGTGGTTTTGATCTCACCACTTCTTATTTTTATTTACTTATTTCTTTGGATCCTACTCTATATATATATATATATATATATATATATATATATATATATATATATATATATATATATATAGGGGACCTTTATTTTGAAACCTTGTTAAGTCTTGAGCTGCGAGAACCCCCTATGTACTCCTATTAATGCATATTGTGCAACATATCAATGCTACATAGCATTTTTGAATTATTAAACTTTTTTATTTAATCCAAAAAGGTATAATAGTAAAAGTCAATTTTATATTATTATTTTTTTTTTATTTTTTTTGCGTTTTTTCAGAACATGCATGTTTTAAAACTGATTTAGTGCATATTTGTTTTTATGAATTAATTTTATTATTTTGGTTTTTGGAATAGTTTTTTCAACATACATGTTTTTCAAATGAAAAGGTGCATGTGTGTTTTTAAATCATGCAAATTTATAACAAAAAAACATAATGTTAAGCATAAAACTCGATATAGATTGAAATACAATTAAAATTCAAATTTATAATAAGAATAAATACATGAATATAATCTATCTTTACACTTGTGCACTAACAATAATTAACATAAACGGACATATGTGCACAAAACATATGTGTTTGAAGTTTCTCATCGTATTATTTTGAACGTAATATCTTCCAAAAAACATATATGCATTCCAAGAACATATATGTACCTCCACCATGTGTGCGCCTTCAAAGAACGTCCGCCTAGAAAAATAATCCAAGATTAAATACTTTAAAATAAAACTCAAGATAACATAACACACATGGACAAGCTTAAACTAACAAACACAAATAAACATGAGACAAATTTATTTATATATGCAAAACATATATATCCAAACCACAAAACATATATGTTTTATCATAACATATATGTTTTATCGTAAACATCTATGTTTTAAGCGTAAACATCTATGTTTTATCGTAAACATCTATGTTTTATACGTAAATATCTATGTTTATATAAACATATATGTATAACTCTTTTGTTGATTTTATATCAAACTTACATGCACGCATTCCAAAAAAATAATCAACCAACACTTTTAAGAATTCAATAATCATATATGTCAAACTAAATTGTATCAAGACATACAAACAAACTTACAACTATTAGCACCCCTTTTCTAAGGTCTTTGTTTAATGCAGCTTCATTGACCTAACACACACAAACAAACTTACAACCATTAGCACCCCTTTTTTCATGTATAAGATGAGCAAGTTCAACTTGAATATTAACACCCCTGCTTATAAGCCTTTCATGTATAAGATGAGCAAGTATCGGCTTTTGCTATATCATGTACGTTAAAAGATGAGCAAGTATCGGCTTTTGCTATTAACACCCCTGTATAAGATGAGCAAGTTGCCTATATCATGTACGTTAAAAGACATAACCTTAATATACTTTTTAAAAGACATAACCTTATTGACATGTACGTTAAAACACGAGGAATTGGAAGGTAAACTCACCCTCCTTTCAAACTCTTCTGGTCCATTTTCCGCGATATATTTCTCTGCAGCGGTCAAAACATCATCTGGTTTCTTGAAAATACTTTTCTTACGCGGTATATACCATAAACGAACTTGCGGATTTCTGTAAAATGGTCTAATGAAATGCTTATAAATGTAAGATGCTCCATTGAAATAAGTCAGTACTAACCAACATGTAGCAAACAGCTTAGCATATGGCCATATTGGGAACCTGAAATATGGACAATTCTCACAAATTACTTAAAAATTAACCGTTCACGCATTGAAGCATCGTTGGTTATTTAACTATGAATCTTTTAGAACATCTCTATTGGTTACCATTCAAGAAGCTTTGAAAATGTAAGCTCAAATAGAGTGATTAATGAGTAGAAACCCAATAAGTCGACCATTGTTGGTCATCTGCTTGAGACCTAGTCTCTATGGCCTTGATTGAAGCATATCTGGTAAAACAAAACAAGCCATCAAAAACTTCATTAAAAAGGTTAATATTATGTTGCATTAAACACACATTTAGCAAAAGCCGATACTTACAAAGGATAGACAAGAGCAATCACGGGCACACAAAATGCAAAACAACGTCACATTAAGAATTAAACAAGATATTAAGAATGTCAAAGAGACAAAGAGCTATGAACTTGAAGTAAAAGTGTCTTAGTAAATGGCGACTTAAAATATGGTGATATGCTAATCGCTACATTGGTTTTCACTTCCTGAATACTAATATCCTGCGTACATGATATAGGAAACTTAAGAACAAACATACCCTTAGCCAATTAGAAATTTTACCACAGAATCACGGTTACAAAATAAAATCAAAACACCATTTTAACCAAAGTTCACCGCACGAAATCATGGGTTTTATGGCCGGTTGGTTTACCCACTTCTGAGTTTGTTAGCCTAAGTTACCCACTATTTTTTGTTCATTTGACACTTAAGGTTTTCGAAACCGAAGCGTGTTCATTGGTTACCCAAAAGCAGAACGGAGTTGGAGTTATCATGGTGTCCACGTAGCTTTTTGTGGGCCCACGAGACCAATCAGTTTCACATATTTTTTATATTTAGACCTAATACCCCATTTTCACCACGACTCTAAACTTTTCCCCTTTCCATCTAGGGTTCTTCCACCGTCCACTCCAAAAATCAATGGCCAATCTTTGTTGGTGTGGACAATTAACAACTACTGAGAACATCATGGACAATGAACAACCCATTTCGAGGTTTCTTGGTTGCCCTAACTACTTGGATCATACAACTAATTGCAACTACTTTATGTGGGTGGATGTTGAGTTGCCAAATCAGTGGTATCAAAGAAGGATGTATCAACTTCATGTCAACTTGAGGGATGCTCAAAAATGAGTTGATGCTCAAGCTGAGTTAGTTCAAATTGCAAGCACAAAGGTCTCAGATTGCTTTCTTCACAAGATGTTGATTCTTTTGGTGGTGGCTATGTTACTTATTAGGTTTATGTAGTGTAGGTTGATGTAAGGTTTATGTAGTGTAGGTTGATGTAAGGTTTATGTAGTGTTTATGTATGGTTTTGTCTGAAAGATATAATGGTTTTTTATTTAACAATGTAATCACAAGTTTAAGTATGGTTTTGTTATTGCAAGAAACATACAATTTATCTATAATGTTTTTTAATACCATCATTGCTCACAATAATAACAAGTAAAGCAAAAGATATACAAACAAGATAAACTAAGATTTACATTAATACCATTTGTGATAGCATATGTTAGCTGTTACAAAAGATGAGTTAGTTACAAATGGTAGTTACCATCATCCATACATACATACAGGTTACTATTGCCCATAAAAAGCCATG
Organism: Chrysanthemum makinoi; assembly: GCA_910596185.1. Taxonomy (NCBI): domain Eukaryota; kingdom Viridiplantae; phylum Streptophyta; class Magnoliopsida; order Asterales; family Asteraceae; genus Chrysanthemum; species Chrysanthemum makinoi. The sequence goes on along the minus strand of OU343224.1, from coordinate 358,125,199 downwards.
TGTAATTTTTAAGGGCAATTCGGTTAAGTTATATTACATAAAGCGGCAAAGCATATTCTACAAACATTGCATCATCGGTGTCAATCTGGACCAGGACTTGGTGACTTGTTAAACAAAATGTTTGATTCTTTCAGACTCCGCGATCCGCAGGTTTGTTTGGTTTCCTTCTTCATTCTTTGAATGCGTTAGATGGTGATCATTTGACATTTGTTGATCAGCATCACACTTGGTGATCTTGATCCGCGGTTGGTGATGCGGAGTTACACTTGGTGAATGCAGGACCGCGATTGGTGATCTTTGAGGAACATGTGGTGCTTGTGATGGCATTGGTTGTGAACTTAGGTGATTAGGTTTCATCGACGCAAGCAAGTCATCACAGTGTTCTCATGTAACCAAGCGAGGAGCGGTATTCCTTGCATATTCACGCACATAATGAAATCAATCAAATTTAATGATAAAAACATATAAGGAGAACAATCAAATATAAAGATAAAGACAAATACTTACCCCTAGCATTGTTTCTCCATCAAGTTGGATCCCGAAACACACCAACAATTGGTTTTTATACCGAGGGGTATCTGTTTGGTGCAAACCCATCACCCCCTATGTTTTTTAACAAGCTCTTTTTTCCATTCATACCATGAAACACCTTGTACATGCGACCTCTTGTTTACCCATTCGGGACCCTTGACAACCTCCTCTAGTCTTGACACCTCCTCTGATCTTAACACCTCCTGGTCTTAACACCCCCTCTTGCGTTACCACCACTTACACTTGCCAAGCACCACCCCTAGCACCACCCTGGGACTTTTCACCCATATGGGACTTTTCACCCCTTGATTTGAATTGTAACACTTTCACCCTAGCAGTTTGGGCCCTAACCTATCCCCATCTTTCCTTTTGAACAACTTCTTTACATTATGTCATTTTAAAGCTTACATAATTGACAATTGAATTAATACCTTTTTCTTCCTAATCTAGTTCTATTTTAATCATCTTTCTCACTACGAATCCTCTTTCTTCTTATGGTGGTCTTCCAGGGCATCTTTTGATTATTGGAAGCAATGGTTTTTTTGATAGTTTGTGGCGGCCATTGGTCCATGCCATTCATTCCACTAAGTAAGAATTATAATGAAACAAACATGTCCTTACCATACCAATTAGAAACATAATGTTACGGATTCTTATGAAGATAGTAAATATTTTATCCATTACTTTCGCATGGTATACAGGATAACGCCAAGACCTGACTACAAGTGTGCCCCTCATCAGTAAATCCCTGTAACCATTTCTGACTTCAAACTTACTTTTGACCACACAGGTATGACTTTCCAATTCCTACATTCAAAAACATCTGAGTCAAGTGTTAAGAGTTATAGGGTTATTAACAAATAGTGCTAGGGTTAACAACAAATACCTGTGCTTATCCTTGATAATTTCAAGTTTCTTTATGATGTTTGGACAAACACTACCAGTCCATTGCAAATGCTTTTCCCTCATCTTATGCATTCTTAACATCTGTCGCCTTATATCTTCCAGTATTTATTATTGGTTTCCTTCTTGGCTCCCAATGATGCATTGAAGCATTCATGATCCCATTCTCGGCAGCATCACATGCCTTATACATCTTGAAGAAAGCCTACTCCGACTTCGGGTTCCTTTCCATCAAATCTTGGTATGCGTACTTACTAACCTTATCTAGTCATTACTTGTTCAAATTTGCATTTGGGTAAGTTGCCTTGGTACGCTTTCCGAACAAGTTCCTATACATTACCATTAAACTTCTTCACGAAGTTGGCATAAATATGCCTTACTGCTTGTCTGTGATGTTCTGCTAAAGGCATTGTCTCTTCGCGACTTCATGAGTCCACAAAACAAAACAAATTAAGTTAAATACAGTTATCTACAACAACATTAATGAAAAGGCCTTGATAACAATTACCTTATCGCGTCACGAAATGATGTAAGACACGCACCGGCATCTATTCTCAGGGTCTTCATTAAGCATTTCATAAACAACCCATTTTCTTTGTTCTCACCTGACAATACTTGCCATACAATGGATATATTGATTATTTCCATCCCTTCCTACGGTGACAACAATTCCCTTGCATAATGTTTTGAAAGCACCCATCGGAACCTATAACCTCTACACACCCTTGTAACCATCCTTGTTTGAGACCATTAAAACAAGCGTAAAAGGCCTTGAAGTAGTAGTTTTCCCACATCGCATGGGTTCAGCGACTATCTTACAAGAGCTTCGAGTTAGAGTTTAAAATCTGGCTGCATATGACCATAGCATGCCATAGTGGTCCTAAGCATGCACGATATTGGGATAAAGCTTTCACCTTTCTCTCCTAGCGACTAAGAGTGACTCTGCATTTGTATTTCTTCATGATCATTTCTACAATTTCCCTTATCTTAATATTTGGATTCATCATGATCTTTTTAGCATAGTTCCTAGCAATCCAAGTACTTGTAATCAAAGTCCCATACTCATATGTCCTAGAACATGTATGCTTATCATGATGTCTTAATTTGAAAGGATCGTTTCTTCTTCATCCGATGCCCATAACCTAAAAGGGCATTGGTTTTCTCTGCACATCTCTAGAACATTTAGCATGTAGTTTCCTAGTATTATTAACCTCATAATATAACTTAAATCCATTCCTTAAAGCATAAGGTTAAGCTCTTTCAATTGATGAGGACTTTGTACCTTTCACTAACAATTGGTGTCATCATGTTCCATTTTGTAGAAGGATCATGGATTGGTGCTTGATCACCTTCCATATCATAATCATCTATTATTTTGTCAATATCATTATCTACAAATTCCTCCTCTCAAGGCATTTGTAAATCCTGAAAACAAAGTTGGATCAAACATTTTTGAGGATTTCTTCCTAGGTTTAGAGTTTTGCCTTTTGAGTCCTAATTTCCAAATACCTCTTCCCATGGTGAGACAAATGATCAACCCGGAGAATTATCACTATCATCATCACTAAAATAATCATAAAGATCATCTTCTTTCACTATCACTACCATCTACTTGGCCAGGTTACCTCATAACTCAAACCACAGAACTTGTGAGATAAATATCCAAACACATTCTTTTTTTTTTACCACATTCTACACAAGCCTTTAAATCTGTCGGACTTTAAGGACCTTAAACCACTATCCAAATCTACCGGGGAAGCAAATAAAACAAACTTCTAACATCACGTAAATTCATCTCTATGAATGTAACTAATCAGTAAAATCCATGGAAGAGAGATCCACATTTTCTACCTTTGAGAGGATTTCAAAGTCATATGAGAGAGGGTTTCTTGTGAATGAACCACCACGATGGAAGTTTATCACAAAACTTGAAGGTTGAGATGACGATGCCATCTGTGAAAAATATCAAACTGAATTAACATTAATGAATGTTCCAAAGTTTTAGATAAAAAACCCTAACTTTTAATCAAAAGCCTAATATTTCAAAACAAAATGGACTAATTGTACTTCAAGAATCAATTAAAGGGAATGAGTGCATACCTCTTTGTGAAGATGGCAACAGATTCAATCAACTTTATACTTTTAGATTTTTAGGGTTCATAGATTGTGTGTGGCCAGGCGTGTGTGTGGGCGTGTGTGTGTTTATCTGAGATAAGAAATAGGGTTTAAGTTTAATAAATTATTATTAAAGATATTGGGTTAATAATTGTAATATAAAATGATTTACAATTAAAAAAAGCGCCGCGTCAAGCTGCCCGGTAAGTGGATGGAAACGGGTATCATAAGTCAAAAATGTTGGGTAACCTTTAAGCCCGGTAAGTAAGATAGCAATTGAACAAAAAAATAGTTTAGGTAACTTAGGCGAACAAACTCGCAAAGTTGGGTAACCTAAACTTGTCATAAAACCAGAAATCATTACTAAGTCATTCTAATCACATTACCACACAATTTAACCTAAAAGCGGTTTTGTTCATCTTTATACCACGAAAACTTATGCAGACCGATTCTGTCGGTAAAAAAAAAAGTCAATAGATAATAAAATGAGCTTAGGTTCACATACCCATAGAAAGAAAGAGATGAGATGAAAGAGATGGCGATGGAGTTGAACCACGATCTTGAACCAAAACACTAATCAACCACGATCAGTCGATTCACAACAACCCTAAACTCGATCTATACGAACCTGCGTCTTTGATAGCGGCCAGTGGTGGTGTGGCGATGTGGGGAGGATGGCTGGTAAAAGAGGCGTACTTACAGGAATGGGAGAGATGGGAGGGCATCAAATTATGGGTTGAAACTTACTTGTAAAATGAAAAACCGTATCTTTGGCATGATTTTAGCAAAATTTTGAATTATGAAGATTTGTAGATGTTAATTACCCTTAATGCCCCTGCAAATTAAGTATATTCATTTAAAAAAAATACTTTACCAAATTATGATTGGTCAATGGGAGTTCTCATGATTCATATTAGCAATTCTCAAAATAAAGATACACTATATATATATATATACTTTATCATTGGAAATATTCTTTATTCTTTTTAGGAGATCGGGTTGACACGGTGGTTGAACTGATAACCCGTTGACCCAATGACTCGACTGAGTCAATTAAAGACCTACTTTTCAAAACATTGTTATAAAAAAAAAAAACTCATTTTTCTGAAGTGTATATATGTACAAGATACGAAGTGAATTTTAGTGAAAAAAATTGATAATGGTTACAATGAAAACATATGGGCATTCATCTATACTACATATAATAGAGAACACCATCTCTCAATTAAATGCGATTAAAAATCTTAAAATTAAGACATACAACATATAAAGCTCTGAGTATAGATCATTTAAACACATATCTCAAAATTTTAAAATTAAGAATATAACATTTTTTTATGCAAAGGTGAAAATATATTATTCCAATCAACAGATTTTTACAAGGTTATAATCATGGAAACTATTTTGAACATTCTCAAAATAGAGAACAACACTCAATTCTAAACTATATCATATCGGACAACTATGTCCCATATCAAACAATGCTAAACAAAACATATCTCTATACAACATTCATATTGCGGACTTGATGGGTGCAACAACAAGTCCACTGGATAGTAACCTTGTACCCAAAGATCAAGTTGCACTATAACATGAACCATGTTAGAATCGATTCACCTATTAATGCACCTACCATCCAGCTATATTTTCACATCACTTCCCCATCAAAACCATTATGACATCCACAATGGTCAAGACAAGAGAAGTGTGTGGCTTTACTAGGGACCCAATTAAGAATTTAATGTTAAACAAACTAATTATTATTTTAAAACACTTATAACAAAAGATACTGCGTTATTATACACATTATTAAAACAAATAAACACACAAAGCTTTATACAATTTATATGCTAACAAGTTGATGGTACATATGATTTTGAAAACCAAACCGGACCAAGGTTTACTTAGAATCTAGAGTCGCTGCTCGGTTGACTAGTCGATAAAATCAATTCAAAAAAAAAAGCGGAGATGACCGATGCGTAATCAATAAAAATGGGTGAGGCGGGTCGGATCATTTTTTTGATTAATCAATTTGTCATTGTTATTTTGTTGGCGCCTAAACTCCCAATCACAAGGTACCCGCCACTATATACGCGCGGTACTTTGCTAGTAATGATAAATTAGAAAAGCGGTTATATAAGTTATAAAAGTACTAGATCATAATTAAGCGTGTTACGGCGTTGGATGTTCGTGTAACTAAATTTTTCCGCGAGTAATTGTTTTGTAATTATGCATTTTCCGTGACAAATAAGTGATGCATTTATAGTTGTATTATGTGTTAAAAAAATTTATAACTGCTATTTAATTATCGATCTGCTGCCTTTTGTTTTGTTTATGAGTTATGACAGTGTCATCAGTGGTTGACAACGATGGAAAGTTGTAGGGAAATTGGTGGTAAACCCGAGTGTGTGTCGAACCTATAGATCTAATAAAGAAAACAATGAATCGCTTGATGATTTAATGGAAGGCCAAGGACAGACCCAGATTTTTTGAGGGTGTTGCACAAATATATTTTTATGATTATGAGTAGTAAAGTTGTCCGTTAAAAAACTTATTAGATAAATTTGAGGGTTCATGCTAAAAACATATTTTATAAAAGTTTACATTTCATGACCTAAAATAGGTGTTGCTTGTGCCATACCGGCTCATATGAGTCCATCCACGAAAGCATATGGTCTTTTACTCATTTAGTATCTCTTTTATTTATAACGTTTTGCATTAAAAACAAATCCATAAACTATAATTTAGTATTCACTTAGTTGTATACTCTCTGCATCTCATATTAAATGTCCAGTTTTGACTTTGAATATTTCTTTTTTTAACCTTAAATACTCTTGTTTATGTTATGTAATATTTAATAAAAATTATACCAATGAAAATACATTTAAAACTTAATTCATTCATATACTTTGCATCAAATATACGAACTACGTGGAAAAATGGACCTTCTTTCTTTTCAGAAAGCATTTTTGGAAAGTAAAACTTCATTCGAGTTATATAAACATAAATAAAAATATTTAAAAAGTTTAAAAAAAAAGAATTTTAAATGTCAAATTACACATTAATGTGGGGCCAGCATTAAATGTTCACAATGTTATTTTTGGATATCATTAAATAAATGTCCATTTTTATTTTAATCAGATGAAAGAGATTTTAATGGGTAATTAATTGTTGGAGATTGTTGTTAATGAGAATTCTTGAAAATGTGTGTAGTTTAAATTGAATATCTATTTTGGGATGACTTGTTTACGAAAAGGTTTAGAAAAGAAAAACATAGCTAAAGTGAAAGTACTAGAAAATAATTATACGACATATGAAGTTAGCAGTGGAATTCGGGCATAACCATTTACTTTTAAAGAAAAGAAAAAAAAGAAACCCTTGGTTTGAGCTAACTTCATACACCACATGTTTGTATCTTCCCCATAATCAATCTAGGTCGAGCCATAATCCGAGCACATCTTTTGGGTGTCACACAGGTACTCATGTTAATGAAATATATTAGTCTTTATATATATATATATATATATATATATATATATATATGGGGAGATTCTTGTAGTGACCCCCTTAATATAAAACCAATAGGCAGATTTTGGACCGTTAGATGTATCATTATACATTTGATCTAATAAAACTAATTTAAATAGGTTTGATGGCATTGTAATAAACATTAAAACTAATGGCAATCCGTAACCCATTTGATGATTATTGTACCACGTTAACTGTTGAATTCATTTCTCATTTTTTAGTTATTTGGTAGAGTTTGCTAAGTTCTTTCTAAATGTGTGCCAAATTATTTTTCTCCTTGTAGTGAGATGATATATTTGTACATATTATTAATATAATATTTTTTCTCCAAATCATTAATATTTATTATTTAACAAATATTGATACATTAACACAAATTTATAACTAAAGACTACATTAGTTGTTCATTTGAAATCATCGTATCGCATATAATGAAATTATGTTATAATTCTTTTATGACACATTGAAAATTTAATATTCTTTTAGTGATACAAAATTTCTAAATACATTAATGTGACACTAAAATTTTAATACATTTTAAGTGACATTACAAATTTTAATACATTTTTTATAACCACTATGTTTAGCATACAACTTTTCTTACACTTATATAGTGACACACTAAAATTTTCTTATGGGTTTGTAGTGACAATGTTTATGACACATTTTGTAACAAGGATAATATATGTCAGGGAGGCCACCACTTTTTTTTTTTTACCATATAAGTTTTCATTTTTAAAAGAAACTTATAGGCCACCAGATTATGTGTTTATCTTCATTACACCAACTCAGGTCAAATTTAATCCGGATAATGATCAAACGGCATAATAATAACTTAACATATTAAACTAATATTAGTATAAATAAAAAGGTCTGAAAGTGATTTTATCCTTCAAGTACTTTTAATAATATAAATTCACACTTAAATAATAGGTATCTTGATATTTTACATCCAACTTTTCATTCGTCTTACTTGGATAAGTTAGGGTTGGTTTTGTTTATGTTTTATAGTTTTGGGGAATAAATTTGGCGAGAATTGGTGTAGCGAAAACAAACATAAAATTGAGCATTTATAAGTTCATTTGATAAATAGGTGGCTAAAAAAAGCAAAGCGTTGACTTTTCAAGCCTAACATATCCCTTGTAACAATTTAATTCTTTTGACACACTTAGTTTCATTATACATTCTTAGTGACACATTAAATTTTTAGACACATTTTTTTGTTACACACTTAGTCATTTAATACATTTGTAGTAACACACTAATTTTTAAAGATATTTTTATCAACAATCAAAAGTTTACAACACACTTAGTTCATAATACATTTATAGTGACACACTTAATTTCTAACATTTACGTGATAAACTATTAGCGGAAATATTGATCTGACAAAAAATCTAGTGACACACAACAAATATTGAGCTATCATTATGCGGCAACAACAATAGACCAATTAACGTGTTTATATGTATGTACATGTACTCATAAACTTTGTACATAATCTCCAATCAACCAAAATTAAAACCTACGTGATTGACTGCACTGTTATGCAAAAAAAGAACATTTAGATCTTATAACAAAAGGTATTTAATAAAATCTCAAACACAGTCTTGAAATCGTAATAACATGAAGCATCGTTGAATAAATGAGCAATCATCTAAGCGATGGCATGTCTCCTATGACCTATCACTGTATCACCATCACCATCAATACCAATTCCCATCCATTATCATTTCCAACTTGTATAAAAGCGACAAGAACATTTAAACCCGAAGGAAAGCGGTGGAAGCCAGTGATGGCTTTACAGTCTGAGGCTAGACTTTTAGTGAACAATCATATCGCTGTAGTGTGTAACTGTTATTAGTGAAAACCCAATAGATAAAGAGGTTCGATGGTAGTGGCGAATGGTGATATAAGGATATGGTGTTTTTATATGAATGATAAATACAAGGACGGTTTTTTTTTATAGGGATGTGGGAGAGAAATAAGGAAGAACCAAAATTTACTATATTGCCCTTTTATTTTGTTTGTAATTTTTATTTTAGTTTAAATATGAAAATCCACATGTCAATTATTAATTGGTTTATATGGTTTTTTATTTTAAGGTTGGTCAGCGTGAGCGAAATATATATATATATATATATATATATATATATATATATATATATATATATATTTGAGATCAAATAAGATCAATGTTAAAATTGTAAAAGTAAGATCGTCGAGAAGAGCCGATAGGGAGGCAGTGGCAATACATTTAAGACACAAAAAAAGAAAAAAGAAAATTAATAAAAATTAATTTGTATTTCTTAGAGGGCATTTTAGTAAAGTCGGCACAAATCATAAGCGTTTTTGTTTTCCCGGTTCATGTGGATCAACAATATACCTCTCCTCTTTCTCATTTGAAACATTAAACCAGCCCTCTCATTCTTTTTTTCTCTCTCACACGTCTCCCCACAAAATCTTTTCATCTAACCCTAATACAAGTCTGCCACCACTCAACTATGCCATCGTTTTTATTGTACCCTAGCCACCTCTCGGGCTGCGTTTAAGGTCTTAGGAACCTTGTCTCTCTCAAGAAACCATTTCTGCCGGAACTTGTCTCCCTTAGAACAACGGCAAACAATGGTGGATCTGAAGCTTTGTCGATCTGTGGTGGGATCTGAACAATGGTAAACCATGGTGGATCTGAAGCTTTGTCGATCTGTGGTGGGATTTGAACAACTGTAAACCATGATGGACCTGAAGCTTTATCGATCCACCATATCTATACTAACGTTGGATGTTTCTTATATGTTGTCTACATATCCGGTTATCACCGGCACCACTGTTGGTGGTTTTCCGATGCCTTAGTTATTGATTACACATAAACCCGAGATGGTATTGGTTAACCAGAACTTATAAACCCACATGAAAAACTATCTCTTAACAGAAACACATAAACCTACATGGTCGGATTTCAGATGTGCCGCCACAACCATGGTCGGATCTCAGATGTGGCACCGGAAAACATGGTCGCTTTTAGTAAACTTTATATGTTGTTGAAGTTGTAATCGATGTATTAGTGATACATCTTCATTTGGTGTATATGATACATTACAGTTGAGAATAGTGTATATTGTTCAAGCAATGATTTTGTGAAAATGGTACATTAATGGGTTGGGAAAAACATTAAAAAAAATGGTGTAATGTAGTCCAACGACAAAAAGGGTGCACTTGCAGTAAATGTATCATTTTATATTAAGGTGTATTATCGTTTTAGTAAGTTGTGTACTTGGTATATTAGTTGTATAAAGTTGTGTACTAGATGTATCAAATAAATTGTCAAATTTTATCACCTAATGTATTAGTTGTGTACTCAATGTATCATTTGTGTATTCGATGTATCAAATAAAAAATGTGAACCAGATTTTTGTATAAAAAAATAGCTGAAAATTTAAAAAAGATTGACCATATTTGGATTTTGAATTCCCAAAATACCCTTGAAACCTTATTTAATTACTATAAAGGCACTCATTAAATGTTAATCTCATTAAACACATCATACAATTATCCAACGGTCTATATTGGGTCTTACTATGGGAGGGTTAATGTGAGATCAAACTTAAAGTTGTAAAAATAAGATCAAGTCTAAAAAACCACTAAAACGTTTATAAATAACAATTTTAGCAATAATACACAAAAATATAATATTTTAATACAAATTAACATTTTAAAAACAAATAACCAAATTATACATGAGTTTGATTTAGTATTTTGCAATCACATTACACTAATAATTATTCCAAATGATACACATACAAAACGATACACATTACACTTCTAATCAAAGTGTATCACCTAGGTTTAAATGATAAATTTTAAAAGAAATCTATCAAAACTTTAACATTTTTAGTTGTAGCTAATAAAAAAATTATTTTTGTTGTAAGGAGAGTGTCACTTGTCAAATTTTAGATTGATCTAGTTTTAACAACTTTAAGTTTGATCTTATTTGATCTAGATTTTATATATATATATGGAAGGGATCCAGTAAGAAGAAAAACTAAAATAGGAAGAATAAGAAGAATTTCTGCACACATTTGAATAGGAGGGAGAAATTTAAGGGGAGATGCATCTATTTTTATAGGTTAAACCAAAATGAAATGATTGTGGTTTCTTCTTATCATTCTTATTTTTAATTTTTAAAATTTATTTATTTAACTCTCTATATATATATATATATATATATATATATATATATATATATATATATATATATATATATATATATATATATTAAGATGATTATCTGTTTGAGTTGTTATATGTTTAGAAAAAATATTATGAAATGTATTATATCAAACCATAAAGTGATCTATTGGTGAGGTGTTCTTAAAGCCTCTCGAAGAGACCAGATCGAGTTCGAAACTCGTTGGGTGAACATCTTGGATGGCTCGAGAAATGGTCATTGGAATACCAGTTAGGCGTGCATTACATCCGACTCTTCATGTGATCTGAACAAGGATCATTCTCTGTCCATTCTATTATGACACATATATAGAAAATGAAACGGATGAGGTTTTTCTGCTTATGCCACTCGAGAAGGGCAAGTCTTTGGCACGCAATATGCGTGGCCTAACTAACCTTGGTATCCACATGACCTTTTCCAAACATTTCCCTAGCCACCTCCAAATGTGTACCAAGCGTGGTTTGAACCCTAAAACTTTGTGAGAATTAAGTGCCTAAACATTTAGGCCACGTTGGTGGTGGTCTAGTTATCATTGCATCAACTATGTGCTAAAAGTGCCCAATAGGCCACTCATTATACTAGTACCCAATTTTTGGTGCTTTAAAGGGCAGATTCTGGTCATACATTAACATTAAAATGTTTGTTATGTAGATGCTAATATCTTTTAGTGGCCCTATTGGTGTAGTCAAAGGCCCTCCACCCTCGTGGGTGACCCAGTCAGGCGGGCCTAATTAGCAGCTATTTCACCTTATCATGCCCAAGCCTAAGCCCTTAGCTGGTGTAGCGCTAAGAAGTGATGTGGTCTGATGTTACATCGGGTCAAACTTTTATTATTATTTTGACATACAAAGTTGCCCCTCATGTTAGTAAGTCAATTAATGTAAGATTGGGGCTTTGCGTCCACTTCCAGTATAAAATATAGAGGCCCTCTCATCTCTTCTTAATGACGTTGTATCAACGTTCTACATCGTGTCTGATATTCTTTACGTAAAGAAAACTTTTAGAGTTTGTTAAACTTATCTATCATGTATATTTAGCTATAAAATTGAAGATTTGAGGTATGCATGTTTGTTAGATACTCCGTAATAAATATTAAGCTTTATCTAAATATTGTTTCTGTGTTAGACACCATCATATGCAAAAAATGTCACTCATGCCCTTGCCTTTTTTTGCCTTTCGTCCTCTTAACTTAATCCCTAGGTAAGATACGTTGCCTTATGGTAGCTTTAACCTTCAACTACCTTGGGCTGATATTTGTTTCTTTTGATAGACATATTCACAAAGCCAAAGAGTTTTCCATTTGGTTTTGGTTTTTTCTTTAGCAAAGAAAGTGAATGTCAGTGTAACAAATGTCGATCTGTCATGATTGCACACAATATTTTAATATACTATTACGCTACCAATTGTATGTTTCCTGCACACCATAATGTGAGTATCTTTTACTACTAATCTTTAATTTGGTTCGTAATTCCACTTTACATATAGCGACCTGTTGACGGGATTCAGATTTATAAATTTTAATGCACTCGACCCATTTAGTTGTTAATTAACTCGTTTCGTTGTTTCGTTTTGTAGCAGGAGATCATTTCATTTATTAACTCCCATAATACCATCATCCCCTTTTGTTACAAAATCCGAGATATCTAAGCACCAATTTAAAAATGTCTGATAACATACCTTTAGAAATCCAAGAGGAAATCATGAAAAGGCTTCCTATTAAATCGTTGATTCAATTCAGATCGGTTTCAAAATCATGGAAGTCTCACATTGATAGCTCCAAGTTTATTGCTGATTACCAATGCACTCAGCTGCCGCAACATGTACTTGTAAGAGATCACATTGTGTACAATTATGTTTCCATTGTGGATGATGATACTTTCCCCCAACAGAAAATTTCCCTAACAATTCCCATGTGCGTTAGACCAGCAATAATTGGTTGTTCTCAAGGCCTATTTTGCATTTATGATATGTATGTAAAGCCAAGTGATTCTGGAATCAATACCACTGTTATCTGGAATCCTACCATTAGGAAGTCGGTTGCTATTGATATGCCTAGTGAGTTAGGTAATAGAAAGAAGAAGTATACAACTAATCTTGGTTTTGGGGTTTGTCCTCGCACTCTTGACCCTATGCTTGTTAAAATTATATATGAGTATTGTTTGGAAATTAATACTAAAACTGACACTTCTTGGGAAGTTGAGGTTTTAGGCTAGCTTCGGGAGCTTGGAAAAGTCTATCGATCAATCAGCCTCAAAGATCAACTGGATTAAGACACGATCAGGTGGCAATAGGTAGGTTTATTTATTGGGTTACATCGGATAGGTTTTGTGGTTCCGATATGATATTGTCATTTGATATAATAAGTGAAGAATTTACAGAAATATGCCTTCCTGATAATTTAGCACTTCAACTTCAACCTGACCTTGACGTTGAGACGGATATACATATATATGAGTTAAAGGGGTCCCTTGCTGTGCTTCAGTTTGAGTTGGACGTGGAAGTATCCGATTATGATGTATGGATCATGAAGAATAGTGATCCGAAATCATTTGAAAAGATTTACACCATCAAGGGCAACATCCACTAGCATCAATACCAAATGTAGTTGGATCTAGAAGAGTGGCAAACTTTTTTGTTGAAGTGTCAAAGGGTTGTACTGGAAGATGAAGATTCTAAACTTGCAGTTTATGATCCCAACTCAGAACGCATTAATTATATTGGTATTTCTGCAAGACGAGATTCATTCTTTGTGTGTGTTCCTACAGGAAACACTACTTTTGCTTGATCACTAACGCAAATCTACTCCGATGCATAGAGGACAATGTCAGCATTGGGATCTTTGGAGCTAAGAAAGTGTTTTAGTTATGGGCTTATGGCGATCAAAGTTAATGAAAAGTAAGATGCATTACATGTAGATTCATGTTTAATTCAGAGGTGATATTGATGTTTTTAATATGTATCATGGTGCAGGTTAGTTTTAGTTATGGAAACTTAAATGATTGCATCTTTATTTGAAATTTAAACAGATTATGGATATGTTTAGTTATCTTTGCGTGAAAAAGCAGCTTCTAAAGCTATAGAAACTGTGACCAACATATGTACTGAGCAAAATACTGATGCTAATAATGACTTCATGGGCTTATAAGGAATAGTTGTGAAAATATATATTATGAAATCTGTCAATGAAACCGTGCATCATTCGTTACTGATTGCACCCCTGATTCCGCCTGGAATCAATGGGGAAAATTGTAGAAATGGAATTCTGAAGTGAACTCCATGAGGGATCTGCTGTAAGAAATGCACGTCGTTTCAGCTACATGATTCTTTATTACTGTATATATACTTTATTTTTTTTTTCACATTGATAAGTTTTATATTGCTATCATGTTAGGCAGTGACATATTGGATTTTGGATAAAAAAACAGATTTGAAAATCATAGATTGATGGTTTATGTTTTGAACTTTTAGCATCTAGAGACATTTTTTTTCAAATGTTTCACCCTTTATGACTCGTGCAAATTGTCTTCGCTCCACTAAATCCTTTATAATTAAACGATTGAAATTTTAACCAATTTGATGCATTGCACCACTACAATTACTATGGTGCTTAAACTGTAGTATTTTAAAGAAATTGTCATACAGTATAAACTTGTGTTTGAGATTAGTCTCCTTACAAACGTGTAGCGCTATAACTTATGTAAACACTATAACACATTGGTAGAATTCTTACAATATCAATTACACGACCCGGAATGAAGTATGATATAAATAAGATTAAACAAGGATTAACTTTTTTACCTCAATAGTTTAGAGCATAAGGTGTGTGTGCAGTGGTCGAAATTCATCAACATACCAATTTGTCATTCATAAACATTTGTGCAAGAGTTTGCGGTTCTAACAAACTTTTTAAGAGCCGGTTTGATCCGGCCGGTTGAACTGTGACCCGTAAGGCGTAAGTCATGGGGAAGTTGGTTTTGAAACTAATGGTTTGACCAATCAACTAAAACAGATTTTTTAAAATGTGCTTCTAATCACAAATTAACCTTTTCAATATTTTTTATTTTTTTACTTTATGTTTCAAAAATTACATGTGTAAAAGTATCTGGAGGAACCAATGGGCTTTTGGTTAGGTGATATATGTCGAGATGGTTATGGCCTCGTAAAAGGTCATAATTCTAAATGATGCAAGAAAATTATTTATGATTGTGTGAGAATGTATACATGTGTGCATGTTTGCTTTTTAAGAAAAAGAAAGAAGAATTCAATATGAAGTATATATTGGTGAAGAAAATGGATATGGTTAAAAAATAGGGCAAATATCAAAAAAATCTTATGCCTTACCCTTTCACTCTTGAGTGCTTGAACAAATTTTGCTTCTGCGGGTAATATACTTTCAAATTCATCCTCTTTAAGGTATTTTCATGAACAGTTGGACAATTTTGCCCTATTATTACTTGTGAGAATGGAAAGAAAGTATGATCTTTTTTTTATCATTTAACCTATTAGTTTTTATTATGTTAAATTTTGGATATGTATTAAGATAAATTATTTAATGATTTATAATTGTGTTAAATCTATGATAAAATGTTTTTTGTTTTAAGTTTCACTATTTCTTATTAAGATAATTTAGTTCCATGAAACCACTTCCATTTGCAAAGGACATGAGTTTAAATAAGAATTATCTGGCGTGCATGGCGTGTATGGGGTTCAAATAAGCAGTTTAAACCCTATAGACTTGAAGCGGGGAAAAGCGTTATGACCATTCATCATTTCATTTGTATATAACACAATTCATTTCACATTTGTAGCGGTTTGGTTTTGTAATTCTCTCTTGTAATAAACTTCTCTGAGTCATTAAGCCATAACAAATCCCATTAACTAATTCTTGAGCTCAATTCTTATTTGAATCTCGTTGATTCCTGTAAGAGTATCAAGCGGTATCAAGCGGTGATCCAATTCCCGCATCTTAACCCGTAAACCTTGAGTTTGATGATCGTAGGTCAAATTCAGTAAAAACTCACATTGGTTTCCCTATCACGAATCGTTACCCTTGTTAATTCTTGTCGTTTCTTAGCCAAAACCGTTTTCCGTATGGCTGATACATTATTTATGTTTAAAAAAATGAAGTATCATCACTTTCCATTTCCTCTTTACGGGTAATAGGGGCAAAATTGTCAACTTGTTCATGAAAATACCTAAAGAGGATGAATTTGAAATATAAATGCCGCTCAAACAAAAAATTTACAATTATTCTACGAAGAGGAAAGGGTGGCAAGTATAGTACTTTTTTGATATTTGCCCTAAAAATACACAAAATTGCTTTTGAAAAAAAAAGGTTGATATAAAACTTAGATCATGCTAGAACCTCAAGACTCACAAATAAGGTCATGTTTGAAACAAGCATTTAGAAGCGATGTGATTTGAAAAGCTTGTTTGGCACCAAGTTATTAGCATTTATTTTTCTAGGCGCTCTTATCTGTATATGCTCATTCCTAGCATTTTAAAATCACAAAGTAGCGTTTGTGAACCAAATGACTAACATGTTCTTACATTATAGCATGTGGTTTTTGTTTTGTTTTGTTTTTTTTTTTTTGTTTTTTTATTTTATTTTTTTTATCAATTCTATGTTAGCAAAATAAAAAATGGATTTTGTCGTTTTCATTTTCGAGTATGTCTGTTAAGACTTTTGAACATACTTTGTTTTGAAAATATAAATTTAATTCTAGCTTACAATAGTCTATATGCATGATATTGATATAGAAGTATTGATTATCTTAAAAGTAACAACTTTAGTTTTTATTATATATTGTTCGTAAAAATGTGCAATATTTTTTTACGTCATTTTACATTTTGCTATTGCGAGTTACAATTCTGGAAGGCCAATATTTGGGCTTCTTCAGGTTGGCCACCAAGGTAACCATGGGGAGGTTTCCTTGGAGGTCTCATGTTCGAGCCTCACCATGGACCCCAGGGGCCGAAATAAATTGGCAGGGCGGGTTTATACTGGGAGAAAGGTTCAATTTGCATACGCCAATTGGATGTCAGTACCGGGATCACTAACTACTAACTCACCGTTAAAAAAAAGTTATAATTACGTGACCAAACACTTTTATAGAAGTATTGTTTGTTAAATTATTTTTTTTAATGTGTACAGGCCCTTTTTTGTAATTTTATACTTTATAATTACATCTACAACTACCCATTACCAAACATGTTTTCTAAAAATTCTTGCCTACTTGCCTTCTACACTATTGCTACATGTAGCCAAACATAGCAAATCCATAAAAATGAGGTGCCTATGTGTGAGTGGTTGTAGCATAGAGAAGCGAGAAAAAATATATCAAAATTACAAATCACACATGAACATCTCCTTTTTTTTGCCAGTCTTTGTGGTTCTACCAATGCTCATTAAAATTATATGGAGTAACAAAGAAAACATATTGAGGAAATGATAATAGTACCAGGAAAAAGCACACGACACAAATATGCCATTCAGAGATAACCCAGCTTTTATATCTTTAAAAGTCAAAGTTACATCATACAATAGAGGAGGAAAAAAAAAAATGCAATCTGGTTTGAGCCCTAACGTCTGTACATCTTTGTATCTGTCATTTGACCATAATCCGAGCACATCTTTTTTAGTTTCACACAGATATATGTTAATGAAATGTATTAGTCTTTCTTATTCTTTAGATAATTATATGTTTGAATAGTTATATGTTTAACAAAAATATTAGTGTATGAAATGTATTAAATTCAACTATTTCCGAGGTTACCAACTATTCTATGAAGTGTTTTAGCATCTAGAAACGGTCACATTAATGTTGGTTTGGCTCGACTTTCCGGAAGTAACCTAACAAAATATTTTAAATTGAATCGAAGGACCATCTCTTTCGTTTATGATAATGAATATGTTTTTATATATGTTATTTCGTAATGTAGGATTCTTTTCCTTGTGAGATCATTTTCCGAGAGAAGTTATGGAATCTACCTATGTCTAGGCAACTGATAGATGGAAATTTTATGGATAAAATCTTTTCAATTGTAACCAATATCTTATTGAGAATAATTCTGACAACTTTTAGGAAGAAAAGGCATTTACCTATTGCAGAGACATGCGATTTGATTTTTTTATTACCAATCTTATGAGAAATACACAGGATTTGTGATTGGGAAAGAATCCTTCTCTTTCTATATGATGAAATTTATTAAATTTAATTCAATAGCCTAAAATTTGCCCTTTTAGCAAATAAACTGAATAATATAAGTGTTCTATTTCCATATATACGTCGATTAGCCATCATTGCATCATTAGCTATGTGCTAACTGTACAACAGTTTTCAATTATATCATGAACACACGAATGCAATTTATTTTTAAAATAATCTTTGGTTTGTTACGTAATAAAATTTACCCATTTTACCATTGATTGGGTTAATGGCTAGCATTCGGCCCATTTTAGTTGTTGACTCATTTCCTTGCATGTTTTGTTTTGTTGCAGGAGACCGTTCCATTAATTAACTCCCATAATACCATGTCCCTTTTGTTACAAAATCTTAGATGTTTAAACACCAACTTAAAATGTGGGACAACATACCTCACGAAATACAAGGAAATCCTGAAAAGGCTTCCTATCAAATCATTGCTTCAATTCAGATCGGTTTCAAGATCATGGAAGTCTCTCATTGATAGCTCCAAGTTTATTGCTGATTACCAAGCGCTCAATGGCAAGCATGTACTTGTAAGAAATGACATTTAGTACAATTATGTTTCCATTGGGATGATAATACTTTTCCCTACAAAGGTTTCCCTAACTGTTCCCATTTCCATTAAACACTTCACAGAATGGTTGGTAGCTCTGAAGGCTTGTTCTGCTTGTATTCAGATATAGAATTTATTCGAACGAGTAAAGGCCGGTTATTTGGAATCAGCTTCTATTAGGAGTCAGTTGATATTGATGTGCCCATGTGTTGGATGAGAACTAAGTACCATACCACTAATTATCTGTTTGAGTTTTGTCTGACACTCTTGACTATAGCGGTATTTAGCATTTCGTGGCTACACACTATAACGGCCACCACTTGGCTAGTTGAGGCTTTTAGGTTAAGCTTAGGTGTCTGGAAAAGTCTATCTACCAGTCTGCCTCTAAGGTCAACTTCATTAACACACAATCGGGTAGCAATAGGTAGGTTTATCTATTGGCGTGCTGTGGATAGGTTTAGTGATGATTCTCATCTGATTTTGTCATTTGATATGATAAGTGAAGAATTTACAGAAATAGGCTATCCTGATAATTTAGCACTTAAGCTTCACGCTGACCTTGACATTGAGATGATGGTGGATCTGTGTAAGTTAAAGGAGTCTCTTGTTTTGATTCATTATGAGATGGGGGTGGTAATATCAGATTTTGATGTATGGATGATGGAGGATAGTGATCCGAAATCATTTGAAAAGATTTACTCCATCAAGAGCAGCATACGAGCTGACCCTTCAATATTAGGTGTACATGGATTTAGAAAGAGTGGCGAACTTTTAATTGAAGTGACACAGCGTGGTAGTTTAGAAGATGAAGATGATTCTGAACTTTTGGTTTATGGTCCCATCTCACAACGCGTTGATTATTTTGGTATTTCTGCAAAACGAGCTTCATTTTTTGTGAGTTCCTACACGGAAACACTACTTTTGCTTGATCACTAAGATTTCATATCTACTTTGGTATTAATTGTGGACCGAATGTCAACATTGGAAACTTTGGAGCTAACAAAGTGTTGCAGTATGGCGACTGAAATTAATGAAAAGTTTGATGCTTTACATGTAGATCATATCATGCTTAACTGAAAGGTGATATTAATGCTTTTAACATGTATTATGGTGCAGTTTAGTTAAACTTATGGAAATTTTATATGTTTGCATCTTTATTCGAAATTCAAGAAAGATATTTTTCGTTACTATTTTTTTCTTCCTTTTAATAAAGTTATTGAAAAGCAGGACAACCATTGACATGGATCACTAATGCCATTTAAAATTATATGTTTCACTTTTCTTTGTTTTTGCTTTATTCCTTAATTTTTCTAATCATGGTATGGAATCCAGAATGTGTGTCATTCTGTCTCTATCTTACTAACTAGTATGAAATCTGAGTTGGTGAAATTAGCATGTATGATTTATTTGAGATATCAATGTGAAAGAAGCTGGTGATTCTGTTGAATGACCATGTATGATTACAGGTTAATCTGTGTATTGTATTCATCCTTTCTATTATATTTAGGTTGAAACTGTTAGCGTTTTTGTGTAAATCTGAATATCAGATATTTCAGATATTTTTTCACCCTATTTATTTAGAAGGTTCATAGTGCATCAACTGATGTCGTTAAATGAATGTTGGGAAGACGATTGGGTTATATTTGTTAACTTGTTCATTATTTCGAGGATCCTAAAAGGTTTATATGCGTACAAAATGAGTTATAAGAGGTTTATGTTCACTGTGAATACACTTTAGGTGAGTTTGAGTTCATTTGGCCCGTCACACTCTAGTATCTAGTTGCAGATATATTCTAAATCCATATGATTTGGACACGTAAGCAAAAGATAACACAAATCGACACATTTTCCTACTTTTCTTTCCCTTGTCATGTAGCATGGTTATGTAATACGTACATCATCTTGTCTGATGGTTAAACTCTTCTATGAGGACTCCATTATTTTATGTATTAACTCTCTTAATTCTAATGGGAGAATAGTTGAGTGGAATTAGCCTGAGCAGGTTCATAAAATCAAGGAATAAGATTAGGAGATGAGGATGCGAGTTTTAGCTTCATATCATATAGAAACTACTTAATTTGATGACATTTGCATTAAGTTAACCTTTATGTGATTGTTGGTCCAAATAATAGAGAAAATCTTGATATATTAAAGAACAAATTCATTAATAGTGAATAACAATAGTTACAAGATTACTCAATACCAACTAGACTACAAGATAACATCCTCAACTTTTTACGGGGATAATCTCGGTATATTATCCCCATTGAATGACAAATAAACTCTCATTGATCCAAGCTATGCTTGTGTTTCAATGAGAGGATGATCCTAACAGCTAATACTATGTATTGTTTTGTAGGAATACATACCTATCTATTACAATTACGTATATATATAGGAAATAATACAAGACATGTCATGATGGTGACTTGTGGTCCCCCATGTGGTCCATCTTCATCTTCCTCTTTTGGAAAAGCACCAACCATCCTTTTGTATGTGTCATCACAATATTCCCACTCTTATGGTAAAGTCTTGTACTTTTTTGACTTCTTCTCTTAGAAGTTCCCACCCATATTTTCACCATGTAGTAGAGATATCTTCGGGATCACTGAGACATTTGTCAAAATCTCATCAATGGTGTTGTTTGTAGCTCATATATTACTCACGGACACCGTATCAGTAAGTAAAGAGCACTAAACAACACTCACTGATTTCTTTATCAGTGAGTCACTCACTATTTATTTAGTGAGTTAGGCTATTTTATTTTCAAATCTTGTTCAGGGTGATTTGGTCAATTTATTGGATCCAATCCCCTATTTGAATATACAAATAGCCTAAAGTGATTGGTAAAAGGTGTGGGGATGAAGGTTCGGCCAAGGTTGTTCGATGGATCGGTTGTTGACTAGGTTCAGATGACCTATTTCAATGGGTTCGGGCTAGTTCAAGTGAGTGGGGTTCAATGAATGAGGTATCTCGGTTCAATGGTCATGAATGCGTGTATTTAGTGACCTCGTTCACTTTGACAGTTTGTGGGGTGCAAAGACTGAGTTTACTACTCGGGTTCAATTTGAAGGTTTTAGTGTGTAGAGGTTCAAGGACTGTTCAATTATGATTCATCGTCCACTCTTTCCCTTTTGACTTTGATCATGACACAACGATACATGTTTTTGACATTGATACAATATTCACGGACAAAGCTAATTAAGGACTGGTTCAATTTGATACATCATTGTCCACACTATTTCATTACACCTTTTCATACCACTCAAGACCGATAAACATCAAGTACCACCTGTTCAAAAAAGATAAACATCAAGTACTCGAATTTTTTTCCATGACAAAGAGTTTGTAGTCGGGCTTCGAGAGGGGTTTGTTTAAGGACTGATTCTTATCATATTACAAACCGAAGAAGTGAGTTACGACACACTCGACCCAAGTTTTCCATCTCACCACCAGAATAACTCTCGAGATACGACCATCCTGAACAAGCATTCACGATTATCAACATATCATGCCATCAAGTACTCCTTTTCGTTCACCGATTGCTTTAATCAGTCCATTTTATCAAGGTTTGTGAGTTATGGGCTCACTTGGCGCTCCGCTGCGCAACTCCGATCTCTCCTTAACCGAATCACCAAGATTTTACCCACTTCAGTATATGAACCATAATCATCGGTGACTATCTTTGGGTAGGGTCTTGATTCATCAAAGAATCCGTGAGGTAGTATCCGGTTTTTGTTTCTCGGTCTCATCGGAGATACCATGTCGGGGACACATTCGGACAACCTTTTGATACCTCATTTGTTTTAGTCACCGATTCAGGCAAGTTGAGTTAAGTATAAGCTTTTCAAACCACTACACACACCCCTCGACTTTCGGTCCACGAGGCACAAAGTCTGATGTCCTCTGAACCATATCACTCATTATTCGACCCTTACCACCGATTCTTGACCCTCCTGATAAGCCGTTAATGCTTATTACTCCTTTTATCACTCCCGATATGACTTCGAGTGGGTTTTAAATCGACTTCACAATTTGTCTCACTGATACTCATCTAATATACCCCACTAATTCATATCAGATGTCGTGCCTTGTACCATCATATTCACCCGATGACATTAACACACCCTAAACATTTTCGGGGACACCGTTAAACATTACTACCCAATTTCCATCTCAGTCTCCTTTGCTTGAACACGATTTTTTCTTCAGAGGATACTCTTCTTCGAAAAGTCAACAAGGCTAACCTAATTCTCCTAACACTTTATACACCCCAAATCATCAGCCTAACCTAACAACCGATTTTCTTATCACCATATGACAAACCACCCATCATTTCAAAGACTTCTAATCCCAACGAACATAACCATTTGCATAGCTTATGAATTACGAGGTGAAACCCATTAACCACCATCAAATCTCATCCCTATCAACTCTTAATCCGACCACCTTTCATTCGGGTTTAACCACAGTTGTGGTTAGTCGTTTGCTGTGATGAGGGTTTTATGAGAAGTTCATGAAGTGATAAAACATCGGCTTCATCGCCGCGGCTAGTTGACTGGTTGAGTCTGTGGTTTTTTTACCGAGTCGGAGTCTATGAGTGTGGTGGATATTGTTTTAGATTGAAGATTGTTGTGATGAATCTTGATTGGAGATGATAGTTTTGATGTGATTTTTTCGGATCTGCGTGATATATCCGGATTTATGGTTGAGTGTGATGGTGAGATTTTTGTGTGTGAGGATTTTTTATTTGGGGTTTTTTAGTTGTGAGAGTTTTGTTTGACTGGATTTGGTTTTTTTTTGTCGGTGTGTGTTATTTTTTTGGAAGGGATAAGATTTTTGTGGTGGTGAGTGTATTCTTTAACTGATTATTTCAATCTGTGGGTATTTTGGGTAGGTTTTTGTCAAGATGTCAATATGAGTGTGTCTCTTTCCCCCTAAAAAATTGCTATGACAAGAGTGCTTTTTGAAGGTTCACACATTTTTGACTATTAAGAATGTTATCACAGCCAATTGAATGGATCCGGATCATGAGCATAATCCACCCGCTACGCCACTTGTTGGTCCAAATAATAGAGAAAATCTTGATATATTAAAGAACAAATTCATTAATAGTGAATAACAATAGTTACAAGATTACTCAATACCAACTAGACTACAAGATAACATCCTCAACTTTTACAGGATAATCTCTATATATTATCCCCATTGAATGACAAATAAACTCTCATTGATCTAAGCTATGTTTGTGTTTCAATGAGAATGATCTAACAACTAATACTATGTATTGTTTTTTTTAGGAATACATACCTATCTATTACATGACATATATATAGGAAATAATACAAGACATGTCATGATGGTGACTTGTGGTCCCCCATGTGGTCCATCTTCATCTTCCTCTTTTGGAAAAGCACCAACCATCCTTTTGTATGTGTCATCACAATATTCCCACTCTTATGGTAAAGTCTTGTACTTGTTTGACTTCTTCTCTTGGAAGTTCCCACCCATATTTTCACCAGTATGTAGAGATAGCATCTTCGTGATCACCGAGTCAAAATCTGATTATCAGTGTTGTTGTAGCTATATATTTTACTCATCACACCGTATCGGTAAGTAAAGAGCACTAAACAACACTCAGTGATTTCTTTATCGAAGTGAGTCACTACTATTTATTTAGTGAGTTAGGCTATTTATTTTCAAATCTTGTTCAGTGGTGATTGAGTCAATTTATTGGATCCAACGGTCTTCCCTATTTGAATATACAAATAGCCTAAAGTGATTGGTAAAGGTGTAGGACTGGTGGTCAGTCAGTTGTTCCAGCGGAGGTTCAGTGACTAGTTCATGACCTATTTCAATGGGTTCAAGTTGGCTGGATTCGGTGAGTGGGGTTCAATGAATGAGGTATCTCAGTTCAATGGTCTGAACGAGGTTCGGTATTTAGTGACCTGCTCACTTTGACAGTTTGTGGGGTTGACTGAAGCTCAGAGTTCAATTTGAAGGTTTTAGTGTGTAGAGGTTCTGACTGGTTCAATTATGATTCAGTGTCCACTCTTTCCCTTTTTGACTTTGATCATGACACACTGATACATGTTTTTGACACACTGATACAATATTCACGGACAAAGCTAATTAAGGACCTGGTTCAATTTGATACATCCTGTCACACTATTTTCATTACACCTTTTTCATACCACTCAAGACTGATAAACATCAAGTACTCACTGTTCAAAAAAAAGATAAACATCAAGTACTCGAATTTTTTCCATGACAAAGAGTTTGTAGTCGGGCTTCAATGAGAGGGTTTTTTAGGACTGATTCTTATCGGTTATTACAAAACCGAAGAAGTGAGTTACGACACACTCGACCCAAGTTTTCCATCTCACCACTCGTACTCTCGAGATACAGACCATCCCTGAACAAGCATTCACGATTATCAACATATCATGCCATCGTACTCCTTTTCGTTCACCGATTGCTTTAATCATCCATTTTATCAAGGTTTGAGTTATGGGCTCATCATGCTCTCGCAACTCCGATCTCTCTTAACGAATCACCCAAGATTTTCCACTTCGTGATAACAGACCGCAATCATCGTTGACTATCTTTGGTAAGGGTCTTGATTCATCAAAGAATCCGAGGTAGTATCCGGTTTTTGTTTCTCACTCATCGAGATACCATGTCGGGGACACATTCAGACAACCTTTTTGATACCTCATTTTTTTAGTCAGCGATTCAGGGCAAGTTGAGTTAAGTATAGCTTTTTCAAACCACTACACATTAACACCCCGACTTTCAGCCCCACGAGGCACAAAAGTGTGATGTCCTCGAACCATATCACTCATTGACGCACGACCCTTACCACCACTTCTTCACCCTCCTTATAAGCTTAACGCTAATTTTATTACCCCTTTATCACTCCCGATATGACTCCTGAAAGCTTTTAATGACTTCACAATTTGTCTCACAATTGATCACTCATCAATATACCCACTAATTCATATCGATTTATCAAGCCTTGTACCATCATATTCACCCGCGCACATTAACACACCCTAAACATTTTCAGGGACACTGTTAAACATTACTACCCAATTTCCATCTCAGTCTCCTTTGCTTGAACTGATTTTTTTCTTCAGGATACTCTTTCAGAAGTCAACAAGGCTAACCTAATTCTCCTAACACTTTATACACCCCAAATCATCTAACCTAACAACCGATTTTCTTATCACCATATGACAAACCACCCATCATTTCAGACTTCTAATCCCAGCGAACATAACCATTTAATGCTTATGAATTACACGACCAGTCGAAACCCATTAACCACCATCAAATCTCATCCCTGTTATCAACTCTTAATCCCGACCACCATTTTCATTCAGGGTTTAACCAGTTGTGTTAGTCGTGTTTTTGCATGATGGGTTTTTATGAGAAGTTCATGAAGTGATAAAACACTGCTGCCATCGCCGGGTCGCTTTTGTGGCTAGTCAATCTGAGTTGAGTCAGTAGTTTTTTTTTTTTTACCGGAGCTGAGTCTATGAGTGTGGTGGATATTGTTTTAGATTGAAGATTGTTGTGATGAATCTTGATTGGAGATGATAGTTTTGATGTGATTTTTTCTGATCTGTGATATATCTGGATTTATGGTTGAGTGTGATGGTGAGATTTTTGTGTGTGAGGATTTTTTTATTTGGGTTTTTTTTTAGTTGTGAGAGTTTTGTTTGACCGATTTGGTTTTTTTTGTCTGTGTGTTATTTTTTGGAAGGGATAAGATTTTTGTGGTGAGGAGTGTATTCTTTAACTGATTATTTCAATCAGTGGGTATTTTGGGTAGGTTTTTGTCAAGATGTCATATGAGTGTGTCTCTTTCCCCTAAAAATTGCTATGACAGAAGCGTTTTTGAAGGTTCACACATGATTTTTGACTATTAAGAATGTTATCACAGCCAATTGAATGGATGCGGATCATGAGATAATAACCCGCCTCGATACCACTTGTTGGTCCAAATAATAGAGAAAATCTTGATATATTAAAGAACAAATTCATTAATAGTGAATAACAATAGTTACAAGATTACTCAATACCAACTAGACTACAAGATAACATCCTCAACTTTTTACGAGGATAATCTCGGTATATTATCCCCATTGAATGACAAATAAACTCTCATTGATCCAAGCTATGCTTGTGTTTCAATGAGAGAATGATCCTAACAACTAATACTATGTATTGTTTTGTTTTAGGAATACATACCTATCTATTACAATTACGCATATATATAGGAAATAATACAAGACATGTCATGATGGTGACTTGTGGTCCCCATGTGGTCCATCTTCATCTTCCTCTTTTGGAAAAGCACCAACCATCCTTTTGTATGTGTCATCACAATATTCCCACTCTTATGGTAAAGTCTTGTACTTGTTTGAATTCTTCTCTTGGAAGTTCCCACCTATATTTTCACCATGTAGAGATAGCATCTTCAGATCACCTGAGACATTTGTCAAAAATCTCGGTGTCACCGTGTTGTTTGTAGCTCATATATTTTACTCATCACACCGATCGACACGTAGTAAAGAGCACTAAACAACACTCATGATTCTTTTATCGCGGAGTCACTCATATTTATTTAGTGAGTTAGGCTATTTTATTTTCAAATCTTGTTCGTGGTGATTGAGTCAATTTATTGGATCAATGTCTCCCCTATTTGAATATACAAATAGCCTAAAGTGATTGGTAAAGGTGTAGGATGAAGGTTCAGTCAGGTTGTTCGATGATCGGGTTCAGTGACTGTGTTCGATGACCTATTTCAATGGGTTCGATGGCTAGTTCAAGTGAGTGGGGTTCAATGAATGAGGTATCGGTTCAATGTCAAAGGTGGTTCGGTATTTAGTGACCTCGCTCACTTTGACAGTTTGTGGGGTTGGGACTGAAGTTTACTACTGGGTTCAATTTGAAGGTTTTAGTGTGTAGAGTGTTCAGGACTGTTCAATTATGATTCATCGGTGTCCACTCTTCCCCTTTTGACTTTGATCATGACACACCGATACATGTTTTGACACACCGATACAATATTCACGGACAAAGCTAACTAAGGACCTGGTTCAATTTGATACATCAGTGTCACACTATTTTCATTACACCTTTTCATACCACTCAAGACCGATAAACATCAAGTACTCACTGTTCAAAAAAGATAAACATCAAGTACTCGAATTTTTTCCAAAGTGACAAAGAGTTTGTAGTCGGGCTTCAATGAGAGGGTTTGTTTAGGACCGACTTATCGGTTATTACAAACCGAAGAAGTGAGTTACACACACTCACCCAAGTTTTCCATCTCAGGCTGACTCGTAACACTCCCCGAGATACTGCCATCCTCAACAAGCATTCCCGATTATCAACATATCATGCCATCAGTACTCCTTTTCGCTCACCCGATTGCTTTAATCACCCATTTTATCAAGGTTTGTGAAGTTATGGGCTCATCAAGGCTCACGCAACTCCGATCTCTCCTTAACCGAATCACCCAAGATTTTACCCACTTCAAGATAACAGACCGCAATCATCGGTGACTATCTTTGGGTAAGGGTCTTGATTCATCAAAGAATCCAGATCGTAGTATCCGGTTTTTGTTTCTCGGCCTCATGAGATACCATGTCGTGGACACATTCAGGACAACCTTTTGGATACCTCATTTGTTTTAGTCACTGATTCAGCAAGTTGAGTTAAGTATAGCTTTTCAAACCACTACACATTAACACTCGACTTTCACCCACGAGGCACAAAAGTCGTGATGTCCTCTCAACCATATCACTCATTGACGCATCTACGACCTTACCACTGATTCTTCACCCTCCTTGATAAGCCGTAACAGCTTATTACTCCCTTTTATCACTCCCCGATATGACTCCCTCGAGTCAGTTTTAACCGACTTCACAATTTGTCTCACCGATACTCATCACCAATATACCCCACTAATTCATATCGATTTATCCGCCTTGTACCATCATATTCAGCCCAGACGACATTAACACACCCTAAACATTTTCGGGGACACATTAAACATTACTACCCAATTTCCATCTCAGTCTCCTTTGCTTGAACCCGATTTTTTCTTCAGTGGATACTCTTTCGTAAAGTCAACAAGGCTAACCTAATTCTCCTAACACTTTATACACCCCAAATCATCAGCTAACCTAACAACGATTTTCTTATCGCCATATGACAAACCACCCATCATTTCAAAGACTTAATCCCAACGAACATAACCATTTAACAGTTATGAATTACACGACCAGCCGAAACCCATTAACCACCATCAAATCTCATCCAATTATCAACTCTTAATCCCGACCACCATTTTCATTCGTGGTTTAACCACGTTGTGGTTAGTCGTGTCTTTGTGATGAGGGTTTTTATGAGAAGTTCATGAAGTGATAAAACACTGTTGCCATCGCCGTGGCTGCTTCTTTTGTGGCTAGTTGACCGGAGTCGAGTCTAGGGTTTTTTTTTTACCGAGTGAGTCTATGAGTGTGGTGGATATTGTTTTAGATTGAAGATTGTTGTGATGAATCTTGATTGGAGATGATAGTTTTGATGTGATTTTTTCTGATCTGTGATATATCCGGATTTATGGTTGAGTGTGATGGTGAGATTTTTGTGTGTGAGGATTTTTTTATTTGGGTTTTTTTTTTTAGTTGTGAGAGTTTTGTTTGACTGGATTTGGTTTTTTTTTTGTCGGTGTGTGTTATTTTTTTGGAAGGGATAAGATTTTTGTGGTGAGGAGTGTATTCTTTAACCGATTATTTCAATCAAGTGGGTATTTTGGGTAGGTTTTTGTCAAGATGTCAATATGAGTGTGTCTTTTCCTCAAAAATTGCTATGACATTAGCGGTTTTTGAAGGTTCACACATGATTTTTTGACTATTAAGAATGTTATCAGCAGCCAATTGAATAGATCTGGATCATGAGCATAATCCACCGCTCGATACCACTTGTTGGTCCAAATAATAGAGAAAATCTTGATATATTAAAGAACAAATTCATTAATAGTGAATAACAATAGTTACAAGATTACTCAATACCAACTAGACTACATGATAACATCCTCAACTTTTACGGGGATAATCTCGGTATATTATCCCCATTGAATGACAAATAAACTCTCATTGATCCAAGCTATGCTTGTGTTTCAATGAGAGAATGATCCTAACAACTAATACTATGTATTGTTTTTGTTTAGGAATACATACCTATCTATTACAATTACGCTATATATATATAGGAAATAATACAAGACATGTCATGATGGTGACTTGTGGTCCCCCATGTGGTCCATCTTCATCTTCCTCTTTTGGAAAAGCACCAACCATCCTTTTGTATGTGTCATCACAATATTCCCACTCTTATGGTAAAGTCTTGTACTTGTTTGACTTCTTCTCTTGGAAGTTCCCACCCATATTTTCACCTGTATGTAGAGATAGCATCTTCGGGATCACCTGAGACATTTGTCAAAATCTCAGTGTCAATGGTGTTGTTTGTAGCTCATATATTTTACTCATCGACACCGTATCGATCGTAAGTAAAGAGCACTAAACAACACTCACCGATTTCTTTTATCGATGAGTCACTCACTATTTATTTAGTGAGTTAGGCTATTTTATTTTCAAATCTTGTTCGTGGTGATTGAGTCAATTTATTGGATCCAACAGTCTCCCCTTATTTGAATATACAAATAGCCTAAAGTGATTGGTAAAAGGTGTAGGACTGAAGGTTCAGTCAAAGTTGTTCATGGATCGGGTTCGTTGACTAGGTTCGGACCTATTTCAATGGGTTCGGCTAGTTCAAGTGAGTGGGGGTTCAATGAATGAGGTATCGGTTCAATGGTCAGTGAACAGGTTCGGTATTTAGTGACCTCGCTCACTTTGGACAGGTTGTAGGGGATGACACGAAGTTTACTACTCGTGTTCAATTTGAAGGTTTTAGTGTGTAGAGGTTCGGTTGACTCGTTCAATTATGATTCATCGCTGTCCACTCTTCCCTTTTTGACTTTGATCATGACACACCGATACATGTTTTGACACACTGATACAATATTCACGGACAAAGCTAATTAAGGACCTGGTTCAATTTGATACATCAGTGTCCACACTATTGTCATTACACCTTTTTCATACCACTCAAGATCGATAAACATCAAGTACTCACCGTTCAAAAAAGATAAACATCAAGTACTTTCGAATTTTTTCCAAAGTGACAAAGAGTTTGTAGTCGGGCTTCAATGAGAGGGTTTGTTTAAGGACTGATTCTTATCAGTTATTACAAACCAGAAGAAGTGAGTACGACACTCGACCCAAGTTTTCCATCTCACCGACTCGTAACACTCCCTGAGATACAACCATCCCTGAACAAGCATTCCCTGATTATCAACATATCATGCCATCAGGTACTCCTTTTCGTTCACCGATTGCTTTAATCAGTCCATTTTATCAAGGTTTGTGAGTTATGGGCTCATCAAGCGCTTCCGCGCCAACTCGATCTCTCCTTAACCGAATCACCCAAGATTTTACCCACTTGATAACAACCCAAGAATCATCGGTGACTATCTTTGGGTAGGGTCTTGATTCATCAAAGAATCCGTGAGGTAGTATCCAGTTTTGTTTCTCGGTCTCATCGAGATACCATGTCGGACACATTCAGACAACCTTTTGGATACCTCATTTGTTTTAGTCACCGATTCTGGGCAAGTTGAGTTAAGTATAGCTTTTTCAAACCACTACACATTAACACCCCGACTTTCACCCCGAGGCACAAAAGCTGTGATGTCCTCTAAACCATATCACTCATTGACGCACGACCCTTACCACTGATTCTTCACCTCCTTGATAAGCCGTAACGACTTATTACTCCCTTTTATCACTCCCGATATGACTGAGTCAGTTTTAACCGACTTCACATTTGTCTCACCCGATACTCATCCTAATATACCCCACTAATTCATATCAGATTTATCAGCCTTGTACCATCATATTCAGCCCAGACGCACATTAACACACCCTAAACATTTTCGGGACATGTTAAACATTACTACCCAATTTCCATCTCAGTCTCCTTTGCTTGAACCTCGATTTTTTCTTGGGGATACTCTTCGAGAAAGTCAACAAGGCTAACCTAATTCTCCTAACACTTTATACACCCCAAATCATCAGCTAACCTAACAACTGATTTTCTTATCAGCCATATGACAAACCACCCATCATTTCAGCACTTCTAATCCCAACGAACATAACCATTTAACAGTTATGAATTACACCGGTCCGAAACCCATTAACCACCATCAAATCTCATCCTCATATCAACTCTTAATCCCGACCACCATTTTCATTCGTGGTTTAACCACAGTTGTGGTTAGTCGTGTTTGCTGTGATGAGGGTTTTTTTATGAGAAGTTCATGAAGTGATAAAACATCATACATCGTCGCTTTTTTGTGGCTAGTTGACCGAGTTGAGTCTAGGGTTTTTTACCGGAGCGAGTCTATGAGTGTGGTGGATATTGTTTTAGATTGAAGATTGTTGTGATGAATCTTGATTGGAGATGATAGTTTTGATGTGATTTTTTTTTCGGATCTGTGATATATCTGGATTTATGGTTGAGTGTGATGGTGAGATTTTTGTGTGTGAGGATTTTTTTATTTGGGTTTTTTTAGTTGTGAGAGTTTTGTTTTGGATTTGGTTTTTTGTCGGTGTGTGTTATTTTTTTGGAAGGGATAAGATTTTTGTGGTGAGGAGTGTATTCTTTAACCGATTATTTCAATCGGGTATTTTGGGTAGGTTTTTGTCAAGATGTCAATATGAGTGTGTCTCTTTCCCCCTCAAAAATTGCTATGACAGTAGCAGTTTTGAAGGTTCACACATGATTTTTTGACTATTAAGAATGTTATCAGCAGCCAATTGAATAGATCTGGATCATGAGCATAATCCACCCGCTCTGATACCACTTGTTGGTCCAAATAATAGAGAAAATCTTGATATATTAAAGAACAAATTCATTAATAGTGAATAACAATAGTTACAAGATTACTCAATACCAACTAGACTACAAGATAACATCCTCAATTTTTACAGGATAATCTCGTATATTATCCCCATTGAATGACAAATAAACTCTCATTGATCCAAGCTATGCTTGTGTTTCAATGAGAGAATGATCCTAACAACTAATACTATGTATTGTTTTTGTTTAGGAATACATACCTATCTATTACAATTAATATATATAGGAAATAATACAAGACATGTCATGATGGTGACTTGTGGTCCCCCATGTGGTCCATCTTCATCTTCCTCTTTTGGAAAAGCACCAACCATCCTTTTGTATGTGTCATCACAATATTCCCACTCTTATGGTAAAGTCTTGTACTTGTTTGACTTCTTCTCTTGAAAGTTCCCACCCATATTTTCGTCAGTATGTAGAGATAGCATTCGTGATCACCGAGACATTTGTCAAAATCTCGGTCACCTTTGGTGTTGTTGTAGCTCATATATTTTACTCATCGACACCGTATCGTAAGTAAAGAGCACTAAACAACACTCACTGATTTCTTTATCAGTGAGTCACTCACTATTTATTTAGTGAGTTAGGCTATTTTATTTTCAAATCTTGTTCAGGGTGATTGAGTCAATTTATTGGATCCAACAGTCTCCCCCTATTTGAATATACAAATAGCCTAAAGTGATTGGTAAAAGGTGTAGGACTGAAGGTTCAGTCAGGTTGTTCAGTGACTGGGGTTCAGTGACTAGGTTCAGTGACCTATTTCAATGGGTTCAGTGGCTAGTTCATGAGGGGGTTCAATGAATGAGGTATCGGTTCAATGGTCAGGAACGTGTTCGTATTTAGTGACCTCGTTCACTTTGACAGTTTTGGGGTTCGTGACCTGAGTTTACTACTCGTGTTCAATTTGAAGGTTTTAGTGTGTAGAGGTTCAGTGACTGGTTCAATTATGATTCATCGTGTCCACTCTTCCCTTTTTGACTTTGATCATGACACCGATACATGTTTTTGACACACTGATACAATATTCACGGACAAAGCTAATTAAGGACCTGGTTCAATTTGATACATCAGTGTCCACACTATTGTCATTACACCTTTTTCATACCACTCAAGACTGATAAACATCAAGTACTCACTGCTCAAAAAAAGATAAACATCAAGTACTCGAATTTTTTTCAAAGTGACAAAGAGTTTGTAGTCGGGCTTCAATGAGAGGGTTTGTTTAAGGACTGATTCTTATCGGTTATTACAAACCGAAGAAGTGAGTTACGACACACTCGACCCAAGTTTTCCATCTCACCGACTCGTAACACTCCCGAGATACAACCATCCTGAACAAGCATTCCCGATTATCAACATATCATGCCATCGTACTCCTTTTCGTTCACCGATTGCTTTAATCACCCATTTTATCAAGGTTTGTGAGTTATGGGCTCATCAAGGCTCCGCAAGCAATCTCGATCTCTCCTTAACCGAATCACCCAAGATTTTACCCACTTCAAGATACAGACCAAGCAATCATCGTGACTATCTTTGGGTAAGGGTCTTGATTCATCAAAGAATCCGAAGGTAGTATCCGGTTTTTGTTTCTCGGTCTCATCAGAGATACCATGTCGAGGGACACATTCAGGGGCAACCTTTTGGATACCTCATTTGTTTTAGTCACTGATTCAGGGGCAAGTTGAGTTAAGTATAGCTTTTTCAAACCACTACACATTAACACCCCCGACTTTCAGTCCCCGAGGCACAAAAGCCGTGATGTCCTCTCAACCATATCACTCATTGACGCACGACCCTTACCACCGATTCTTCAGCCCTTGATCGCTAACGACTTATTACTCCCTTTTATCACTCCCCGATATGACTCCTCGAAGTTAGTTTTAACTGACTTCACAATTTGTCTCACGATACTCATCACTAATATACCCCACTAATTCATATCGATTTATCAGCGCTTGTACCATCATATTCAGCCCGACGCACATTAACACACCCTAAACATTTTCAGGACACCGTTAAACATTACTACCCAATTTCCATCTCGTCTCCTTTGCTTGAACCTGATTTTTCTTCAGGGGATACTCTTCAGAAAGTCAACAAGGCTAACCTAATTCTCCTAACACTTTATACACCCCAAATCATCACTAACCTAACAACCTGATTTTCTTATCACCATATGACAAACCACCCATCATTTCAAAGACTTCTAATCCCAACGAACATAACCATTTAACAGTTATGAATTACACGACCAGTCGAAACCCATTAACCACCATCAAATCTCATCCCTGTTATCAACTCTTAATCCCGACCACCATTTTCATTATTGGTTTAACCACAGCTTGTGGTTAGTCGTGTTTGCTGTGATGAGGGTTTTTTTATGAGAAGTTCATGAAGTGATAAAACACTGTTGCCATCGCCGTGGCTGCTTCTTTTGTGGCTAGTTGACCGGAGTTGAGTCTAGGGTTTTTTTTTTTTTTTTTTTTTTACCGGAGCTGAGTCTATGAGTGTGGTGGATATTGTTTTAGATTGAAGATTGTTGTGATGAATCTTGATTGGAGATGATAGTTTTGATGTGATTTTTTTTTCGGATCTGTGATATATCTGGATTTATGGTTGAGTGTGATGGTGAGATTTTTGTGTGTGAGGATTTTTTTATTTGGGTTTTTTTTTTAGTTGTGAGAGTTTTGTTTGACTGGATTTGGTTTTTTTTGTGCGGTGTGTGTTATTTTTTTTGGGGATAAGATTTTTGTGGTGAGGAGTGTATTCTTTAACTGATTATTTCAATCAGTGGGTATTTTGGGTAGGTTTTTGTCAAGATGTCAATATGAGTGTGTCTCTTTCCCCCTAAAAAATTGCTATGACAGTAGCAGTTTTGAAGGTTCACACATGATTTTTTGACTATTAAGAATGTTATCAGCAGCCAATTGAATGGATCGGATCATGAGCATAATCCACCCGCTCTGATACCACTTGTTGGTCCAAATAATAGAGAAAATCTTGATATATTAAAGAACAAATTCATTAATAGTGAATAACAATAGTTACAAGATTACTCAATACCAACTAGACTACAAGATAACATCCTCAACTTTTTACGGGGATAATCTCGGTATATTATCCCCATTGAATGACAAATAAACTCTCATTGATCCAAGCTATGCTTGTGTTTCAATGAGAGAATGATCCTAACAACTAATACTATGTATTGTTTTTGTTTAGGAATACATACCTATCTATTACAATTCAGCATATATATATAGGAAATAATACAAGACATGTCATGATGGTGACTTGTGGTCCCCATGTGGTCCATCTTCATCTTCCTCTTTTGGAAAAGCACCAACCATCCTTTTGTATGTGTCATCACAATATTCCCACTCTTATGGTAAAGTCTTGTACTTGTTTGACTTCTTCTCTTGGAAGTTCCCACCCATATTTTCACCATGTAGAGATAGCATCTTCGTGATCACTGAGACATTTGTCAAAATCTCTGTCACCTGTGTTGTTTGTAGCTCATATATTTTACTCACTGACATCCGTATCAGTAGTAAAGAGCACTAAACAACACTCACTGATTTCTTTATCAGTGAGTCACTCACTATTTATTTAGTGAGTTAGGCTATTTTATTTTCAAATCTTGTTCAGGGTGATTGAGTCAATTTATTGGATCCAACAGTCTCCCCCTATTTGAATATACAAATAGCCTAAAGTGATTGGTAAAAGGTGTAGGACTGAAGGTTCGTCGAGGTTGTTGATGGATCGGGGTTCGGTGACTAGGTTCAGTGACCTATTTCAATGGGTTCAGTGGCTAGTTCAGTGAGTGGGGGTTCAATGAATGAGGTATCTGGTTCAATGGTCGGTGAACAGTGTTCGGTATTTAGTGACCTCGTTCACTTTGGACAGTTTGTGGGGTTCAGTGACTGAGTTTACTACTGGGTTCAATTTGAAGGTTTTAGTGTGTAGAGGTTCAGTGACCTGGTTCAATTATGATTCATCAGTGTCCACTCTTCCCCTTTTTGACTTTGATCATGACACACTGATACATGTTTTTGACACACTGATACAATATTCACGGACAAAGCTAATTAAGGACCTGGTTCAATTTGATACATCAGTGTCCACACTATTGTCATTACACCTTTTTCATACCACTCAAGACTGATAAACATCAAGTACTCCCTGTTCAAAAAAAGATAAACATCAAGTACTGAATTTTTTTCCGGTGACAAAGAGTTTGTAGTCGGGCTTCAATGAGAGGGTTTGTTTAAGGACTGATTCTTATCAGTTATTACAAACCAGAAGAAGTGAGTTACGACACACTCGACCCAAGTTTTCCATCTCCGACTCGTAACACTCCCTGAGATACAACCATCCCTGAACAAGCATTCCCTGATTATCAACATATCATGCCATCAAGTACTCCTTTTCGTTCACCGATTGCTTTAATCACCCATTTTATCAAGGTTTGTGAGTTATGGGCTCACTCAAGGCTCAGCTGCAACTCCGATCTCTCCTTAACCGAATCACCCAAGATTTTACCCACTTCAAAGATAACAGACCCGCAATCATCGGTGACTATCTTTGGGTAAGGGTCTTGATTCATCAAAGAATCCGTGAGGTAGTATCCAGGATTTTGTTTCTCGTCTCATCGAGATACCATGTCGGGACACATTCAGACAACCTTTTGGATACCTCATTTGTTTTAGTCACTGATTCAGGGGCAAGTTGAGTTAAGTATAGCTTTTTCAAACCACTACACATTAACACCCCCTGACTTTCAGTCCCTGAGGCACAAAAGCTGTGATGTCCTCTGAACCATATCACTCATTGACGCACGACCCTTACCACCTGATTCTTCAGCCCTCCTTGATAAGCCGTTAACAGCTTATTACTCCCTTTATCACTCCCGATATGACTCCTCGAAGTCAGTTTTAATCGACTTCACAATTTGTCTCACACGATACTCATCGGCTAATATACCCCACTAATTCATATCGATTTATCACGCCTTGTACCATCATATTCAGCCCGTATGCACATTAACACACTCTAAACCTTTTCAGGGACACTGTTAAACATTACCACCCAATTTCCATCTCAGTCTCCTTGAACCTGATTTTTTTCTTCAGTGGATACTCTTTCTAAAGTCAACAAGGCTAACCTAATTCTCCTAACACTTTATACACCCCAAATCATCAGCTAACCTAACAACTGATTTTCTTATCAGCCATATGACAAACCACCCATCATTTCAGCACTTCTAATCCCAACGAACATAACCATTTAACAGTTATGAATTACACGACCAGTCGAAACCCATTAACCACCATCAAATCTCATCCCCATTATCAACTCTTAATCCCGACCACCATTTTCATTCGTGGTTTAACCACAGTTGTGGTTAGTCGTGTTTGCTGTGATGAGGGTTTTTTTATGAGAAGTTCATGAAGTGATAAAACACTGTTGCCATCGCCGTGGCTGCTTCTTTTGTGGCTAGTTGACCGAGTCGAGTCTAGGTTTTTTTACCGGAGCTGAGTCTATGAGTGTGGTGGATATTGTTTTAGATTGAAGATTGTTGTGATGAATCTTGATTGGAGATGATAGTTTTGATGTGATTTTTTTCGATCCTGTGATATATCCTGGATTTATGGTTGAGTGTGATGGTGAGATTTTTGTGTGTGAGGATTTTTTTATTTGGGTTTTTTTTTAGTTGTGAGAGTTTTGTTTGACTGGATTTGGTTTTTTTTTTTGTCGGTGTGTGTTATTTTTTTGGAAGGGATAAGATTTTTGTGGTGAGGAGTGTATTCTTTAACTGATTATTTCAATCAGTGGGTATTTTGGGTAGGTTTTTGTCAAGATGTCAATATGAGTGTGTCTCTTTCCCCCTCAAAAATTGCTATGACAGTAGCAGTTTTTGAAGGTTCACACATGATTTTTTGACTATTAAGAATGTTATCAGCAGCCAATTGAATGGATCTGGATCATGAGCATAATCCACCCGCTCTGATACCACTTGTTGGTCCAAATAATAGAGAAAATCTTGATATATTAAAGAACAAATTCATTAATAGTGAATAACAATAGTTACAAGATTACTCAATACCAACTAGACTACATGATAACATCCTCAACTTTTACGGGGATAATCTCGGTATATTATCCCCATTGAATGACAAATAAACTCTCATTGATCCAAGCTATGCTTGTGTTTCAATGAGAGAATGATCCTAACAACTAATACTATGTATTGTTTTTGTTTAGGAATACATACCTATCTATTACAATTACAGACATATATATAGGAAATAATACAAGACATGTCATGATGGTGACTTGTGGTCCCCATGTGGTCCATCTTCATCTTCCTCTTTTGGAAAAGCACCAACCATCCTTTTGTATGTGTCATCACAATATTCCCACTCTTATGGTAAAGTCTTGTACTTGTTTGACTTCTTCTCTTGGAAGTTCCCACCCATATTTTCAGTCTGTATGTAGAGATAGCATCTTCAGGATCACTGAGACATTTGTCAAAATCTCAGTGTCACTGGTGTTGTTTGTAGCTCATATATTTTACTCACTGACACCGTATCAGTAAGTAAAGAGCACTAAACAACACTCACTGATTTCTTTATCAGTGAGTCACTCACTATTTATTTAGTGAGTTAGGCTATTTTATTTTCAAATCTTGTTCAGGGTGATTGAGTCAATTTATTGGATCCAACAGTCTCCCCTTATTTGAATATACAAATAGCCTAAAGTGATTGGTAAAGGTGTAGGATCAAGGTTCGGGCCAAAGTTGTTCATGGACTGGGGTTCAGTGACTAGGTTCATGACCTATTTCAATGGGTTCAAGGCTAGTTCAGTGAGTGGGGTTCAATGAATGAGGTATCGGTTCAATGGTCGGGAACAGGTTCGTATTTAGTGACCTCGTTCACTTTGACAGTTTGTGGGGTTCAGTGACCGAGTTTACTACTCGTGTTCAATTTGAAGGTTTTAGTGTGTAGAGGTTCATGACGGTTCAATTATGATTCATCAGTGTCCACTCTTCCCCTTTTTGACTTTGATCATGACACACTGATACATGTTTTTGACACACTGATACAATATTCACGGACAAAGCTAATTAAGGACCTGGTTCAATTTGATACATCAGTGTCCACACTATTGTCATTACACCTTTTTCATACCACTCAAGACTGATAAACATCAAGTACTCACTGTTCAAAAAAAAGATAAACATCAAGTACTCGAATTTTTTTTCCAGTGACAAAGAGTTTGTAGTCGGGCTTCAATGAGAGGGTTTGTTTAAGGACTGATTCTTATCAGTTATTACAAACCAGAAGAAGTGAGTTACGACACACTCGACCCAAGTTTTCCATCTCAGCCTGACTCGTAACACTCCCTGAGATACAGCCATCCCTGAACAAGCATTCCCTGATTATCAACATATCATGCCATCAGGTACTCCTTTTCGTTCACCGATTGCTTTAATCAGTCCATTTTATCAAGGTTTGTGAGTTATGGGCTCACCACGCTCACGCTGCGCAACTCCGATCTCTCCTTAACCGAATCACCCAAGATTTTACCCACTTCAGTATAACAGACCCGCAATCATC
Organism: Chrysanthemum makinoi; assembly: GCA_910596185.1. Taxonomy (NCBI): domain Eukaryota; kingdom Viridiplantae; phylum Streptophyta; class Magnoliopsida; order Asterales; family Asteraceae; genus Chrysanthemum; species Chrysanthemum makinoi. Next base: position 358,084,459 of record OU343224.1, on the reverse strand, counting down.
AGTGACTATCTTTGGGTAAGGGTCTTGATTCATCAAAGAATCCAGATCAGGTAGTATCCAGGTTTTTGTTTCTCAGTCTCATCAGAGATACCATGTCAGGGACACATTCAGGACAACCTTTTTGGATACCTCATTTGTTTTAGTCACTGATTCAGGGGCAAGTTGAGTTAAGTATAGCTTTTTCAAACCACTACACATTAACACCCCCTGACTTTCAGTCCCTGAGGCACAAAAGCTGTGATGTCCTCTGAACCATATCACTCATTGACGCACGACCCTTACCACCTGATTCTTCAGCCCTCCTTGATAAGCCGTTAACAGCTTATTACTCCCTTTTATCACTCCCTGATATGACTCCCTGAGTCAGTTTTAACTGACTTCACAATTTGTCTCACCTGATACTCATCAGCTAATATACCCCACTAATTCATATCGATTTATCATGCCTTGTACCATCATATTCAGCCCGTACGCACATTAACACACCCTAAACATTTTCAGGGACACTGTTAAACATTACTACCCAATTTCCATCTCAGTCTCCTTTGCTTGAACCTGATTTTTTTTCTTCGGGATACTCTTTCGAGAAAGTCAACAAGGCTAACCTAATTCTCCTAACACTTTATACACCCCAAATCATCAGCTAACCTAACAACTGATTTTCTTATCAGCCATATGACAAACCACCCATCATTTCAGCACTTCTAATCCCAACGAACATAACCATTTAACAGTTATGAATTACACGACCAGTCGAAACCCATTAACCACCATCAAATCTCATCCCTGTTATCAACTCTTAATCCCGACCACCATTTTCATTCGGGGTTTAACCACGTTGTGGTTAGTCGGTTTGCTGTGATGAGGGTTTTTTTATGAGAAGTTCATGAAGTGATAAAACACTGTTGCCATCGCCGTGGCTGCTTCTTTTGTGGCTAGTTGACCGGAGTTGAGTCTAGGGTTTTTTTTTTTTTTTTTTTTTTTTTTTTTACCGGAGCTGAGTCTATGAGTGTGGTGGATATTGTTTTAGATTGAAGATTGTTGTGATGAATCTTGATTGGAGATGATAGTTTTGATGTGATTTTTTTTTCGGATCTGTGATATATCTGGATTTATGGTTGAGTGTGATGGTGAGATTTTTGTGTGTGAGGATTTTTTTATTTGGGTTTTTTTTTTAGTTGTGAGAGTTTTGTTTGACTGGATTTGGTTTTTTTTTGTCGGTGTGTGTTATTTTTTTGGAAGGGATAAGATTTTTGTGGTGAGGAGTGTATTCTTTAACTGATTATTTCAATCAGTGGGTATTTTGGGTAGGTTTTTGTCAAGATGTCAATATGAGTGTGTCTCTTTCCCCCTCAAAATTGCTATGACGATAGCTTGAAGGTTCACACATGATTTTTGACTATTAAGAATGTTATCGCACCAATTGAATGGATCGGATCATGAGCATAATCCACCCGCTCTGATACCACTTGTTGGTCCAAATAATAGAGAAAATCTTGATATATTAAAGAACAAATTCATTAATAGTGAATAACAATAGTTACAAGATTACTCAATACCAACTAGACTACAAGATAACATCCTCAACTTTTTACAGGGATAATCTCGGTATATTATCCCCATTGAATGACAAATAAACTCTCATTGATCCAAGCTATGCTTGTGTTTCAATGAGAGAATGATCCTAACAACTAATACTATGTATTGTTTTTGTTTAGGAATACATACCTATCTATTACAATTACAGACATATATATAGGAAATAATACAAGACATGTCATGATGGTGACTTGTGGTCCCCCATGTGGTCCATCTTCATCTTCCTCTTTTGGAAAAGCACCAACCATCCTTTTGAATGTGTCATCACAATATTCCCACTCTTATGGTAAGTCTTGTACTTGTTTGACTTCTTCTCTTGGAAGTTCCCACCCATATTTTCACCTGTATGTAGAGATAGCATCTTCGTGATCATCGAGACATTTGTCAAAATCTCAGTGTCACTGGTGTTGTTTGTAGCTCATATATTTTACTCACTGACACCGTATCAGTAAGTAAAGAGCACTAAACAACACTCACTGATTTCTTTATCAGTGAGTCACTCACTATTTATTTAGTGAGTTAGGCTATTTTATTTTCAAATCTTGTTCAGGGTGATTGAGTCAATTTATTGGATCCAACAGTCTCCCCCTATTTGAATATACAAATAGCCTAAAGTGATTGGTAAAAGGTGTAGGACTGAAGGTTCAGTCAGGTTGTTCAGTGACTGGGGTTCAGTGACTAGGTTCAGTGACCTATTTCAATGGGTTCAGTGGCTAGTTCAGTGAGTGGGGGTTCAATGAATGAGGTATCTGGTTCAATGGTCACTGAACAGGTTCAGGTATTTAGTGACCTCGTTCACTTTGACAGGTTTGTGGGGTTCAGTGACCTGAGTTTACTACTCAGGTTCAATTTGAAGGTTTTAGTGTGTAGAGGTTCAGTGACCTGGTTCAATTATGATTCATCAGTGTCCACTCTTCCCCTTTTTGACTTTGATCATGACACACTGATACATGTTTTTGACACACTGATACAATATTCACGGACAAAGCTAATTAAGGACCTGGTTCAATTTGATACATCAGTGTCCACACTATTGTCATTACACCTTTTTCATACCACTCAAGACTGATAAACATCAAGTACTCACTGTTCAAAAAAAAGATAAACATCAAGTACTCGAATTTTTTTTCCAGTGACAAAGAGTTTGTAGTCGGGCTTCAATGAGAGGGTTTGTTTAAGGACTGATTCTTATCAGTTATTACAAACCAGAAGAAGTGAGTTACGACACACTCGACCCAAGTTTTCCATCTCAGCCTGACTCGTAACACTCCCTGAGATACAGCCATCCCTGAACAAGCATTCCCTGATTATCAACATATCATGCCATCAGGTACTCCTTTTCGTTCACCGATTGCTTTAATCAGTCCATTTTATCAAGGTTTGTGAGTTATGGGCTCACTGCGCTTCCGCTGCGCAACTCCGATCTCTCCTTAACCGAATCACCCAAGATTTTACCCACTTCAGTATAACAGACCCGCAATCATCAGTGACTATCTTTGGGTAAGGGTCTTGATTCATCAAAGAATCCAGATCAGGTAGTATCCAGGTTTTTGTTTCTCAGTCTCATCAGAGATACCATGTCAGGGACACATTCAGGACAACCTTTTTGGATACCTCATTTGTTTTAGTCACTGATTCAGGGGCAAGTTGAGTTAAGTATAGCTTTTTCAAACCACTACACATTAACACCCCCTGACTTTCAGTCCCTGAGGCACAAAAGCTGTGATGTCCTCTGAACCATATCACTCATTGACGCACGACCCTTACCACCTGATTCTTCAGCCCTCCTTGATAAGCCGTTAACAGCTTATTACTCCCTTTTATCACTCCCTGATATGACTCCCTGAGTCAGTTTTAACTGACTTCACAATTTGTCTCACCTGATACTCATCAGCTAATATACCCCACTAATTCATATCAGATTTATCAGTCGCCTTGTACCATCATATTCAGCCCGTACGCACATTAACACACCCTAAACATTTTCAGGGACACTGTTAAACATTACTACCCAATTTCCATCTCAGTCTCCTTTGCTTGAACCTGATTTTTTTTCTTCAGGGATACTCTTTCAGAAAGTCAACAAGGCTAACCTAATTCTCCTAACACTTTATACACCCCAAATCATCAGCTAACCTAACAACTGATTTTCTTATCAGCCATATGACAAACCACCCATCATTTCAGCACTTCTAATCCCAACGAACATAACCATTTAACAGTTATGAATTACACGACCAGTCGAAACCCATTAACCACCATCAAATCTCATCCCTGTTATCAACTCTTAATCCCGACCACCATTTTCATTCGTGGTTTAACCACAGTTGTGGTTAGTCGTGTTTGCTGTGATGAGGGTTTTTTTATGAGAAGTTCATGAAGTGATAAAACACTGTTGCCATCGCCGTGGCTGCTTCTTTTGTGGCTAGTTGACCGGAGTTGAGTCTAGGGTTTTTTTTTTACCGGAGCTGAGTCTATGAGTGTGGTGGATATTGTTTTAGATTGAAGATTGTTGTGATGAATCTTGATTGGAGATGATAGTTTTGATGTGATTTTTTTTTCGGATCTGTGATATATCTGGATTTATGGTTGAGTGTGATGGTGAGATTTTTGTGTGTGAGGATTTTTTTATTTGGGTTTTTTTTTTAGTTGTGAGAGTTTTGTTTGACTGGATTTGGTTTTTTTTTTTGTCGGTGTGTGTTATTTTTTTGGAAGGGATAAGATTTTTGTGGTGAGGAGTGTATTCTTTAACTGATTATTTCAATCAGTGGGTATTTTGGGTAGGTTTTTGTCAAGATGTCAATATGAGTGTGTCTCTCCCCCTCAAAAATTGCTATGACAGTAGCAGTTTTTGAAGGTTTACACATGATTTTTTTGACTATTAAGAATGTTATCAGCAGCCAATTGAATGGATCTGGATCATGAGCATAATCCACCCGCTCTGATACCACTTGTTGGTCCAAATAATAGAGAAAATCTTGATATATTAAAGAACAAATTCATTAATAGTGAATAACAATAGTTACAAGATTACTCAATACCAACTAGACTACAAGATAACATCCTCAACTTTTTACAGGGATAATCTCGGTATATTATCCCCATTGAATGACAAATAAACTCTCATTGATCCAAGCTATGCTTGTGTTTCAATGAGAGAATGATCCTAACAACTAATACTATGTATTGTTTTTGTTTAGGAATACATACCTATCTATTACAATTACAGACATATATATAGGAAATAATACAAGACATGTCATGATGGTGACTTGTGGTCCCCCATGTGGTCCATCTTCATCTTCCTCTTTTGGAAAAGCACCAACCATCCTTTTGTATGTGTCATCACAATATTCCCACTCTTATGGTAAAGTCTTGTACTTGTTTGACTTCTTCTCTTGGAAGTTCCCACCCATATTTTCAGTCTGTATGTAGAGATAGCATCTTCAGGATCACTGAGACATTTGTCAAAATCTCAGTGTCACTGGTGTTGTTTGTAGCTCATATATTTTACTCACTGACACCGTATCAGTAAGTAAAGAGCACTAAACAACACTCACTGATTTCTTTATCAGTGAGTCACTCACTATTTATTTAGTGAGTTAGGCTATTTTATTTTCAAATCTTGTTCAGGGTGATTGAGTCAATTTATTGGATCCAACAGTCTCCCCCTATTTGAATATACAAATAGCCTAAAGTGATTGGTAAAAGGTGTAGGACTGAAGGTTCAGTCAGGTTGTTCAGTGACTGGGGTTCAGTGACTAGGTTCAGTGACCTATTTCAATGGGTTCAGTGGCTAGTTCAGTGAGTGGGGGTTCAATGAATGAGGTATCTGGTTCAATGGTCAGTGAACAGGTTCAGGTATTTAGTGACCTCGTTCACTTTGACAGGTTTGTGGGGTTCAGTGACCTGAGTTTACTACTCAGGTTCAATTTGAAGGTTTTAGTGTGTAGAGGTTCAGTGACCTGGTTCAATTATGATTCATCAGTGTCCACTCTTCCCCTTTTTGACTTTGATCATGACACACTGATACATGTTTTTGACACACTGATACAATATTCACGGACAAAGCTAATTAAGGACCTGGTTCAATTTGATACATCAGTGTCCACACTATTGTCATTACACCTTTTTCATACCACTCAAGACTGATAAACATCAAGTACTCACTGTTCAAAAAAAAGATAAACATCAAGTACTCGAATTTTTTTTCCAGTGACAAAGAGTTTGTAGTCGGGCTTCAATGAGAGGGTTTGTTTAAGGACTGATTCTTATCAGTTATTACAAACCAGAAGAAGTGAGTTACGACACACTCGACCCAAGTTTTCCATCTCAGCCTGACTCGTAACACTCCCTGAGATACAACCATCCCTGAACAAGCATTCCCTGATTATCAACATATCATGCCATCAGGTACTCCTTTTCGTTCACCGATTGCTTTAATCAGTCCATTTTATCAAGGTTTGTGAGTTATGGGCTCACTGCGCTTCCGCTGCGCAACTCCGATCTCTCCTTAACCGAATCACCCAAGATTTTACCCACTTCAGTATAACAGACCCGCAATCATCAGTGACTATCTTTGGGTAAGGGTCTTGATTCATCAAAGAATCCAGATCAGGTAGTATCCAGGTTTTTGTTTCTCAGTCTCATCAGAGATACCATGTCAGGGACACATTCAGGACAACCTTTTTGGATACCTCATTTGTTTTAGTCACTGATTCAGGGGCAAGTTGAGTTAAGTATAGCTTTTTCAAACCACTACACATTAACACCCCCTGACTTTCAGTCCCTGAGGCACAAAAGCTGTGATGTCCTCTGAACCATATCACTCATTGACGCACGACCCTTACCACCTGATTCTTCAGCCCTCCTTGATAAGCCGTTAACAGCTTATTACTCCCTTTTATCACTCCCTGATATAACTCCTTGAGTCAGTTTTAACTGACTTCACAATTTGTCTCACCTGATACTCATCAGCTAATATACCCCACTAATTCATATCAGATTTATCAGTCGCCTTGTACCATCATATTCAGCCCGTACGCACATTAACACACCCTAAACATTTTCAGGGACACTGTTAAACATTACTACCCAATTTCCATCTCAGTCTCCTTTGCTTGAACCTGATTTTTTTTCTTCAGGGATACTCTTTCAGAAAGTCAACAAGGCTAACCTAATTCTCCTAACACTTTATACACCCCAAATCATCAGCTAACCTAACAACTGATTTTCTTATCAGCCATATGACAAACCACCCATCATTTCAGCACTTCTAATCCCAACGAACATAACCATTTAACAGTTATGAATTACACGACCAGTCGAAACCCATTAACCACCATCAAATCTCATCCCTGTTATCAACTCTTAATCCCGACCACCATTTTCATTCGTGGTTTAACCACAGTTGTGGTTAGTCGTGTTTGCTGTGATGAGGGTTTTTTTATGAGAAGTTCATGAAGTGATAAAACACTGTTGCCATCGCCGTGGCTGCTTCTTTTGTGGCTAGTTGACCGGAGTTGAGTCTAGGGTTTTTTTTTTTGGAGCTGAGTCTATGAGTGTGGTGGATATTGTTTTAGATTGAAGATTATTGTGATGAATCTTGATTGGAGATGATAGTTTTGATGTGATTTTTTTTTCGGATCTGTGATATATCTGGATTTATGGTTGAGTGTGATGGTGAGATTTTTGTGTGTGAGGATTTTTTTATTTGGGTTTTTTTTTTAGTTGTGAGAGTTTTGTTTGACTGGATTTGGTTTTTTTTTTTGTCGGTGTGTGTTATTTTTTTGGAAGGGATAAGATTTTTGTGGTGAGGAGTGTATTCTTTAACTGATTATTTCAATCAGTGGGTATTTTGGGTAGGTTTTTGTCAAGATGTCAATATGAGTGTGTCTCTTTCCCCCTCAAAAATTGCTATGACAGTAGCAGTTTTTGAAGGTTCACACATGATTTTTTGACTATTAAGAATGTTATCAGCAGCCAATTGAATAGATCTGGATCATGAGCATAATCCACCCGCTCTGATACCACTTGTTGGTCCAAATAATAGAGAAAATCTTGATATATTAAAGAACAAATTCATTAATAGTGAATAACAATAGTTACAAGATTACTCAATACCAACTAGACTACAAGATAACATCCTCAACTTTTTACAGGGATAATCTCGGTATATTATCCCCATTGAATGACAAATAAACTCTCATTGATCCAAGCTATGCTTGTGTTTCAATGAGAGAATGATCCTAACAACTAATACTATGTATTGTTTTTGTTTAGGAATACATACCTATCTATTACAATTATAGACATATATATAGGAAATAATACAAGACATGTCATGATGGTGACTTGTGGTCCCCCATGTGGTCCATCTTCATCTTCCTCTTTTGGAAAAGCACCAACCATCCTTTTGTATGTGTCATCACAATATTCCCACTCTTATGGTAAAGTCTTGTACTTGTTTGACTTCTTCTCTTGGAAGTTCCCACCCATATTTTCAGTCTGTATGTAGAGATAGCATCTTCAGGATCACTGAGACATTTGTCAAAATCTCAGTGTCACTGGTGTTGTTTGTAGCTCATATATTTTACTCACTGACACCGTATCAGTAAGTAAAGAGCACTAAACAACACTCACTGATTTCTTTATCAGTGAGTCACTCACTATTTATTTAGTGAGTTAGGCTATTTTATTTTCAAATCTTGTTCAGGGTGATTGAGTCAATTTATTGGATCCAACAGTGATACATGACTCAAACATTGGATCAGTCATAGATAGAAGTCGCGCCTTCTTGACAAGGCAAAACAACCTTAAACCGTGGTTTGGTTTATAAGGAATTGTAGTTATATTGTACTTCTAGTATAATGAAGAAGCATGTGCAAAGGCTTTGTATGACGAAGAGTTTGCTAACATGGATGGATTATCGGAAGTTTAGGATGAGATCATAGACTACGTTAACTCGAGGTCCTGTGGCATTCAATTTAGGGAGTCATCGGAAGATTGATATTTTCTGCCTGTGTCTACTACATTTGGCAAGATATATAGGAACATGTATGTGTTTCTTAAAAGATTTTGGGTACTTATTTATTTGGTTTCAAGATATCATTGCTATATAATAGTGGCATGTACTGTTTCTGATCTGGAACCCACCATCTGAAGCCCAATGGCCCAATTATAATCTCTATCTCACCGATTTATAAGTTTTATATCCTAAACTATATATATAATCCTGACCATATCCTACCCTATAAACCCTAAGCATTAATCGAAGTCAAGAACTCAAGATGGCAGACCACAACATACCTTTTGAAATCCAAGAGGAAATCATGAAAAGGCTTCCTGTCAAATCATTGTTACTATTCAGATCTGTTTCAAAACCATGGAAGTCTTGTTGGAAATGTATATATTTACAAACATGTGAATGTCCGGATTCGAACTCGTGACCACGGGATTGCACACATTAGCGAATGAGAATTAAAGTTAATAATTAATGTTTATGTTTACGATTAATTATTGCACATTAAGTCCGGTTAATGATCGTTAAGTATTTAACGGAAAAATGACTAACGACCGTTAAAATGAAAAGAGAAGGACTAGAAATGGAAGACTTGGAAAAAAGTTATGGGTTCTCTTTGGGCTTGTCTACATGGCCGGCCAAAGGGTAATGGGTTTCAACCCAATACCTAACTTGTTCCCAAAGTTTACCTACTAGTATATAAAGAGGGTTAGGTTCTAGGGTTTCATACACTTGTGCATTGAATTAACCCTAGATCTCTCCTCTCCTCTCTCTAGTCTATATTCGGCCGAACACCCCATTTGTAAGGGAGTTTGGTTTCGTTTTTCTTAAACGAGGACTTGTGTTAGATCTAGCAATCGCTTGATTCGTTGGTTAATTCGTGTGTACAAGAACGTGGTTGTAAGACATTATTTTTACACCAATTAGTACTTCTTTGTTTTGCTCGTTCAAGGGATTTGTAATTCGCAAGAGGTACGTTACGCATACTTTCAGTTAATTAATTAATTTGTTATGATCTTTAAGTCTTCCGCTGTGTACTCTTGATGTCTATATGTTTATTGTATGTTTTATATATTATAAACTCAACAGTGGTTTCAGAGCCAGGTTTAACAAGTAATTAATTACTGAAACACATAATTAAAATAAACATGAATGTGTTATTATTTGTTTGCTTAGATCTAGGGTTTGCAAAACCTAAACCCTAATTTTGAGGGGGGGCGTTTATTTTGGTGCCCTAATTAGGGTTTTGTAAACTATTGTTTTAATTGGATTAGAAACCCTAAGATGCATGCAACTTTATGTGTATATGCGTAACTTTGATTTAATTGCATTAATTGTTAAGTGTAATTTTATGTCCATGATAATTATCTGCATGTTTTATCATGGATCTGCTTTTATTGTATGTCTTTCTTGTTTAAGTGATATACACTAAATTATGATAGATCTAAAATTGGGAAAGACCTCAATAATTATTAATTTAATCAATTATGTGCTATGCGGTATGTATTTAATTTTGACTTGCGCAATCGATGAATCGATGCATGTGGTTCACCTTGTACATAGATGAAAACGGGTGAAAGTCTTAATTAAATATATGCATATTGACAGATCTAGAATTGGTTATTAATAGGATTTATCAAAAACGTTTGCATGTGGCTATTTGATATGCATGACTTTTATTTGTTATGCATTCATTGTTTATTTGTTTATTTTTATAAATACTTGCTTGTTTGTTAATTGTAACAAGGGTATTTTTACAAGAAAAAAAATAAACTGACCTAAACAATGGTGAAACATGTATTTTTAAGAATAGTAATCATAATCGTTTAATTGATTGATGACTTTGGTACAAATGGTCTGAAAGGCTCACCCATGAGAATGAACTAATAAAAGGGGTTTAAAGAAGTGCGCACAGTCACACTGAAAGGATGTCTAAGGTTGTGCTTTAGCGCGTACCTGGTCCTCTGCCCTCTGTAAGTTCGAGTGGAGCTACTTAGTAAGCCATTAAATGTGCAAGCTCATCTTAAGAGCGAATTAGTTTTAATTCCATGCGCCACTTCGGTCGTAATTATCCGAAACACTAAGTGTTTACACTTATGCAAAAGTACGGTATAATGGATGATAATTAACACTAAATTCCTTGATTGGTGAACCCAATACCTCAATTAAAGTTTGATGATGAAAAGCTTATACATTAAAACAAGATATAAATGTTTTAATAAAAACTATGCTACAAAGATGAATTCATGACATCTTTGTACATATTTGATTTAACATCAAAACTATTACCCTTTAATTTAAGTTATATGCCATCCAACGAAACGGAAACACCTAAGATTACTTTTTATTTGCGTGAGATCGTGACTTAGATCGTAATCAAAGGGTAAAATGTCCACGTGATGTGAGAGCGGGCATGGACGATTTTGCAGTTTCTTAAGTTGGACAACTTAATTGAGTTTTGTAGTGAGAGCTGGCAACTCAAGGCATAAGATGGGATAAAACATGTTTACATGGCGATTGATATTGGCTATATGTAAATCCCATAAATCTAGGAATTGCAATTGAAATTGGCAATTGAGCAAATGCTCTACCATTTTGTATAAGGTTCATTACTAGCAGATCAACTGATGTAATGAAATTATGACAATTTGGATCCTAGTTTTCAATAAATATTAATTGGTTATATGAATATGAACCTTGGGTATTTAATTGTTTATTGAAAAGGTTAATTATCAAAAATACTAAAATTGAATTTTGTAATTCTTTTGAATGTATAAATGCAACATTTAACCGTAAACGTGGTTTAGTCTTTGATTTGTAAATTGATCCATTCTAGCATTCAAACAAAAGTTTGATCGAGAATAATTCTATGATAAGACAAACGAAGTCTCTTTTCCATGGGAGAAGCATGAGACTCAATCCTATTCCTTTTCATGAATGAGAAAGGTATAATAGGAACATTTGAATTGTCTAAGTTCTAATGTAACTCTTAGCAATGAATTGCACATCTTATTTTCCATAAAGATTTCATTACCCTCATTTGGTGAATGAATCCTTTGTAACAACATGAATGTTGGTTAACTGGAAAACATGTATATGAGTTACTAGATTAGAAGCTAGACTAATTACCGCAAAAATTGGTAAAAGGAAAACTAGCATATTTTTATCTAGTTGTTTTGCTTTAGCCTTTAAAGGTACTACATACCAGTATGGGGATGGTAGGCCTGTTGAGGAAGAAATTGCATACCCAATTTTTGAGTTAATAACATTGATGGATAACCTATCATTCATATAGTAGAATACACCTTTTAGTACCTTAGTAATGATTATGTATGGTTCTTCAAAGGTGTAGGAAAGTAAAAAGCAAGCAAGTTATTTTCACTGGTTATGCAACACTTACAATGTTGTCAGATTCGGTGGGAGCATTTGTGTTGCATTACTGAATAAGAAGTTGTTTTAATGATTTCTAATTCAGTGGGAGCTACAAGCCTTATTTCCTGTGTAGTAACCCAGGTTATCTTCAAAGATAATTACTTTCCAATTGTAGACACTTATGTTTTTAAGGATAGTCGTGTACGTTTCCTTACTAAACAATATAGTTCTACATCTACTTGTTATATCTATGACACAAATCATATTAATCAAATAAACGAACGTGTATCGTGTTGTTTATATGCTACATGATGTTGTTCCATGCACAAGTGGGAGAAATCTTATTGTGTGCAAGGTACAACACATATTAATATGATTTAAAAGAATTCTCTTGACTGTAAAGTAAGAGAATAACGTTCTAATAGGAAGTATACATTTATATATGTATGATTGCCCTATTAAGAACATGTGTCAAGATGATAACAAAGACTACTTTATTTTAAATATTTATGTCATTCAATATTTAAGAAACACTTGTAGTTACAATTTATGTTACGTGAGAACGTGAACTAGATTGTAGCCCAAGGTAAAATATCCACGTGTCGTGAGAACGAGCATGGATGATTCTGCAGTTTCTTACATGGAACATTTCACGGAATGACATAATTAAATGAAGTAATCTAATACTACCTTGAATTTGAGTATTCTTTGAATGACTTAAATATATGTAGTAAATATTAACTTGAAATATGAATTGAAACCCGAGGTGGTGTTCATAATTACTTTAATTATAAATGTTTATGATTTTGTAAAGTCACAAACATGAAGTCTTTTATTACAAGACTTACAATATAAAGTAAGACGTTAACTTGCTATGTTTTAAGACATATGCATGAAGTCAATGAGTTGATCAATGACTTATAACGTATAGTGGGATTATAACTAATATGTCTTTTGACTTGGTCAAAAATATTTATGTTATAATACATGCAATTGACTTGGTAATTCTATTGTACCATTAAGTTTTACTTTGTTGGTAAATAGGTAAGCCAAAAGAGTAGATGGTTATCTAAAATATTGTTAGATTTTCTTACAATATTAATTCTAAGGAAATACCATAATTTTAGGGTATGTTCTGTTGGAAGAATCAAAATCTGTTGGCATTATTTGATTCAAGATAACTATAGTTTCTTCCAAAAGTTATCAAGGTTAGTAGATTGAGTATAGATTGAATATACTCAATAAGACTCCAACCTAGAAGATTAATAAGACACCATTTGTTTATGGAATGTGATGAATCACATTAAGTCTTATAAATGAAGTTCCGAATTTGTTAAACTACTTATAGAGTGAGTTGTAACAAACTAATGTTAGGAACTGTCAATGTTTTTTGTAATATCCCAAAAGAGAACAATGTATTGTTGCTCTACTTGCTAAACTATTTAAAGGTAATCTTTAAATTTTTAAAGGCAAGTGGGAGTTTTGTTTAGATCTTGAAAGATTGAATTACAAAATACATAATCTTCTAAAATGCACTAGCAAATATCATGATGAGGCTAAACATGAAAATGATAGACCTTAATATGATGGAATTATCATTCATATATCCGTAAGGATATCTCAGATATTTAATATGCTGAGGAATATGAGTTACAGGATCATGGTAAGCCTGTTAATCATAATGATAAATTTACCAAATGTTGAATTGTGGAAAATCAATCATACTATGAATGTAGAGATGCTGTCCATAAAGATAATCAACTTTAGATACTTGGTTTATCTTAATAATGAAAATGAGTTTCTTCAAAGGATGGAAACCCTAGTGGTTTAAATCTTTGTGTAGAAATCATATGGACAATATTGTACATGTATTTAATGTATGTCTAGTGATAATAATATCAATCATACTTAAGCAATTAACTATGATTGAATATTCTTTCTAGATACATTAAATAAAAGTATAAAGATTATAATTGTCATACTTAGTTTCATTGATATGAAATTTTGACAATGAATGTCAAAACTCTTTGTTGTGAAATTACTTTTGCGAGGACGATAAGTAATACAAAGTAGTTTTATGATTTCAAATAATCTTTGAATATGTACAAACTGCAAGAATCCATGAATGGATATATGCAAGCATCTAGGAGATGTTTCTTATGTTTAATATTAAATTCATGTTTGATTTAATAATTAAAATAAGATTGCTCATAAGTATTCCTGAAAGCTAGTGGGAGTATTATTTACTTTTTCTTAAATCTTATATGTTGTATGGGCAACTACATTCCACTTAAATTAAGTTTTAGTTGGAAATGAAACTTCGTTTGTAAGATTTGGAAATAATATATACAACCTTGGAATATATGTTTATTATTATAAACATATGCGGTAAATAAATGAGTCAAAAAGAACATGATGAATACATATCTTTGACAAGATAGATGAGATCTTAAAGTTTAACTTGAAGATTCATCATGAACATCATGTTGTGTATAAAGTTGTTGTGTCATGCTTGATTACAAGATGATTTGACAACATTGAAAGTTGTTAGTGTAATAAATATTTTAAAGGAATATGTTTGGATTTAGAATCACATTCCACAATCTGGAGATGCTCCTAGATTCTATGGATGATTATATGACAATTATTTCATAATTGTCATTGCCAACAAACTTGAGTTTTGGTAGGCACCAACATTACACTATAACTGTTCAAAAGTTTACGGATATTTAAAGAGCATATTGTTGTACACAATGATGCTAGTATAATTGAGATGACACTCAATTCTAGTCACGGTATCCTTGATGATGACCATGTTGACTAGTTATGCTCAACTAAGAGCATAGTTGCATTATACATTAAAGAATAAAGAATACTTTAAACTTTAAAAGTTTTGAAAGATGATTGTCATATAAAGGTGGTTCAGGTTGTCACGCACCTTATGGAATGATATGACAATATCAAGATATGTGTAAACACATACAAGAAATTCACTTATTGAATTTTTGAAATAAGTATTCTCAAAATTCCTATAGATCAAAGTTAGTTGAAATTATGCCTTGTCAACAAGTATGAGATGCATGACTTGTAGCAAAATTCATTAACTAAGAATTATCATGCATTGATCTATTTAGTATTTGGATAAAGGATGTTAAACAATTATTATTTATAATGAATTAAAGTACGGTATACGTTTAATTTCATTTATAATATTGTGTCCTATATTTGCATGTTTAAATCCTTGAATAACTTAAGTTATTCTAAATAGTCCGTTGTCGATAAATAACATGGGAATGATATTGAATTAAGACAAATCTGAGTATTAGTTAGAATATACTTGAAAGTATATTGATGCGTAGCATGACTAATTTCAGATGATATTCAATGTATTGAGTATAGGACTTATCCCACCCGCATGATAATACTTTATGGATCTTTGTCATTAAGTATATCATGGATATTTATCCTCTGACTTGAGATACAAGAGATATGTCATGGATGTAGTGCATTTTTGTGAAGCAATCTAACGCTACACGTAACTGGTAGTTATAAGGGTTGTTTTCAGAAGTGTTGCGAAATTTGTGAATCCTGCTTGTAGTCAAAATGGGATTTGTTTCCTTCAAATTTATTTTGAAGTATAATACTACTGGGCCCCTCGTAGGATTGTTAAGATGTTTGTATGGCCATACCCAAGGTCTTCTGGAATATGTTCAGAAGGATTGGTAATCTTAATCAATCACATAAAGCGAGAAACAGAATAGTTAATTAAGAAATGAGTGAGATCCATATTCTTATTAACATGGTATTAGAAACAAAAGGATGAATATGATGATGAATCATCAAATTTGGTTTTTCTCCAGAAAACCATACACGAGTTGTACCGGGGTCATTGGCGTGTTGCTAGACGCTAACCAATGTCATTTCACGTTTTGTAAACATATCCAAGTGGGAGCTGTTGGAAATGTATATATTTACAAACATGTGAATGTACGGATTCGAACTCGTGACCACGGGATTGCACACATTAGCGAATGAGAATTAAAGTTAATAATTAATGTTTATGTTTACGATTAATTATTGCACATTAAGTCCGGTTAACGATCGTTAAGTATTTAACGGAAAAATGACTAACGACCGTTAAAATGAAAAGAGAAGGACTAGAAATGGAAGACTTGGAAAAAAGTTATGGGTTCTCTTTGGGCTTGTCTACATGGCCGGCCAAAGGGTAATGGGTTTCAACCCAATACCTAACTTGTTCCCAAAGTTTACCTACTAGTATATAAAGAGGGTTAGGTTCTAGGGTTTCATACATTTGTGCATTGAATTAACCCTAGATCTCTCCTCTCCTCTCTCTAGTCTATATTCGGCCGAACACCCCATTTGTAAGGGAGTTTGGTTTCGTTTTTCTTAAACGAGGACTTGTGTTAGATCTAGCAATCGCTTGATTCGTTGGTTAATTCGTGTGTACAAGAACGTGGTTGTAAGACATTATTTTTACACCAATTAGTACTTCTTTGTTTTGCTCGTTCAAGGGATTTGTAATTCGCAAGAGGTACGTTACGCATACTTTCAGTTAATTAATTAATTTGTTATGATCTTTAAGTCTTCCGCTGTGTACTCTTGATGTCTATATGTTTATTGTATGTTTTATATATTATAAACTCAACAAGTCTTTCATCAATAGCTCTAAGTTTATTCGTGATCACCATGTCATCGGCCACAGTGAGTCGCAACATCATATTCTTTAAATTTACCTTGATACGTCTTATGATCTCAAGTATGTTTTAATTGTGGATGACTATACTTTCCCCCTTCAGAAGCTTTCCGTGACTATTCCCATGGCCGTTAAACTACTTCACCCCCAACCACGTATAGTCGGTAACTCTCAAGTTGTGTTAAAATGGCACAGAACAATATCAATAATCACCCAACCAACCACCCCTTGGTGATAATCTTTTATTATAACAATATACACAGTAGATTAGTCCCCAACACAGGTGCTAACCAAACAAGTACAAAAGAAAGATTGTTGTCCCTCTAGTAGGTGCAACAACATAATACAATCACTCACACACTAAAACCAAACCAAAGATCAAGATGATCTTCAACACCAGTTTACAATAGTAAACTACCCAGAAAACCAGTAAACCCAGATGATTATAAAACTTGTATGTGAAACTTTGAGAGAGATAATCGACAGAGAGATAATGAAACCCTAGTTGGATGAGACATTATATAGCCTGAGATATTTCATTCTCAACCCTGCACATACAAACTTAACAAACAACACCCACATTATTAAGGGTTAGAAACCATGTATAAAAAAGTTACACAATATACCCCTGAAGGTTCAGCTGTTTGCCAAAGGATATTCAATACTTTCAACATCCCCTGTAAAACCCTAAAAATTTAAAACATATCAAAAGACTAATTTATCCTCACCGTAAACATTTATAAAATACGTAAAATATAATAACGTTCATTTAGCGAAACTAAAACCTAACTTATAAATAAGTATAAAAACCTAACTTGTATATTAGTAAATCGACATTGGTACAACGAAAATAAACGTCGCGAGTATAAATAAATTGAGTCGTTTGCTCTTGTATAATCTGAATACCTTTGGGTCAGTCTACTTTGTGAAAGCCGAGTATTCAACACAAGATTTGGGTCGTTCTTTTGTTTTGTGTGATCCGATTCCCATCAAGCCAAGTTGGGCTTTGTTTTTCCTTGTTGAGCCGAAGCCCACCCTCAATCCCTTAGGGCCCGATCGGTATATACCTATAAATACAAACACAAAACATAAATTTGAAACCCTAGTTATACAATATCACGGCACCAAAGAAAAGTTCCTGCTTCTCCTTTGTTTTTCGATCGGCTGCCAACACATTTGGTTCGGTGTGCGTGGGATTAGAGTCTGACCAAGGTATAATCACTTTTCTTTCCGTCTCTAATACACTTGTATGAAACGTTAAAACATATGTTGGATCCGTGAGGTATGATTAGCGAGCCACCTGTGAGTCGAGCCAAGTGATTTAGTCAAAACATGCGTTAAGTATTTGTAATACATGCAAACGTAAAATCCCTAAAGCTGTGAGTCGAGCAACATGATTTACCGAAACCCATGAGTAAACCGTGGGTCACGCGTGTATATATTTGTGAAACATATGAACCTTAATCGTTTATATATGTACGCATTTATTTTGTATCCGAAATCAGAAAACTTATATACATATGTGTGTCGATTGTATATTAAAACCGTATAGCAAGTAAACTATATGTGGTCACATGAAGTCATGAATTTGAGGAATGATGTGTATGAGTCAACGCATGGGTTAGAGGGCATAAATGTGTCACATTGATTTAAAACATAAATAAGCATGAATCATGTGTTTGTTGGTCTCGTTAAAAGCTATAAGTCTAGACATGTGAGTCTTGGTTAATCATGTAAGTTATGAAGGCTTGTGTAAACTATTTTGGAAGAGAGTCCTAAAATCCATTTTGACAATTATCAACCCCGTACTATGAATGATGATCATATAAGCTCTCAAATAAGATGTATGCCATATTAAACCCTTAAGTTTACCGTTTGTCATTTGCAACCCATAAGTTTGGCTAATTAATAATTAATACTCTAAAATGTTAGAATTCCGTCCGTCACTAAAAATGAGAATATTCTGACAACTCTAAAAGTATTAATGAGATTAATCCGTTATGACATTAACGATGCTAATAAGTATTAAATAAATCATAATCCGTGTAGATTCGTTGAAGGAGACGCGACGTTACCTCTTCGTGTTCCTACATTTGTTTGCTTTCCTCTCAATTGCTTTAAGGTACAGATATTCTGACCTTTTTAGTAAAGGTTCCTTATGATGTTCTTTTCGTTCGCCTTTCTATTTTACTTATTCAGGGTTTCCGATGCCATTGCTATAAACCCTTTCTGATTGGTTGATCTGTTACTTGTGTAAAATACATGTTCTAGTGAACTATGCAATATCTGATGAGAACTTATGTTAGGAAGATTTTGATGTGCACAATCGTTGAATCTTGCTATGGCTGATTATGAACTTCTGCGTATGAATGTATGATATGTCACTGTGATATGAACTTCTGACTTCTGAATATCTGAATATGAACCTTATAACATGAAGTTATCTGATATGTTATATGTGACCTTTATGATGAATTATGATCTGTGTCATGTATGAAAATCTGTTTGACCTGAGTTAGTTTGACACCCGAGCCAAATATTTCACTAGTCATGGGGGTTCCATGTCCGTATCAGTGATGCACCTCTGATATGACTCTAGGGCAATAGAGTGATGTTCTGCCACGTTCCTGGATGGTGGAGCATATTTTGTATATGTAGGAAGGGCGTATGGATGCATCCTAGATCTGATCTGTTATCGATATGTTTCGGTGAATGATGTCGTGTGCAATACGCGTCTTCACAAAATTCTGGGAGCTCGCTACTCCAATTATTTTCAGAGGTTACCTTTTGAAGAAGAAAGATACTTCTAATATGATATGTTCTGGGCTCGTGGTAGTTGACTAAATCTTTATCTGTTACTTCTGTGTTAAGTATTCTGTATGATTCGGTATTTTCGAGTGTTTATATTTTGTATTCTGATATGATATGTTAGTGAATGTATTATGTATTCTGATGATATCTGTTTCTGATAATTTCTAATGGCTATGTTATGTCTTTGTCTTTTTAGTTATAGTTTGTCTACTGTATTCTCTATCGGTATGTGTGACTGCCATGATGTGACTGCTATTTCCGCTGCTACAATATTAAATTAAGTGTGTTAAATGTAGATTAATTGATTTGTATGAATGCCATGTTTATTTTCTGGTAACTGTTCCCGTTAGTCATTAGACTCTTCGTTTGGTTGACACGAAATCTATTATTCTTGATATGTTAAGTGTTTGGTTATTTTGATGTGTTTGCGTTTGTGTCATAAACGTGTTCTGAGGTGATCGTTAAATGTTATGTGTTTTCTGGATTTCTGTATATTTGCGCTTCCGCAGAATCCTCAAAGATTCGTTGTTTCTCATTCCGTTGTGATTTCGTTAATTGTATATATTTCTATTTTAGCTTTTGTTTACTGTATATCATTCACTGAGCTTTGTAAGCTCAGCCGCATTTTCTTTTCCTGCGGCAGGTATTTAGCATTCAAGATGAGCTTATGGGATAGCTGATCTGGGTTGAGAGTAGAGGCAACAGCAAGATTTGAAATAGGGATCTTAGATTTATTTTGATTATTAAGTTATTATGTTTTCTTTTGATTATTTTGTAAAGGCTTCCGCTGTTGTATATTATTTAAAGTTCTGATATGAAACCGTATTGTGATATCTTTACCCTTGTCGGGTTGGGGTGTTACACCCCCCCTCAAACTGATGAACCTGCAAACAAATTAATCATACCAAGATTTCTAACCATAACACCATGTTGCACAGACCCAAGAGCTTTGGTCAAAAGATCAGCAGTTTGACTTTTAGAGTCAACCTTAACTGTCTTAATCAACCCAGATGCAACTTTTTCTCCAACTAAATGCACATCAATATCAAAGTGCTTAGTTTTTTCATGCATCACAGGATTAGGAGCAATTTGTATTGCAGCTTTGTTATCACAAAATAACTCAACTGGCAACAATTGTTCAGTAACACCCAAGTCTTTTAAAACTTTAAGAATCCACATAACCTCACATGTAGTAGAGGCCATACATCTATACTCAGCCTCAGCTGAAGATTTAGACATAGTAGCTTGTTTTTTACTCTTCCAAGAAACCAAATTATCATTTACAAAAACACAATATCCAGACACAGACTTCCTTGTAACAGGACATTTAGCCCAATCAGAATCAGAAAAAGCAGAAACTTTAAATCTTTGATTATTCTTACTAAAATGCAGACCATTACCAGGTGCAAGCTTAAGATACTTTAACACTCTTAAGCGAATATCAAAATGAGATTTCAAAGGAGAATGCATATATTGACTCAAGCAGTGCACATCATAAGAAATATCAGGTCTAGTCATAGTAAGATATATTAACTTCCCAACAAGTGTCTGATAACTAGTAACATTTTTCAACTTTTTATCATCATCAGATTCTTTATGATTTAAAACAATATTCTCAGGCAAAGGAGTTAACACATGTTTACAACCAAGTAAACCATAATCATTTAACAGCTCAAGACAATATTTCCTTTGGTTTAAACACAAACCTTTATCAGTTTTTAAAACTTCAATTCCAAGAAAATATTTCAATTATCACCAGATCATCAACATATACAAGTAAGTACAATAAAGAACTTCCCTTGGTTTTAACAAACAAAGAGTGATCATTTTTAGACTGCATAAACCCAGCCTCAAACAAGGCTTCAGACAACTTAAGATTCCACTATCTTGGAGCCTGTTTTAGGCCATAAAGAGACTTTTTTAGCCTGCAAACTTTATTATTGTTTTCTGGAAAAAGACCAGGTGGAGGCAACATATAAACCTCTTCATTTAAATCACCATATAGAAAAGCATTGTTAACATCCATTTGAAATATTTTCCAATCATTTTGAACAGCAATACTTAATAAGCACCTAACAGTACCCATTTTAACCACAGGACTAAAAGTCTCATCATAATCAAAACCATGTTTTTGATAGTAACCCTTAGCCACAACTCTAGCTTTATATCTTTCAATCTCACCATTAGATTTCAACTTAAGTTTCCAAACCCATTTAGACCCAATAGGAATTCTTCCTTCAGGAAGATCAACTTCTTCCCATGTATCATTTTCATATAAAGCAACTAACTCATCATTCATAACACTTTTCCAATTGATATCCTGTGAGGCTTCCTCATAAGAAGAAGGTTCACAAGACTTATTCATATTAGCAACAAAACAGCAATTATCAGTACTTAACCAAGTATGATTAGCATACTTATTTAAACCATACTTAATTTTAGAATCAAGCACATAATCATTCAGTCTAGTAGGCAACTTAGAAGATCTACTAGAACTCCTATAACTAGTAGTTCCTTCCTCAGTTTGATTTTGAACAACATTTTGAAAACTAGGTACATCTGTTTTTGGAATAACATTTCCCTCAGAATTATTATTATCATCTAAAGGAGTTGCAAAGCTAGGCATATCTGATTCTTTGTGGTGGATCGAATAAAGAATCTGTTCTAAAGTAACATCATGATCAACATCCACTACCCTACCAGATTCACCTAGATTACCTTCTCTACCTACAGATGCTACATCTATATCCTCTGTTTCATCATTGGGAGAGGGACTAGGAGTTCTAGTTTTTGACTCAAAATTATCAAAGAAGTTTAAAGTGTTAACATCAAGTGGATCATTTGAAGAATCAGACTGTTTCATTTTGTATGGAAAAATAGTCTCATAAAACTTAACATCTCTTGAATATAAAATAGATCTATTTTCCAGACTCAATAACTTGTAAGCTTTCTTTCCACTTGCATAACCAAGCAAAACACATTTTTCAGATTTTTCAAAAAATTTATCAGACTCTTTTAAAATAGTAGCATAACAAAGACACCCAAAACTCCTAAGATGTGCCAGACTAGGTTCTCTTCCATAAACCAAAGAAAAAGGAGATTTACCATTCAAAACAGAGGAAGGCAACCTGTTAATCAAATAAGTAGGAGTTAAAACACAATTAGGCCAAAACACAAGAGGAATCCCCCCTGAAACATAAGACTTCTAGCCACATTAAGCAGATGCCTATGTTTCCTTTCAGCAATTCCATTCTGTTGAGGGGTATATGCTACACTAGTTTGATGAATAATACCCATTGTGTCAAAAAATTCACCCATTTTATTATTAACAAACTCAGTACCATTATCAGATCTGACAATATTAATTTTCTTATTGAACTGAGTCAAAACCATTTTGAAGAAACTTTGAAACATCTCAAAAACCTCATGTTTTCCTTTTAGCATATACACCCAAACAGATCTACTATAGTCATCAACAATAGTCAAAAAAATATCTGAAACCTTCCATGCTAACCACCTTGTAAGGCCCCCATACATCAAGATGTATCAGGTCACCAAAAATAGATGTTTTATGTTCACTTAGAGGAAAAGGATCCCTTGTTTGTTTAGCCTTATGGCAAACATCACAAGGTGCTCCATGATCAATATTAGTTAATTTTAAAGAACCTTTTAAAACTTTCAAAACTGGATTAGCATGATGTCCCAATTTACTATGCCAAACATCTTTAGAAACAAAACAACTAAAACACTCACTTTTAGCCACAAAAGCAGAGGAGACTCTAGACTTATCAAACAAATACAAATCACCAGACTCACTACCAGTCCCCAGCACCCTCTGCTGATTCAAATCTTGAATATAGCATTTAGTATCATCAAAACCAACTCTCAACTTGCTATCTTTAATCAACTTATTAACAGACATAAGACTAACACAATATTCAGTAACAATAAGAACATCAAACAAAACCACATTATCATTAAGTTTTAAGTTACCAACATGAGTAACTTTAGCAAGAGTACCATTTGGATGTCCCACAGTGATCTTTAAATCAGATATATCAACCAAGTTATGCATATTAAGAGGACTATTAGTTAAATACTGATTAGCCCCAGAATCAATTATCCATCCCAGATGGTAATTAACCCCATCCAACTTAATATTAGCACCAAAAAATCTATAAAAATGCTGATTAAAGAAAATACTGGAGTTAAAAAAAGAACAAGAATCCCTACGTGCCATATTAGCATGAGCAGAGGTTCCTGGTTTATCATTCAACAAGCTTAACAACTTCATAACCTGTTCATTACTCAGAGACATACTACCAGAACAATTCTTAGAGCCATTATTAACAAAAGATGCACTCCTTATGTCATTGGTTTTATTAAAGTTATTAGCAGGTTTCAGATTAGGATTCTTTTTAAAACCAGGAGGATAACCAATAACTTCAAAACACCTATCAACAGTATGACCTTTCAAACCACAATGAGTACAAAGGAAACTATCATAATTTCCCCTGTTATTAGACCCAGAATTGTTACTATTATTGTTTTTTCTCCAACTAGTATTCTTATTATCATAAGCCTTAGAAACAAAAGCAGAAACCTGAGCCTTCTCAGATTTAACAGTTGTGACAAAAGCATCTTTGACTTCAGGAACGATTTCCCTAGTTAAAAGAGTACTTCTTATGGGTTGATAAATGTCATCAAGACCCATAAGGAACTGCATCAATTTTAACAACTTCCCATGATCAACAAGTTCTTGTCTAGCCTCACAAGTACAATCAGGCAACTTAGTAAGAATATCAAACTCTCTCCACAAAGAATTCAACTTATGATAATATTCAGACACATGTAAGCCACCATGTTTAAAGCTATTAATCTTTTGAAGCAAATTAAAAACCACCGAACCATCAATTCTATCATATGTATCTTTTAAATCTTTCCAAACAACAGAAGCATTATCAGAAAATACATGTCCAAGATACACATCTTGAGTTAAAGAACTCAAGATCCAATTAAGAACCACTGCATTACATCTGTCCCACTTGGCTTCCAGCAAGGGACTTGCAGCATAAGCACTTCTTAGACAAGTACCATCAAGAAACCCCATCTTATTTTTAATTTGCATAGCAAGTTTCATAGCACTAGCCCAGACTCTATAGTTCTCTACACCAGCCAGTTTAATACTAACAACAGAGGCACAATTAGAATCATTAGGATGCAAATGCAGAGGATTACTCTGATCAAGACTACTAATCATGATAGCCATAATGACAGATAAAGAATCAAAACATAAACTAAACAGACAAACAATCAAACAGATATACCAAGAAACTACAAGAACTACCAAACATAAACTAAAACAAGAAACACACACCCAGGACTAACTTAGCCCAAGTCAGTAAGTTGTGATTAACCAGAGCAGGTATTCACACCTCTCAAGGAGGCAGATCAAGATGTTAGTCAATCCGTTTACGTCCACTAAACTCAGAACTAGTCAATCATAAAGGAAAAGAAATTAATCCTTACAGTGCCTAAAAGATGAAACCAACAACGGAAAAGTATCAATCAATAGCCCAAGAACCACAAGATTCCCAGAATACAAGAAACCCCCAATTTAAAAAATTAGGGTTTCTTTCAATCGTACCAAGAAACCAACAATTCAACCTCCCAAACCACCAAAAACACCTTCAATCGAATCAAGAACCTCAGAATCGAAACCCCAAAAATTAGGGTTTCAAGAAAAAACCCTAAAGACCAATCGAGCTCACAACCCTTCAATCAACTAAGAATCACCAAGAGATCAAGCCAATTACCAACCTAGAGCTCTGATACCATGTTAAAATAGCACAGAACAATATCAATAATCACCCAACCAACCACCCCTTGGTGATAATCTTTTATTATAACAATATACACAGTAGATTAGTCCCCAACACAGGTGCTAACCAAACAAGTACAAAAGAAAGATTATTGTCCATCTAATAGGTGCAACAATAGAATACAATCACTCACACACTAAAACCAAACCAAAGATCAAGATGATCTTCAACACCAGTTTACAATAGTAAACTACCCAGAAAACCAGTAAACCCAGATGATTATAAAACTTGTATGTGAAACTTTGAGAGAGATAATCGACAGAGAGATAATGAAACCCTAGCTGGATGAGACATTATATAGCCTGAGATATTTCATTCTCAACCCTGCACATACAAACTTAACAAACAACACCCAAAGTATTAAGAGTTAGAAACCATGTATAAAAAAGTTACACAATATACCCCTGAAGGTTCAGCTGTTTGCCAAAGGATATTCAATACTTTCAACAGTTTGTTTATACAGTTATGCTAATAATCGGACCAAGACACGAGCTATTATTTGGAATCCTACGATAAATAAATCAGTTGTTATTGATGTAGTGCCCAAAGTGTTAAATGATGATATTCATGAGACTTTGCAGACTATTGTTGGTTTTGGGGTTAGTCCGGAGACTCTTGACCCTATGTTAGTCAAGATTACTAATCATTCTTGGATTAAACCAAGGCAAGTTGAGATTTATACATTGAGCTTAGGGATTTTGAGAAGTCCACGTGAAAATATGCCTCGAGAGTTAACAGAGATCATAGAGCCCTCAATAAATATAGATATCTTTATTTATTGGCTTGCTTATGGACATAATATATCACCATTTATTGTTGCATTTGATATGACGAGCGAAGAATTTTCTGAAGTCGACCTCCCTATTAGTTTAACAAGCACTCCCTGGTTACTTGATATATCTAAGCTACGGGGGTCTCTTGTTGTGCTTCAAAGGCAAGCACACTCCAAATTTGGTGTTTGGATGATGATGAATGGTGATGCAAAGACGTTTCCACATATACTCACCATTAACACACCAAATGAAACAATAGCACCCGTGCGTAGATTTAGAAATAGCGGTGAACATGTAGTTGAAATTCAAAAATATGACGACGATGCTGAACTTTTTGCTTGTGAACCCAACTCACAACAAATCAATTCTATTGGGATTACTGGAAAAGTACATTCATTTTTTGCGAGTTCCTACACAGAATCACTACTTTTGCTTGATCATTGAGATTGGAATAAGGAGCATATGAGATTATAATAGCTTATCAACAAATATTAAGCACAAAGATAATGACAACGTTGCAAAGTATGGAGTTATATGAAGGTATCATTAGTCGGAAGATTGATTAGTATGTTTCATTATTTACTAATCTAATATTTCGTTTGGTTTATTTTTAAGTCTTTTGTTAGTATATTTTTATCTTTTAAAAGGGATTAGATAATTTCTTTTGTCTTCATTTGGTTTTCTAATAGACCTGAATAAAGGCTTTTATTTTTATCCATTCACATCTCTTATCTTTCTTGAAAGAATTTATGTAATTACATTTGGGTTAATAGCATGTAATAGCAACGTACTTTCATATTTGTTTCATTATGAGATACGAACCCAAAAAATTACCATAATACCCATCCAACTCTTTGCTCCGTTAGTCCTTTTGGCATTTAATAGCAACGTACTTTCCCATTTGTTTCATTATCATACGTTTTGACTAAAGACCGCTTGTAATTAACTCAAAAATATGTTTTCTTACGTTTTCATACGTTTTTGTCTGTATTCTTACGTTTTCATACGTTTTTATCCGTTTTATACGTTTTCGCCCGTTTTCTTACCGTTTCATACGTTTTTGTTCGTTTTTATACGTTTTCAAGCGTTTTTATACGTTTTCGTCTGTTATTCTTATCTTTTCATACGTTTTTGTTCGTTTTTTAACGTTTTAAAACGTTTTCGTCCGTTTTTATATGTTTTCAAGCGTTTTTATAAGTTTTTCTTATATTTATATACGTTTTTGTTTGTTTTTAAACGTTTTCGTCTGGTTTTATACGTTTTTCTTATGTTTTCATACGTTTTTGTTCGTTTTTAAACGTTTTTCGTCCGTTTGTATATGTATTCAAGCGTTTTATACGTTTTTGAACGTTCTCGTTCGTTTTTATACGTTTTCAAGCATTTTTATGCGTTTTCATCCGTTATTATACGTTTTTCTTATCTTTTCATACGTTTTTGTTTGTTTTTAAACGTTTTCGTCTTTTTTTTATATGTTCTCAAGCGTTTTTATACGCTTTCGTCCATATAAAAACATATTAAAATGTAAGAATACGTATAGAAACATATGAAAACGGATAAAAAGGATGAAAACGTAAAAAACATATAAAAGTGGATCAAAAACCTATAAAAACGAACGCAAAAGTATAAAAACTCTTGAAAACGTATAAATATGGACGAAAACATTTAAAAATGAACAAAAACGTATAAAAACGTAAAATAACGGGCGAAAACGTATAAAAATGGATAGAAGCGTATGAAAACATAAGAAAAACATTTTTTGAGTTAATTACAAACGGTGCAAAAAAAACGTAAAGAAAACGGGCAAAAACGTATAAAAATGGATAGAATCGTATGAAAACGTAAGAACATATTTTTGAGTTAATTACAAACGGTCGTTAGTCAAAAGGACTAACGTTGCAACTGAAAATGTATGATAATGAAACAAAATTTGAAAGTTGGATGGGTATTGTGGTTTTTTTTTTGTTCGTATCTGATAATGGAACAAATAAGAAAGTACGTTGCTATTACATGCCATTAACCCATTACATTTTACAATGACCGTTATTTAAACTGGTTGCATAGGGTTATACTCAAAATGGTAAAACCTCCATACAGACTCTCAAGGAGTAACGGAAAGGTTAAAATGGAATAACTTGTGCACCAAGCTAGCTCACATTAAAATAGAACATTGGGTCATCAAAATGGTAAAACCTCCATACAGACTCTCAAGGAGTGTGTTGCACCGAAATAGGTCGTATATATATATATATAAAACCTCCATACAGACCCAAAGTTACGTCGTGGACTTAACACTGATCAGAATTAATCTTTGCCACTGATCAGATTTTCGATTTATCACCACCTATAGTCATCCTTCGGGCTCATAATTATTCTGGTTGCCCAATGATGATTTTATGTTGCGCGTATTGCAGCGAGTGCTAAAGCACTATCAAGAAGATATCGCAAATTAAATAGTTTGAAGAGTTTTCGTGATTTTGGCGAATTAAAGATGACACATGACTTTATCGTGAATAGGTTATGAGTGTTAGACTACATTATTCCCCGTAGGTATATCTTTATTGATAACACAATATATAGAGAGCCAACCCTAGAAACCCTAAACCCACAAACGGGTTTGGGCCTAATTATCCACTAATACTCCCCCGCAGTTCGAGCGGCGAAATCGCGAAAGCTCGAACTGGATTAGTGAACTAAGAAAGCAAAATAAAACAATAACCAAAATAAAACTGGATAACCCAGAGTATTCCCTATTCTAATTTATTTATTTATTTTTATTGTTTTTTTATTTTTTATTTTTTTTTACGGATAACCAAAGTATCTGAAGGATAAACCAAAGTATCCCAAACAGTCGTCTCGGGAATAAGAACCCTAGATTCGACACCAACAAAAGTCGTCTCGGGAATAAGAACCCTAGATTCGACACCAACTAAAATCGTCTCGGGAATTAATACCCTAGATTCGACATAACACAAAAACAAACAATTAAATAAATATATAATCTTCTTGTAGCAATTAGAAGCACGGACAAATCTTCAAAATCTTCCTTTGCTTTATCATCCAATAGCAATGAATGTTACTTGTCTTTCTTTATTAATGAATTCAAGCAAAGTGAAGAATTAACATGAACTTTCACCTTTCTTCTTGACTACGAAATACAAACACACTACTGATGCTAAACAATTGATAAAATAGAAAAAGAGATAAGAAATTTGATGTAGCCTTGTAGGAACAAAAGAAGACAGAAACCAAAAAGGGGATACGCAGTGTAAGAAAAGACGATTTTTTTTTTATTTTTTTTTTATATTTTTAGAAGAGATAAGAGTGACGGCTAGGGTTTGACGGGGTGG
>OU343224.1:357987831-358054840 GCA_910596185.1 Chrysanthemum makinoi | reverse complement strand
ATTTTGGAGGAAAATAAGCACGAAAAGTAAGCTAACGTATGGTGAAAGTAGAGTCTCGTCAATTAAAAAGCCACGTTTGCAAGTGTTTCACAGGATAGTAGTTGAGTCTCTACTACACAGGGCGTATGAAGTGGACCAGATTCTGGAGGATGATTTATGGGTACTCTTCACTTTTGAGGAAAGGCATCCGTTAAGATCATTAGATGTAGCGTGGTTGATTGCCAAACACCTTCATAAAAAGGCCACCTTAGGGAGCGTTAATTACATTTGTGGAGGACACTTCATTACTAAAATTGCAAAAAGCCTTGGTTTATTCAACCCAATGGGAATGGTTTTGTTTAGCAAACCAGTTATGCCCGAGAGTACGGAAGCTGAAGGGTTTGCTCACTTGAGAGATGTAGAAAGTGGGAATCTAGAAGGATTACCAGAGGAACTCAATGTAATTCCTTTAAGATCGTGGGAATGATCGTGGATCATTCTTGATTTATGGTTTCAAAAACAATGGTTATCATGTGTTGAACAATGTTATCTCTATCTCTTAACTATTTCTTTAGGATGCTTATCATACTTTGTTTATTTTTCATATTTTTAGTAGCATTTGGATTATTTGCTTGTTTTGTTTTGTGTATTGCGTATTTTGCAGTTTTGTTTGCAGGATGGATGTGACGGAAGCTTATTGTTGGTCAAATATTTGGAGTTGGATAACTCACATGCTTGCTTATGACCCGATATGCATATTGCATATTCTATCCCGTGATATCTTTTTGACTATTTCTTTTCCCATTTTCTTTACTTTGAAGTTCATTTTTATTACATTGAGGACAATGCAAAACTTAAGTATGGGGGAGGGAAGAAAATAGGAAAAACGATACGATTTTTTTAAATTTTTAGTTTTTTGGTTTTTGGATTTAAGTAATTAGCAGGAAATCGCCCTCGTTTGTCTAGTTGTTTTCACACGTTATTGAGATATATTAAAAACAACTTGAGTATTTCAATGGTAAAATGAGGTTTTTGAAATTTTTTGATTTGGACCAAATTACCAAAGTAATTCATTGTGGATTCGATAGCATTTTCTAGCACGCATTATAGCCTTTTTCCACTTAATTGTGAGGTTTCTTTTTGTATAAAACACATCTTTTGTTTTATATTTTCTATGAGTGTGCCGGTGATTGTGTCGATTCTAGAACGTGTACTTGTTATGCATTACGGTTAAAATCACTCTCGAGTGATTAAATTATATTCAAGTGATAAGAGGCATCGTAGGATTTAACCCAAATGGCTTTCCGTTTACTAATAAAAATATATTAGTGATAACGCTACACGCGTCGTTCGGGGTCAAAGGAACTTCCTTTTTGTCGAGCAAGTTTTTCAACACCCTAGGCAGTGAACCTAATCGTTTTAGTGTAGTATTAGGATAAGCAACGGGAATTGTTATCGTTCTCTAGGGGAATAGGAATGCTAGTGAGAAGTTACTACGCTAAGGTTGGGGTTGAGGAAGATTATTTTTTTTTTATCTTTTTATGTTTTTTTAGGAAATGGAAAGGTACGAATCTCGGGGTTTGGATTTGGGGTTGGTATTTCTACCGATTACTCTACTCGTCTAATTATCTAATATAGTGGGTAGTCTATGTCTAATTATTGTGTGCTCGTATGATGATTTAAAGATGTGTTTACTTAGGTTTTATTACTCCTTAATTATATCCTATTGATGGTTGAATTGTCACGTCCTTATTCTTAATCGCGTTGTGTGTCTAAGGTCGTAGGGTATGCGTTTATCCCTAACTCTTTGAAGCTACCAAAGGTTAATGACTACAAAATCTCTAGGATTTATAAACTTAACACTAAGGTACTCTTTGGATGGTTGATGAGTGTCTAAATACTCATCATTTTTGTACCGTTTAGAATGCCAAAAACATCTGAAAACACTCAGAAATGCATCAAAATGATGAAAATATCACAAATAAGTGTTTTATTGGTTTCAAATGCAAAAATACCAAAATCAGGTGAAAAACGTATCAAGTTTGCACAATTGGCAGTTTTAGTCCCCCAAGTTTCAAAAGTTGTCAAATATAGTCCCTGGTAAATCAAAATAAAGAAAAATGTTATTTAAAGTCCTTAGGGATTCATGAGTTGTCAAACTTGGTCCTTGAAGTTTAAAATTGCAAAATAACAACTTAGGTCCCTAAAGTTTGAAAATTGTCATAAAAGGTCCTCGGATATTTAAAAAGTGAAAATAATCAAATGTGGTCCTTGTACTATTCATATATGGCAAATTTGATCCTTGTGATAACTTTGGAATGTTGGCAGGTTCAGCCCCTTAACTTTGTAAAAATTACAACAATGGTCCTTGTGTATTAAACAAACCAAACGGACTCCTTTGTTATTTAACACAAACCCAAATCCAATCCTACAACCCAGCTGGCCCAAATCATAAGCCCAAACCCACCACTTGACCCCTTGAACCTTGGACCTTGACCTTTTTGATCCCTGCCAAATCCATTTTGAACCCCCCAAATGAACTCACCCCGTTATTAATACCACGGGTCAACAAAAGTCAAACCCAGAAGCACTGTGCTTCTCCCTCACCAAGCCTGAAAACCAAAACCAGTGGTTTTTACCACCACCTCACTACCTTTCCACCTCACCTATACTACTCTCCAGCTCATCCCCCCTCCTCTCATTAGCCTACCTTGCATTTAATGCATCCCTACCATCAAACACTCCAACCTCACCTCAAAACCTGTTTTTACTGCCAAATCAACCCTAGCTCCATATCTACTTCCCAACTTGTCTCCTCCACCTCCACAATCACCCAAAAATCCTTAATTGCTCTAAACCTGCTCTAATCCACTAGTACCACTTTTGGCGCCAAAATCAGTTTTAAAGGCTAGGATGAATTCAGAGAAATCAATGGCCATGATTGCAAGTGGGAAATGACCAGAGTGCTAGTGGGAACTCCAAAAGGCTATAAAGAAGGAAGGAGAAGCAATGTAAAGATATATCTAGTGTAATTTTAATTTACTTATGTCGTTTTAAATAATTTAAGTTTTCCAGTGCAATTTAAAGCTTTCAAATACTTTGTAATCATATTTCAGTGTAATAAAAACTTGTTTTCAGTTTCAATTTCAGTTCATGTATACGAATTCAGTTTATGCATATTTCCTTGTTCAAATTCTCAAAATAATCAAATATTGTTATTAGTAGTTGCTAAGGACTTTAAAGCTCATATAAGCTCCTTATAAAGCTCTTATAAGCTTTTAGAAACTCAAAAATCCAGTTTAGAAGTAAAAATCAAAAATAAAAAAAAAATACTAAAAAAATAGTTGGAAAATGAAAAATCCAATAGAAATGAAGATCACAGATGGAGCAGGGTAAATCTTGGATGGCCTTGGGTTTAGAAGCTTAGTGGTAAGCTAATAGGGTTGATCCTTGGTCCTTGTTTTTGGTTTTCAGCTAAAGTGAATTTGTAAGCCTTTTTAAGCATTTTTTGCATTTCATTATACAAGTAGCTTAAAGCTTAAATCTTTGTATGTTTATGTTTCTGAGTTGTAGTTAAGTAGAATTAAACATTAAAACAGTTAGCTTGTTCTTTAAAATTTGTAGTTATTAAAGATCTTAGTTTAACAGTCATAATAGCATAATTGTTAATCTTGAGTTATATGTTGTTATTATTGTTGTTTAATGCTTCTACAGTCTCATTAAGTGATAATATAAAGTTATGAATCAGTTCATGGCCTAAATCGAGGTTAAGCTTTGAAAAAAATTCAAAACAGTTTGTTAAAGAGTTGTTTGGATATTTTGTGTTATCTGTGTTAAAGGCTATTTGTGTTATTGCTTATTGTTGTTTCATATCACATTAGGTCATAATAGCTCAGTGCAAACATAAAATCCAATGCTCATTTGATAAAAAGTCAAAATAACTTTTGATCACATCTTGTTAATTAACTGTTTGATTTTCATGTTCCATAATCATGTTTTCATGTTCATAAGTTGTTATTATTAATCAATCCAGTCTTAATCACCCTTATAACATCAAAATCAGTAAGTAGAATCAATCCAAAGTTCATTTTAGTCAACTATTTAGTTTTGCATAAAAAGTCAAATTTTCTTAGTTGCAGTTTTTGAATAAAATAGATTATTTTCTATAGGGTTTAACTTTGAGTTTCATGTTTTAAGCTTTTAGGTTTATAAAATATAACTGCTCATCTTAATCGTAATATTTTTTATATTTTCTAGTTAGCTTATTAAACTGCTTATTTTCTAGCCCCTTTTAAGCACTTGTTCAAAAAAACCTCCCCTGTGCCAGAGGAGTTGTTATACCTGCTTGATTTCACAAGCTCACACAGAGCTTATTAGTGAACCTCAGCTTGTGAACCTTGGATTTTTGGAAAGCCAATCTAGCCATTTCACAGGTCCAGTGCTTATTTTCCATTTTGCAGGTTATTTGGTAGGGCTGCAACAAGCTTTTACCTTGTCCCGTTTCTGTGTTAACTAAGTACTCAGTGTTTATAAAATTTTTCATAAGCTCATTATAAGCTCACCAGTGGACACCACAGTGAGAGCTTTAGCTTTTTGGAAAGCTTAGTTGGTATACTTGTTAGACCCAGTATTTATTTTCATTTCCTAGCTTATTAAAGTGCTTAAATATAAGCTAGAAAGTGCCTAGAAACCCAAAAAGTGTCCTGTGCACCAGTTAAGCTAGTGCTTATTTGGAGTTTGTTTAGTGCTTATTTCTAAGTTATTTTGCTTTTTCAGTTGTCATTTTAGCTTATTACCATTTGTCTAGCTTATTTTCAGTTCACCTTTTGCTTATTGATTAGCTTATAAGCCATTTGGCTTATCTTTGTGCTTTTTCCATTTCTTGCTAACTGTTAAGTAATCATAAGCTTATTCTGAGCTTATTAGTGGTTTTTATAAAAAGTTCTAGTTTTGAAATTTGCTTATTTCATTGTACTTAATCAGTTTCAAAAAGAAAAATCCAAAAAGAAAATAAAAATAAAAAGTCCATTGCGGGATTCGAACCCTGGTCACCCAGCTCACCACACACACACGCTACCAGTTGCCCTTGGGTCTTTGACTGGTATTTCTTTGCAACATTTAATACTTACCCCTTGTTTTTCTATTTAGCTTATACTAGTTCATTAGCTTATTTACAGCTTATTAAAACAAGCTTTCACACCTTTTGTATTTTTCTTAGCTTTGTATTGTTATAAAGTATTTTATAAAAAGGTTTCAGAATTTTCTGAATAGTGTTAGTATTTTTAATCATTTAATTAGTTTAAAATAGTATTTAATTCATAATAAAAAATATAAAAGTAAAAAAATATAAATCTTTTTTCTAAAATTTTCTTTTGTCATATAGTAAGTAAGAAAATTGTTTTTACACTCGTAGGACTTTTATTTTACAAATTTTACGTTTTTCTTACGCACTCGTGTAATTTATATATAACGCACGTTTTCATTCTAGGTCACGTTTTTAGATAATTTAGGTTTACGCTTTAATTAAAATAGTTTATTTAAGTTATTTTGTTTTAAAAATCAAGAAAAACCAACTTTAAAAATAGTGATAGCGTTTATTTAATATTATTTAGTTTTTTAAATTTTCTTTAATTTGCATTTAAGCACCTGTAATTTACAAACTTTCTCTTTAGGTGTAATTACCAACCAAAATCCTTACTGATCACTATCCTTAGTGATTATTCGACATCTGAAAGTTTTGAAACACCATTAATCCTTCGTGGGACTTAACGACCCGGGAATCCACTATATTCCAAGGGAAATTGCATTGGTTTTAGACTGTTTGAATTTTATTACGGTTGACCATTCACAAGTGGTTGACTTGTGTGATAAACTTGACGGTTTGCCACCAATCAATGGTTTAGCCTACAATGACTCTAGGTACAATAAGCTAAGGTTCACAAAAATTAATCAAGCATTAACTACACAACGGATGACCTATCGCAATAATAGATCATTAACAATTAAGATAAGAGACAACCAATCAATATTCAATAATTAAATTTCATATTCCCTAAGCATACACACAAGTAAATTAGCCGGACATGGGAAACATGCAAGCATACACACAATTAATTGAAGACATAATTAAATTAATGAAGTAAAACACTTATCTTGATGTAAGATAGGGTATGGAACCCTAAAATACTATACAACACAGCCTTGGTTCGGTTTATGTTTTTACTCCAAAGAGTACACACTGAAAACTATAAAATTCGGATTCTATATATAAGATTACACATGCGACGGCGTCACCCTTTAATTTGTGACGCCGTCGGGTCGCCGTTATTAGGGTTTCGTCTTGGCCACGTTAGTCTTGCGACGGCGTCACCTTATGCCAGTGACGCCGTCCCCTTCAGTCTCTAACGTCGTCTGGATCAAATCTAGGCCATCTGAGTTGCGACGCCCTACTCTTTTAAAACCTGAAGCCGTCACTTGTAAATAAGCAATTTGGCTACTGAGCCGTCACAAAAGTTGTCCGACGGCGTCGCTAGTTTGTGCCTGACGCCGTCCCCTTCAGTTCCAGCAGCCTGAGTGTCTCGATTCTTGACTTTGGCCATTTTCT
The DNA here is from genome assembly GCA_910596185.1 of Chrysanthemum makinoi. Lineage (NCBI taxonomy): Eukaryota > Viridiplantae > Streptophyta > Magnoliopsida > Asterales > Asteraceae > Chrysanthemum > Chrysanthemum makinoi. Next base: position 358,048,257 of record OU343224.1, on the reverse strand, counting down.
TCGTATATTTGCGCCTTTTCGTCCGAATAAGTGTCATTCCAGCATTTTGCCTTCAAGATACCTAAAAAGTGAAAAAGAACGATATTAAGTAATAACGGATACAAAAGTGATCAAATAAGGGCTTAAACGACCCTTCAAAAAGGTACATTTTAAAACCTTATCAAATATCCCTACACTTGGTATTTGCTTGTCCTCAAGCAAATGTGCTTTTAGCCAATTAATTTATAAGTTAGGGGTCATGAAGCATTAGTTTAGAACGATTCACAACACATATAAGCCTCGCAAAAGTCATAACAAGCACGTAAATTACATACTAGCACCTCACATGGGGTGTTTGGATACTCACATCTCTCGGGTGTATATGAAATATAAAAAGTTGGAAATGGAAGATAAACACTCATTAACCGGTCCTAGTACATAGATTACCATAGGCTTGAGACTAGATCAAACCTCCATCGCTTTGGCGTAAGCACCTAGGAAAGACTATCCAAGAAGTCTTTTAAAGGGTTGTAATGATAGGCTTACGGTAGGGAAACAAAGGGTTTGGTGGGATAGGCTATTTAGTGGTGGCAAGTCAAAAATCTTTATGTTACAAGCATACGAAGAATGGCATTGCTAAGCCAAGACTCGACACTCTAAACTCTAGATAACTGAAACAAACAAACATAAATTTAAAGATAGATGTAGGATGGTAGCCCGTATGTTGTTGTTGTTTTTTTTTTCAACACTCTATTTTTTTTCTTTTTCTCTTTTTTCTATTTTTTTGATTTTTTTATACACTTTTACTCTACCATCCTCTACGATAACATCAAAATGATAGGGATTTATAGGCACATCCCTACACTTGAGTTTTTATTACTCTAACACTAATTTGACCCGAATTGAAAAGATGAAAACACTTGGAGTACATTATTATGCAAATAAAGGGAATTTGAATTTAACGTTCCCTTTCCGTCATCTCATAAAATTTAACTTTTCCCATGAGTCCCAATCGTCCCAAAACTGTGTACAAAGGATATGACTCAACTTAGCAACTTATGCAAGCAACAAGATAATTGAACTAAGGGTTTAGTGTGATAACAATAATGCACTAAAAGTGAGTGAATACAAGGTAGGCTAAGGCGATTTGGGTGTACATTTGGGGGTGGATTGTAAACAATGCTCTTCATTGATATTCCAGAAAACCGAAACATCACGAGAACCGCGAAAAGGATAGGCTTTGAGGGGTTAACTAGGGGTATCGTGTACTAAAGATGAGTACAACGCAAAGGTGTGGGGGAATTACTCAACCGATGTGGAAGAAGTAATTATATTACAGGTATCAAACAAGGGTTATCCTAATGCCTCTTATCATTTAGTTATTCCTAACTACACAAGTGTAGTCCGATCTCGGGATGCATCACAAAACAAGTTCTAGAATCTATTATACTACCGGTTCACACTCTAAGCATTAAAGATGAATGCTTTAATTCCTACTAATCTAAGGGCGATCCTCACATTTTGGGTGGAATTTAAGTGGTAAAGGGGTTTTTTTTTTGTGCTAGTCATATAACTTCCTATCCATGAGACGGTTTATTAAGACTAATGGCCTGCTCCGATATGTCATGAAAAATTTTAAATTTGGTGCCAAAATTACCCTAACCGACATTTTCTCATGGTTTATTACACAAATGCAATTGGAAAATCAAATATTCAAGGATAAGCATAGTTTCAAAGTTCCCATTTTATTTTCCCTCCCTACACTTATACTGAACATTGTCCCCAATGTTCCCCTAAAGTATCAAAGTTATGATAATGGAAGGTAATAAAAGATGAAAGAAACTAATACTCCCCTGATTAGCTCGGTAGGATCCGTGTAAAGTGGTGGTTACATCTTTCTTCAAGAAGAACGTTTGCGTGAAAAGATCCTTCTCATCTTATGTATTTTCTTCTTGGTAAATTAAACCTGCACAATTGAAGAAACAAACGAAACCTTCACGTAAAATTGGCGATAATAATATATATAGGACTCTACTAAACTAGGATATAATGCTTGTGGAATGGATGTTTACAGAATGTCTGGAAAATTAAGGCCTGGAAAATTCCAAAAATTTATAAGTAGCTCAGAAAACGAGAAAAAGTAATCAGTTGTTTCTGCTCCTTCCTGACGCCGTCAGGTTATCCCGACAAAAACTGATCTGCGATTTTCTGGAAAAAATTCTGGAAAATTTACATCTTTAGAATCTGGAAAAATTTCCTGCAAAATATCCATTATGACCCGATACAAGCATTTGACTCGAACAAACACACATGTATATCTTTTAATTAATTGGAATTCTCATGTTTACGTTTCTTTTGAAAACGTGTGTAATCCTCCCTACACTTATCCCTAATGTAAAATACCTTTATATGTAATTAAGACGAGGTTAAAAACAAAATAAAACATTTTTACAAATTTAAACATGAGAATAAAAAATCAATAAAAGATACACGACACAAACAAGCAAACAATTAAGCATGGGTTGCCTCCCACGAAACCCTTTTCTTTATTTATGAGTCTTGTAGCTAGACTCGAAGTCGTTCCCCTACGTACCGATATAAGTAAGCCTATCCTCTAGAATGTCATAAGGATCAAATTTATCATTTGAGTTCCTAGTAGTACGTTTGGTTCGATATGCCTTTTCAAATTTTTCACCATCGGGATCATAGATCGTTATCCTAATGTGCCACTCTCCATTACCATCACTAGGCGGTCTATCCCAATCCCACTTATGTTTAGGCTTATTGCTCTCAACTTTCCACTTATTCATGACAAGGTTGACGGGCAAGCTTCCTAGGAACTCGGACATCTTCCTAAATACTAAGGCGTCCTCGAACGGGTTCACTTCCATGTCCCTAGCCATTTCTTTTTCATGGAAAGTTGTTTTACTAGCAAAGGCTTCATCTAGGTAGAAAGGTCGTTGGGGACCTATGAAGTTCTTATTTAACCAAGGTCCGTATCTAGATGGTGCTCTATCCAACCTAATCTCATGTGGGATTTCCTCTTCTTTGTAGTACGTATGCTTTTTGACATCGTAAATTGACCTAGCACTCCCCTCTCCTACCACTATTTTGGACATCTTACAATCAATTATGGCACTAGCGGTAGCTAAGAATCCTCTTCCTACTAGCAATGGGCATGTCGGGTCCTTATTCATGTCTAGCACATGGAAATCCGCCAAAAGAGTCAATTCTCCTACGTGTACTACCATGTCTTTTATTATCCCTACCGGATATGCAATACTACCGTCCGCTAGACCTAAGACGGTTTCCGTTGGTTCTATCTTACCTAAGTTAAGGTTTCTATGGAGAGACAACGGAACAAGATTGATGCATGATCCTAAGTCGGCTAGAGCATTGATATGTGCTAAAACACATATCATTTCTTTATCAAATATAGACCCAAAATAACCAAGAAAGAGCCGTTTATTGCTAATATTTGCTGTTTTCTTGAGTTTGTGCTTGTGCAGGTACGGATATGATAAAACACGCAAAAGTTAACCAAATTTGACAAAAACCCGAGCACGAGAGATAAAGAGTGCTAGAGCTGAGCCGGAAGGTCAGAATTGTGCATCTGTGATGATTTCTATGCTAAAAGGATGATTAGTGAAATATATGATCAAGTTTACAGAATTGTCAGAATCAGTCCCTGAACTTTCATCATTTGGCAGAATCTACCCTTGAAGTTTCAGAATTTACAAATTCAGCCCTTGGTTATTTGAAGATTGGCAAAATCAACCCTTGGATCACATTTTCAGATTTACACTATTGGTCCCTGGATTTTCAGCTTGTATACTTTTGGTCCTTATGTTACATTTTGGATCCATTATACATCCTTGTCCAAATCCATAAATACCTTTGGCCCAAAAAACACTACCAAGCCCAAGAAACGTTATAACCGGTCAAATAATCCAACCCATTTACCCGGTCAACATATAAACGAAATAACATTAAAAACACACACAGGCGCCAAAATTCCCCCCCAATATTTCCCAGGTGCCAAGAACCCTAAAAACCCACGCGCCTAATTCACCAAATTAACATCAAATGCAAATGAAACTCATACTTACATCTGACACGTGACTGACACACGGATGCCACGCTGGCAATCCGTGTGTCAATCACAACATTCCTTACACGTGATTGGTTGAGAGGACGTGGGCACTTGATCCAAGGGTGGAAAGTGATAGATGATTAATGGGAAACAATCCAAAGGCTGAGAGGGACTGAGAGAAAGCACAAGAACAGTTTCTGGATCCTTCCAAGGCTTGAAGCTCAAGTATATAAAGACCCCTTCATTCACGAATTGTATTCACCTTCTTATTCAGTAGCTTATTGTATTTTCAATTAAGTTTTAATGATTTTAAGTAATGTTTAACTTTGTAATTTCTTTGTAATCTCATTTTTAATGTTTTAATGAAAATTTCATTTGATCTCAAATCTGTGTTCTAAAGCTTTTAATGTTTCTCTTACTTGTTATTCTTAGTTGTTAATCCATATTAAGCACTCTACAGCTTGTTTTAGTTCAAATCTCATCATTAATCAAAAAAAAAAAAAAAAAAAAAATCAGAAAAAATAGATAAAAATAAAAAAGTACTTTCAAGCTTCTTTTAAGCTTATCAAAAGCTTAGCTACTGTTTCATTAAACTCACTTAAGCTTCTTATAGCTTTTAGTGAGCTTAACTCCATTTCAATCTCAATACATAATCAAATATCAAAGACCAGTCAACAAAAGTCAATGATGCAGTCTCATGGTTCTGATTTGCTGATCTGGGTTGAGTTTGGATCTAGTTTGGGTTGTTATTAGGTTTAGATTGGTATTTTGATCTCATGAGCAAGCCATAGTGGCTGGACGTATGTAAGTTTTATATAAACTGATCATTTTCATTTCTATCATATCTGCATTTAGCATAGTTGTTCATTTTGATAATTATAGTTAGTATTATTGCATATTTTATCTCTATCATGTTCATTTGAGTTTGTTTAGATTAGAATCTTAGGATTAGTCTGTGTTAAAGAGGAGTTAACTTGCGTATCAATTGCTAATAGTGGTGTTTGGATTTTATAGCAAATCTGAGTTAGAGGCTTGTTCAGTGGTTAAAGTCAGTTGTTTAAAACTTATTTAGGTATTTGAGACTCATTCTAGTTCATACTTTGCTTCTGCATACACTTTTAGTCAATATTCAACTTAATCTGTTTTCATTTCTTCATAAATTGCATTTAGGAATTCACAATCTGCATACAGGTTTAGAAGTGATTAAGCTAGCTTATTCTAGGATCAATTTGTCATAATACATCAATTTCATACCATTTCAAAAGCTTAAAAGTTGTATAAAGTCAAAATTGCAATTATGTGGTAAAAGTCAAAAAGTGGAAATTGTGGTTTTCATAAAACTTTGTGGAATTTTAAATGATTCATTTCTGATTCAATTTAATTGAAATTTTGGGATAAAAATCTTCAGTTGGTCAAGTTTTGAAGAGTCATTTTTGTGGAATTTTGTGAATTTTCTAAAGCCATTAGTTAAGCTCATTATTTTGCTCATAACTGCCCTGTTCACACACTCAGTGAATTCTGAGTGTGTAACAGCTTTTTGCATAGCTTCTAGAGAGTTCATTTTAGCTTTTCATAAGCTGAATTTTCGTTTATAAGTAGTTAGATAGGTGTGCTTAAGGATCCAATTGCTGGATTGTTGTTTGGACTTATTCCTTAGCAGCTAGATAAGCTAGAAGTAGGTGTCATAAGCCGTTTTCTTCTTAATAGTCAATCTAGTCAAATCAGTTAGATTGCTTTTCAGATGTTTAGAGTAGTTTATATAGGTTGATTTTAAGTAGTTTTAGCATAATTTAGCTTATGCGTTCACTTGGTGCTCATTTGGTGCTTTTAGCTTAATATTAAGTGCTTATTCATAAGCATTTCCACTACAGCCCCTTATTCTTGCACACTAGCATAGGTTTTAGTAATTTTCCTGGATTTATAATAATATTTTAAAATTTCCTTAAATTTTTCATAATTTTCTGGCACTGTTTACTATTTTTCTTATTTTAAATCAGTTTTTAATACTTTTTAATTACCTTTTTATACAAATAAATCAGATAAGCTTCAAAAAAATAAGTTTTCAATTTTCATAGATTAAGAAAAATATAAAAAGCAAAAAAATAATTTTTCCAGATTTTTCCTAGTTAAATTTGTAATTTTTAGCCATTTAATTAGTTTTAATAGTTTTTAATTCATAGAAATTTGAAAAATCATCAGAAAAATACAAAGTCAGTTTTGAAAAGTCTTTTGAGTTATTTTAGATTTTTTTTAAATATTTTCATAATTTTCCCACTTGTTTTCATAATTTTAAGTTATTTAGTTCTATTTTTAAATTAGAAATTAGTTTTTAATTCAAATAAATTCAAGAAAAATCCTACAAATTAGTTTTAATTCTTAAATAGTTTTCAAATATCATTTTAGTTTAGAAAATAATTTTAGATCATATTTAGGCCCCGTAGTGTAGAAATTCCAAAAATCTCCTTTAACACATTCAAAAATCGATTCGTTGTTTAAAGGTCGAGTGATTTGAATAGGATAAAAATATTTTGGGTTTTGGAACTTAATAAGAAAGAAACAATTAAGCATGTAAAACAAGAAAGCTAAACACAAATAAGCAATTATGCAAATTAAACTAAAAACATATAAGTTTATGGGTTTTTGACTAATTAAAATGATAATGGTTAAAGCAAAGACAATAATAAAACTAGTAGCAAGTAAATAAACTAAAGTTAACGATAAAAGATAACAACTAAAAGTAACGAACTAAATTATGCTAAGCAAGCGAATAAGAAATATATGATGAAAAGATATACTTGTTAAGCAAATTGTCAAGATCCTTAAGTGTGGTTTATTATTTCAATTTAGTCCTTTATTGATGAATTAATATCTTTACAAATAATTATTTTCTCACAACATTGGTTTCTTTTGAAAACAATTTTTCATAAAGAGATATCAATATCTAAATTAAAACCCAATTATTTTCATGACTTTTGCCCGCTTCAACAACCAAAATTTCAATCTAAGTAACTTAAAATTACTAACCAATATATTTTCTAACTTTTGTAAAACCACACTTAATTCACGGAATAATCTACTCAACAAGTATATAAAAAGTCTACTCACTAAGCATAGCAAACCAACACATAGCAATTAATTCAAGAAAAGTAAACATAACTACTACACTAAAATTAATAACTAGTAAAGATTCAAAAAGTAAAGAAAGTAGAACCCGGGTGACAAAACGAGAGGAATAAAACCACCCGATCAAATAAGCATAAATTAACACAAAAGTTTACAACTTTATTAATCTTATCCACTAATTAGTAAGTAAAGTTTAAAACTTTATTCACCAACAAGCTTAAAAATTACTAAAGTTTCAAACTTTATGTATTAAAAATGCTTAACGATCCTTAAGCTCCGGCCTTAGCGGTAGATCATGATAAGAAATCAAAGAAAAACAAGAACTTTATTAGAGGTTAGCAACAATAAGCACTACTACTAAATGTAAATAAGCTAAAAGTGATCTAAAAATTAAAAAGATTTAAACTTTATAACTAAAAACTATTAGATCTAAGTCCACCCGAAGCTAAGTTGTTCCATCCGAAGATTAAACGCGAATCGGGTATATTTAAGGACTAGATCTACATGAACAAGCTATTAAATAGCTTATTGTTCAATAAAAACTCAAAAAGTTGCAAACTTTTTATGAAAAACTTGATAAAACTAATATATCTAATTAATAAGCTATATAAAAAGCTAAAAAATTAAAGAAAAGTGCTCTCAAACTTAAGAGATGTCAAGACTTATTTGCAAAATAAGCCGAGCTTAACAAGCTCATGCATCTCTTTGTTGTTTGAATCGAAGCTAGAGGACGAAGAAGAAGAGATAATAAGACATAATAAGCTAAAACTTATAAAAATATAAACTTTTTATAAAATAAGTGAAATAAAAACTACTTATGAAAAGTAAATAAAAAAAAATTTATAGAAGAAAAACAAATAAAAGAGCTTAATGGATAAGCTTATAGAAAAAGCTAACCCAAAAAAGCAAAACCTAAATAAGTTATAATAAGCTAATATAACTTAATAGGTAAGAAAAGAAAAAGAAAATAAAGAAAGAGATGAGAAGAAGAAATAAGCACTTAGTGGCAAACCATAAAACATAACTTTCATTAATAAGCAAAAGAGGTTTAATACAAATAAGCACTTGTAAATAAGATAGAAGAATACAAATAAGCAATAAACTAGAGAAATAAGATGCAATAAGCAATAAGCATTCAAACAACTACTAAATAAAATAAAGAGTGTGTGTAAAAATAAAAATAAATTGTGACTGAGTGTGTCTCTACTCGGATCTTGTGCCTTCTTTTATAGCCAACTGAGTGCCTCTCGATCCTTCCAATGTATACCTTGTATTCTTGTGTAACATGGCCACATGGCAAAATTATATTGGTCTGAGGAAAGAATTTCGTGAATGGATGGCAGAGTAGCTGGATCACGTGCCTTGGATTTGAATTAATTTGAAAGTCACGTGCCACCAAAACTTCAACTTGGCAATCTTCAATTGATGAAACTTTATTCACTGGCCATGTATACAAAAAGATATACAGTAATTTGCAATTCTATCAAATGTAATTTGATTTGGCTTGGATCCTCTTTTGGTTCGCTGGGCTGGGCTTGATCATGGACAGCTGGGCTTGATTTTGCGTTGGGCCTGAATTGGTAACTGGGCTGCGTGGATCTCGTTTTGGGCCTGCTGCAAACAAAAATAATGACACAAGTGGGAATTGAACCCATGACCTCTTGCTTGACAAACATGTACCCAACCACTAGACCAAGAGCCCTTCTTGTTTTAAATGTTGCATTTAATTTTCATTTAAGCTCTTTTTTTCTGCTAATCATTTTTTTTCTTTAATTAATTAATTCTTCGTTCGGGCTTCGTGTAGTCTTTAAAATTTTCTTTTCTTGCCTCGATGCTCCAAATAAAATTATCATTGGTCCCGTATCTTCGTGCTCCTTCCATTCTCGTGCTCGTTTTTTTCCATTTTACAATATCCGTTACCTGCACATACATAAACACAAAAACACAAATATTTATGGCTTTAGGGGTTAGTTTTTGGTCTTTTTGGTCCGGTTTTGATAACGAAAAGGTATATGTTTTTACATATACCAAAATACCCCAGACGAGAAGATTGCCGTGTCCTCACGCAATGTAATCAACTCACGATTCTAAAAACAAAGATTTCAATCTCTTTCTACTAAACCTATGAAAAGTAGCAAAGATTCCTCAAAAGAGATTAAGAAACCCTTATTTCTAAAAACGCCCCGTTTACCTTTCATTTCTCATATAGACATTACGTTTAAGCACATTCCAATTATGAGTGACGGTTTGTTGAACTTTCATGTCGATCAATAACTCTAACATTTTTCAAACGACACGTTAGGATCACGGAGTAAGAAACACAACTCAGCTAGGAGTGACCATACGGATAGAATACATCGTCCCTGATTTTTCACAAGTCCCCAAACTAAGCGTAAAATCGAAATCATTGTTAAATATGATTCTAGATGCTAACACTACCCATGGAAGTTACTTGTGTAATTACCGTTTGCTCCCATTTTCCTATTTTTCCTCTATTTATTTTGTTTTTGTGAGAAATGAATTTCTTCAAATTTCTCGTTTCGATAATTCTTATTCCGATAAAGATATGAAGCTAAGTCGCTAATTAGTTATCCATCTTCTCTCAAGAACCATTGTCTTAAAAATGAGGTCCACATCAAGGAATTTTTATTCACTTATATTTTTGACTTTTTCATTTTTTTTCATTTTTTTTTTTTTTTTTTTTTTTTTTTTTTTTTTTTTTTTTGCACTTATACTTTTACTTATATGAGCTATGAACTACGGAGCTTCACGGGGTAATTCCAAGACCTTACACTTTTTCAGAATAAAGGATCCAAGGGCCGTTACGACGGAGAATTCCAAGACTCTAGGCTTCATGAAATGAGGATCCCAGTGGGTTAGACCAAGAACCTCACCCAATCCCGGCTAGAGGTCCAAGGGCCGGCGTAAGAGGGTAGCCAAGACCTAAACGCTTACTTTTGAAATAAGGATCCAAGGGTCCGATCTCGACACCGCATCTCATAACTTTATTTATTACTTTTTACTTATTTATTACGGATCCTTGATGTGTACCCAATTTTTAAAACAAAAATTCTTTTAAGAAGATAAAAAACTAACTATCGCCAAAAACTCAACATCTCTAATTATTTATTTACAAATATTGGGTGAAACAATCTTGTTGGAACAAAAAGCCATAAGTACCTTCGATGGGCTCTAAAGAGAACCATCTACTCCACGCTTAGCATCAAAACTCATAAGTAACTCTATCATTTCTCGATCCCCGCAAATTTAAACTCCCAAATAATGAGATCCGCGGATGCTTAGCCGATAATTAAATTATCTATGGTTAAGGGAACAAGCTAGGGCTCAACACGCCCGGTCAAGTCAGAATTCTATTCCTACTCTCACTAGCGGAAAGTCAACATGGTGTCAAAACATATACATTAATTTAGCAAATGCTTCGTCTAATGAAATCAAGTTATGCATATTTAAAGTCACTCAGGGAAACTTGCAAATTCTTGGCCTTTTGAGCTAGAATTCGCATTTTATAGCTTCTTGTCTAAGAGACTAGCAAGGACTTTTCAATCATAAAACTAGCAAAAGCTTACAAAATTTTTTTTTTTAATTTTCTCATTTTTGCACAAATTTTTCATTTTCTAAGGAAAAACGGGGTTGCGAGAGTACATGACAACAAATAAGCAAGTGCGGTCAAATCAAATCGAAGATTACCCACCCCAGACTAAAACGAAACATTGTCCTCAATGTTTAAAGGCAAGGGTATCAACGAAAATCTAAAAGCCGTTTATTAAGTATGCTCAAAGATAAACGTTAGGCGATAAGATTAGGATATCGGATTTCCATCAGCATCGATCATGAAACTCGAGTGGAGAAAAGACAAACTTCTAGCACGAGAGTCTTCATATCGGGAAAATCCTGGACAAAACATCACAAACAACCAAACACGAGAAATGGAAGAGGCGAACCTCCTCACGTCACTTATTAGAAAACATAAATAAGATAAAAGGATAAGCATGGGGTGCCTCCCACGAAGCGCTACTGTTTTTGATCACCGAGTCGCTAGCCTGACTCGTCCCCGAATTCATTTGTCCTTGGGGAAACAAGCGGAAGGGATACCCGGATCAAAGATGGTATCCTCACCCGAGGAAAGAGAATGGTGGGTTGGGAGGGAAAGAAAATGTCGGGCTCCAGCACAAATAGGATAACATCTCTCGAACTCACATAAGGTTTATCAAGAAAAAGTAATCCGTCATCCGATGGTTTTGCAGGCGGACGTCAGGATGACGGATCAAAAAGAAATGACTCCGTAGAAGAAGGGAGTCCATGGTATAGAGAATTGTTACTTGAAGGTTCAAACATGAAGGAATCCAAGATAAGATCCTTTTCTCGAATGACGTTTTTAACAAAAAGCTCATCAATGAATATCCCGGGTTTAAAGATTTTGTCTTCGCATGAGGGCTCAACGAGATACGTGATGGTAGACTTATCAGAGAAAGGGGAGTCAAGAAATCCATCACATAACAACACATCCCCCTCGGGGTCATCATCAGCATCCTCGATACCCGGTGGTATCAAATCATCAATAGATAAGTCGATTTCTTCCATAGAATCATTTGGCAGCTTATCAAGAATATCGTCTTCAACCACTTTAACTGATTCATTCATTTCGGGCCTCATTTCGAAATCAATCTCCATAATATCCTCAGTGTCGGATTCATTACTTTCTTCATCTTGCATAACATCACATGACGGGAGAGAAAGGTCGGAACTCAGAGATGGGACAAGTGGTGTGCTCTGAGAGCTAGCGGTTTCTACCACTACCGTTATGGTCTCTGAATCGGACTCAAAATCTTTGTCGAAAAGAGGATTAACTTCGCAAAAGGTGTAGTCGTTCTTGAATTCAAAAAGAGGATTTGAGAAAATCCCGGAAGTAACATCGGAAATGTCAAGAGAATCACACAAAAACGAATCACAATCACTGTCAGATACATCCTCGGACTCACTTGGGATTGGGTCTAGGCTCTTATATTATAAAAATAATATAATATCTTATATTATATAATATCTAATAACTTATTATAATTATTAATTATATATAATATTATAAAATAATTATTTTAAAATACAATAATAATTATATATAATATTAATAGTTATTATATTATTAAAATATAATTAATTATTTTAATTATTTTATTAAAATATATAATATATAATTATTTTTATTATAAAATATTAATTAATTATAATAATATTAATTATAATAATTAATAATTTAAATTATATATAATAATAATTTATTAAATAATTTAATATTATTATATTATAATTATTTAATAATAGTTGTATTTTTAATTGTTTTTTTTTATCGTTGTTTTTGGTATATGTGAAAACATATACCTTTTCTTGATCAAAACCGGACCGAAAAGACTAAAAAACTAACCCCTAAAGCCATAAATGTTTGTGTTTTTGTGTTTATGTATGTGCAGGTAACAGATATTGCAAAATGGACAAAAAGAAGACAAAATGGACAAAAACGAGCACGAGAATGGAAGGAGCACGAAGTTACGGGACCAATGATAATTTTATTTGGAGCATCGAGGCAAGAAAAGAAAATTTTAAAGACCAAACGAAGCCCAAAAGAATATTGCAATTAATTAAGATGTTTAAAATGAAGGAAAAATGAATCAAGAAAAAAGGAAGGTTAAAAGGAAATTAAATGCATCATATAACACAAAAAGACTCTTGGTCTAGTTGGTGGAGACATGTTTGTCAAACAAGAAGTCAAGGGTTCAAATCCCATTGATGGCACATTTGTTTACATATTTTTTTGATATCAAAAGCTGCTTTCCCATATGAGGCCCACGCAAAACAGAGCCAAATGAGGCCCAGCAACCCATCTCTACGCAAGCCCAACGCAGGCCAATGAAGCCCAGTCCGAGCCAAATGGGTAGCAGCCAAAAGACAGCCCAATGAACTAATGTTAACTTTGAAGATATGTTGAAACCAGAATATACGCTTAACGTGTATAAACTTGGGGAGCAAGTTTTGATAGGGTTGTTTTGTGCCAAGTTCTAATAGTTTAGGGGCCATTATGAAAAATTATTAGGGGCTAAAGTGTAACTTGTGGGTCTATAAAAACCCACCTCCTCACCTCATTTTATCATCTTTTTTATTCATTTTCTTACCCAAACTCTTGTAATTTTTATGCTTATTTAGTTTTATAAAAGTTTTATTTATTTATTGCAAGTTAGTTCATCTTATTTATTATCTTTGGATCTCTTTTATTTTTCTCATCTCTTAATCTTTTTTATTTCTTTTTATTTTTATAAAAACTTTTTATAAAAATATGCCATGAAGAGTTGAGTTATAATAAGATTGTGTGAGTGTATTTTATACGCTTCGTGCACACGCTCAACATATCATATTTATATTTTTATAAAAGTTTAGTTGTTTTTATTGTTTATTTTTATTAAAGATATTTTTTTATTGTTTTATTTAGCTTAAAAATAGTAAAAAGTCTCTAAAAATATTGTCTTTTTTGCAAATAATCCAAAAATATATTTTATTTTCTTCATAAAATTTTCGTATTTTTCTGAGTTGTTTTTGTATTTTCGTTTATTACTAATATTTAATGGTTTCTTGAGTTTATGCATGTGCAGGTACGAATATGATAAAACAAGCAAAAGATAACCAAATCCGACAAAAACCCGAGCACGAGAGATAAAGAGTGCTAAAGCTGAGCCGGAAGGTCAGAATTGTGCATCTGTGAAGATTTCTATGCTAAGAGGATTATTTTTGAAAGATATGTTCAACCTTGAAGAAATGTCAGAAACAGTCCCTGAACTTTTAGCACTTTGGCATAAAATACCCCTAGAGTTTCAGAAATGACAAGTTTGGTCCGTGGATTATTGAAGAATGGCAAGAAAAACCCTTGGATCACATTTTCAGAATTATATGTTTAGTCCCTGGAAAATCAGCTTGTGCAAATTTAGTCCTTTAAATAACACTTGGGTCCAATTTTAATCCAAATCCAATATTTACTACACCTAGCCCAAACCCACGGCCCAAGCTAAACCATACCATATACCCGGTCAATATTAAAAACGAAATAATATTAAAAATCCCTTGGCGCCAATCTATCCCCAAAACCACCCAGGTACATGAACCCCAAATCCCGTTTAATTAATTCCCTAAACTAAACTCAAATTCAAGCCAAATTGACACTCAAATCTGACACGTGACTGACACACGGATGCCACGCTGGCAATCCGTGTGTCATATCACATCATCCCTTGCTTCTTATTGGTGGATGAAACGTGGAGAACGTGATCCAATGGCTCAGATGGAATGATCACTGATGGGATTTAATCCAAGGGTTGTTAGATGACAAGAGAAAGCACAATTACACCTTCCAGATCCTTCCAAGACCTCAAGCTCAAGTATATAAGGACCCTTCATTCACGAGTTGGAATCACCTTTCATTTTTCTTAATTCAGTAGCTTAAATTGTATTTTTTATTCAGTTTTTAATTCAGTTTTAAATTCCAGCTTTTGTAATTCCTTACTTGTACTCAACTTTTATATTTTAATAAAATTCAGTTTTAGCTTATTATCATTGTTCAAGTTTTAATGTTTTCAATTCAGTTTAGTACTTATGTTTGATTCATATTATTGCTCTTAAAATTTATTTGCAGCTTATTCTCATCAATAAACCAAAAATAAAAAAAAAAAATCAGAAAAATAGTTGAAAAATAAAAAAAATACTTTCAATCTATGTCTAAGCTTGTAAAAAGCTATTGCTACTGTTCTATTTAGCTCATTTAAGCTTTTGATAGCTTATTGTGAGCTTACTTGTGTTTCAATCTCAAAATTCACTCAAATCTCAAATTCAGTCAATAAAAGTCAAAAGAAGAAGAATCAGAGAATATTTGGGTTTATCTGCTGATATGGAGTTGGATATGGGTTGAAATTCAGAGTGAATTGGGGTTGAGATCAGTTTAGGATAGTGATACTTTGATCTCAGTGGCAAGCCATCGTGGCTGGACCTCTTGTAAGTTCAAATTCCTTTTCAATTTTAAATCTGTTAAGAGTAATTGTTAGTATTGCTTAATTACTGCTTAATCTAGTTTAGCTAAGGATATTACTGTTTGATTGCGTTGCTGTTTTAGTTTTAGTCATTTACTATCTTAAATCTGATCTTAGTTTGCATTAGTAGCTAGTTGTTAGAATCTGAGGTTATAATTAGCTCAGATCAGTTCATTTAGGTATTATTAAGTGCATTTGATGTAGAGTAAGTGTTAGTGTAAGCTAATTTAGTAGTTGTCAGTTGTGAGTTGCAATCGGTTCATATAAGTAGTGTTTGGATTTTATAGCAAATCTGAGTTAGAGGCTTATTCAGAGGTCTAGGTCAGTTGTGAAAGTTCATTCTAGGTAATTTAGACTCAATTAGATCATTGATTTGCATCTGCATACCATAAAAGTCAAAATCATATTAATCCTTGTCTCATTTGCATTTCAGTTAAATCAGTAGATTAAACTTTGCATTTAGGAGTAAAACTAGTTAGAGTAGCTTAATATAGCTTTAGTTTAGCTTAAAACATCATTAGCTTTAAACCAATTAAGCTCAAAATTCATTTTGGTCAATTTTGCAAAATCTGTCATAAAAGTCAAAGTTGGAAAATATGGTTTTTACCAAACTTTGTGGAATTTTCATTGATTCATTTTTGGTTCAAATTAAGTGATATTTTGGGATTTTCTAGTTCAGTTGGTCAAGTGTTGAAAACAGATTTTTGTGAAATTTTTGGAAGCTTTTATACGGTCTAAATCAGCTGCTTCATAAGCTTGTTTTTCCCCTGTTCACAATCAGCATTTATTGATTGAGAACAGGCCAACTTGCAGGCCTTGCACAGGGCTCATTCTAGATAGTTAGAGTCTGAAATTTGGTCCAAGTGTTCTTTGCTTGGTGATCTTGAGTTCTCAATTTTTGGTTTTCAGTTTGGTTCACTAAATAAGTTGTTGCTTAAGCTGAATGTAGGGGTAGTATAAGCTGATTTCAGTTCTAAGTTCAATTGGTAAATTCATTACACTCAGTCACAATTTATTTTTATTTTTACACACACTCTTTATTTTATTTAGTAGTAGTTTGAATGCGTATTGCTTATTGCAGCTTATTTCTCTAGTTTATTGCTTATTTGTATTCTTCTATCTTATTTACAAGTGCTTATTTGTATTAAACCTCTTTTGCTTATTAATGAAAGTTATGTTTATGGTTTACTTAAGTGCTTATTTCTTCTTCTCATCTCTTTCTTTATTTTCTTTTTCTTTTCTTACCTATTAAGTTATATTAGCTTATTAGCTTATTATAACTTATTTAGGTTTTGCTTTTTGGGTTAGCTTTTTCTATAAGCTTATCCATTAAGCTCTTTTATTTGTTTTTCTTCTATAATTTTTTTTATTTACTTTTCATAAGTAGTTTTTATTTCACTTATTTTATAAAAAGTTTACATTTTTATAAGTTTTAGCTTATTATGTCTTATTATCTCTTCTCTTCTTCGTCCTCTAGCTCGATTCAAACAACAAAAGAGATGCATGAGCTTGTTAAGCTCGGCTTATTTTGCAAATAAGTCTTGACATCTCTTAAGTTTGAGAGCACTTTTCTTTAATTTTTTAGCTTTTTATATAGCTTATTAATTAGATATATTAGTTTTATCAAGTTTTTCATAAAAAGTTTGCAACTTTTTGAGTTTTTATTGAACAATAAGCTATTTAATAGCTTGTTCATGTAGATCTAGTCCTTAAATATACCCGATTCGCGTTTAATCTTCGGATGGAACAACTTAGCTTCGGGTGGACTTAGATCTAATAGTTTTTAGTTATAAAGTTTAAATCTTTTTAATTTTTAGATCACTTTTAGCTTATTTACATTTAGTAGTAGTGCTTATTGTTGCTAACCTCTAATAAAGTTCTTGTTTTTCTTTGATTTCTTATCATGATCTACCGCTAAGGCTGGAGCTTAAGGATCGTTAAGTATTTTTAATACATAAAGTTTGAAACTTTAGTAATTTTTAAGCTTGTTGGTGAATAAAGTTTTAAACTTTACTTACTAATTAGTGGATAAGATTAATAAAGTTGTAAACTTTTGTGTTAATTTATGCTTTTTTGATCGGGTGGTTTTATTCCTCTCGTTTTGTCACCCGGGTTCTACTTTCTTGACTTTTTGAATCTTTACTAGTTATTAATTTTAGTGTAGTAGTTATGTTTACTTTTCTTGAATTAATTGCTATGTGTTGGTTTGCTATGCTTAGTGAGTAGACTTTTTATATACTTGTTGAGTAGATTATTCCGTGAATTAAGTGTGGTTTTACAAAAGTTAGAAAATATATTTGTTAGTAATTTTAAGTTACTTAGATTGAAATTTTGGTTGTTGAAGCGGGCAAAAGCCGTGAAAATAATTGGGTTTTAATTTAGATATTGATATCTCTTTATGAAAAATTGTTTTCAAAAGAAACCAATGTTGTGAGAAAATAATTATTTGTAAAGATATTAATTCATCAATAAAGGACTAAATTGAAATAATAAACCACACTTAAGGATCTTGACAATTTGCTTAACAAGTATATCTTTTCATCATATATTTCTTATTCGCTTGCTTAGCATAATTTAGTTCGTTACTTTTAGTTGTTATCTTTTATCGTTAACTTTAGTTTATTTACTTCCTACTAGTTTTATTATTGTCTTTGCTTTAACCATTATCATTTTAATTAGTCAAAAACCCATAAACTTATATGTTTTTAGTTTAATTTGCATAATTGCTTATTTGCGTTTAGCTTTCTTGTTTTACATGCTTAATTGTTTCTTTCTTATTAAGTTCCAAAACCTAAAATATTTTTATCCTATTCAAATCACTCGACCTTTAAACAACGAATCGATTTTCCATTACACCCTCGTTGGGAGAACGACCCGGGAGTTCCATACTTCCGGTAAATTATATGTACGAAAACGACAAATCAAAATGGCGCCTAGTTAAGCTCATTATTTTGCTCATAACTGCCCTGTTTACACACTCAGTGAATTCTGAGTGTGTAACAGCTTTTTGCATAGCTTCTAGAGAGTTCATTTTAGCTTTTCATAAGCTGAATTTTCGTTTATAAGTAGTTACATAGGTGTGCTTAAGGATCCAATTGCTGGATTGCTGTTTGGACTTATTCCTTAGCAGCTAGATAAGCTAGAAGTAGGTGTCATAAGCTGTTTTCTTCTTAATAGTCAATCTAGTCAAATAAGTTAGATTGCTTTTCAGATGTTTAGAGTAGTTGATATAGGTTGATTTTAAGTAGTTTTAGCATAATTTAGCTTCTGCGTTCACTTGGTGCTCATTTGGTGCTTTTAGCTTAATATTAAGTGCTTATTCATAAGCATTTCCACTACATCCCCTTATTCTTGCACACTAGCATAGGTTTTAGTAATTTCCCTAGATTTATAATAATATTTTAAATTTTCCTTGAATTTTTCATAATTTTCTAGCACTGTTTACTATTTTTCTTATTTTAAATCAGTTTTTAAGACTTTTTAATTACCTTTTTATACAAATAAATCATATAAGCTTCAAAAAAATAAGTTTTCAATTTTAATAGATTAAGAAAAATATAAAAAGCAAAAAAATAATTTTTCCAGATTTTTCCTAGTTTAATTTGTAATTTTTAGCCATTTAATTAGTTTTAATAGTTTTTAATTCATAGAAATTTGAAAAATCATCAGAAAAATACAAAGTCAGTTTTGAAAAGTCTTTTGAGTTATTTTAGATTTTTTAAAAATAGTTTCATAATTTTCCCACTTGTTTTCATAATGTTTAGTTATTTAGTTATTTTTAAATTAGAAATTAGTTTTTAATTCAAATAAATTCAAGAAAAATCCTAAAAATTAGTTTTAATTCTTAAATAGTTTTCAAATATCATTTTAGTATAGAAAATAATTTTAGATCATATTTAGGCCCCGTAGTGTAGAAATTCCAAAAATCTCCTTTAACACATTCAAATCCCGATAATCGCGACGTGAGTTGGAAATTCCATTCAACCCTCGTTCGGAACGATCTCGGTGCTCAAACCTAACAAGTTTGAGTTACCCAATATACTACACTTCTATTATTGATTTTTTACGAATCAATTTTTGACGCCGCTGCCGGGGAGGGCTTGTAGTGAATTTTCATATTTCCGTCTCGAATCGCGTGAATTTGAAGATCCTTCCCCGAGTGAAGTTACCGTCGTTTTTGTATATATAACTTTTTCAAAAAACTCAAAAACATCTAAAAACACCAAAACATTCTTCCTAGAGTGTTTACAAAATCATAAAAATTAAAAAACCAACAAAAGAAACTGGAACGTCAATTGTTACGTCGGCTCACCTTGAAGGTACAACCTATACACGGGGTATAAGGAAGTCTTGACATTAAATTGCAGACTGAGGAAAGAAACACTCTTCTTTCCCGCTCCGCTGCCCGTACTTTTGAGAGCTACCGAGCACCGGTTGACGCGACGGTTACAAAAATATTGTGTTTTCAAAGTTCTCTAAATATAAAAACCCAAAAAGATTTTCCTTTTCAAAATATGTTTTCTAAAAACCCAAAAATATTCTTCTTTACCCTCTTGAACCGTTTAATTCTATCTTCTTTCTCTTCTAATTCGATAATTCTATCTCTTCTTCTTGTAAAAGTATAATTCTTATGGCATCTCTTAAATGTGCTCGATGTGGAGGTCCTCATGACCCCATCGTTCATGAAAAAAAACCATCTCGTCGTTGTTTTCACTGCAAAAGCGGTATGGAAGAGAAGCAGTATGATTGTTTCAATCTCGAATGTATATGTAAGCGATGTGGAAGCGCTGGTGCTAGCAAATCTTGCTATTGGTGCGAATTAGCCGACAAACAATCTCTCGATGATTCTCCAAGTTTTTCCAACCATCCGCCACAACCCGAGATATGTTCTATCCCTGAACCGTCTAGAATCGATCAAAATCTTTCGCGATTTATGGAGGAGACGAAAGTTCAAGAACCGGAGCCCATCACGGAAATGGTGGAAATCACTAGCTCTTATCCGAATAATTCTTCGATTTATCAGCTCTTGTGCATATGGTGCAGAGGACCCGAATATGTTGGGAATTGTCCCGGTTGTAGCAATGGAAAATCAGGAACCGAATTTCACCACAATCCTTACAATGAGACAACCGATTTCCCTAACCAACCTCTGTACCATGAGCCGGAATCATACTCTTGTGAGTACTGTGGTGGTCCTCACCAAGGTTTTCAATGTCAAGATCAATTTAACAATTCGACCTTTGGTTATGAACCTTACCCTTATTCGTCACAACAATCGTACTGTTGTGAGTATTGTGGAGGTTCGCACGTTAACTCCGATTGTCAAATGCAACATCCGACTGTTTACGAGCAAGTTCCTTGTAATAATTACGACTATCCTTATAACCCACCTCCACAATACCAAGAGACTCAACCACAACCTCCATCAAATAATCAAGAATTTCTCCTAGGTTGTTCCGATATAATACAAGAATTAAAGGAATTAAAAGAATTGATTAATAAACCAGCTCAAGAAATAGATCTTAATCAGAAAACCTATCATGAATTATTAGCTGAAGAGGCTGCTAAAGTGATCCAATATCGTCCAACTTCCTATTACGATTACGATTCTGATTCTGATGACGAATATACGCCTCCGAGTGGCAATCCCACTCCCGTTTTTGAGCCTTTCATTTTCGACCCGTCCCCTTCACTCACGCCGGTTGAGAAGTGATGACGTTTTGGAAGAGGTTGATGATCATATTTCTACGGACAATGTTGAACCCGTTGACTCTCTCATAATGGGGGACGAGCCTCTTAGCACTATTCCGGAAACGGAATCGTCTAGTGTTGAGAGCCTTGACCCAATCCCAAGTGAGTCCGAGGATGTATCTGACAGTGATTGTGATTCGCTTTTATGTGATTCTCTTGACATCTCCGAGGTTACTTCAGGGATTTTCTCAAATCCTCTTTTTGAATTCAAGAATGACTACACCTTTTGCGAAGTTAATCCTCTTTTCGACAAAGATTTTGAGTCCGATTCAGAGACCACAATGGAAGTGGTGGATATTGCTAGCTCTCAGAGCACACCACTTGTCCCATCTCTGTGTTCCGAACTTTCTCTCCCGTCATGTGATGTTATACAAGATGAAGAAAGCAATGAATCCGACACAGAGGATATTATGGAGATTGATTTCGAAATGGTTGAAGACGATGTTATTGATAAGTTGCCAAGTGATTCTGTTGAAGAAATCGATTTATCTATTGATGACTTGATACCACTGGGTATTGAGGATGCTGATGATGACCCAGAGGGGGATGTGTTGTTATGTGATGGATTTCTTGACTCCCCTTTCTTTGACGAGTCCACTATCACTTATCCCGTTGAGCCGACATGTGAAGACAAGATTTTCAAACCCGGGATATTCAACATAGATGACCTTTGTGCTAAAACCGTTGTTCGAGATAAGGATCCTCCGATGGATGCCTTTAGTATTGAGCCCACATATCTTATGCCTTACCATGGACTCCCTTCTTCTATGGAGTCGTTTCTCTTTGATCCATCATCCCGACGTCCGCCCGCAAAACCACCGGATGATGGATCACTGTTTCATGATAAACCTTATATGTTTGAGCCCGACATTTTCTGCTCCACCCAACCCACCCATTCTCATTCCTTCGGGAATGAGGACACCGTTTTTGACCCTGGTATACCTACCACTTTCTTCCCCAAGGACAAATGAATTCAGGGACGAGTCAGGCTAGCGACTCGGTGATAAAAAACAGTAGCGCTTCGTGGGAGGCACCCCATGCTTATCTCTATCTTCTTTCTATTTTCTAATAAGTGACGTGAAGGGGTTAGCCTCTTCGATTTCTCGTGTTTGGTTGTTTGTGATGTTTTTTCTAGGATTCTCCCGATATGAAGACTCTCGTGCTCGAAGTTTATCTTTTCTCCACTCGAGTTTCATGATCGATGCTGATAGAAACCCGATATCCGAAATCTTATCGACTAACGTTTATCTTTAAGCATACTTAATAAACGGCTTTTAGATTTTCGTTATTAACCTTGCCTTTAAATATTGAGGACAATGTTTCGTTTTAGTCTGGGGTGGGTAATATTCGATTTGATTTTACCGCACTTGCATATTTTTTGTCATGTACTCTCGCAACCCCGTTTTTCCTTAGAAAATGAAAAAATTGTGCAAAAATGGAAAAATTAAATTTTTTTTCATAAGCTTTTGTTAGTTTAATGATTGAAAAGTCTTTGCTAGTCTCTTAGAAGTTTCTTTAAATATGCGTTTTTCTTGAAATAGCCTTTGCTAATTGCTTAGACAAGAGGCTATAAAATGCGATTCTAGCTCACAAGGCCAAGAATTTGCAAGTCTCCCTAAGTGATTTTAAATATGCGAAGCTTAAACAAGAATGTGCTAGTTTCTAATAAGTGACTTTAAAAACGCGAGACTTGAGATTATTTGACGAAGCATTTGCTAAATTAATATATGTTTTGACACCTTGTTGACTTTCCGCTGGTGAGAGTAGGAATGGAATTCTGACTTGACCGGGCGTGTTGAGCCCTAGCTTGTTCCCTTAACCATAGATAATCTAAAATTATCGGCTAAGCATCCGCGGATCTCATTATTTGGGATTTTAAATTTGCGGAGATCGAGGAATGATAGAGTTACTTATGAGTTTAGATGCTAAGCGTGGAGTAGTTGGTTCTCTTTAGAGCCCATCGAAGGTACTTATGGCTTTTTGTTCCCACAAGATTGTTTCACCCCATATCTGTGAATAAATAATTAGAGATGTTGAGTTTTCGACGATAGTTAGTTCTTTATTCTTCTTTAGAGAATCCTTGCCCATGAGAGTTGGGTACACATCAAGGTACTGTCAGTGTTGCGGTGTAATAGACAACTGATTCCTGATAGTTTGCTGCTATTGTTTCTATTGTTATAAAAGCCGTAGGATTCGGAGCTTGGCACAAAAATTAACATGAAATAAAGCCCAAATGTATTAAAGTTGAAAAATCCAAAGCCATAAAAGTTTTCTATGTCCGACGGTACCCCCGTTGTCATGGACTTCTAAAAGGTTGAGGAAAATCCAAAGTCATAATAAGACTTCTGATAAAACGGTAATCCCGTTGAGTTAGTGGTTAAAAAGACCAAGGGCCTAAATTGCAAAAATGCAAATGTGCTGAAATAAGTGTTAAGCCAAACTTTGAATCCGGGAGATATCTCCCTAAATCGTGCGAAATTAGGACCTTGATGTGGACCTCATTCTTGTGTGCAATGGTTTTCGAGGGAAGATGGATAACTAATTAGCGACTTAGCTTTATATCTTTATCGGAATAAAAATTATCGAAACGAGAAACATGAAGAAATTCATTTCTCACAAAAATAAAAAAATCTAGAGGAAAATAGGAAAATGGGAGCAAAAGGTAATTACACAAGTAACTTCCATGGGTAGTGTTAGCATCTAAAATCATATTTAACAATGATTTCGATTTTACGCTTAGTTTGGGGACTTGTGAAAAATCAGGGACGATGTATTCTATCCGTATGGTCACTTCACGCTGATTGGTGCAAAACCGTCAAGTTTTCTCACACAAACCGGCCACTTGTGAATGGCCGACCGTAAGAAACTTAAAACAGTTTAAACACCAATGCAATGAAGATCAGGAGAGTATAGTGTTTCCCCAGGTCGTTAAGTCCCAACGAGCTGTGCGAGAATAGTCAAACGTATAGTGATCGAGAGATTTGAACGGAAAAGAGGGATTTGAATTATTACAACTAAAGAAAAGGTACATAAACTACAGGGGCTTAAATGCAAATTAAAGAGAATTAAAAGGATAAAAAATATTAAATAAACGCTATCACTATTTTTAAAATCTAATGTTTTTGATTTTTCTTTTATAAAACTAGTAACGTATAAAGAAAAAGTGAAACTTACACAATATAAATCCTAAAAATATGAAATGACATTTTTACAATCCTAATGATAAAAGAAAATTATTAGAAAAAGAAATTATTTTTATAACTATTTAATTAATTATTATTAATTAAAAACTATTTTTAACTATTTAATAATAACCTAAAATACAAGAAAATATGAAATAAAGCTTGAAAAATGAAATTATGACTTAGAAAAATCTAAAATAACAAAAGAGAATTTTCAAAACTATTTTTGTATTTTTTATGATTATTTTTGTATTTTCTATGAATTAAAAACTATTTAAAACTACTTAAATTATTTAAAAATACAAATTTAACTAAGAAAAATCTGGAAAAATATTTTTTTGTCTTTTTATATTTATCTTAACTTAAGAAAAATGAAAAATTATTTTTTTGAAACTTTTCTGAATTATTTGTATTAAATGCTAATTAAAAAGTACTAAAAAGTAATTAAAATGCATAAAAATAGCAAACTGACTTACAAAAATTTGAAAAATTCAAGATAAGCTTAAAATAATACGAGGAATCTAGGAAAAATATAAAAACATAGGGTTGTGTGCAAGAATATGGAACTGCAATGCCAAGTGCCTAAGAATAAGCACTTGCAATAAGCCAATAGCCACAAATAAGCACCAACTTGATACAGAGAACGTGAAAATGCTAAAATCACTCAAAAGCAACTAAATACTACTAACCTAAACCACTGAAATGCAAATTGCTATGATTTGAATGATTTGAGTAAAATGCTAAAACAGATTCTGGGAGCTACTTAGATTAAAAATAAGCACTTAAATAAGCCGGAAACTAGAAAATGTAAGAAGGAACTTAAACTAGACCTGGCCAAGAACCAATAGACCAAAAACTAGACCTAGATAAGCTCTTATGAGCTTTTCTCAAACCTCTGCAAGTCCCTGCGCACTCGTTATGCTTTGAGTCGCAATGTACATGTAAACTTGCAAGCCCATTTTGATAAGCCTTTTTGAAGCTTGAGGAATTTTTGTAAAATTTTGAAAAAATCATTTATAGAACCTAGACCAGTTGAAGTTGCAAATGCCAAAGTTTCAATGGAATTGACCCAAAAATGAACACATGGAACTTATGCAAAGTCTTGCCAAACCTGGCTTTGTGGTTTTGACTTTTATGCAATTGAGAAATTGACTTTTTTGAGATTTGGATCAAATTTGTAAACTGAAAATGATATATAATGATGAAATAAACTTAATGCAATCTATGTCTATGTATTTCAAACCTAAAACAAGCTTTTGCTTTTTGAAAATTCCAACAGATAAGCTTATAAGACAGATAAAAGAGAATTTTGACTTTAGTTGTTTGCAAGTGATATTAAGACGATATGAATCACATGACATATATTAAGGCTAAATGTGCAAATTTCAAGTACAAACTAAAGCTCAATATCAGTTAAATACATTGATTCAAACACCACTTAAGCAACTGTTATGCAACTTTAATTAAGCTAATCACTGAACCAACTTATATTATTGATCAAACTAAGTCTCACTACTTTAATTACCACTAAATAAACAAGTAAACACTAATCCTAAACACGTATACATATTATGCAAGTTATGAAGATTTAAAACAGTTAAATGGACAAAGATTGAGACTTATCTTGAAGACTAGCTATTGAGGAGCTTAAGCAAAACCAAACAACCACTATTCTAAACCAAACCCAATCCAAATCCAGTTCTGCATCACCCCAATATCATCACCATTCCAAATTTTAGCTCCAGTTTGACTTTTGTTGACCATGTGACAAAGTTACTTGAAAATTAATTGCAAGCTTACAAAAAGCTATAAGAAGCTTATGTAAGCTTGTTTGAGCTTAAAAATAAGCTATTAAGAGCTTGTCTATGAGAATTTGAAATGGAACTTTGCAACAGTAAACACATAAACATGAATTTTAGTTAAACTTGAAATTGATGCTTAAAAGCTGATTACAAGGATAAAATAACTTGATTTTAGAACAAAGAAACAAAAGATTACATTTAAAAACTTAAACTAAAACATTTTTCTTAAAAACGACATACAAGGAAAATTAAAAACTAACTACTACTCTCTCTCTTGCCTTTCTTCCTCTCTTTTATACTCCAATTGACTTCCACGTGTCCTTCTGATTGATTCCCACTAAAAATCTTGGTAAATGGATGATTTAGGAGCAATCTAGGCCGTCCACGTTTTTGGCGGGAAAATTGGTTTTGACAGTGGGCTCTGAAACTAGCACTAGGGGGGTGGCATTTATTGTAGTGGGTTTGTGATGATGGGGGTGGAGGGAAAGGTGAAAAGGTGATGGGAGGGGCTTGATAGTTGCGGCAAGTTGAAAGACAGTTACAGGTGTGTACGTGAGCGGGTAAATGGGGAGGTTTTGACTTTGGGTTCAAAATAGAAAAGACAGGGGGGTCACAA
This sequence comes from Chrysanthemum makinoi, assembly GCA_910596185.1. NCBI lineage: Eukaryota > Viridiplantae > Streptophyta > Magnoliopsida > Asterales > Asteraceae > Chrysanthemum > Chrysanthemum makinoi. The sequence continues at coordinate 358,021,627 of OU343224.1, read as the reverse complement.
TTGGTAAGTGGTAGGGGTCTAAAATGCAAAGGGTCATGGTTGGTTTTAAATACAAGGACTAAACTTGTATTTTCTGAAAGACCAAGGACCAAACCTGCAATTTCTCCAAATTTAACACAAGGGTCACTTTTGACAAGTTTTAATAGTACAAGTACCATTTTTGACATTTTCAAATTCTCAAAGGACCATTTGTGACAGTTTCAAAACTTGAGGGACTAAAGTTGTAATTTTGCAATTTTTGCTTTTAAGGACCAATTTTGACAACTCATGAATCCCTAAGGACTTAAAATGATATTTTTCTTTATTTAGATTTACCAGGGACTGTTTTTGACAACTTTTGAAACTTGGGGGACTAAAACTGCCAATTATGCAAACTTGATACGTTTTTCACCAGATTTTGATATTTTTGCATTTAAAACACATAAAACACTTATTTGTGATATTTTTATCATTTTGATGCATTTCGAAAGTGTTTTCTGATGTTTTTGCAGTTTAAATGGTACAAAAATGATGAGTATTTAGACACTCATCAATCCCCCACACTAAGATATTGCTAGTCCCTAGCAATGTTTTGAGAAAAATTAATGGATTTCATCTCTTTACTAAAAGCCATTACTTCTGGAGTAGCCAAATGTTTCAGTTCAAGTAAGAACCTTGGTACACCGATAACCAAATGATTTTGAGCAAATCACCAGCTTCCAACGGATTTGATTTGTCTTTACCATAAGCCGTTTGCTTCTGGACTAGCCAACTCTTAGATAAATTATCTTTGGTGAGTCGATTACCAATTATGGTTTTCCAATTGCCTTTACCACAAGCCATAAACTTGCGGGCTAGCCAACTCTTCACTTTTAAGGATATGGTGAAATAATACCATACAATTTTAAGCAAATTGCAAGCCGTCAACGGATTTGAGATATCTTTACCAAGAGCCGTTTGCTCCTGGATTAGCCAATCCTTATGTTTATTAGACAAGGTGGACTGATAACCATAAGATGAGTAAGTGCAGAACACTTACTCCAAAAAAAATTTTGGCCAAAATGGGGGAATTGGGTGGTATAATTACATGATAAAATTCGTGAGAATTCCCCCCCACACTAGAAATGAATATTGCCCTCAATATTCAATGTACCGACGGTTATGCCGAAACATAGAACGTAAAAGGGAAATACTACGGCCATTATTTGAAAGATTTTTTTTTTTATACTTGCATATATACACAACATGTGGCAACCCCCACACTAGGGTAGTAGAAAATAGAAAGAAGTCAGAAATATGGGTGAAAACCCATATGGCATGCTATTTTTGATTACCGAAGTCGCTAGCTTGACTCGACCCCGAATTCATTGGTTCATGGGGAAGTAAGTGGAAGAGACAATCTACATCGGACTTTCATTCAAGATGTTTGGATAAACATTTGAAGCACGTGAAAGTTCCACACCGATGAGATATAGATAGAACCGGCTCAAAAATGATAAATGAAAATGCCGGATCAAAAATAGTTTCCTCATTCCCGAAGGAGAAAAGGGAATGAGAAGTCACACCATATGTGAAGAAAAGAAAGAAAATCATGATAAAAATCATGACTAACTCCTCATTATCGTAAGGGAATTCATGATTTTTGGATCATGAATCTCATCAGTGAGGATAGAATCGTCATCACATGATGGAATAGATAAGTTAGAATACAGAGGTGGGACAAGTGGTGTGCTCTGAGAGCTAGCAATTTCCACCACTTCCGTGATGGTCTATGTATCGGCCTCGCACATTTCATCGAAAATAGGATTTACTTTCCCAAAAGTGTAGTCATTATTAAATTCAAAAAGAGGATTTGAGAAAATCCCGGAAGTAACCTCAAAAATGTCAAGAGAATCACAAAAAGGCAAATCACAATCACTATCGGATATATCCTCAGACTCACTTGGGATTGGGATAAGATCCTCAACACTTGATGATTCCGCTTCCGAAATAGTGTGAGATGATCATCCTCCATTATGAGAGTCTTTGGAAGCAATAATAGGTAAGATAGGTGTGATAGCAATAGACTGAGGGAGTTGAGAAATGATATTTTTCAAAAGAATAACACTCTCCTCGTCGTCCTCATAATATTCCCTCATTTGAATAGTATCCTCATCATCATCGTCATCATATCGGATTCTTATATTCATCTGCTGAAGCTTACATACCATTCTTTTCATTTGTAGTTTCTTTCGAATGCGTATTTCTTCATAACTTTGTGGAAGATTACACTCCTCGTAATCATTGATATGTCAGAAGGCTCGGAAGTCTGAAAGTACTAGGATTAGCCGTTCTCGTCAGCAGTAATTCTCCAATAGTTTCATCATGATGATGAATGATGGAATACTGTGGGGGTTGGAAATTGTCAAAACCGGGAGAATTGGAATTGTGAAAATTTTGATTCATCGGTTGACATTCAAAAAGTCGCATGAGGACCCCAATTTCACAACGAGATAATTGGGAAAATAACTTTCACCAAAGTTCGATTAACATGGTTCGCTCATAGACAAGCGGGACTCGTGGTGGACAATCAAAACCATAATGAGAATCATTCCCACAAAACTCGTATGAGTAGGATTCGTATTGGGGCTGTGGAGGTAGGTAGGAAAAATCGGGTGTTTCATTATTAGAAATGGGATCGGGATTATCGACAAATTTGTCTCCGAAACTCACATTGGTACATCGCCGACAATTTCCACCGTTAAATGGACCTCCACACCACGAACATGTCGAAAACCATGACATAAAGAATTAAACGGATAAGAGGGATAAGAGATGAAGAATTAAAAGGTTATAGAGGATAAGGAATGGAGAATTAAACAGATTTGAAGATAAAGGATGGATTTTTTTGGATTTTTGAAAAACATGCTATTAAAACAAAGAATGAAAATATTTTTGGGTTTTTGATTTTTATAAGAAAATATAAATACATACAGATGGTATAAACAAGGAGTGAATATTCAAATCACTAATCTGCTAAACGTAAGACTATTAACACTGCTCCCCGGCAGCGGCGCCAAAAATTTGATTGGTGCAAAACCGTCAAGTTTTCTCACACAAACCGGCCACTTGTGAATGGCCGAACGTAAGAAACTTAAAACAGTTTAAACACCAATGCAATGAAGATCAGGAGAGTATAGTGTTTCCCGTGTCGTTAAGTCCCAACGAATGCGGCGAGAATAGTCAAACGAGAAGTGATCGAGAGATTTGAACGGAAAAGAGGGATTTGAATTATTACAACTAAAGAAAAGGTACATAAACTACAGGGGCTTAAATGCAAATTAAAGAGAATTAAAAATATAAAAAATATTAAATAAACGCTATCACTATATTTAAAATCTAATGTTTTTGATTTTTCTGTTTATAAAACTAGTAACGTAAAAGAAAAAAAAGTGAAACTTAAACAATATAAATCCTAAAAATATGAAAATGACATTTTTACAATCCTAATGATAAAATAAAATTATTAGAAAAAGAAATTATTTTTATAACTATTTAATTAATTATTATTAATTAAAAACTAATTTTAACTATTTAATAATACCCTAAAATATAAAAAAATATGAAATAAAGCTAAAAAATGAAATTATGACTTAGAAAAATCTAAAATAACAAAAGAGAATTTTCAAAACTATTTTTGTATTTTTCTGATTATTTTTCTATTTTCTATGAATTAAAAACTATTTAAAACTACTTAAATTATTTAAAAATACAAATTTAACTAAGAAAAATCTGGAAAAATATTTTTTTTTGTCTTTTATATTTATCTTAACTTAAGAAAAATGAAAAGTTATTTTTTTGAAACTTTTCTGAATTATTTGTATTAAATGCTAATTAAAAAGTACTAAAAAGTAATTAAAATGCATAAAAATAGCAAACTGACTTACAAAAATCTGAAAAATTCAAGATAAGCTTAAAATAATATGAGGAATCTAGGAAAAATATAAAAACATAGGGTTGTGTGCAAGAATATGGAACTGCAATGCCAAGTGCCTAAGAATAAGACTTGAATAAGCCAATAGCCACAAATAAGCACCAACTTGATACATGAGCTATAAAATGCTAAAATCACTCAAAAGCAACTACATACTACTAACCTAAACCACTGAAATGCAAATTGCTCAGATTTGGATGATTTGAGTAAAATGCTAAAAACAGATTCTGGAGCTACTGAGATTAAAAATAAGCACTTAAATAAGCTGGAAACCAGAAAACAGAAGAAGGAACTTAAACTAGACCTGGCCAAGAACCAATAGACCAAAAACTAGACCTAGAGGAGCTCTGATGAGCTTTCTCAAACCTGCAAGTCCTGGCAACTCAAGGTAGAGTATGCACAGGGCAACCAAGCCCATTTTGATAAGCCTTTTTGAAGCTTGAGGAATTTTTGTAAAATTTTGAAAAAATCATTTATAGAACCTAGACCAGTTGAAGTTGCAAATGCCAAAGTTTCAATGGAATTGACCCAAAAATGAACACATGGAACTTATGCAAAGTCTTGCCAAAACTGGCTTTTGTGGTTTTGACTTTTTATGCATTGAGAAATTGACTTTTGAGATTTGGATCAAATTTGTAAACCTAAAATGATATATAATGATGAAATAAACTTAATGCAATCTATGTCTATGTATTTCAAACCTAAAACAAGCTTTTGCTTTTTGAAAATTCCAACAGATAAGCTTATAAGACAGATAAAAGAGAATTTTGACTTTAGTTGTTTGCAAGTGCAGTATTAAGACAGATATGAATCACATGACATATATTAAGGCTAAATGTGCAAATGTCAAGTACAAACTAAAGCTCAATATCAGTTAAATACATTGATTCAAACACCACTTAAGCAACTGTTATGCAACTTTAATTAAGCTAATCACTGAACCAACTTATATTATTGATCAAACTAAGTCTCACTACTTTAATTACCACTAAATAAACAAGTAAACACTAATCCTAAACACAGATACATATTATGTGTTATGAAGATTTAAACAGTTAAATGGAAAAAAGATTGAAACTTAACTTGAAGACCAGCTATTGAGGAGCTTATGCAAAACCAAACAACCACTATTCTAAATCAAACCCAATCCAAAACAAGATCTGATCACCCCAATATCATCACCATTCCAAATTTTAGCTCCAGTTTGACTTTTGTTGACCATGTGACAAAGTTACTTGAAAATTAAATGCAAGCTTACAAAAAGCTATAAGAAGCTTATGTAAGCTTGTTTGAGCTTAAAAATAAGCTATTAAGAGCTTGTCTATGAGAATTTGAAATGGAACTTTGCAACAAGAACACATAAACATGAATTTTAGTTAAACTTGAAATTGATGCTTAAAAGCTGATTACAAGGATAAAATAACTTGATTTTAGAACAAAGAAACAAAAGATTACATTTAAAAACTTAAACTAAAACATTTTTCTTAAAAACGACATACAAGGAAAATTAAAAACTAACTACTACTCTCTCTCTTGCCTTTCTTCCTCTCTTTTATACTCCAATTGACTTCCACGTGTCCTTCTGATTGATTCCCACTAAAATTCTTGGTAAATGGATGATTTAGGAGCAATCTAGGCCGTCCACGTTTTTGGCGGGAAAATTGGTTTTGACAGTGGGCTCTGAAACTAGCACTAGGGGGGGTGGCATTTATTGTAGTGGGTTTGTGATGATGGGGGGTGGAGGGAAAGGTGAAAAGGTGATGGGAGGGGGCTTGATAGTTGCACGCAAGTTGGGGAAGACAAAAAATGGAGGTGGCGGGTAAATGGGGAGGTTCGACTTTGGGTTCAAAATAGAAAAGACAGGGGGGTCACAATTGGTAAGTGGCAGGGGTCTAAAATGCAAAGGGTCATGGTTGGTTTTAAATACAAGGACTAAACTTGTATTTTCTGAAAGACCAAGGACCAAACCTGCAATTTCTCCAAAGTTAACACAAGGGTCACTTTTGACAAGTTTTAATAGCACAAGTACCATTTTTGACATTTTCAAATTCTCAAAGGACCATTTGTGACAGTTTCAAAACTTGAGGGACTAAAGTTGTAATTTTGAAATTTTTGCTTTTAAGGACCAATTTTGACAACTCATGAATCCCTAAGGACTTAAAATGATATTTTTCTTTATTTAGATTTACCAGGGACTGTTTTGACAACTTTTGAAACTTGGGGGACTAAAACTGCCAATTATGCAAACTTGATACGCTTTTCACCAGATTTTGATATTTTTGCATTTAAAACACATAAAACACTTATTTGTGATATTTTTGTCATTTTGATGCATTTCGAAAGTGTTTTCAGATGTTTTTGCAGTTTAAATGGTACAAAAATAATGAGTATTTAGACACTCATCACATGCTGTGTTGTGTTTCCTACTCCGTGATCCTAACGTGTCATTTGAAAAAGGTTGGAGTTATTGATCGACATGAAAGTTCAACAAACAGTAACTCATAATCAGAAAGTGATTAATCGTAATATCTATATATGTGAATTAAAAGGTAAACGGGGCGTTTTTAGAATTAAGAGTTCTTAATCTCTTTTGAGGAATCTTTGCTGCTTGTTCATAGGTTTAGTAGAAAGAGATTGAAATCTTTGGTTTTAGAAGCGTGAGTTGATTGCATTGCGTGGGGACACGACAATGGTCTCGTCTGGGGTATTTTGATATGTGCTAAAACACATATCATTTCTTTATCAAATATAGACCCAAAATAACCAAGAAAGAGCCGTTTATTGCTAATATTTGTGCTTTTCTTGAGTTTGTGCTTGTGTGTACGGATATGATAAAACACGCAAAAGTTAACCAAATTTGACAAAAACCCGAGCACGAGAGATAAAGAGTGCTGAGAGCTGGGAAGGTCGAATTGTGCATCTGTGATGATTTCTATGCTAAAAGGATGATTAGTGAAATATATGATCAAGTTTACAGAATTGTCAGAATCAGTCCCTGAACTTTCATCATTTGGCAGAATCTACCCTTGAAGTTTCAGAATTTACAAATTCAGCCCTTGGTTATTTGAAGATTGGCAAAATCAACCCTTGGATCACATTTTCAGATTTACACTATTGGTCCTTGGATTTTCAGCTTGTATACTTTTGGTCCTTATGTTACATTTTGGATCCATTATACATCCTTGTCCAAATCCATAAATACCTTTGGCCCAAAAAACACTACCAAGCCCACGAAACCTTATAACCGGTCAAATAATCCAACCCATTTACCCGGTCAACATATAAACGAAATAACATTAAAAACACACAGGCGCCAAAATTCCCCCCCAATATTTCCCAGGTGCCAAGAACCCTAAAAACCCACACGCCTAATTCACCAAATTAACTTCAAATGCAAATAAAACTCGTACTTACATCTGACACGTGACTGACACACGGATGCCACGCTGGCAATCCGTGTGTCAATCACAACATTCCTTACACGTGATTGGTTGAGAGGACGTGGGCACTTGATCCAAGGGTGGAAAGTGATAGATGATTGATGGGAAACAATCCAAAGGCTGAGAGGGACTGAGAGAAAGCACAAGAACAGTTTCTGGATCCTTCCAAGGCTTGAAGCTCAAGTATATAAAGACCCCTTCATTCACGAATTGTATTCACCTTCTTATTCAGTAGCTTATTGTATTTTCAATTCAGTTTTAATGATTTTAAGTAATGTTTAGCTTTGTAATTTCTTTGTAATCTCATTTTTAATGTTTTAATGAAAATTTCATTTGATCTCAAATCTGTGTTCTAAAGCTTTTAATGTTTCTCTTACTTGTTATTCTTAGTTGTTAATCCATATTAAGCACTCTACAGCTTGTTTTAGTTCAAATCTCATCATTAATCAAAAATAAAAAAAAATCAGAAAAAAATAGTAAAAAAATAAGAAAGTACTTTCAAGCTTCTTTTAAGCTTATCAAAAGCTTAGCTACTGTTTCATTAAACTCACTTAAGCTTCTTATAGCTTTTATTGAGCTTAACTCCATTTCAATCTCAATACATAATCAAATATCAAAGACCAGTCAACAAAAGTCAATGATGCAGTCTCATGGTTCTGATTTGCTGATCTGGGTTGAGTTTGGATCTAGTTTGGGTTGTTATTAGGTTTAGATTGGTATTTTGATCTCATGAGCAAGCCATAGTGGCTGGACGTATGTAAGTTTTATATAAACTGATCATTTTCATTTCTATCATATCTGCATTTAGCATAGTTGTTCATTTTGATAATTATAGTTAGTATTATTGCATATTTTATCTCTATCATGTTCATTTGAGTTTGTTTAGATTAGAATCTTAGGATTAGTCTGTGTTAAAGAGGAGTTAACTTGCGTATCAATTGCTAATAGTGGTGTTTAGATTTTATAGCAAATCTGAGTTAGAGGCTTGTTCAGTGGTTAAGGTCAGTTGTTTAAAACTTATTTAGGTATTTTAGACTCATTCTAGTTCATACTTTGCTTCTGCATACACTTTTAGTCAATATTCAACTTAATCTGTTTTCATTTCTTCATAAATTGCATTTAGGAATTCACAGTCTGCATACAGGTTTAGAAGTGGTTAAGCTAGCTTATTCTAGGATCAATTTGTCATAATACATCAATTTCATACCATTTCAAAAGCTTAAAAGTTGTATAAAGTCAAAATTGCAATTCTGTGGTAAAAGTCAAAAAGTGGAAATTGTGGTTTTCATAAAACTTTGTAGAATTTTAAATGATTCATTTCTGATTCAATTTAATTGAAATTTTGGGATAAAAATCTTCAGTTGGTCAAGTTTTGAAGAGTCACTTTTGTGGAATTTTGTGAATTTTCTAAAGCCACTAGTTAAGCTCATTATTTTGCTCATAACTGCCCTGTTCACACACTCAGTGAATTCTGAGTGTGTAACAGCTTTTTGCATAGCTTCTAGAGAGTTCATTTTAGCTTTTCATAAGCTGAATTTTTGTTTATAAGTAGTTACATAGGTGTGCTTAAGGATCCAATTGCTGGATTGTTGTTTGGACTTATTCCTTAGCAGCTAGTTAAGCTAGAAGTAGGTGTCATAAGCTGTTTTCTTCTTAATAGTCAATCTAGTCAAATCAGTTAGATTGCTTTTCAGATGTTTAGAGTAGTTGATATAGGTTGATTTTAAGTAGTTTTAGCATAATTTAGCTTCTGCGTTCACTTGGTGCTCATTTGGTGCTTTTAGCTTAATATTAAGTGCTTATTCATAAGCATTTCCACTACAGCCCCTTATTCTTGCACACTAGCATAGGTTTTAGTAATTTTCCTAGATTTATAATAATATTTTAAAATTTCCTTGAATTTTTCATAATTTTCTGGCACTGTTTACTATTTTTCTTATTTTAAATCAGTTTTTAAGACTTTTTAATTACCTTTTTATACAAATAAATCAGATAAGCTTCAAAAAAATAAGTTTTCAATTTTCATAGATTAAGAAAAATATAAAAAGCAAAAAAATAATTTTTCCAGATTTTTCCTAGTTTAATTTGTAATTTTTAGCCATTTAATTAGTTTTAATAGTTTTTAATTCATAGAAATTTGAAAAATCATCAGAAAAATACAAAGTTAGTTTTGAAAAGTCTTTTGAGTTATTTTAGATTTTTTTAAAATATTTTCATAATTTTCCCACTTGTTTTCATAATTTTTAGTTATTTAGTTCTATTTTTAAATTAGAAATTAGTTTTTAATTCAAATAAATTCAAGAAAAATCCTAAAAATTAGTTTTAATTCTTAAATAGTTTTCAAATATCATTTTAGTTTAGAAAATAATTTTAGATCATATTTAGGCCCCGTAGTGTAGAAATTCCAAAAATCTCCTTTAACACATTCAAATCCCGATAATCGCGACGTGAGTTGGAAATTCCAATCAACCCTCGTTCGGAACGATCTCGGTACTCAAACCTAACACGTTTGAGTTACCCAATATACTACACTTCTATTATTGATTTTTTACGAATCAAGCATCGAGAGGTTTGGAAGTTCCAAGCCTACACGGAAGAGTAAATAGCCCGGGATCGTCTAACTTCTTAGGTAGATTATTTCGCACAAAAGCGGACCCATGTTTTCCAATTTTAAGTTTTAACTCATATTTTTCTTTTAAAGCATTATAATAAGGTGCATGAGCTAAGACTTCAAGAACCGGTTTTTCTTGATGGAGTTCCTTGCACTCCTCCTCTAGATTAGGTTTGGGTTCTTGGTTGACGGGTTTCTCAAGAGTAGGTTATACCAATGGTGCGGGGCCTTGGTACCTCATTTTGGATTGCTTGGAACCCTTGTTGATAGCGTTTACCGAGTGAACCGTTGGGTGTGAGGGGCATGGGTGCGCACTCTCCCATGGTGAACGAGAACATGAAGTTGATGAAATCGAACTCACTTTTGGGTTGTTTATAGTATCACTTGAGAGTGCTCCAATTTTCCGGTCATTAAAGGCTTTTAAGAGGACATCAAGCTTGTTTGTCATCTTGCCTTGTCGTCGCTTAAAATCGGCTTCAAGCTTAGTTAATCGAGTTTCTTGAGATGACATGAATCTAGATGCAATTGCCTCAAGACTAGTGGGGTTCCCGGTGTTTGGAGGATTGAACCTATTAGGTGGACTAGATATGCTTTGGGGTGTGCTTGAATTTTTTTTCCACTTAAGGTTAGGGTGATTTCTCCATGAGGGGTTGTAAGAGTTTCCTAAGTTGTTTTGTTCGGGCTTGAAAGTGTACCACTTCTCTCCCTCTCCATCGGTACGCGTGGAGGCGTAGTCCGCAAAAGCTTGTTCGGGGAGTCTTGTGCAATCACGAGTGTCATGGGGACCACTACATTACTCACAAGGTAGAGTGATTTTATTCACTTGATGTGAAGACTTAGGATTCTCGTAAGAGCTCATTAAGAATTTAACTTGATCTTCAAGTTCGAGCATCCTACGGTCGGAAGATTGTGAGTCAATGGGAGGCAAGGAGATTGCCTTAACTGTTTTGGGCAACTCACGGGGGTCATTCCAACTTTCGTTGTCATAGAGAGCAAGGTCCTCTATTATACCCCATGATTCTTTCGCGGTTAGATCACTAAGTTTTCCACCGGTCGCTTGGTCAATGGATTGCTTGGTGGGGAAGTTGACATGATCATAGAAGAGTTGGACTTGGAGCCAAAGATCAATGCCGTGATGAGAGACTTTATGGAGTAAGTCCTTGAATCGAGTCCATGCTTCGTAGAGAGATTCACCTTGACGTTGTTGGAACATCAAGATATCATTCCTAAGCTTAGTGGTTCTCCCCGGTGGGAAAAATTGAGCAAGGAAGCGAGAGGTGAGATCATCCCAACTTGAGATGGAGCCGGCGGGAAGTCGCTCAAGCCAATTACTAGCTTGGTCCCGTAGAGAGAATTGGAAGAGACGCAGACGCGTGGTCTCCCGAGTAGTAGCATCGAGGTCGATGGAATCGAAAATTTTAAGTAAATCCTTAAGATGCTGATTAGGATCTTCGAAACGAAGTCCATGGAATGCACATCCGTTTTGCACCAACCGGATGGTGTCGGATCGCAGGGCCGTAGTTTGTGCTTGGTCGGGAAGCTCAGTGGTGTTCCTATAGCCTAGGTGGCTTGGTCTCGAGTATTCACCAAGAGTACGGCCTCTTGGTGGGTCATTTGGTGGTAGGTTGATGAATGGTGGTTGGTTATCACCTTCCATGTTGAAAAGTGATGGGGTTACGAACAAAGGTCACGAAGAAGGGGGATAGACTACGAGGAAGCTAAAAATGGAAAAAAGTTTACTTGATAGGAATCAAGCTAAGAAACCTAAACGAGGTAGACTCCTAACTAGCTATTCTATTCCCCGGCAACGGCGCCAAAAACTTGATAACGCTACACGCGTCGATCGGGGTCAAAGGAACTTCCTTTTCGTCGAGCAAGTTTTTCAACACCCTAGGCAGTGAACCTAATCGTTGTAGTGTAGTATTAGGGTAAGCCACGAGAATTGATATCGATCTCTAGGGGAATAGGAATGCTAGTGAGAAGTTACTACGCTAAGGTTAGGGTTGAGGAATATTTTTTTTTTTATCTTTTTATGTTTTTTAGGAAATGGAAAAGTACGAATCTCGGGGTTTGGATTTTGGAGGTTGGTATTTCTACCGATTACTCTACTCGTCTAATTATCTAATCTAGTGGGTAGTCTATGTCTAATTATTGTGTGCTCGTATGATGATTTAAAGATGTGTTTACTTAGGTTTTATTACTCCTTAATTATCTCCTATTGATGGTTGAATTGTCACGTCCTTATTCTTAATCGCGTTGTGTGTCTAAGGTCGTAGGGTATGCGTTTATCCCTAACTCTTTGAAGCTACCAAAGGTTAATGACTACAAAATCTCTAGGATTTATAAACTTAACACTAAGGTACTCTTTGGATGCTTTAGCCTACAATGACTCTAGGTACTATAAGCTAAGGTTCACAAAGATTAATCAAGCATTAACTACACAACGGATGACCTATCGCTATACTAGATCATTAACAATTAAGATAAGAGACAACCAATCAATATTCAATAATTAAGTTTCATATTCCCTAAGCAAACACACAAGTAAATTAGCCGGACATCGGAAACATGCAAGCATACACACAATTAATTGAAGACATAATTAAATTAATAAAGTAAAACACTTATCTTGATGTAAGATAGGGTATGGAATCCTAAAATACTGTACAAGACAGCCTTGGTTCGGTTTAGGTTTTTACTCCAAAGACAACACACTGAAAACTATTAAATTCGGATTCTATATATAAGATTACACATGCGACGGCGTCACCCTTTAATTTGTGACCGCCGCCGGTCGCCGTTATTAGAGTTTTGTCTTGGCCACGTTAGTCTTGCGACGACGTCACCTTATGCCTGTGACGCCGCCCCTTCAGTCTCGACGTCGTTTGATCAAATCTAGGCCGTGTGAGTTGCGACGCCCTACTCTTTTAAAACCTGAAGCCGTCACTTGTAAATAAGTAATTTGGCTACTGAGCCGTCACAAAAGTTGTCCGACGGCGTCGCTAGTTTGTGCCTGACGCCGTCCCCTTCAGTTCTAGCAGTACCGAGTGTCTCGATTCTTAACTTGGCCATTTTCTTCGTATATTTGCGCCTTTTCGTCCGAATAAGTGTCATTCCAGAATTTTTCCTTCAAGATACCTAAAAAGTGAAAAGGAACGATATTAAGTAATAACGGATACAAAAGTGATCAAATAAGGGCTTAAACGACCCCTCAAAAAGGTACATTTTAAAACCTTATCAATTAGCTAACCACATCGGTTAGTTAACCACCTTATATGGACCCATTTGTTAGTGCTCATTTTTAGCACTAGATACCCTTAGTTACACCCTTCGAGCCAATCTTTTCATTCCTGTTTAAATCCAGAAAACTACAAAAAGATTTTACACCTTAAACCTTAGCCAACCCATGTCATGTATATTGGTTTGTTGCTAGTTGTTTGGAGTGTTGGATTGTTTTTGATGATTATGAAGAAGCTACAATTTGTCTATAGTGTGTACCATTCTCCAACAAAGACGAAAGAGACGTCTTTCTCATTTGTATTTTTTGTGGTGTATGCTTACACTAAGTGTAGGGGAACCTTGAAAAAAAAATGATTATAGCCATTGAGCTATATGAAGAATATTGATTAGCCAATGAGCTAAATTGAGTTATATATATTTGGAGATCGATATGAGAAGATGAGGAAGATATAATCATTTGCGGGATTGTGGTTTGTATGATGGCTAGCAACATGGAGGTTTAGATCGACTTGACTTTATTTTTCTTAACACCAATTTCATAAACTTTCCCATGCCTTATCCATACCTTTTATAAACCCGAAGCCTTAACGTTATAACCTGAATAAAAGCCCTCTTTGATGAATTTATTTTCTTTGTTTTGATACTTGTACAAGCTTATGGTAAAAAACATTAATCATGACTAGGCATTGAGTGATTTACATATACCCACCAATATATGAGTGTTGAGTGAATTCTTAAAATCATTCGTGAGATGTTCTAGTTGTGTTATCTAAAGTGTTTGGTTCATTTTAAAGTTTTCACATATTACAAGCAAATTAATGATTATTTCTTTTGAGGTGATTGTTAAATTTTCAGAACCACGGTATCAATACCATTGAAATCGATTTTTGCAAATGTTAGACCTACTCGAGGGCGAGTAGAACTTAAGTGTGGGGAATTTGATAACGCTCAAAATGAACATGTTTTTAGTAGCGTTATTGTTGGTTTTGTGTATGATAATAGGCTATATTTACTCATAACTGTTGCAAAAGTGCGAAGATGCGATTTTGTATGTGTATGTAGCCGTGTATCACAAAAGACAAAGAAATGAAGTTTTCATGCATGTTTAGAGAATTCCCGAGGAAGGAAGTCGAGTAAGGAAGCTCTTGGACTCAATGACTAGGAAGCGCAAAGATTTCTAAGTATCTACAACAAGTTAAGATCAAGTTTCGTCTTGGAAATCATCAACAAAAAAAAGAAAAAGGCGCAAATCAAGAAGAGTCAACAAAAGTCAAAACTGGGGGTAAAAGAGGCGCCCAACCGTTCGGTTGGAGCCCGCAACCGATCTGGTTGGGCGAAGTGAAGAAGGCGCAACCGATCCGGTTGGAGTTACACAAATTTGCATTTAATGTTGCCTTAACTCCCCATAATCATTGGAGGCCGATCATTTCCTGTTATTTACTTGTAGAGAACGTTTTTGGCCAGTTAGTTATGTCTCTTTGGCTATATAATGAACCTATACTTAGTAGTCTAGGTGTGACACAAAAACCAAAGTGTAATAGTTTACACCAAAACTATTACCAACCATTTTATTCATCCCAAAAGTTTAGTTATCACTGTAAAACGTCCAGGAGGTTGGAGAGACTCATTCTCATCCATTGTTTTGATCATTCGGAGTTATACGGTTAAGCTAGGTGATTGGAGGCGTGTGGTTGCTATAATCCACGAATTCTAGTTCTTGTAATCCCAGAAGTTTAGGTATTCTATGAAACTTGTTATGGATTTCTATTCTTTTGAGTTATTGAAATTACTTTGTTATTACTTGTGTTTTGTTATAATTATCATGGAGTAGTTCTTGAATATACTTGTGTGTAAGGATGTAGGAAATCATACTAGTGTTCTCATATGTGATGCATTTATAAATGATCTTGTTTAAATAAGTTTGTTGGAAAAATACTAGTCTTGTTTGATTTGTCGGTAAAACATGTTTTAAGAAAAAGGACCGAAATGATTTCTCTTGTGTTTTATTCCAAAAAGTTAAGTGACAAACTTGTATGGGGATATGGTGATTGACAACCACCATGTTTACTTATTGAAACAAGACTAGAAACATTTTCATCACGAAGGTCGAAAGATTCGTAGGAACGAGTTTAATAAGAACATTTTACAAACAAATGGATTTTCTAAAGGATAATCATTAGGATAAGGACTGAAAGGATTACCTATATGTTATTGTTCTTAAAATGATTTTACAAACATAAACCATGGGTTGGAAATCATTTGCTTATGATTTGTGCATCACATCAAGAGTTTACACCAAGCTTTCATGAACACTTACTATGATTGCCTATAGACTATACACAAGTATATATTTCTTTATATTGAATTTCACTAAAACCATCATTTTTGAAGAGAGCCTTGACAAAGCTTTCTTGTTACCAATCTTTTAAAACGATTTCAAAAGCAAAATCCCTTGGGACGATCTCGACTTACCCACCTTTGCTATCGCGAACGAGTATACTTGCTCGTATGTGTTTATAGTAATAATCGGATAATTTGTGGTTATAAATTTTTAAAACTTGCACACGGTAAGCACATCAGTGATATTGTCTAGGATAGTGTCTGGTGCCCTTCATGACTCCAGGTTCATGGGCAAAATTAATTGCAGCAGAGTTGTCACAATATACTTTAATAGGATTCTCAATTGACGGCATAACACCAAGCCCCGAAACAAACTTCCTTATCAAAACAGCTTCCATGGCAGCCGACCGCTATGTACTCACTTTCTGTAGCAGATATTGCAAGAGTGGTCTGTTTCTTGCTCTTCCAATCCACATCACCTCCATTGATGACAAAATATGTAACCCGTCTGAGACTTCGTATCATCTTTGTCACACTTCTAGGATGCATCGCAGTAACCTCTAACAGACAGTTCTGCTTCTGGATTTCCCCCATACACTATGAACATATCTCTTGTAGCCTTAAGGTACTTAAGGTACTTGAGAATATGTTTAACATCAGTCCAGTGAATTTCACCTGGATTCTGTTGATATCGACTGGTCAGGTTTTGAGCAAACGCCACATCAGGCCTTGTGCATCGCACCGCATACATGATAGATCCTACGCCAAGCATAAGGAACTTTTTTCATGCGTGCCACCTCTGCAGGTGTTGAAGCACAACCTTCGCTACTCAAACCATGGTTTACTTGCATTGGCAAAAAACCCTTCTTGGAATTTTGCATATTGAATCTCTTCAATATTTTGTCAATGTAAGCACTTTGACTTAAACAAATTAGCCGCATTGATCTATCCCTGTAGATCTTGATTCCGAGTATATATGTTGCTTCCCCTAAGTCTTTCATCGAAAAACATTTACCAAGATAGGCTTTCACCTCATTTAAACTTGGTATATGATTTCCCATGATTAATATGTCATCGACATACAAAATAAGGAAAGTAACATGACTCCCACTAGCTTTGTGATATACACATGGCTCATCAAGATTCTGAGTAAATCCAAAACTTTTGATTTCTCCATCAAATCTTTTATTCCATCGCCTTGATGCTTGCTTTAGTCTATAAATGGACTTTTTAAGCTTGCATACACCGTTAGGAAATAGTGGATTCACAAACCCCTCAGGTTGTGCCATATAGATGTCTTCATCTAGAAGACCATTCAGAAAGGCGATTTTGACATCCATCTGCCAAATCTCATAGTCATAATGTGCAGTTATAGCTATGAGAATCCTGATAGCTCTTATGTCTGCTACAGGAGAGAATGTCTCCTCCTAATCAATGCCATAGGTTTGAGTAAAACCTTTAGTTACCAGATGAGCCTTATAGGTGTGTACATTGCCATCCATGTCAGTTTTCGTCTTGAAGATCCACTTACTTCCAACGACTTTAGCATTGGGAGGAAGGTCAACTTTAATCCAAACATCATTATCTTTCATGGATTGCATTTCCCCATTCATAGCAATCTGCCATTTGTCCTTTTCGGATCACCATGGCAGCCTTATTGTTGGCAGGTTCATTAAGATCCCCAACCATATTTTCCTCCACCTCTACGTTAAGACATAGACGGTCAGGTGCACATATAGTCCTTTCAGACCTACGGATGGGAACAACTTCAGGAGGAGCACCCAAGCTTTCTTCTTGAAGTTGGCTAGTATTATCAGAAGGTGTTGTATCTTCATGATCATCTTCCAGATCGTACACTCTCCCACTGAGTTCTTGAGATATGAGATTCCTTTCAAGGAAGTCTCCATACCTAGCCACTATGACTTTGTTCTCAGCTGGGTAGTAGAAGTAGTAACCCATAGTTTCCTTAGGGTATCCTACAAAGATACACTTAACAGATCTTGGTTGGAGCTTATCTGGTGAGTCACGTTTAACATACGCCTCACAACCCCAGACCTTTAAGTAAGAAAAGTTGGGAGCTTTTCTTGTCCATATTTCATATGGAGTCTTAAAAACCTTCTTCGTTGAAACCATATTCAAAATGCGAATAGCAGTTTCAAGGGCATAATCCCAAAAAGTTAAAGGAAGAGTTGTAAGATTAAGCATCGATCGTACCATGTCTAGTAAAGTACGATTTCTCCTTTCTGATACACCATTTTGTTGTGGAGTATAAGGAGATGTGAGCTGCTGGACAATTCCACACCCAGCTAAGTAATCTTTGAACTCTTGGCTTATATATTCACCACCTCTATCGGATCGAAGAGCTTTAATCTTCTTACCGAGTTGTAATTCTACTTCACTTTTGAAAACCTTTAAGTATATAAACATAACCATAACGACTGAAATCATCAGTAAAGGTTAAGAAGTAGGTAGCATCACGTTTAGACACATGTCTAAGTGGACCACACACATCAATGTGTATCAATCCAAGTAGATCTGGAGCCATTTCCACTTGATGTGAAAAAGGTTTCCTTGTCATCTTCCCAGATATGCAAGACTCGCATTTGTCAAATGATTCATCATCGACACTTTGTAAAAGCCTTTCATGTTGCAGCTTTACCATGCGTTTCTTGCCTATATGAGCAAGGCAACAATGCCAAAGATAAGAAGAGTCCCAGTTAGACTTTCTCTTCTTATTGCTAATGCTATACAACGAATTATTTCCTTTGGACACACAATCATCCATATCAATTTCAAACACACTATTTATACGAATTGCATTAAAATAAAAAACATTATTAAAAGAAACTGAAATTCCATAACTGGTAAAAGTGTGCATAAAACCAATATATGTTAACAAAGAAACTGAAATAACACCCCTAACAATGGAGGGACCATAATGACAATTATTTAGTTCAAGAATTAAGCCCGAAGGCAATACTAAATCAAAAGTCCCTATGGCTTCAACTACTACACGCTTGCCATTCCCAACGTACACGTATCTTTCTCCACAGGTTAGCTTCTTCGCTCCTCTAAGTCCCTGCGATGAATTAAAGATGTGAGTACCACATCCTATATCATAAATCCATGAATTTTGCTTATGATGAAAAGAAAATAATTCAAACATAAAAATACCTGATGAGCTAGGCACCATCTTATTTTTATTCTGAAGCAACTCACTCAGCAACAATGGACAGCCCGCCCAATGACCGGTGAGTTACAAGTGGCAAGCCAATCCTTCTTAGGATTCTCCTTTCTCTTTGTAGGGTTCTTCTTAGGAGCTGGTGGGATCACAACTTGTTTCCCATTTCCTTTTCCTTTCCCTTTCTTATCTGCTTGCGGCTTTGGCTTATTTACCCTACCACCTTGTATTGCTAGTACCGCAGGTGTAGGTGACTTCTTAGTTAACCTGTTCTCGAAGTCTACAAGCATTGCATGTAACTCATTCACTGTCTTCCCCGTGCAATGCATATTGTACTGGCGCACAAAATCACCAAACCACTCCTGATTATGGGAGTGATTGATGAGGCCAACACACACATCTTGGGACTAAACACAGCCGAGCTTCTCCAATTGGTCCAAAGTGATGTTTCATCTCATGGACGTGGTCGGATACAGATTTACCAAACTCTTGCTTGTAGCTATGAACCTTTTCAATAAGTTCATACAATTCAGCTGTTGGTGGCTTCACAAACATACATTTGAGTTCATCGAGCATGCTCATAGGCGGATAGTGCTCAAATTGTTTTTGTAATTGAGCAGACATCCCTGAAAGCATAAGACAAGCCACATCCTTGTGCTTCTCATACTCGACACGATACTCCTCTTTTTCAAGAGCAGTAGCCGTATCAGCAGGAGCTTCAGGTAGAGGTGTAGATAAAATCTCAAGTCTTTTGGCAACACGAAGGATGATCCTAAGTGCACGATGCCAATCATTGAAATTTGGGCCAATCAGTTTGTCTCTTCCAATCATATCTTTGAAAGCAGCACTCATTAAGCTCATGGTATTTTCAGGTAGATGAGCCATGTACAGAAAAAGTTCAAAAAACCATTATTAGTATTTTGATAATTTTCCTTTTCAACAAAATTAAATACCCAAGGTTCATATTCATATAACCAATTAATTATGACACGTATGGTATCAAGTTCCAAGGCCTTGGTAGGAAGTAATTTTGTTTCCATAGGAGTCTAATGTTATCTATTGAGTAGTGGTTTATTTTCTTGTATAGAGAATAGGAAGTATCTTGTTATGTAAGCTTTCCGCCTATGTAACGGGCTGGGATATGGGATTCACCCATATCCTTTGTACTTAAACGTTTTTTGGAGTAATATATTTACCGGGTCTTTGACCTTTTACCCAAAAAATATAACCAATTAATTATTATTGAAAACTAGGATCCAAATTGTCATAATCTCATCACATCAGTTGATCTGCTAGTAATGAAAATACCCAATTGCCAATTTCAATTGCAATTTCTAGATTTATGGGATTTACATTTAGCCAATTTCAATTGCAATGTAAACATGTTTTATCCCCATCTTATGCCTTGAGTTGCCGCTTCACCGCCTAACTCAATTAAGTTGTCCAACTTAAGAAACTGCAAAATCATCCATGCCGGTTCTCACGACACGTGGATATTTTACCCTTTGATTACGATCTAAATCACGCAAATAAAAGGTAATCTCAGGTGTTTCCGTTTCATTGGATAACATACAACTTAAATTAAGGGTAATAAATTTGATTTTTGGTGTCAAATCAAATATGTACAAAGATGTCATGCATTCATCTTCGTAGCATAAGTTTTTATTAAAACAATTATTTTTTTGTTTTAATGTTTAAGCTTTTCATCATCAAACTTTAATCGAGGTATTGGTTAACCAATTAAAGATTTACCTTTAATTAACACTATATCCTACTGTTGCATGAGTCATAAGACCCAAGTTATTCGGATAATTACCACAAAAATGGCGCATAGAATTTAAGATCAATTCACCCTTACGATTCTATGCACATTATATAGGAATACTTGGTAACTCCATTAAGACGCACAAACGAGCGGAGAATTAGGTCAGAGCGAAGCATATTATATACCCTCGTCTTTAAGGTCACAATTTAATGCGTACCAACCTTATACCCATCTTATAGTTTGTCATTAATGGGTGCGCCGTTCTAACTATTTTATGCATAAACATCAATCAATTAAACATTTACGACTACTTTGCTTAAAAAACACATGTTTCACCATTGTTTAGATCAGTTTATTTTCTTATAAAAATACCTTTGTCACATAAAACAAAAAAGCAGATATTTAAAAAATAAACACATAAACAATGAATACATAACTTAACAATTAATCATGCATATCAAATAGCCACATGTTGAGGTTATGAAACATGATATACAATAAATAACATGTATGACACCATAGAGTACACAGCAGAAGACTTAGAATATAATAGCAATTAATTAACTGAAAATATAAACGCGTAACATACCTCTTGCAATTGGTTAGATCTCTTGAACAAAGATGATGAAGTGGTTTAAAGAGTTGTCCCTTTACCGTTTTACAACTCAAACCAAATTGGTGTAAGAATAATGTCTTACCACCACAGTTTTGTACACACCTAATTAACCACGAATCAAGAGATTGCTAGATCTAACACAAACCCTTGTTTTATAAGAAAAACAAAACCAAAACACCCTTTGGAGGGGGGGTTCGGCCGTGTATGCAAAAGAGAGAGGGAGAAGAGATCTAGGGTTAATTCAATGCACAAAAGTTAACCCTAAACGTTCACCCTAGGTTTGATTATATATCAAACAATTATTCTTCAAGACATGCCTGACAAGTCATTGACTTAGTCTACAAGTAGACTTAAAGATTGTTTACTTTCCCTTTAATGGGGAGGAGTGTGGAACAAAAATCCTTGCTCCCTCTTGAAGTTATAGAAAGTGTTTTTTACTATTACGTAAAGTTATAGTACAACTTTAATTACCATTGCCTTAATGTTATGGTTACGAAAAATGTATAATCCAAAAACATTGTTTTTCAAAATTTAAGCGGCGGGTACCCTGCTATTTTTTAACTATACATATTAGTTTGAAATTAAGAATTAGGATTAAACGATAAATAAATTTTCAAATGTAGAAGATGCATTTCTCCTTAAATTTCTTCCTTTTATTTAAAATGTGTGACTAGAAATTTTTCTCACCCTTCTCATTTTAATTTATTTTCCAACAGTAAAACTTAAGTTAAAACATTATAAATGCAAAATTGTAACTACACAAGTTTATAGCAATGGTTATTGAGTTCTTAGTTACACATATGTATAATGATTATTCTATCTTTATAATTAAATTTGGTAATTAAAAATTTGTATATTTATGGGTACAATAATCTTAAACTAAAAGGATTAGATAATTTGCAACTTATTATCTCATGGATGATTTTACGGACGACCTTACGTAGTATGTCTATACTATAAACATTAAACATGGTGTATTAATAAGTTTTACGTAATTTATGAGACACAATTACTATAGTTGGTTATTTCAATATATATTTCGTATCGAGTTATATCTCATATTTTTTTAATTTAAAAATTGCATTTATCTATCCTCATGACGAGTTGCATAATATAATTAAGTATATTCATTTAGTTTTACGTCATAAATAAAATTACTAAAGTTCATTTATATAGGCCTATTCAAACACTTCAATAACCTTATTTTTTTTACATAAGATATAAAAGCTAAAACACACTCCTTGAGAGTCTGTATGGGGTTATAAAAGCTAAAACATCAAAGGTCTAGCGGTATGGAGGTTTTAACCTCCTAGGCAAGGTCTCAAGTTCGAGTCTTGTCTAGGGCGATAGGGGTTTCCTCTCTCGTGCGTAAAGGGAAGGGTGCCATTGCTTTCTGGGCCGGACCCAACCTGGTTGTGTGGGTTCGCTACGCCTTCTGGGCTAGGAGCCATGTAGCCACAATTACCGTTCAAAAAAATACCCTGTGTTTTTTTTCTTAAGCACTCATTATTAGTGGATAATTAGAAACCCTAAACCTACAAACGGGGGTATTAGTAGATAATTAGGCCTAAACCCGTTTGTGGGTTTAGGGTTTCTAGGGTTGGCTCTCTATATATTGTGTTATCAATAAAGTTATATCTACGGGGAATTATGTAGTCTAACATGGTTTCAGAGCGGGTCTGATCCTCAGACCAAGGTGGCTACGTTGAGCCGCCTCTTCTAAGCCACCCCGTCAAACCCTAGCCGTCACTCTTATCTCTTCTAAAAAAAAAAAAAAAAAATCGTCTTTTCTTACACTGCGTATCCCCTTTTTGGTTTCTGTCTTCTTTTGTTCCTACAAGGCTACATCAAATTTCTTATCTCTTTTTCTATTTTATCAATTGTTTAGCATCAGTAGTGTGTTTGTATTTCGTAGTCAAGAAGAAAGGTGAAAGTTCATGTTAATTCTTCATTTTGCTTGAATTCATTAATAAAGAAAGACAAGTAACATTCATTGCTATTGGATGATAAAGCAAAGGAAGATTTTGAAGATTTGTCCGTGCTTCTAATTGCTACAAGAAGATTATATATTTATTTAATTGTTTGTTTTTGTTTTATGTCGAATCCAAGGTATTAATTCCCGAGACGATTTTAGTTTGTGTCGAATCTAGGGTTCTTATTCCCGAGACGACTTTTGTTGGTTTCGAATCTAGGGTTCTTATTCCCGAGACGACTGTTTGGGATACTTTGGTTTATCCTTCGGATACTTTGGTTATCCGTAAAAAAAAATAAAAAATAAAAAAAAATAAAAATAAATAAATAAATAAATAAATTAGAATAGGGAATACTCTGTGTTATCCAGTTTTATTTTGGTTATTGTTTTATTTTGCTTTCTTAGTTCACTAATCCAGTTCGAGCTTTCGCGATTTCGCCGCTCGAACTGCGGGGGAGTATTAGTGGATAATTAGGCCCAAACCCGTTTGTGGGTTTAGGGTTTCTAGGGTTGGCTCTCTATATATTGTGTTATCAATAAAGTTATACCTACGGGGAATTATGTAGTCTAACACTCATAACCTATTCACAATAAAGTCATTTGTCATCTTTAATTCGCCAAAATCACGAAAACTCTTCAAACTATTTAATTTGCGGTATCTTCTTGATAGTGCTTTATCACTCGCTGCAATACGCGCAACATAAAATCATCATTGGGCAACCAGAATAATTATGAGCCCGAAGGATGACGATAGGTGGTGATAACTGAAAATCTGATCAGTGGCAAAGATTAATTCTGATCAGTGTTAAGTCCACGACGTAACTTTGGGTCTGTATGGAGGTTTTATATATATATACGACCTATTTCGTGCAACACACTTTGAGAGTCTCAGATGGAGGTTTTACCATTTTGATGACCCAATGTTCCATTTTAATGTGAGCTAGCTTGGTGCACAAGTTATTCCATTTTAACCTTTCCGTTACTCCTTGAGAGTCTGTATGGAGGTTTTACCATTTTGAGTATAACCCTATGCAACCAGTTTAAATAACGGTCATTGTAAAATGTAATGGGTTAATGGCATGTAATAGCAACGTACTTTCTTATTTGTTCCATTATCATATACGAACCAAAAAAAAAACCACAATACCCATCCAACTTTCAAATTTTGTTTCATTATCATACATTTTCAGTTGCAACTTTAGTCCTTTTGACTAACGACCGTTTGTAATTAATTCAAAAATATGTTCTTACGTTTTCATACGATTCTATCCATTTTTATACGTTTTTGCCCGTTTTCTTTACGTTTTTTTTGCACCGTTAGTTCTTTTGACTAACGACCGTTTGTAATTAACTCAAAAAATGTTTTTCTTATGTTTTCATATGTTTCTATCCATTTTTATACGTTTTCGCCCGTTTTTTTACGTTTTCATACGTTTTTGTTCATTTTTAAATGTTTTCGTCCATATTTATACGTTTTCAAGAGTTTTTATACTTTTGCGTTCGTTTTTATAGGTTTTTGATCCACTTTTATATGTTTTTTAGGTTTTCATCCTTTTTATCCGTTTTCATATGTTTCTATACGTATTCTTACGTTTTAATATGTTTTTATATGGACGAAAGCATATAAAAACACTTGAGAACATATAAAAAAAAGACGAAAACGTTTAAAAACAAACAAAAACGTATGAAAAGATAATAAAAACGTATAATAACGGATGAAAACGCATAAAAATGCTTGAAAACGTATAAAAACGAACGAAACGTTCAAAACGTACCAGCGCGAATACATATACAAACGTACAAACGCAAAACGAACAAAAACGTATGAAAACATAAGAAAAACGTATAAAACCGGACGAAAACGTTTAAAAACAAACAAAAACGTATATAAATATAAGAAAAACGTATAAAAACGCTTGAAAACATATAAAAATGGACGAAAACGTTTTAAAACGTTAAAAAACGAACAAAAACGTATGAAAAGATAAGAATAACAGACGAAAACGTATAAAAACGCTTGAAAACGTATAAAAACGGACGAGAACGTTTAAAAACGAACAAAAACGTATGAAACGGTAAGAAAACGGGCGAAAACGTATAAAACGGATAAAAACGTATGAAAACGTAAGAATACAGACAAAAACGTATGAAAACGTAAGAAAACATATTTTTGAGTTAATTACAAACGGTCTTTAGTCAAAACGTATGATAATGAAACAAATGGGAAAGTACGTTGCTATTACATGCCAAAATGACTAACGGAGCAAAGAGTTGGATGGGTATTATGGTAATTTTTTGGGTTCGTATCTCATAATGAAACAAATATGAAAGTACGTTGCTATTACATGCCATTAACCCAAATGTAATTACATAAATTCTTTCAAGAAAGATAAGAGATGTGAATGGATAAAAATAAAAGCTTTTATTCAGGTCTATTAGAAAACCAAATGAAGACAAAAGAAATTATCTAATCCCTTTTAAAAGATAAAAATATACTAACAAAAGACTTAAAAATAAACCAAACGAAATATTAGATTAGTAAATAATGAAACATACTAATCAATCTTCCGACTAATGATACCTTCATATAACTCCATACTTTGCAACGTTGTCATTATCTTTGTGCTTAATAGTTGTTGATAAGCTATTATAATCTCATATGCTCCTTATTCCAATCTCAATGATCAAGCAAAAGTAGTGATTCTGTGTAGGAACTCGCAAAAAATGAATGTACTTTTCCAGTAATCCCAATAGAATTGATTTGTTGTGAGTTGGGTTCACAAGCAAAAAGTTCAGCATCGTCGTCATATTTTTGAATTTCAACTACATGTTCACCGCTATTTCTAAATCTACGCACGGGTGCTATTGTTTCATTTGGTGTGTTAATGGTGAGTATATGTGGAAACGTCTTTGCATCACCATTCATCATCATCCAAACACCAAATTTGGAGTGTGCTTGCCTTTGAAGCACAACAAGAGACCCTCGTAGCTTAGATATATCAAGTAACCAGGGAGTGCTTGTTAAACTAATAGGGAGGTCGACTTCAGAAAATTCTTCGCTCGTCATATCAAATGCAACAATAAATGGTGATATATTATGTCCATAAGCAAGCCAATAAATAAACATATCTATATTTATTGAGGGCTCTATGATCTCTGTTGACTCTCGAGGCATATTTTCACGTGGACTTCTCAAAATCCCTAAGCTCAATGTATAAATCTCAACTTGCCTTGGTTTAATCCAAGAATGATTAGTAATCTTGACTAACATAGGGTCAAGAGTCTCCAGACTAACCCCAAAACCAACAATAGTCTACAAAGTCTCATGAATATCATCATTTAACACTTTGGGCACTACATCAATAGCAACTAATTTATTTATCGTAGGATTCCAAATAACAGCTCGTGTCTTGGTCCGATTATTAGCATAACTGTATAAACAAACTGTTGAAAGTATTGAATATCCTTTGGCAAACAGCTGAACCTTCAGGGGTATATTGTGTAACTTTTTAATACATGGTTTCTAACTCTTAATACTTTGGGTGTTGTTTGTTAAGTTTGTATGTGCAGGGTTGAGAATGAAATATCTCAGGCTATATAATGTCTCATCCAGCTAGGGTTTCATTATCTCTCTATCGATTATCTCTCTCAAAGTTTCACATACAAGTTTTATAATCATCTGGTTTATCTTGGTTTTTCTGGTAGTTTACTATTGTAAACTGGTGTTGAAGATCATCTTGATCTTTGGTTTGGTTTTAGTGTGTGAGTGATTGTATTCTATTGTTGCACCTATTAGATGGACAATAATCTTTCTTTTGTACTTGTTTGGTTAGCACCTGTGTTGGGGACTAATCTACTGTGTATATTGTTATAATAAAAGATTATCACCAAGGGGTGGTTGGTTGGGTGATTATTGATATTGTTCTATGCCATTTTAACATGGTATCAGAGCTCTAGGTTGGTAATTGGCTTGATCTCTTGGTGATTCTTAGTTGATTAAAGGGTTGTGAGCTCGATTGGTCTTTCGGGTTTTTTCTTGAAACCCTAATTTTTGGGGGTTTCTGATTACTGAGGTTCTTGATTCGATTGAAGGTGTTTTTGGTTGTTTGGGAGGTTGAATTGTTGGTATCTTGGTACGATTGAAAGAAACCCTAATTTTTTAAATTGGGGGTTTCTTGTATTCTGGGAATCTTGTGGTTCTTGGGCTATTGATTGATACTTTTCCGTTGTTGGTTTCATCTTTTACGCACTGTAAGGATTAATTTCTTTTCCTTTATGATTGACTAGTTCTGAGTTTAGTGGACGTAAACGGATTGACTAACATCTTGATCTGCCTCCTTGAGAGGTGTGAATACCTGCTCTGGTTAATCACAGCTTACTGACTTGGGCTAAGTTAGTCCTGGGTGTGTGTTTCTTGTTTCATTTTATGTTTGGTAGTTCTTGTAGTTTCTTGGTATATCTGTTTGATTGTTTGTCTGTTTAGTTTGTGTTTTTGATTCTTTATCTGTCATTATGGCTATCATGATTAGTAGTCTTGATCAGAGTAATCCTCTGCATTTGCATCCTAATGATTCTAATTGTGCCTCTGTTGTTAGTATTAAACTGGCTGGTGTAGAGAACTATAGAGTCTGGGCTAGTGCTATGAAACTTGCTATGCAAATTAAAAATAAGATGGGGTTTCTTGATGGTACTTGTCTTAACTCTGCTTATGCTGCAAGTCCCTTGCTGGAAGCCAAGTGGGACAGATGTAATGCAGTGGTTCTTAATTGGATCTTGAGTTCTTTAACTCAAGATGTGTATCTTGGACATGTATTTTCTGATAATGCTTCTGCTGTTTGGAAAGATTTAAAAGATACATATGATAGAATTGATGGTTCGTGGTTTTAATTTGCTTCAAAAGATTAATAGCTTTAAACATGGTGGCTTACCTGTGTCTGAATATTATCATAAGTTGAATTCTTTGTGGAGAGAGTTTGATATGTTTACTAAGTTGCCTGATTGTACTTGTGAGGCTAGACAAGAACTTGTTGATCATGGGAAGTTGTTAAAATTGATGCAGTTCCTTATGGGTCTTGATGACATTTATCAACCCATAAGAAGTACTCTTTTAACTAGGGAAATCGTTCCTGAAGTCAAAGATGCTTTTGTCATTGTATCAAGGGAAGAATCCCATAGAGGGTTCCAACCACAACTGTAACTGAGAAGGCTCGTGTTTCCGCTAAGGCTTATGATAATAAGAATACTAGTTGGAGAAAAACAATAATAGTAACAATTCTGGTCTAATAATAAAATATGATAGTTTGCTTTGTACTCATTGTGGTTTGAAAGGTCATACTGTTGATAGGTGTTTTGAAGTTATTGGTTATCCTCCTGGTTTTAAAAAGAATCCTAATCTGAAACCTGCTAATAACTTTAATAAAACCAATGATATAAGGAGTGCCTCTGTTGTTAATAATGGCTCTAAGAATTGTTCTGGAAGTATGTCTCTGAGTAATGAACAGGTTATGAAGTTGTTAAGCTTGTTGAATGATAAACCAGGAACCTCTGCTCATGCTAATATGGCAGGTAGGGATTCTTGTTCTTTTTTTAACTGCAGTATTTTCTTTAATCAGCATTTTATAGATTTTTGGTGCTAATATTAAGTTGGATGGGGTTAATTACCATCTGGGATGGATAATTGATTCTGGGCTAATCAGATTTAACTAATAGTCCTCTTAATATGCATAACTTGGTTGATATATCTGATTTAAAGATCACTGTTGGATATCCAAATGGTACTCTTGCTAAAGTTACTCATGTTGGTAACTTAAAACTTAATGATAATGTGGTTTTGTTTGATGTTCTTGTTGTTCCTGAATATTGTGTTAGTCTTATGTCTGTTAATAAGTTGATTAAAGATAGCAAGTTGAGAGTTGGTTTTGATGATACTAAATGCTATATTCAGGATTTGAATCAGCAGAGGGTGCTGGGAACTGGTAGTGAGTCTGGTGGTTTGTATTTGTTTGATAAGTCTAGAGTCTCCTCTGCTTTTGTGGCTAAAAGTGAGTGTTTTAGTTGTTTTGTTTCTAAAGATGTTTGGCATAGTAGATTGGGACATCCTGCTAATCCAGTTTTAAAACTTTTAAAAGGTTCTTTAAAATTAACTAATATTGATCATGGAGCACCTTGTGATGTTTGCCATAAGGCTAAACAAACAAGGGATCCTTTTCCTCTAAGTGAACATAAAACATCTGTTTTTGGTGACCTGATACATCTTGATGTATGGGGCCTTACAAGGTGTTAGCAGGGAAGGTTCAGATATTTTTTGACTATTGTTGATGACTATAGTAGATCTTTGGGGTGTATATGCTAAAAGGAAAACATGAGGTGTTTGAGATGTTTCAAAGTTTCTTCAAAATGGTTTTGACTCAGTTCAATAAGAAAATTAAAATTGTCAGATCTGATAATGGTAATGAGTTTGTTAATAATAAAATGGGTGAATTTTTTGACACAATGGGTATTATTCATCAAACTAGTGTAGCATATACCCCTCAACATAATGGAATTGCTGAAAGGAAACATAGGCATCTGCTTAATGTGGCTAGAAGTCTTATGTTTCAGGGGGGATTCCTCTTGTGTTTTGGCCTGATTGTGTTTTAACTCCTACTTATTTGATTAACAGGTTGCCTTCCTCTGTTTTGAATGGTAAATCTCCTTTTTCTTTGGTTTATGGAAGAGAACCTAGTCCGCACATCTTAGGAGTTTTGGGTGTCTTTGTTATGCTACTATTTTAAAAGTGTCTGATAAATTTTTGAAAAATCTAAAAATGTGTTTTGCTTGGTTATGCAAGTAGAAAGAAAGCTTACAAGTTATTGAGTCTGGAAAATAGATCTATTTTATATTCAAGAGATGTTAAGTTTTATGAGACTATTTTTCCATACAAAATGAAACAATCTGATTCTTCAAATGATCCACTTGATGTTAACACTTTAAATTTCTTTAATAATTTTGAGTCAAAAACCAGAACTCCTAGTCCCTCTCCCAATGATGAAACAGAGGATATAGATGTAGCATCTGTAGGTAGAGAAGGTAATCTAGGTGAATCTGGTAGGGTAGTGGATGTTGATCACGATGTTACTTTAGAATGATTCTTTATTCTGATCCACCACAGCAATCAGATATGCCTAGCTTTGCAACTCCTTTAGATGATAATAATAATTCGAGGAAATGTTATTCCAAAAACAGATGTACCTAGTTTTCAAAATGTTGTTCAAAATCAAACTGAGGAAGGAACTACTAGTTATAGGAGTTCTAGTAGATCTTCTAAGTTGCCTACTAGACTGAATGATTATGTGCTTGATTCTAAAATTAAGTATGGTTTAAATAAGTATGCTAATCATACTTGGTTAAGTACTGATAATTGCTGTTTTGTTGCTAATATGAATAAGTCTTGTGAACCTTCTTCTTATGAGGAAGCCTCACAGGATATCAATTGGAAAAGTGTTATGAATGATGAGTTAGTTGCTTTATATGAAAATGATACATGGGAAGAAGTTGATCTTCCTGAAGGAAGAATTCCTATTGGGTCTAAATGGGTTTGGAAACTTAAGTTGAAATCTAATGGTGAGATTGAAAGATATAAAGCTAGAGTTGTGGTTACTATCAAAAACATGGTTTTGATTATGATGAGACTTTTAGTCCTGTGGTTAAAATGGGTACTGTTAGGTGCTTATTAAGTATTGTTGTTCAAAATGATTGGAAAATATTTCAAATGGATGTTAACAATGCTTTTCTATATGGTGATTTAAATGAAGAGGTTTATATGTTGCCTCCACCTGGTCTTTTTCCAGAAAACAATAATAAAGTTTGCAGGCTAAAAAAGTCTCTTTATGGCCTAAAACAGGCTCCAAGATAGTGGAATCTTAAGTTGCCTGAAGCCTTGTTTGAGGCTGGGTTTGTGTAGTCTAAAAATGATCACTCTTTGTTTGTTAAAACCAAGGGAAGTTCTATATTGTACTTACTTGTATATGTTGATGATCTGGTGATAATTGAAATATTTTCTTGGAATTGAAGTTTTAAAAACTGATAAAGGTTTGTGTTTAAACCAAAGGAAATATTGTCTTGAGCTGTTAAATGATTATGGTTTACTTGGTTGTAAACCTGTGTTAACTCCTTTGCCTGAGAATATTGTTTTAAATCATAAAGAATCTGATGATGATAAAAAGTTGAAAAATGTTACTAGTTATCGCATAACTTGTTGGGAAGTTAATATATCTTACTATGACTAGACCTGATATTTCTTATGATGGCACTCGCTTGAGTCAATATATGCATTCTCCTTTGAAATTTCATTTTGATATTGGCTTAAGAGTGTTAAAGTATCTTAAGCTTGCACCTGGTAATGGTCTGCATTTTAGTAAGAATAATCAAAGATTTAAAGTTTCTGCTTTTTCTGATTCTGATTGGGCTAAATGTCCTGTTACAAGGAAGTCTGTGTCTGGATATTGTGTTTTTGTAAATGATAATTTGGTTTCTTGGAAGAGTAAAAAACAAGCTACTATATCTAAATCTTCACTGAGGTGAGTATAGATGTATGGCCTCTACTACATGTGAGGTTATGTGGATTCTTAAAGTTTTAAAAGACTTGGGTGTTACTGAACAATTGTTGCCAGTTGAGTTATTTTGTGATAACAAAGTCAGCAATACAAATTGCTCCTAATCCTGTGATGCATGAAAAACTAAGCACTTTGATATTGATGTGCATTTAGTTGGAGAAAAGTTGCATCCGGGTTGATTAAGGTAAGGTTGACTCTAAAAGTCAAACTGCTGATCTTTTGACCAAAGCTCTTGGGTCTGTGCAACATGGTGTTATGGTTAGAAATCTTGGTATGATTAATTTGTTTGCAGGTTCATCAGTTTGAGGGGGGATGTTGAAAGTATTGAATATCCTTTGGCAAACAGCTGAACCTTCAGGGGTATATTGTGTAACTTTTTTATACATGGTTTCTAACCCTAATATAAGGTGTTGTTTGTTAAGTTTGTATGTGGGGTTGAGAATGAAATATCTCGTGCTATATAATGTCTCATCCAGCTAGGGTTTCATTATCTCTCTGTTGATTATCTCTCTCAAAGTTTCACATACAAGTTTTATAATCATCTGGTTTACTTGGTTTTCTGGGTAGTTTACTATTGTAAACTGGTGTTGAAGATCATCTTGATCTTTGGTTTGGTTTTAGTGTGTGAGTGATTGTATTATGTTGTTGCACCTATTAGAGGGACAACAATCTTTCTTTTGTACTTGTTTGGTTAGCACCTGTGTTGGGGACTAATCTACTGTGTATATTGTTATAATAAAAGATTATCACCAAGGGGTGGTTGGTTGGGTGATTATTGATATTGTTCTGTGCCATTTTAACACAACTTGAGAGTTACCACTATACGTGGTGGGGGTGAAGTAGTTTAACGGCCATGGGAATAGTCACGGAAAGCTTCTGAAGGGGGAAAGTATAGTCATCCACAATTGAAACATACTTGAGATCATAAGACGTATCAAGGTAAATTTAAAGAATATGATGTTGCGACTCACTGTGGCCGATGACATGGTGATCACGAATAAACTTAGAGCTATTGATGAAAGACTTCCATGGTTTTGAAACAGATCTGAATAGTAACAATGATTTGACAGGAAGCCTTTTCATGATTTCCTCTTGGATTTCAAAAGGTATGTTGTGGTCTGCCATCTTGAGTTCTTGACTTCGATTAATGCTTAGGGTTTATAGGGTAGGATATGGTCAGGATTATATATATAGTTTAGGATATAAAACTTATAAATCGGTGAGATAGAGATTATAATTGGGCCATGGGCTTTCGGATGGTGGGTTCCGATCGAAATGTACATGCCACTATTATATAGCAATGATATCTTGAAACCAAATAAATAAGTACCCAAAATCTTTTAAGAAACACATACATGTTCCTATATATCTTGCCAAATGTAGTAGACACAAAGGGTAAAAATATCAATCTTCCGATGACTCCCTAAATTGAATGCCACAGGACCTCGAGTTAACGTAGTCTATGATCTCATCCTAAACTTCCGATAATCCATCCATGTTAGCAAACTCTTCGTCATACAAAGCCTTTGCACATGCTTCTTCATTATACTAGAAGTACAATATAACTACAATTCCTTATAAACCAAACCACGGTTTAAGGTTGTTTTGCCTTGTCAAGAAGGCGCGACTTCTATCTATGACTGATCCAATGTTTGAGTCATGTATCACATAAAGGTTAACTTAATGCAAATGTCATCAAATTAAGTAGTTTCTATATGATATGAAGCTAAAACTCGCATCCTCATCTCCTAATCTTATTCCTTGATTTTATGAACCTGCTCAGGCTAATTCCACTCAACTATTCTCCCATTAGAATTAAGAGAGTTAATACATAAAATAATGGAGTCCTCATAGAAGAGTTTAACCATCAGACAAGATGCTGTACGTATTACATAACCATGCTACATGACAAGGGAAAGAAAAGTAGGAAAATGTGTCGATTTGTGTTATCTTTTGCTTACGTGTCCAAATCATATGGATTTAGAATATATCTGCAACTAGATACTAGAGTGTGACGGGTCAAATGAACTCAAACTCACCCAAAGTGTATCTTCACAGTGAACATAAACCTCTTATAACTCATTT
>OU343224.1:357955761-357987731 GCA_910596185.1 Chrysanthemum makinoi | reverse complement strand
TAAACAATGGTGAAACATGTGTTTTTTAAGCAAAGTAGTCGTAAATTTTTAATTGATTGATGTTTATGCATAAAATAGTTAGAACGGCGCACCCATTAATGACAAACTATAAGATGGGTATAAGGTTGGTACGCATTAAATTGTGACCTTAAAGACGAGGGTATATAATATGCTTCGCTCTGACCTAATTCTCCGCTCGTTTGTGTGTCTTAATGGAGTTACCAAGTATTCCTATATAATGTGCATAAAATCGTAAGGGTGAATTGATCTTAAATTCTACGCGCCACTTTTGTGGTAATTATCCGAATAACTTGGGTCTTATGACTCATGCAACAGTAGGATATAGTGTTAATTAAAGGTAAATCTTTAATTGGATAACCAATACCTCGATTAAAGTTTGATGATGAAAAGCTTAAACATTAAAACAAGAAAATAATTGTTTTAATAAAAACTTATGCTACGAAGATGAATGCATGACATCTTTGTACATATTTGATTTGACACCAAAAATTAAATTTATTACCCTTAATTTAAGTTGTATGTTATCCAATGAAACGGAAACACCTGAGATTACCTTTTATTTGCGTGATTTAGATCGTAATCAAAGGGTAAAATATCCACGTGTCGTGAGAACGGGCATGGATGATTTTGCAGTTTCTTAAGTTGGACAACTTAATTGAGTTAGGCGGTGAGAACTGGCAACTCAAGGCATAAGATGGGGATAAAACATGTTTACATTGCAATTGAAATTGGCTAAATGTAAATCCCATAAATCTAGAAATTGCAATTGAAATTGGCAATTGGGTATTTTCATTACAAGCAGATCAACTGATGTGATGAGATTATGACAATTTGGATCCTAGTTTTCAATAATAATTAATTGGTTATATTTTTTGGGTAAAAGGTCAAAGACCCGGTAAATATATTACTCCAAAAAACGTTTAAGTACGAAGGATATGGGTGAATCCCATATCTTAGCCCGTTACATAGGCGGAAAGCTTACATAACAAGATACTTCCTATTCTCTATACAAGAAAATAAACCACTACTCAATAGATAACATTAGACTCTTATGGAAACAAAATTACTTCCTACCAAGGCCTTGGAGCTTGATACCATACGTGTCATAATTAATTGGTTATATGAATATGAACCTTGGGTATTTAATTTTGTTGAAAAGGAAAATTATCAAAATACTAATAATGGTTTTTTGAACTTTTTCTGTAGATAGCTCATCTACCTGAAAATACCATGAGCTTAATGAGTGCTGCTTTCAAAGATATGATTGGAAGAGACAAACTGATTGGCCCAAATTTCAATGATTGGAATCGTGCACTTAGGATCATCCTTCGTGTTGCCAAAAGACTTGAGATTTTGTCTACACCTCTACCTGAAGCTCCTGCTGATACGGCTACTACTCTTGAAAAAGAGGAGTATCGTGTCGAGTATGAGAAGCACAAGGATGTGGCTTGTCTTATGCTTTCAGGGATGTCTGCTCAATTGCAAAAACAATTTGAGCACTATCCGCCTATGAGCATGCTCGATGAACTCAAACGTATGTTTGTGAAGCCACCAACAGCTGAATTGTATGAACTTATTGAAAAGGTTCATAGCTACAAGCAAGAGTTTGGTAAATCTGTATCCGACCACGTCCATGAGATGAAACATCACTTGGACCAATTGGAGAAGCTCAGCTGTGGTTAGTCCCAAGATGTGTATGTTGGCCTCATCAATCACTCCCATAATCAGTAGTGGTTTGGTGATTTTATGCGCCAGTACAATATGCATTGCACGGGGAAGACAGTGAATGAGTTACATGCAATGCTTGTAGACTTCGAGAACAAGTTAACTAAGAAGTCACCTACACCTGCGGTACTAGCAATACAAGGTGGTAGGGTAAATAAGCCAAAGCCGCAAGCAGATAATAAAGGGAAAGGAAAAGGAAATGGGAAACAAGTTGTGATCCCACCAGCTCCTAAGAAGAACCCTACAAAGAGAAAGGAGAATCCTAAGAAGGATTCGGCTTGCCACCACTGTAACTCACCAGGTCATTGGAAGCGGAACTGTCCATTGTTGCTGAGTGAGTTGCTTCAGAATAAAAATAAGATGGTGCCTAGCTCATCAGGTATTTTTATGTTTGAATTATTTTCTTTTCATCATAAGCAAAATTCATGGATTTATGATATAGGATGTGATACTCACATCTTTAATTCATCGCAGGGACTTAGAGGAGCGAAGAAGCTAACCTGTGGATAAAGATACGTGTACGTTGGGAATGGCAAGCGTGCAGTAGTTGAAGCCATAGGGACTTTTGATTTAGTATTGCCTTCGGGCTTAATTCTTGAACTAAATAATTGTCATTATGTTCCCTCCATTGTTAGGGGTGTTATTTCAGTTTCTTTGTTAACATATATTGGTTTTATGCACACTTTTACCAGTTATGGAATTTGAGTTTCTTTTAATAATGTTTTTTATTTTAATGCAATTCGTATAAATAGTGTGTTTGAAATTGATATGGATGATTGTGTGTCCAAAGGAAATAATTCGTTGTATAGCATTAGCAATAAGAAGAGAAAGTCTAACTGGGACTCTTCTTATCTTTGGCATTGTTGCCTTGCTCATATAGGCAAGAAACGCATGGTAAAGCTGCAACATGAAAGGCTTTTACAAAGTGTCGATGATGAATCATTTGACAAATGCGAGTCTTGCATATCTGGGAAGATGACAAGGAAACCTTTTTCACATCAAGTGGAAAGGGCTTCAGATCTATTAGGATTGATACACATTGATGTGTGTGGTCCACTTAGACATGTGTCTAAACGTGATGCTACCTACTTCTTAACCTTTACTGATGATTTCAGTCGTTATGGTTATGTTTATATACTTAAAGGTTTTCAAAAGTGAAGTAGAATTACAACTCGGTAAGAAGATTAAAGCTCTTCGATCCGATAGAGGTGGTGAATATATAAGCCAAGAGTTCAAAGATTACTTAGCTGGGTGTGGAATTGTCCAGCAGCTCACATCTCCTTATACTCCACAACAAAATGGTGTATCAGAAAGGAGAAATCGTACTTTACTAGACATGGTACGATCGATGCTTAATCTTACAACTCTTCCTTTAACTTTTTGGGATTATGCCCTTGAAACTGCTATTCGCATTTTGAATATGGTTCCAACGAAGAAGGTTTTTAAGACTCCATATGAAATATGGACAAGAAAAGCTCCCAACTTTTCTTACTTAAAGGTCTGGGGTTGTGAGGCGTATGTTAAACGTGACTCACCAGATAAGCTCCAACCAAGATCTGTTAAGTGTATCTTTGTAGGATACCCTAAGGAAACTATGGGTTACTACTTCTACTACCCAGCTGAGAACAAAGTCATAGTGGCTAGGTATGGAGACTTCCTTGAAAGGAATCTCATATCTCAAGAACTCAGTGGGAGAGTGTATGATCTGGAAGATGATCATGAAGATACAACACCTTCTGATAATACTAGCCAACTTCAAGAAGAAAGCTTGGGTGCTCCTCCTGAAGTTGTTCCCATTCGTAGGTCTGAAAGGACTATACGAGCACCTGACCGTCTATGTCTTAACGTAGAGGTGGAGGAAAATATGGTTGGGGATCTTAATGAACCTGTCAACTATAAGGCTGCCATGGCTGATCCTGAAAAGGACAAATGGCAGATTGCTATGAATGGGGAAATGCAATCCATGAAAGAGAATGATGTCTGGATTAAAGTTGACCTTCCTCCCAATGCTAAAGTCGTTGGAAGTAAGTGGATCTTCAAGACGAAAACTGACATGGATGGCAATGTACACACCTATAAGGCTCATCTGGTAGCTAAAGGTTTTACTCAAACCTATGGCATTGATTAGGATGAGACATTCTCTCCTGTAGCAGACATAAGAGCTATTAGGATTCTCATAGCTATAACTGCACATTATGACTATGAGATTTGGCAGATGGATGTCAAAATCGCCTTTATGAATGGTCTTCTAGATGAAGACATCTATATGGCACAACCTGAGGGGTTTGTGAATCCACTATTTCCTAACGGTGTATGCAAGCTTAAAAAGTCCATTTATAGACTAAAGCAAGCATCAAGGTGATGGAATAAAAGATTTGATGGAGAAATCAAAAGTTTTGGATTTACTCAGAATCTTGATGAGCCATGTGTATATCACAAAGCTAGTGGGAGTCATGTTACTTTCCTTATTCTGTATGTCGATGACATATTAATCATGGGAAATCATATACCAAGTTTAAATGAGGTGAAAGCCTATCTTGGTAAATGTTTTTCGATGAAAGACTTAGGGGAAGCAGCATATATACTCGGAATCAAGATCTACAGGGATAGATCAAGGCGGCTAATTGGTTTAAGTCAAAGTGCTTACATTGACAAAATATTGAAGAGATTCAATATGCAAAATTCCAAGAAGGGATTTTTGCCGATGCAAGTAAACCATGGTTTGAGTAGCGAAGGTTGTGCTTCAACACCTGCAGAGGTGGCACGCATGAAGAAAGTTCCTTATGCTTCGGCTGTAGGATCTATCATGTATGCGGTGCGATGCACAAGGCCTGATGTGGCGTTTGCTCAAAACCTGACCAGTCGATATCAACAGAATCCGGGTGAAATTCACTGGACTGCTGTTAAACATATTCTCAAGTACCTTAGGGTTACAAGAGATATGTTCATAGTGTATGGGGGAAATCCAGAAGCAGAACTGTCTGTTATAGGTTACTGCGATGCATCCTGGAAGTGTGACAAAGATGATACGAAGTCTCAGACGGGTTACATATTTGTCATCAATGGAGGTGATGTGGATTGGAAGAGCAAGAAACAGACCACTCTTGCAATATCTGCTACAGAAAGTGAGTACATAGCGGCGTCAGAAGCTGCCATGGAAGCTATTTTGATAAGGAAGTTTGTTTCGGGGCTTGGTGTTATGCCGTCAATTGAGAATCCTATTAAAGTATATTGTGACAACTCTGCTGCAATTAATTTTGCCCATGAACCTGGAGTCATGAAGGGCACCAGACACTATCCTAGACAATATCACTGATGTGCTTACCGTGTGCAAGTTTTAAAAATTTATAACCACAAATTATCCGATTATTACTATAAACACATACGAGCAAGTATACTCGTTCGCGATAGCAAAGGTGGGTAAGTCGAGATCGTCCCAAGGGATTTTGCTTTTGAAATCGTTTTAAAAGATTGGTAACAAGAAAGCTTTGTCAAGGCTCTCTTCAAAAATGATGGTTTTAGTGAAATTCAATATAAAGAAATATATACTTGTGTATAGTCTATAAGCAATCATAGTAAGTGTTCATGAAGGCTTGGTGTAAACTCTTGATGTGATGCACAAATCATAAGCAAATGATTTCCAACCCATGGTTTATGTTTGTAAAATCATTTTAAGAACAATAACATATAGGTAATCCTTTCGGTCCTTATCCTAATGATTATCCTTTAGAAAATCCATTTGTTTGTAAAATGTTCTTATTAAACTCGTTCCTACGAATCTTTCGACCTTTCGTGATGAAAATGTTTCTAGTCTTGTTTCAATAAGTAAACATGGTGGCTTTCAATCACCATATCCCCATACAAGTTTGTCACTTAACTTTTTGGAATAAAACACAAGAGAAATCCTTTCGGTCCTTTTTCTTAAAACATGTTTTACCGACAAATCAAACAAGACTAGTATTTTTCCAACAAACTTATTTAAACAAGATCATTTATAAATGCATCACATATGAGAACACTAGTATGATTTCCTACATCCTTACACACAAGTATATTCAAGAACTACTCCATGATAATTATAACAAAACACAAGTAATAACAAAGTAATTTCAATAACTCAAAAGAATAGAAATCCATAACAAGTTTCATAGAATACCTAAACTTCTGGGATTACAAGAACTAGAATTCGTAGATTATAGCAACCACACGCCTCCAATAACCTAGCTTAACTGTATAACTCCGAATGATCAAAACAATGGATAAGAATGAGTCTCTCCAACCTCCTGGACGTTTTACAGTGATAACTAAACTTTTGGGATGAATAAAATGGTTGGTAATAGTTTTGGTGTAAACTATTACACTTTGGTTTTTGTGTCACACCTAGACTACTAAGTATAGGTTCATTATATAGCCAAAGAGACATAACTAACTGGCCAAAAACGTTCTCTACAAGTAAATAACAGGAAATGATCGGCCTCCAATGATTATGGGGAGTTAAGGCAACATTAAATGCAAATTTGTGTAACTCCAACCGGATCGGTTGCGCCTTCTTCACTTCGCCCAACCGGATCGGTTGCGGGATCCAACCGAACGGTTGGGCGCCTCTTGTACCCCCAGTTTTGACTTTTCTTGATTTGCGCCTTTTTCTTTTTTTTGTTGATGATTTCCAAGACGAAACTTGATCTTAACTTGTTGTAGATACTTAGAAATCTTTGCGCTTCCTAGTCATTGAGTCCAAGAGCTTCCTTACTCGACTTCCTTCCTCGGGAATTCTCTAAACGTGCATGAAAACTTCATTTCTTTGTCTTTTGTGATACCTGGCTACATACACATACAAAATGCGCATCTTCTGCACTTTTGCAACAGTTATGAGTAAATATAGCCTATTATCATACACAAAACCAACAATAACGCTACTAAAAACATGTTCATTTTGAGCGTTATCAAATTCCCCCACACTTAAGTTCTACTCGCCCTCGAGTAGGTCTAACATTTGCAAAAATCGATTTCAATGGTATTGATACCGTGGTTCTGAAAATTTAACAATCACCTCAAAAGAAATAATCATTAATTTGCTTGTAATATGTGAAAACTTTAAAATGAACCAAACACTTTAGATAACACAACTAGAACATCTCACGAATGATTTTAAGAATTCACTCAACACTCATATATTGGTGGGTATATGTAAATCACTCAATGCCTAGTCATGATTAATGCTTTTTACCATAAGCTTGTACAAGTATCAAAACAAAGAAAATAAATTCATCAAAGAGGGCTTTTATTCAGGTTATAATGTTAAGGCTTCGGGTTTATAAAAGGTATGGATAAGGCATGGGAAAGTTTATGAAATTGGTGTTAAGAAAAATAAAGTCAAGTATAAACCTCCATGTTGCTAGCCATCATACAAACCACAATCCCGCAAATGATTATATCTTCCTCCTTTTCTCATATCGATCTCCAAACATATATAACTCAATTTAGCTCATTGGCTAATCAATATTCTTCATATAGCTCAATGGCTATAATCATTTTTTTTTCAAGGTTCCCCTACACTTAGTGTAAGCATACACCACAAAAAAATACAAATGAGAAAGACGTCTCTTTCGTCTTTGTTGGAGAATGGTACACACTATAGACAAATTGTAGCTTCTTCATAATCATCAAAAACAATCCAACACTCCAAACAACTAGCAACAAACCAATAGACATGACATGGGTTGGCTAAGGTTTAAGGTGTAAAATCTTTTAGTATTTTTCTGGATTTAAACAGGAATGAAAAGATTGGCTCGAAGGGTGTAACTAAGGGTATCTAGTGCTAAAAATGAGCACTAACAAATGGGTCCATATAAGGTGGTTAACTAACCGATGTGGTTAGCTAATTGATAAGGTTTTAAAATGTACCTTTTTGAGGGGTCGTTTAAGCCCTTATTTGATCACTTTTGTATCCGTTATTACTTAATATCGTTCCTTTTCACTTTTTAGGTATCTTGAAGGAAAAATGCTGGAATGACACTTATTCGGACGAAAAGGCGCAAATATACGAAGAAAATGGCCAAAGTCAAG
Source organism: Chrysanthemum makinoi (assembly GCA_910596185.1). Lineage (NCBI taxonomy): Eukaryota > Viridiplantae > Streptophyta > Magnoliopsida > Asterales > Asteraceae > Chrysanthemum > Chrysanthemum makinoi. The sequence continues at coordinate 357,979,919 of OU343224.1, read as the reverse complement.
AATCGAGACACTCAGGCTGCTAGAACTGAAGGGGACGGCGTTAGGCACAAACTAGCGACGCTGTCGGACAACTTTTGTGACGGCTCAGTTGCCAAATTACTTATTTACAAGTGACGGCTTCAGGTTTTAAAAGAGTAGGGCGTCGCAACTCAGACAGCCTAGATTTGATCCAAACGACGTCAAAGACTGAAGGGGACGGCGTCACAGGCATAAGGTGACGCCGTCGCAAGACTAACGTGGCCAAGACGAAACCCTAATAACGGCGACCCGACGGCGTCACAAATTAAAGGGTGACGCCGTCGCATGTGTAATCTTATATATTGAATCCAAATTTTATAGTTTTCAGTGTGTTGTCTTTGGAGTAAAAACCTAAACCGAACCAAGGCTGTCTTGTACAGTATTTTAGGGTTCCATACCCTATCTTACATCAAGATAAGTGTTTTACTTTATTAATTTAATTATGTCTTCAATTAATTGTGTGTATGCTTGCATGTTTCCGATGTCCGGCTAATTTACTTGTGTGTTTGCTTAGGGAATATGAAACTTAATTATTGAATATTGATTGGTTGTCTCTTATCTTAATTTTTAATGATCTAGTATAGCGATAGGTCATCCGTTGTGTAGTTAATGCTTGATTAATCTTTGTGAACCTTAGCTTATAGTACCTAGAGTCATTATAGGCTAAACCATCCAAAGAGTACCTTAGTGTTAAGTTTATAAATCCTAGAGATTTTGTAGTCATTAACCTTTGGTAGCTTCAAAGAGTTAGGGATAAATGCATACCCTACGACCTTAGACACACAACGCGATTAAGAATAAGGACGTGACAATTCAACCATCAATAGGAGATAATTAATGAGTAATAAAACCTAAGTAAACACATCTTTAAATCATCATACGAGCACACAATAATTAGACATAGACTACCCACTAGATTAGATAATTAGACGAGTAGAGTAATCGGTAGAAATACCAACCTCTAAAATCCAAACCCCGAGATTTGTACCTTTCCATTTCCTAAAAAAACATAAAAAGATAAAAAAAAATAATATTCCTCAACCCCAACCTTAGCGTAGTAACTTCTCACTAGCATTCCTATTCCCCTAGAGAACGATATCAATTCCCGTGGCTTACCCTAATACTACACTACAACGATTAGGTTCACTGCCTAGGGTGTTGAAAAACTTGCTCGACGAAAAGGAAGTTCCTTTGACCCCGATCGACGCGTGTAGCGTTATCAAGTTTTTGGCGCCGTTGCCGGGGAATAGAATAGCTAGTTAGGAGTCTACCTCGTTTAGGTTCGCTTGCTTGATTCCTATCAAGTAAACTTTTTTCCATTTTTAGCTTCCTCGTAGTCTATCCCCCTTCTTCGTGACCTTTGTTCGTAACCCCATCACTTTTCAACATGGAAGGTGATAACCAACCACCATTCATCAACCTACCACCAAATGACCCGCCAAGAGGCCGTACTCTTGGTGAATACTCGAGACCAAGCCACCTAGGCTATAGGAACACCACTGAGCTTCCCGACTAAGCACAAACTACGGCCCTGCGATCCGACACCATCCGGTTGGTGCAAAACGGATGTGCATTCCATGGACTTCGTTCCGAAGATCCTAATCAGCATCTTAAGGATTTACTTAAAATTTTCGATTCCATCGACCTCGATGCTACTACTCGGGAGACCACGCGTCTGCGTCTCTTCCAATTCTCTCTACGGGACCAAGCTAGTAATTGGCTTGAGCGACTTCCCGCTGGCTCCATCTCAAGTTGGGATGATCTCACCTCTCGCTTCCTTGCTCAATTTTTCCCACCGGGGAGAACCACTAAGCTTAGGAATGATATCTTGATGTTCCAACAACGTCAAGGTGAATCTCTCTACGAAGCATGGACTCGATTCAAGGACTTACTCCATAAAGTCCCTCATCACGGCATTGATCTTTGGCTCCAAGTCCAACTCTTCTATGATTATGTCAACTTCCCCACCAAGCGATCCATTGACCAAGCGGCCGGTGGAAAACTTAGTGATCTAACTGCGAAAGAATCATGGGGTATAATAGAAGACCTTGCTCTCTATGACAACGAAAGTTGGAATGACCCCCGTGAGTTGCCCAAAACAGTTAAGGAAATCTCCTTGCCTCCCATTGACTCACAATCTTCCGACCGTAGGATGCTCGAACTTGAAGATCAAGTTAAATTCTTAATGAGCTCCTACGAGAATCCTAAGTCTTCACATCAAGTGAATAAAATCACTCTACCTTGTGAGTAATGTAGTGGTCCCCATGACACTCGTGATTGCACAAGACTCCCCGAACAAGCTTTTGCGGACTACGCCTCCACGCGTACCGATGGAGCGGGAGAGAAGTGGTACACTTTCAAGCCCGAACAAAACCACTTAGGAAACTCTTACAACCCCTCATGGAGAAATCACCCTAACCTTAAGTGGAACAAAAATTCAAGCACACCCCAAAGCACATCTAGTCCACCTAATAGGTTCAATCCTCCAAACACCGAGAACCCCACTAGTCTTGAGGCAATTGCATCTAGATTCATGTCATCTCAAGAAACTCGATTAACTAAGCTTGAAGCCGATTTTAAGCGACGACAAGGCAAGATGACAAACAAGCTTGATGCCCTCTTAAAAGCCTTTAATGACCGGGAAATTGGAGCACTCTCAAATGATACTATAAACAACCCAAAAGTGAGTTCGATTTCATCGACTTCATGTTCTCGTTCACCATGGGAGATTGCGCACCCATGCCCCTCACACCCAAAGGTTCACTAGGTAAACGCTATCAACAAGGGTTCCAAGCAATCCAAAATGAGGTACCAAGGCCCCGCACCATTGGTAGAACCTACTCTTGAGAAACTCCATCAAGAAAAACCGGTTCTTGAAGTCTTAGCTCATGCACCTTATTATAATGCTTTAAAAGAAAAATATGAGTTAAAACTTAAACTTGGAAAACATGGGTCCGCTTTTGTGCGAAATAATCTACCTAAGAAGTTAGACGATCCCGGGCTATTTACTCTTCCGTGTAGGCTTGGAACTTCCAAACCTCTCGATGCTTGATTCGTAAAAAATCAATAATAGAAGTGTAGTATATTGGGTAACTCAAACGTGTTAGGTTTGAGCACCGAGATCGTTCCGAACGAGCGTTGAATGGAATTTCCAACTCACGTCGCGATTATCGGGATTTGAATGTGTTAAAGGAGATTTTTGGAATTTCTACACTACGGGGCCTAAATATGATCTAAAATTATTTTCTAAACTAAAATGATATTTGAAAAATATTTAAGAATTAATACTAATTTTTAGGATTTTTCTTGAATTTATTTGAATTAAAAACTAATTTCTAATTTAAAAATAGAACTAAATAACTAAAAATTATGAAAACAAGTGGGAAAATTATGAAACTATTTTAAAAAAATCTAAAATAACTCAAAAGACTTTTCAAAACTGACTTTGTATTTTTCTGATGATTTTTCAAATTTCTATGAATTAAAAACTATTAAAACTAATTAAATGGCTAAAAATTACAAACTAAACTAGGAAAAATCTGGAAAAATTATTTTTTTGCTTTTTATATTTTTCTTAATCTATGAAAATTGAAAACTTATTTTTTTGAAGCTTATCTGATTTATTTGTATAAGAAGGTAATTAAAAAGTCTTAAAAACTGATTTAAAATAAGAAAAATAGTAAACAGTGCCAGAAAATTATGAAAAATTCAAGGAAATTTTAAAATATTATTATAAATCTAGGAAAATTACTAAAACCTATGCTAGTGTGCAGAATAAGGGCCTGTAGTGGAAATGCTTATGAATAGCACTTAATTTAAGCTAAAAGCACCAAATGAGCACCAAGTGAACGCAGAAGCTAAATTATGCTAAAAATACTTAAAATCAACCTATATCAACTACTCTAAACATCTGAAAAGCAATCTAACTGATTTGACTAGATTGACTATTAAGAAGAAAACAGCTTATGACACCTACTTCTAGCTTATCTAGTTGCTAAGGAATAAGTCCAAACAACAATCCAGCAATTGGATCCTTAAGCACACCTATCTAACTACTTATAAACGAAAATTCAGCTTATGAAAAGCTAAAATGAACTCTCTAGAAGCTATGCAAAAAGCTGTTACATACTCAGAATTCACTGAGTGTGTGAACAGGGCAGTTATGAGCAAAATAATGAGCTTAACTAGTGGCTTTAGAAAATTCACAAAATTCCACAAAAATGACTCTTCAAAACTTGACCAACTGAAGATTTTTATCCCAAAATTTCAATTATATTGAATCAGAAATGAATCATTTAAAATTCCACAAAGTTTTATGAAAACCACAATTTCCACTTTTTGACTTTTACCACAGAATTGCAATTTTGACTTTATACAACTTTTAAGCTTTTGAAATGGTATGAAATTGATGTATTATGACAAATTGATCCTAGAATAAGCTAGCTTAACCACTTCTAAACCTGTATGCAGATTGTGAATTCCTAAATGCAATTTATGAAGAAATGAAAACAGATTAAGTTGAATATTGACTAAAAGTGTATGCAGAAGCAAAGTATGAACTAGAATGAGTCTCAAATACCTAAATAAGTTTTAAACAACTGACCTTAACCACTGAACAAGCCTCTAACTCAGATTTGCTATAAAATCCAAACACCACTATTAGCAATTGATACGCAAGTTAACTCCTCTTTAACACAGACTAATCCTAAGATTCTAATCTAAACAAACTCAAATGAACATGATAGAGATAAAATATGCAATAATACTAACTATAATTATCAAAATGAACAACTATGCTAAATGCAGATATGATAGAAATGAAAATGATCAGTTTATATAAAACTTACATACGTCCAGCCACTATGGCTTGCTCATGAGATCAAAATACCAATCTAAACCTAATAACAACCCAAACTAGATCCAAACTCAACCCAGATCAGCAAATCAGAACCATGAGACTGCATCATTGACTTTTGTTGTCTGGTCTTTGATATTTGATTATGTATTGAGATTGAAATGGAGTTAAGCTCACAAAAAGCTATAAGAAGCTTAAGTGAGTTTAATGAAACAGTAGCTAAGCTTTTGATAAGCTTAAAAGAAGCTTGAAAGTACTTTTTTATTTTTTTACTATTTTTTTTTTATTTATTTTTTATTTTTGATTAATGATGAGATTTGAACTAAAACAAGCTGTAGAGTGCTTAATATGGATTAACAACTAAGAATAACAAGTAAGAGAAACATTAAAAGCTTTAGAACACAGATTTGAGATCAAATGAAATTTTCATTAAAACATTAAAAATGAGATTACAAAGAAATTACAAAGCTAAACATTACTTAAAATCATTAAAACTGAATTGAAAATACAATAAGCTACTGAATAAGAAGGTGAATACAATTCGTGAATGAAGGGGTCTTTATATACTTGAGCTTCAAGCCTTGGAAGGATCCAGAAACTGTTCTTGTGCTTTCTCTCAGTCCCTCTCAGCCTTTGGATTGTTTCCCATCAATCATCTATCACTTTCCACCCTTGGATCAAGTGCCCACGTCCTCTCAACCAATCACGTGTCACTACAAGAAAAGTGGCTTTTTAGGACCCCCATAAGCGTCATAAAATGGTACTTTTTAGGACCTTTCATTTAATAGGACCAAGGATGAAAGCGTTTCATGTAAGGCGGTTGTAATAGGTCCAAAGCATCCTAACCCTTATGAAACCAATTTTATGGTCGTATTATATGTCTATGAACAACACAAATAGCGTCCTAATAAAACCATATTAGGACACTTTTACATTGTTCTAACATGTGGTAACCTACTTTTAATCTTTTGATACACATACAAGCGTCCTTTAATGTTTATTCTTAGGACGGTTATCATATACCATTATAGTTACTTTAACACCAAGAAAAGGGTCCTAATATCCCAAATACGATTATGAAACCAAATTTATGGTCGCATAATATGTCTATGAACAACCAAATAACGCCCTAATAACAACATATTAGGACACTTTTACAATGTTGTAAAACGTTGTTACCTAATTTTAATCTTTTGATACACATACAAGCGTACTTAAAAGATAATTGTTAGGACGCTTATCATATAACATTATAGCTATTTTAGCACCAAGAAAAGGGTTCTAATATCTCAAAGAAGATTATGAAACCAATTTTTTGTCGTATAAAATGTCTATTAACAACCTAAATAACGTCCTAATAACAACATATTAGGACACTTTTACAATGTTAAGTTAATTGTTAGGACGGTTAATAAGTTTAATAGGACAATTTCAAAGTTCGGACAAGTCATATGATAGGACGCTATTTTCACCATGCACACTCTATTATTACGATATGAATAAAACATCAACTAAATATTAAATGAATAAAACGAATTTGTATTTCAAATTAGCAATTGTCATAACAAAATCACTAAACATAAATAAGGTAGACAGAATCTAACATAAAGTCTGTTAACATTAAACAATACATTAACGCAACAAGAAGCTTAGTCCGTGGTCATCATGCATCATCTCTCTCAATCCTCACGGACCACCTACAAATAAACACCCATGTATAAGCATTAAGCTCCATATTAGTAAAATTATTGGTATCAAAACTCAGATATACATAAGCTAGCCTTTATATGTTAAATTTCCGCAATCAGGTACCTGTTTCTACATATCCCCCAAACAGTTTCTGTGTACACATATAGGAGAGCTCAAACAGATCAGCATCACAAACCATAGCAGGATCCATGAGCTGCTTGCTCGTCAGACAACAAAGTCAAGTTATAAGGCATAGCTGCAGGGCCTCACTACTAGCTTCTTTTACGTCCTGCCAATTATTAGGATGCTGAACTCAGTATCTTCAGTGAAAGAAAACTTGCATACTGCTTAGGTTATGATAGGAAGTACTGTTACTTACCCAAGGTGAACAACTTGTTCAGGTTGATAATCGAGACGAGAGTCTATCACGTCATCAGAGGTTTCTTTCTGCAATAAAAACTTATTTGGTAAAAGACAATCTTCCACTCATTGTGGAATGATGCTTGGAAAGTACTGGATCGACTGTAATCGATTAGCAAGTGGTATAATAGGCATCATGATGTAATGCTGGTTTCTTAAATGTGTGTGTGTTGTGTGTTTGTGTTCCCTAAACTGTGAGGTGATCAAATTAAGTTAAGCAATCTTACATGATCCTCAAAAGCAGGGCTGGTCAAGTTGATGGAGAGGTTTTTCTCATTAGCAGGCAATACCTGAAAAAAGGGGGAACGGAAAAGGACCAAATCAGCAACAATGCATAAAAAGAGGATAATATATTCTATCATATATCAAGCAGAGGCTATAAGTTTACATAACATACCATTTCAACATCGGGGGTCCATCTTTCTTCAGTTTGAGATGGCCACTGGTTTTGGATCAAAGACACTACCAATAAAGCCATATACTTGAGCAAAGTCGGGAAGAACTGCAAAAATGAGCAAAGAACAAAGATAAATCTTGGTGTGAAAAGATTGACATTCACGTTGCAAAGAATTGAATTATGATTTGGTCCGACAATGATAAAAGCGTGTTATACGATTATACCAATCACAAGAAAGACCATATGCTGAAATTCAACGTTCCATAAACTCTCATGGTCAAGGGTAGAGAAACCACATAATGAGCCATACAAGTCAATAACTTACCACTTAGTTGAAGCCCGTGTGACCTTTCTTCATCTATTTCGTTTGATGGTTATGTTTTGAGAACGTCTCATTATCGGCCGCTAGTCAGTATTGGCCTGCGGATACCCTGTCATCCGTAATGTACAAAAGTCAAGATAGTAAATATCAAGACTCCTGTATAAGCAAAAAGGTAAATAATAGATACCAGGTTACAATAAGCATATTAACCCATATGGATGGTTAACCTTACAACGAAGGATTATGGATTTGAGAAGAAGCAACTGCGGGAGCTTTTCACAAGTTTAGAATTTGTTCGCTAGTATATATCCAAGTTCACTGAAAGCATTTGAGGTTTGAAAAGATGGCGTAATTGTAGAAAACCATGGAACGGTCAATTGTAAAACAATAAACTTATCGTAGTAATAAAGATTATGACTAGTGAAAGTAATAGCATTGTTTCACACTGACCATTTTTGAGCCTTTTGCATACAATGATGAGCAATTTTCCTTTAGGTTGAGGGGGACGATGTTCATTAGCCACTTTTTGGACCTTTAAAAAGTACTTCTGGGCATGACTACGAATCTGCAAATGTTGTTTTCCATTTGACATGTATACTTATTAATTTGATGATGCATCCTTAAACATGGGAATAAAACAAAGCTTGACATGATAATGTAAAACTGTTTGATCATATTTTAGAAGATGAATTCTTCTAATACTAACAAGAAGCTGATGCATACCGGAGAGAGAAAAACTGCAAAAGTAAAAGAAATTGCACATTATGTACCATGCTTTAGAGTTGAAAGGAATATCGAAGGCGAATCAAACCATCACCATCTGGTGAATCCAACCAACACCGCTGATGAACCCAAATCAACAACCGTCCGCCTTTTGATAGACTCTTTATATGTTGAAAAATCAATAAGCAACCCCAAAAAACCCTATAAGCAATTAAGTTAATAAGCAATCCTAAACATCCCTCTAGCAATTAATTCAGTGTGCAATCCCAAACAACCCTATCAACCATGTATTTGAAGTAATTCAAATTCAATTCCACCCAACCCACACATATCAGTAATTAGTAAACATGTCAAATTTGTCACCTTTAAATGAGCACAACATGTGCAATCAATCCTAAACAACACCTATAGTTACAATCAGTAATTTCAGACTTGGCAATAGACATGAGCTTTGGGAGCTGGTAAGGTGGATACCATCAGAACAACAACATCCTTGTAACTTTACTTCAACCTCCTTGACTACCTCAACAAAATTTTGATAGTTGATAATATACATTACCTACAACAATCATGCACCAAATGATTATAAGCTCATCATCTAATTCCAACTATTGAAAACTTAAGCTATATTTGTCAAAAGTCAAACCTTGATAATATGGCCCATTCTAACATTAACCAGAACCATATCCATCTAAATTGCAACAATAAAATAAATAAATTAAAAAGTTGTAATAAATTATTACCACTAATTCATAGCAAAGATGTGACTTACATGTGAAAGTGGGGAAACAAACAAGTTTCAATCACATCTTAGTTGTGATGGATCTCTGTATTGGTGTCGATTCTAGTGCTGAAACTGCATTGTGCATTTACAGACTACTTTTCGTCTATTTCCATCCTTAGCTAAAGATTTACCGTTTAAAGCTCTTTATCTCAATAGAACACATAGCATTTAGTTCAAAACATATTCCCTATTTAGTTTGTGAAACCTTTAGAAGTTGCAACCGTTATACTATGAATCATACCCGACCATTTGAATGTATGCTTTCATCAATTCACAAATTGAATATTTTGGTACATACATTTGAAGTAAACATCAATAATATAAAGCAAATCTCATCAACTTATACTAATTAAGCATCATATCATATAGGCTCGAAATGTTATAACAATAACAAAATAGACATCACAAAGACTATAGAATCCCAAAATACAATAACAATTTTCCTTTATAAGAATAATAATAATAATTATATGGGAACTTTTAAAACATTTTTACTTTTCGACCACTTATCTATTGGGATGTTCATGAAGAGTAAGTGTGCGCTGTACTGAAGCCCATATATCGATAATATGTTATTCTCTATTAAAAATTGGTACCTTCGAAGATTCTATATTAGCCAACTAATTCAACTAAAAATTAAGGCTAATTGGGATAAAACTAACCCTTTAAAAAATGCACAACAAACATCACTTATAATTAAACTTATAAATTACACATTCATGAAGCCTTTAAATAACACACATAAACATACACATTAATAAATTAAAACATTAAGCCTAAAAGATCAAGTAAAAATATAGGAGAAATAGATGGCGGTAACTCACCATTAGTGGCGGGCTAGTTGTATATATGATGAATGGAGGTACGGACATCACGTCTTCCTCGATAGTGCTGTAAACCATGTGAGAGAGACCATGAGAAAATAAAATGATGCGTAGGTGTTTTTGCGATTTTGATATGGGGCCGGGAACTCACGATGGTTTTTTATTCAAATCGGAGAATGGGGTTTTGAATTGGGGAAATCAATGAGCGGGAATAAAACAAATTTTGGGGAAAATGGGAGGTAAACCAAATTTTGTGGAATAGTTTATGAGAAAAATACTCAAAAATTAAATAAGGTGATTATATAAAAATAATACGTTATTGATAATGAAACTTTGAAAGACATGTATATCATGATTCCTCGAATTGACACTTGCTTAGTCTCTGTTGGCTAGCTTATTTATCATAAGCCGATTTGGGCTTATTTTTATAAGTCATAGGTTTATTTTGAGACTTGTCGCTTTTATAAGTTTATCATATCATAATGAACTAAATAAGCTTACAAGTCTCAAAAAATGTTTTAAAATTGAGGCTTATAAAACATAAGCCGAATTTTTGAGAAATTTCGCTATTTTTATAAGTTCTTATGAAGTTATTTTGAGACTTGTCGGCTTTTATAAGTTTATCATATCATAAGAAACTTAAATAAACAGACAAGTCTCAAAATACACAAAATCGAGCTTATTAAAAATAAGCCCAAATCGGCTTATGGTAAATAAGCTTACCAAACACCCCTTAATCTTTAAAGTCTTATCATCATTTTCAACATCATAAAGGTCTTCATTGTTATCTATATTAAAAAAAACAAGTAGCACCTAAAAACAGCTTAACTGAATATACCTTAATAGTAATTTATCATATATATATATTTGAAATTTATGTATAGTTACCATCAGATCTCAAGTCACGCTCCCCGTGGTCATGATCGTTGTCAATTGCAAAGGTTAAACAGGTTTTGGGTTGTCAATTGCAAAGGTTAACCATTTATAAAGATGGGCGTGATCTTTTTGAAATTCACGTTGAAAAGGTTAACGGGTTTTGTTGACACAGTCAACCCTTGATACAAAAGTTGCCACATTAAGAAAAAGCTTAAACGGGTTGTCGTCTAATTCATTAATTATTCACAACCCTAACCTACCGAAATAACGGTTACATGGGTCGACCCAAACCCAATCAAATATATTTATACTCAACACCGAAGTTATTAGTTCTGTGGTGCCAAGTTAATCGCCAGCCTTTTGTGTGTTTTTGGCTTTTTAAATTTTGCTTATTAGCTTATTTTAGGTTTGCTTACTAGATTAGACTGCTTATTTAGTTTTCTCTTAGCTCCCCTTAGCTTGTTTCATCCATATGTAGCTTATTAACGTATTATTATAGCTTTTCGCCAAAATTTCCTTCTTAGTTTTATTCATAACTCGCTTTTAAATTCAGCTTTATAACTTCACTACAAGAACTGATGGAATACCCACTTATTAATTACCACACTCTTCCTTTGGAGGGCATTTACCCACCTAACACCCACTTGTTACCCAAATTTATAATGACTTTCAACGCCGATTTTGTTTTCCTCAAATTTCCTTACATTTTCAACACAAATAGCCAATAAATATATTTGGTGTGTAATATGTGGGTAAATAATTACGCCAAAACATTCTCAGATTACCCACATCGTGAGTTATTGTAGCTATATTTGTGGGTATTTAGTCTAAAATGTTATTTACCCACGAATACAAATATCCTTTTTATTGGTGGGTAAGTTAATGTAGGTTTTTTGAGGGTGAATATATACCAATGACTTTACCCATCTTATTGTTTCTTTGGGTATTTTGCAATGAGTAATTGCCTACTCGAAAAGTTGTGGTTACAAATAAGTACCATAAAGTTTTCGACCCATTCCTACTTCCATCCCCGAATAAGACTATTCAGGTCGGGTTACTCATGCTCAAAATCTTATTCGGGTTAGCTGGGTCAACCCAACTAATCACAATCACACTTAACCTAAGAGGTGCACACATTTTCGTTTAATCGTTTTTTAGTCGGCTCCCCAATGAACTTAGATATTTATATTAATTATTTTATTAATAGTTTTCGTTGCATTTTATAAGTATGAATTGGAGAGCAACTAAAATATTAATATAAATGTCTAAAGTTAATGGGGAAGAAACTAAAATATTAATATAGTTTTTGTTGCCTTATAATGTATGAATTGTTTTGTGTATATTTTAGTAAACTTCAAAGAGGGAGGGATTTACCCGATTTGAGTCGTATGACGATGCTTTCAAATCTCAAAAAGTAGTCGGTCAAAAGATCGAAAACAATAATTTCCCAAATAAAATGATATAAAGATGTTTTACTATTTATTAAAAAAAATGGTTTATTGAAGATGATAATAATACTCAGAATAATAATACCTAATACTAGAAACAAGTAATAAAACTATAGGGTAATGTATATTTTTTTAAAATGCCATATCTTTGAACATCACATATAAAGAAATACGTTATTGACTATGTTGAGTGAATTTTTTTGCGGCCTTATGTAAGATTATTTACCCTAAATATTTGGGATCGTGGAGTAGCGGTGACTCCTTCCACATAAGGTTTATGTTGCGGTTTATGAGATACAAAGCACTAGGAGACGGTATGTTCATACACCATTCAATATTTTAGTTCAAAATTGTTGTAATTAGTTTAAATTAAACTTTTTATTTAATGTCTGTGCTTGATCATTGAGTTTGATTGCATGATTATAGTTGATTAGGGTAATTTTTTACTTTTCAATCTTTTGTTAGTAACCTAGGGTTCTTTGAATTACCATTGATAACTAGAATTGTGTGGGTACAATGAACCCAAATTTCGAGTGTTTACTACTATATTCAATTGGAATTGGAATTATCAGACAAAAAAAGAACTAGTTGTTTTTTAGTTATGTTAAAGAAAGTTTTTGAATTGTTTTCGCACACTCTACCTTTGATTACAACAAGATTATTTAGGCGACATCCATGGGTTCTTAATCAACCGTGAACGACCTGAGCATTAGCATCATCATTGTTCTTTATATAAAATCACTTTTGACAAGAGATATGAATGTCTATGTCATTTGCAATAGGCATAGGTACAACATAACTTTTATACTGATTGCAATAAAAATGATTAAAGTGGGATGAAGTTTAAGTGGAAAAGAAGAGTAATTAGCGATTAAATGTATTTTTTTTATCCAAGTCCATTCAATTGATGGGATTAGGCTAGTGAAGGAAGTACGAATTGCACTTTAATTTAAGAATCTATACTGTGTGTATTATGTTTGTAAAAAGGAATTGCTTAATAAAGATTAAGGGGCGCCGTTGAAATTAAGGAATGGGAGAGGGAATGGTAATGGCAATGCAATGGTTATTCCTTTGCATTTGTGGTTGCTTGGTTGAAACGTTGAGTAATGAACGTGATGTTTGTTTTATATGCTAATTTTTGGCCTTACATTTTGATGTTTGTTTTATATGCTAATTTTTGGCCTTACATTTTTTTCTTAGAAGAAACTTCATTAAGCAAACATATAGGCTACAATGGATCAAGCCCTATATCTAGACTAAACACATGAGTTTAGGTGAATATAAACACAATACAGTTACGACATGTACAAATGTATAACTGTTATTATTCTTTCACCAATCTATCACTTGCAGTGTTTACAAAAAAGGTCACTTATTCATGAAAAGGAGACCGGTTGGGTTATCATTTCTAACACCTCTTTGTGGACATGCAAATTATAATACATTTTTTTTGAAAGGGAGGGCTGAGTTGACATTTGAATGTGTCATGAAACGTATTGCCCCCTTTAAATCCATGAATTGTTTTTTCATTGAAGATCTTTGTTGCTCTTGTAATTTTTTGGGATGATATGGTCTTAGCTGTTCGTAAGTTTGATCTTGATAAATTTTTGGTTGGCTATGTGAGCTTCTATTTGTTTCTTTTAATGATGTCGCGCATGGTTTGTTGAGACTTGAGAGTATGTTTTGCGTCTGTGATTGTTTGGGTTAAATGATAATAATCGGGCGTCTTGATGAAGCTAGATGGTAGTATACATCGAACTCTTTGATTCTACTTCACTACTTTGGTTGGGTTTTTCTCATTATGATAGAGTGGTCATTTTAGCTTACATAGCCAAATTAGTTGAAGTTTTCAGTCTGCTGCAAACACTTCTATCTTTTTTTCTCAAGTACTATTTTTTTGGTCATCATCCGTTTCTGATAAGTCTAGCAAGCCTTGGTTCACAATAAAATATAACCACAACTATCATACTAAATAGGATTTTTTTTAGCATGAATTAACATCTATTCGAAGACTTTCAACATGTTGGAACTATTATGACCGTTGAAGACAAAAATATAACTCAAATGAACCTACCTATCTTTAGACAATGAATGAGTCAAAATCATCACGCCTCTATATCCATCTAGTCTCCATACATCGATGATAGTGCATTTTCAAACGGTCTTGCCATACAATTTGTAATTAGATAGCCATGCAAATGATCACATATCTACAAAGGCAAAGTTATAAATTGTTTGAACGTTTATGCACACACATACATAAGAAAACATCTTTTTTGTCCATGGACTTGGGTTGAATGCACTGATTGACTAAGCCAACGAAATTGTTATGTTCTTGTGATTATTTTATTCTTTAGTTTCGTGACTTTAGCCTAAAACCTTTCATGTTTAGGATTTTTTTTAATATATATAATGTTTTAGATGTTTTGGAATGAAACAGAGGGTTATATAAATATGAAACCTTGTTTTTTTAGGATGAGTGCGAAAATAGGTTGTATGCATTTGCACCAAGTGACCTCAAACTATAATAGAGTAACGAAGATCGAGTGTTATATGGGACCTTACGCTACATATTTTTCTTTATTGTTCATTTTTCTGTTCAGATAATTGCTTGTTGTATGCTAATGTTTTTGTTAATCACATTTTTTTTAAACTGATGTAGGAATCTATATTCAAGCGTCCACCCATCGAATTTTAGCTATTTTGCATACTCATACCAAAGGTCATGACAAGCAAATTAAACGTTTATTAATGAGACGTCAAAAACAATCGAAAGTCTATTTTAGACTATAAAACCTTGTTAATTTTAGTACATGTTGTTAATTTTATAGTTACTCATGAATTCATGTACTCATTTATAGGAGAACATGTTGCTTAAGGCAAGAAAAGGAACTAATTCAACATCTACAGAAGCTCAGTTTGATGAATCAACTCTTTCTCTAGAGGCTGCAGGTGGTGCAAAAAGAAGCAGCGTTTATGGTGTTGGGTCAAAAGTATTATTCTGCGTCGGGTAATATAGCAACTAGAACCTCCAAGCTAGATGAAGGGTGAGAGAGAAAGTTAACAAGAAAAATCAACAAAATAAACCAAACTCTTCAGATGGTGTGCACTCTTCCAGATTATGGCACTGATGGTGAATATGATGGTTTAGATGCTCATCAAGATCCAAACAATAGTCATTCCCAAGCACCTGAAAGTGAGGAAGATGGCCATAATACCCCTATGTAGAACTTGATAAGTTCTATCTATCGTTATATTATTTCTTATATAAACATCTTTAAGATGATGGTTTTTCACATCAGTTAATTAAATTTTCCTTAAGACATTTTTAGGATGAATGTTGTTTTCATTAAGGAGACTTGATATCTATGTTATTTTGAATATTCTTTTTATAATAGCATGTTTTTACTTTTATATGAGACCTTTGTGTTTTGAGTATTCTTTTATAATAGCATGTTTACCCACATATTATTATTGCGAGACGTATCGCGGGTAGTCCGAGGGTATTACCAAATCACCTAAAATATGGCTTTTACCCAATAAATTTTTGTCCCGGGCTATTCTACCAATTCTTTTGTAGTGCTTGCTTATTCTTAGTTTTCAAAAAAGTTTATTTTATAAAAGTTTCTTATTTTTATTAGCTTATTAAGTTTGCAAAAAGAAAAAGGACAATACAAAGTCAAATAACCCATACATAACTTCCAAAAGATTGAGACATATAACAATACAAAGACAGATAACAAGTGTCCTATTATGGTGTATCAAGTTTTGATACCCAAGTATCAAGTGCCATACTAACTAATGTTTAAATAAAACTTTTGTAAATAAGCGTTCTATAAAACTGATGTTTTATGACTCAAATAAAGGAGTGTTCTATTATGGCGTAGGATAATAAAACCACAATAAATAAGCGTACTATAAAGGTTAATGTTAAAAGACACAGTTGTCAAGGGTCCTGTTAATTTTTTTCAAATAAAACTTTTGCAATTAAGCGTTCTATAAAACTGAATAAGCGTTATAAAAAGCTGATGTTTTACGACTCTAAAAAGATGTGCCATATTGTGGTGTATCATAAACAAACCATTATGAATAAGCGCTCTATAAAGGTTAACGTTATAAGACGCTATTGTCAAGGGTCCTATTCACTTTTCTTATAAAAAAACGTTTGTCGAGTGTTCCATAAAACCGATGTTTTATGACTCAAATATCAAGTGTCTTATGATGGTGGATCAATCTATGGGACCCGTGTCAACGTCATTAAGTTATGTTTTAATACGTTTGCGATAAGCATTTTAAATAATTAATGTTTTAAGACTTATATATCAAGTGTCCTATTATGGTGTATTGTAAAACCTAATTAATATGCATCCTTTAAGGGTCCTATTAAGTTTTGTTATAATAAAACTTTTGCAAATAATCGTTTTAAAAAATGATGTTATAAAACCATTGTACATAAGCGTCCTATAAAGGTTAACGTTATAATACCCACGTGTCAAAGGTCCTATTAAATTTGGCTATAATAAAACTTTTTGTGAATAAGCGCTTAACTAACTGATGTCTTATGACTCAAAACTCAAGTGTCCTATTATGGTTTATTATAATACAACCATAATGAATAAACGTCTTATAAAGGTAATTTATTAGGATCCATATTTTAAGTGTCATTTTAAGTTATATGATAATAGGACCCCAAATCAATGACCATCCTATTATATTTTTTAGGCCTAAGTAGCAAATATTTAAAAAGGACCCTAAACGCTCATATGTCCTATTAAACAGTTTTTTAGGACTCCATTATCATACCGTCCCACACAAAGGGTCCTAAAAAGCCACTTTTGTTGTAGTGTGTAAGGAATGTTGTGATTGACACACGGATTGCCAGCGTGGCATCCGTGTGTCAGTCACGTGTCAGATGTAAGTATGAGTTTCATTTGCATTTGATGTTAATTTGGTGAATTAGGCGCCGTGGGTTAGGGTTCTGGCACCGGGAAATATCGGGGAATTTTTGGCTCGTGGTGTTTTAATGTTATTGCTTATATGTTGACCTGTAAATGGGTTGGATTATTTGACCGGTTATAACGTTTCTTGGGCTTGGTAGTGTTTTTTGGGCCAAAGGTATTTATGGATTTGGACAAGGATGTATAATGGATCCAAAATGTAACATAAGGACCAAAAGTATACAAGCTGAAAACTGTGGACCAATAGTGTAAATCTGAAAATGTAATCCAAGGGTTGATTTTGCCAATCTTCAAATAACCAAGGGCTGAATTTGTAAATTCTGAACTTCAAGGTAGATTCTCGCCAAATGATGAAAGTTCAGGACTGACCGACAATTCTGTAAACTTGATCAATATTCTACAATCATCCTTAGCATGAAATCACAGATGCAATACTCGACCTTCCGCAGCTCTAGCACTCTTTATCTCTCGTGCCGGTTTTTGTCAAATTTGGTTAACTTTTTATGTTTTATCATATCCGCACTGCACAAGCACAAACTCAAGAAAACAAAGAAATATTAGCAAAAATCCAAGCCTTTTCTTGGTTATTTTGGGTCTATATTTATAAAGAAATGATATGTGTTTTAGCACATATCAAAATACCCGAGACGAGACCATTGTCGTGTTCCCACGCTAATGCAATCAACTCACGCTTTTAAAACCAAGGATTTCAATCTCTTTCTACTAAACCTATGAAGAAGTAGCAAAGATTCCTCAGAAGAGATTAAGAACCCTAATTCTAAACGCCTCGCTACCTTAATTCACATATATATAGATATTACGATTAATCACTTTCTGAAATGAGTTACGGTTGTTGAACTATGTCGATCAATAACTACAAATATTTTTCAAACGACACGTTAGGATCACGAGTAGGAAACACAACACAGCGGAAAGGACCATACGTATAGAATACTCAAGTCCCTGATTTCACAAGTCCCCAAACTAAGCTTAAAAATCGAAATCATTGTTAAATATGATTTTAGATGCTAACACTACCCATGGAAGTTACTTGTGTAATTACCTTTTTCTCCCATTTTCCTATTTTCCTCTAGATTTTTTATTTTTGTGAGAAATGAATTTCTTCATGTTTCTCAAGCTGATAATTTTATTCGATAAAGATATAAAGCTAAGTCGCTAATTAGTTATCCATCTTCCCGAAACCATTGCACAACAAGAATGAGGTCCACATCAAGGTCCTACTTCGCATCGATTTAGGAGATATCTCCGATTCAAAGTTTGGCTTAACACTTATTTCAAAGACATTTGCATTTTTGCAATTTAGGCCCTTGGTCTTTTTAACCACTAACTCAACGGATTACCGTTATCGTAAGTCTTATTATGACTTTGGATTTTCCTCAACCTTTTTAGAAGTCCATGACAACGGGGGTACCGTCCGACATAGAAAACTTTTATGGCTTTGGATTTTTCAACTTTAATACATTTGGGCTTTATTTTCATGTTATTTTTGTGCCAAGTCTCTAATCCTACCGTTTTTATAACAATAGAAACAATAGCAGCAAACTATCGAATCAGTTGTCTACACCAAGAACACCGACAAGACCTTGATGTGTACCCAACTATCATGGGCAAAGATTCTCTAAAGAAGAATAAAGAACTAACTATCGTCTAAAACTCAACATTCTAATTATTTATTCAATTAGATATGGGTGAAACAATCTTGTGGAAACAAAAGCCATAAGTACCTTCGATGGGCTCTAAAGAGAACCAACTACTCCACGCTGAGCATCTAAACTCATAAGTAACTCTATCATTCCTCGATCTCCAAGAAATTTAAATCCCAAATAATGA
This sequence comes from Chrysanthemum makinoi, assembly GCA_910596185.1. NCBI lineage: Eukaryota > Viridiplantae > Streptophyta > Magnoliopsida > Asterales > Asteraceae > Chrysanthemum > Chrysanthemum makinoi. Next base: position 357,960,754 of record OU343224.1, on the reverse strand, counting down.
GATCCGCGGATGCTTAGCCGATAATTTAATTATCTATGGTTAAGGGAACAAGTTAGCTCAACACGCCCGTCAAGTCAACCTATCTACTCACCAAATGAAAGTCAACAAGGTGTCAAAACATATATTAACTTAGTAAATTCTTCGCCAAATAATCTCAAGTCTCGCTTTTAAAGTCACTTATTAGAAACTAGCACATTTCTTAAGCCAAGATATTTAAAATCACTTAGGAGACTTGCAAATTATTGGCCTTGTGAGCTAGAATCGCATTTTTATAGCCTCTTGTCTAAGCATTAGCAAAGGCTATTTCAAGAAAACGCATATTTAAAAGAAACTTTAAGAGACTAGCAAAGACTTTTCAATCATTAAACTAACAAAAGTTATGAAAAAAAAAAATTTAATTTTTCCATTTTTGCACAATTTTTCATTTTCTAAGGAAAACAGGTTGGCGAGAGTACATGAAAAAAAATATGCAAGTATGTGTAAAATCAAATCGAAGATTACCCACCCAGATAAAAACAAAACATTGTCCTCAATGTTTAAAGGCAAAGGTTAATAAATCTAAAATCTAAAATCTGCTTATTAAGTATGCTAAAGATAAACGTTATCATAAGATTTCGATATCGATTTCTATCGCAAGACGATCATGAAACTCGAAAGTGGTGAAAAGACAAACTCGTGAAACTAAAGAGTCTTCATATCGGGAGAACCTAGACAAAACATCACAAACAACCAAACACCGAAATCGAAGAGGCTAACCCCTTCACGCCACTTATTAGAAAATAGAAAGAAGATAGAGATAAGCATGGGGTGCCTCCCACTAAGCGCTATCGTTTTATCACCGAAGTCGCTAGCTTGACTCGCCCCTAACCATTTGTCCTCAAAGAAAAGTGGTAGATATACCGTATCGTACTTGTCCTCATTCTCTAAGGAATGAGAATGGGTGGGCGGGTGGAGCGTAAAATGCGGGCTCAAACACATAAGGTTATGAAAGAGTGATCCATCATCCGGTGGTTTTATGGGCGGACGCCGATGACGGATCAAAAGAGAAACGACTCCATGTAAGAAGGGAGTCCATGGTAAGCATAGATATGTGGGCTCAATACTAAAGGCATCCATCGGAGGATCCTTATCTCGAACAACGGTTTTAGCACAAAGGTCATCTATGTTGAATATCCCGGGGTTGAAAATCTTGTCTTCACATGTGGGCTCAACGGGATAAGTGATAGTGGACTCGTCAAAGAAAGGGGAGTCAGGGGAAAAACAAGCTTATGAAGCAGCTGATTTAGACCGTATAAAAGCTTCCAAAAATTTCACAAAAATCTGTTTTCAACACTTGACCAACTGAACTAGAAAATCCCAAAATATCACTTAATTTGAACCAAAAATGAATCAATGAAAATTCCACTAAGTTTGGTAAAAACCATATTTTCCAACTTTGACTTTTATGACAGATTTTGCAAAATTGACCAAAATGAATTTTGAGCTTAATTTGTTTAAAGCTAATGATGTTTTAAGCTAAACTAAAGCTATATTAAGCTACTCTAACTAGTTTTACTCCTAAATGCAAAGTTTAATCTACTGATTTTAACTGAAATGCAAATGAGACAAGGATTAATATGATTTTGACTTTTATGGTATGCAGATGCAAATCAATGATCTAATTGAGTCTAAATTACCTAGAATGAACTTTCACAACTGACCTAGACCTCTAAATAAGCCTCTAACTCAGATTTGCTATAAAATCCAAACACTACTTATATGAACCGATTGCAACTCACAACTGAAAACTACTAAATTAGCTTACACTAACACTTACTCTACATCAAATGCACTTAATAATACCTAAATGAACCGACTGAGCTTATTATAACCTCGATTCTAACAACTAGCTACTAATGCAAACTAAGATCAGATTTAAGATAGTAAATGACTAAAACTAAAACAGCAACGCAATCAAACAGTAATATCCTTAGCTAAACTAGAGATTAAAGTAATTAAGCAATACTAAAAATTACTCTTAACAGATTTAAAATTGAAAAGGAATTTGAACTTACAAGTGGTCCAGCCATTATGGCTTGCCAATGAGATCAAAGTATCACTATCCTAAACTGATCTCAACCCCAAATCACTCTGAATTTCAACCCATATCCAACTCCATATCAGCAGATAAACCCAAATATTCTCTGATTCTTCTTCTTTTGACTTTTATTGACTGAATTTGAGATTTGAGTGAATTTTGAGATTGAAACACAAGTAAGCTCACAATAAGCTATCAAAAGCTTAAATGAGCTAAATAAAACAGTAGCAATAGCTTTTTACAAGCTTAGACATAGATTGAAAGTATTTTTTTAATTTTTCAACTATTTTTCTGATTTTTATTTTTTGGTTTATTGATGAGAATAAGCTGCAAATAAATTTTAAGAGCAATAATATGAATCAAACATAAGTACTAAAGTGAATAGAAAACATTAAAACTTGAACAATGATAATAAGTTAAAACCGAATTTTATTAAAATATAAAAGTTGAGTACAAGTAAGGAATTACAAAACTGGAATTTAAAAGCGAATTAAAAACTGAATAAAAAATACAATTTAAGCTACTGAATTAAGAAAAATGAAAGGTGATTCCAACTCGTGAATGAAGGGTCCTTATATACTTGAGCTTGAGGTCTTGGAAGGATCTGGAAGGTGTAATTGTGCTTTCTCTGGTCATCTAACAACCCTTGGATTAAATCCCATCGGGATCATTCCATCGAGCCATTGGATCACGTTCTCCACGTTTCATCCACCAATAAGAAGCAAGGGATGATGTGATATGACACACGGATTGCCAGCGTGGCATCCGTGTGTCAGTCACGTGTCAGATTTGAGTGTCAATTTGGCTTGAATTTGAGTTTAGTTTAGGGAATTAATTAAACGGGATTTAGGGTTCATGTACCTGGGTGGTTTTGGGGATAGATTGGCGCCAAGGGATTTTTAATATTATTTCGTTTTTAATATTGACCGGGTATAGGGTATGGTTTAGCTTGGGCCGTGGGTTTGTGCTAGGTGTAGTAAATATTGGATTTGGATTAAAATTGGACCCAAGTGTTATTTAAAGGACTAAATTTGCACAAGTGATTTTCCGGGACTAAACATATAATTCTGAAAATGTGATCCAAGGGTTTTTCTTGCCATTCTTCAATAATCCACGGACCAAACTTGTCATTTCTGAAACTCTAGGGGTATTTTCTGCCAAAGTGCTGAAAGTTCAGGGACTGTTTCTGACATTTCTTCAAGGTTGAACATATCTTTCAAAAATAATCCTCTTAGCATAGAAATCTTCACAGATGCACAATTGACCTTCCTACTTTAGCACTCTTTATCTCGTGTTCGGTTTTGTCGGATTTGGTTATTTTTTGCTTGTTTTATCATATCCGCACTGCACATGCATAAACTCAAGAAACCATTAAATATTAGTAATAAACGAAAATACTAAAACAACTCAGAAAAATACGAAAATTTTATGAAGAAAATAAAATATATTTTTGGATTTTTTGCAAAAAGACAATATTTTAGAGACTTTTACTATTTTTAAGCTAAATAAAACAATAAAAAAATAAACTTTAATAAAAATAAACAATAAAAAACTAAACTTTTAAAAAAATATAAATATGATATGTTGAGCGTGTGCACGAAGCGTATAAAATATACTCACACAATCTTACTATAACTCAACTCTTCATGGCATATTTTTATAAAAAGTTTTTATAAAAATAAAAGAAAATAAAAAAGATTAAGAGATGAGAAAATAAAAGAGATGCAAAGATAATAAATAAGATGAACTAACTTGCAATAAATAAATAAAACTTTTATAAAACTAAATAAGCATAAAAATTACAAGAGTTTGGGTAAGAAAATGAATAAAAAATATGATAAAATGAGGTGAGGATGTGGGTTTTTATAGACCCACAAGTTACACTTTAGCCCCTAATAATTTTTCATAATGGCCCCTAAACTATTAGAACTTGGCACAAAACAACCCTATCAAAACTTGCTCCCCAAGTTTATACACGCGTTTATATTCGGTTTCAACATATCTTCAAAGTTAACATTAGTTCATTGGTCGTCTTTTGTCTGCTACCCATTTGGCTCGGACTGGGCTTCATTGGCCTGCGTTGGGCTTGCGTAGAGATGGGTTGCTGGGCCTCATTTGGCTCTATTTTGCGTGGGCCTCATATGGGAAAGCAGCTTTTGATATCAAAAAAATATGTAAACAAATGTGCCATCAATGGGATTTGAACCCTTGACTTCTTGTTTGACAAACATGTCTCCACCCACTAGACCAAGAATCTTTTTGTGTTATATGATGCATTTAATTTCCTTTTAACCTTCCTTTTTCTACTGATTCATTTTTCATTCATTTTAAACATCTTAATTAATTGCAATCTTCTTTTGGGCTTCGTTTGGTCTTTAAAATTTTCTTTTCTTGCCTCGATGCTCCAAATAAAATTATCATTGGTCCCGTAACTTCGTGCTCCTTCCATTCTCATGCTCGTTTTTGTCCATTTTGTCTTCTTTTTGTCCATTTTGCAATATTTGTTACCTGCACATACATAAACACAAAAACACAAACATTTACTTTTAGGGTTAGTTTTTTAGTCTTTTCGTCCGGTTTTGATCAGAAAAGGTATATGTTTTCACATATACCAAAACAATCGATAAAAAAAAACAATTAAAAATACAACTATTATTAAATAATTATAATATAATAATATGAAATTATTTAATAAATTATTATTATATATAATTTAAATTATTAATTATTATAATTAATATTATTATAATTAATTAATATTTTATAATAAAAATAATTATATATTATATATTTTAATAAAATAATTAAAATAATTAATTATATTTTAATAATATAATAACTATTAATATTATATATAATTATTATTGTATTTTTATAATATAATTAATATAATTTATAGATATTTATATATAATTA
>OU343224.1:357895780-357955661 GCA_910596185.1 Chrysanthemum makinoi | reverse complement strand
GATCAGTTTATTTTCTTCATAAAACAAAAAAGCAAGTATTTAAAAAATAAACACATAAACAATGAATACATAACTTAACAATTAATCATGCATATCAAATAGCCACATGTTGAGGTTATGAAACATGATATACAATAAATAACATGTATGACACCATAGAGTACACAACGGAAGACTTAGAATATAATAGCTGATGAGTGTCTAAATACTCATCATTTTTGTACAATATAAACTGCAAAATCATCTGAAAACGCTCAGAAACACATCAAAATGATCAAAATATCACAAATCAGTGTTTTATGTGTTTTAAATGCAAAAATATCAAAATCAGATGAAAAACATATCAAATTTGCAAAAATTGCAGTTTTAGTCCCCCAAGTTTTAAAAGTTGTCAAAAACAGTCCCTGAGCACATAATTTCAAAAGTAAAGTCACCAAAGGTCCTTTTTAAAATCAAAAGTTGTCAAATTTAGTCCTTTGGTGAAAAATATAAAAAGTTTGAGAAAATTACAAGTTTAGTCCTTCAACTTTGAAAATTGGCAGAAATGGCCCCTGGAAAATTGCAAAATGACAGATTTGGTCCCTGTAATTTTGAAGCTTGTCAGTTTTAGTCCTTTGAAATAACTTTGAGATAATGGCAGTTTGGTCCTTACATTTTCAGGAATTACATAAATGGTCCTTGTTAATATTAAACTCTTTAAACCCATTTTGGACCCTTCCACACTTTGGACCCCTGTCATATTGCTATTGTGAACCCCCTGGTATTAATCCCCCGGTCAAACCCACAGGTCAAACAAAACCCCAACGCGCCAAAACACTTTTCTTCTTTCTTCTCTGCTTTCTGCTAAATCACTGCAACACTCAAGCCTCCCCCCCTCCTCCAGCTCATCCCACTCACCATGTCCCCCCTCCAAACATAAGAATACAAGAAACATTCATTGCATCCATCTCTACACACTCAATCTCACTCTCCTGCTTAAAACCCATTTTCCCGCCAAAAACCAATCTATGGCTAAAAATCTCCCAAGACATCCAAGGGTCCTAAAGTGTGGTGGGAATCAATCAAGGAAGTGAGAGAAAGCTCTTGGAGCTATAAAAAGGAAGAAAGAAGCTATGGATGGCAGTAAGCAGTAGTAGTTTTTAGTTTTTCTTTTTAGACTTTTAGTTCTGGTCCAGTTTTTTTTCATGTTTTTAGAAAAGCTTTGAACATTCTAATTCCTGTCATTTTAATTTAATCTATAGTTGTTTCAGTTTTCATTGTAATATCATTTTTATTAGTGAATGCAATTTACGATTTTTCTCTTAAATTCCTTGTCGTTACCTTGTTATTCAGATCTTACTGTTTAATACGCTTTGTTGTTGTAGTTATAAACTCTCATAAGCTTTGCTAAGTTTCTTTGAGCTTATTGTTGTTTTATCAGTCTTAATTCAAAAAGTTTTATAAAAAGTCAACCAAAGTCAAATATAGTCAAAATCTAAAGCCAATTGAGTTTTGAGCTTAAAGTCTGGTTAAATGTTAAAATAGTTGAGTTTAATGATTTCAATTCAGTTTCATTACAAAGTCAAGTTACAATTGCATTTGGAATTTTAACGGAGAGTTTGGTTTGAGATTATTTCTAAAAGTTTTGGTCCTATAGTCAAGTTAGGATTGAGTATATGAGATTGGATAACAGTGTTAAGGAATGCAGTAATCCCAGCTCTGAGTTTCTAAGTTTTAATTTTGAGTTTTCAATTTTATATTTAGTAACTGCCCGAATCATTTTTTCTGTCTAAACAATCCTATTCTCAGTCAGGTTCTAATATCAAAAACAGTTTCAAAATTAGTTCAAACTGATTTTTCTTGTTCTCTTAATATCCAAGGATAATTTTTTTTCTTATTTGGCATTTGAAGGAGTTTAGAGTACTTATCTTTGGTGTTAAAAGCCATTTGTTCTGCCCTTACCACTAAGGTTTATCACCTTTGTTTACTCAAGTAGGTATGTTCTCATCAGATTGTTTGCATTATTCTTTATTATATTTGCTTGATTCTTGTTGATATTAGTAGAGCTAGTTGCATAGATGATCTGTGTTCTTTATCGCCCCCTGTAGGTCCTCACTTAGTAGCTTATTTTATCCTCGTTTTAGCCCCAGTTTTCTGTTTTGCAACTCCCTTCAGCAGTCTTTTTTTTTAGCTTAGATCAAAGTAGTATTAAGGTTAGAGTTAGGATTAGTAGTAGTGGCAACTAGTAGTTAGATGTAAGGATTTGATTTTAGTTAGCTTATTTCCCCTTTAGAGCTTATTGCCCTGCTTATTTAGGACCCTCAAAGTGCTTATTTTTTCTGTTTTGCAACTGCTACAGCAGCCCCTAGCAACTGGTTCTTTTATTTTATTTTTTTTAGCTTTTTAGTGATTAACGGATGCTTATTAAAACCTTAAATGCTCAGTGTATGTTGGAGATTAAGTTTCATAGGATTTAGCTTGCACAAGTTTCTTTGTTAGCCTCTTATCCATTAGTTATTCGCTGTCCCAAACGGACCTTTTACAGCCCCTTAGTTGTCCTTGTTCCAAACAGCCCCTTAGTTGTCCTTGTTCCAAACAGCCCCTTAGTGGGATTTGCTGCACTAATAAGCTGTTCAATAGCTTATTTTCAAGCTTTTCTAAGTTTAGTTGTTGCTAAAAATTGCTTACTTTGTTCGAGTATTAGTTTGCAAAAGAAAAATAATTGCCAAAAACGGGAGGAAGTGGGAATTGAACCCACGACCTCCTGGTCTCCCTGCTGCACAACAGCCACGCTTCACAACCACACCCCACCATAAACCAACTGCTCCAACCCATTTTCCTTGTCATATTCCACACTAATAAATTCCTTAAATACGTTATTCTTTCTTTTTTTTTTTTTCTTTTTTTTTAGTTTTAAGCTTATTAAGTAGTTTAGCTTTTTAACAACTTATATAATGCTTATTTTTCGAACTTATTATTTTTCTTAGGTTTAGCATTTAGCAAAGTAGTTTTCATAAAATTTTCGGATTTTTATAAATTAGTTTAGTATTTTTAATAATTTAATTAGTATAAATTAGTTTTTAATTCGTAATAAAAAATATAAAAGTCAAAAAAATATAAATCTTTTTTTCTAAAATTTTATTTTGTCATGTAGTACGTGAGAAAATTGTTTTTACATTCGTAGGACTTTTATTTCACAAATTGTACGTTTTATTTTGCGCTCCAGCGTTATTTTCGTACATAGCGTACGTTTTCATTTTAGGCCACGTTTTTAGATATTTTAAGTTTACGTTTTAGTTAAAATAGTTTATTTAAGATATTTTGTTTTATAAAATCAACAAAAACATCATTGTAAATATAGTGATAGCGTTTATTTAATATTTTTTATCTTTTTAAGTTCCTTTAATTTGCATTTTAGCCCTTGTAGTTTATGTCCTTCTCCTTAGTTATAATAATTCACAAATCTCCTTTTCCGTTCAAATCTCCCGATCACTATTCGTTTGATAATCCATTGCATAGCTCGCTGGGACATAACGACCCGGGGAGACCCTATACTCCTCAGATCTTCATTGCATTCGTGCTTAAGCAGTTTTAAGCTGGTTACGGTCCGCCATTCACAAGTGGCGGGCTTGCGTGATTTAGCTTGACGGTTCAGCACGGATCAAATTTTTGGCGCCGCTGCCGGGGAGCTGTGCTGATTGTCTTACGTGTAGCAGATTAGTAATTTGGATATTCACTCTTTGTTCATACCATCCATCTGTATATGTTTATATTTTCTTATCCAAAAACCCCAAAAATATTCTTCTCATTCCTCTTATTCGTTGATTCTATTTCTCTTACCCTCTTTTGCCGTTTAATTCTATTCTTCGTATCCTCTCAACCATTTAATTCTATTTCTTTAACCCTCTAAATGTTTAATTCTCATGGCGACGATCGATTATCCTCGTTGTTTCCACTGCAAAGCGTATGGAAGAGGATCAACTCGATTGTCAGAATCCGGATTGTTTATGCAAGCGATGTGGAAGGATGGGTGCAAGCAAATATTGTTATTGGTGCGAATTATCTGATAACTCTCTCGATGATTCTCCAAGTTTTTCCGACCCTCCGCCACAACCCGATGAACCCGAACCAGAACCGGAGACCATAACGGAAGTGGTGGAAATTGCTAGCTCTCAGAGCACACCACTTGTCCCACCTCCTGATTTTTCTGAATGTTCTTCGAGACTTGATAGTCATCCGGATCACCATGTTGGTTTTGTTGATTCTTTGAATAAACTGATTCCTCTTCATAACTCTCAAATGCAATCGTTTATTCCTTGTGTCGGTTGTGGTGAGCCTCTTTTTGGTTCACCCTGTCGTTGGTGTACTTGTGTACAATGTGGTAATGATATCCATAATGGGAGTTGTTTGTTTTGTGGTTCGAGGAATTCATTTGATTATGATCCTTATCAGAAATCATTTAACGACCCCTCAAATTTTTCCAGTTACCCACCACAGCCCGACTTATCTTCATATAATCAACACTTCTGCTGTGAATTTTGTGGAGGTCCTCACCAAGGATTTGAGTGTCAATCCGGAAACACGTTTGTCTATGAACAGTTTTCCAGTGATGCTCAGAACTTTGGTTATAACCAAAATCCATATGATTCACCTGTCCAGACTCAACAGTTTTACTGTTGTGAGTACTGTGGAGGTCCCCATTTCAGTTCTGATTGTCAAGTAGGGAACCCAGTTCCTTGTAACAATCATGACTCTTACATGTTTGACAATTTCCAACCTCCACAGCACTATACGGTTCAAACTCCACCTGAGCCGTTATCTCAAGAAATCTCCCAGGATTTTGAAACCGCAATGAAAACACTTGAGGATATGATGAATAATTTTAAGAATCAAGTGAGTGGTGAAAAGACCATTGGAGAATTGCTAGCCGAAGAGCGAGAGGCCCGCCAATCAAGGGAAGAATTATTAGCCCTAGAGCATGCAGCTCTAGGGCGTTCCCAATTTCTTAAGGCAGCTCTATATGATGATGACGAGGAGGGTTTTTATCCTTTTAGAAATAATATTTCTCAACCTCCTCGGTCAGTTGATATCCCAGCAGTTGAGATTCCATCTCAAACAACGCTATCACCCGATATTCCCACTCACTCTCTGAACATGGGGGACGAGCATCTTGACACTGTTCCTGAAAAGGAATCGGACGACTTCATAAAGTCTAGTGTTGAGAACCTTGTCCCAATCCCGAGAGAGTCACAGGGAACTTCTGAGCATATGTGTGATTCTCTTTCCCCTCTTGAGTGTTCAAATGATCATTTGGAAACTTTCTCCGATTTTAGCGATGATTGTGCTTCCCATGGAGACATTGAGTATGTCGAGGCATCACTCCCACAGTCTGATCCTCTTCTTGAGGAGTTCACCGATGAACTCACTCACATCAATCCACTCTTTGATTTCGAAGCCGATCTGGGAGAGACTGAAAGTCTCACTGATAATGATCGTTCACTCACTTCTTATCCCAACAATCCAATAGAGAATGTTGATCACTTTGTTCCGGAAACATTCAAAGCTACTTTCACCAATCCTCTATTTGAATTCGACTCTGAATTCACTTTAATTCTGATGAATCCATTTTGATACTCAGATCGAGGATAGTGATGAGTCGACAATGGAACAAGAGTTCACAAATTCACATCATGTGAATGATTCTCTTCATGAGGAGTTCGCAAACGATAAAATCCAAACGAGTGCAACTGCACTTGATCCTGAGGAAGAAGATCTAATCATGATCGTCATCATGATTTTCCTTCTTTTCTTCACCTACCTGGTGACTTCCTCTCTTCTTCACTCGCTCGGGAGTGAGGACACTATCTTTGACCCCCATTTTCATTTATCATTTGCAGGGTAAGCGTTCAGATATATACTTCCAGGTGGAACTTTCACGTACTTCAATGTTTATCCAAACATCTTGAATGAAAGTCCGATAGAGATTGTCTTTTCCACTTACTTCCCCATGAACAAATTAATTCTGGGTCGAAGTCAAGCTAGCTTAACTCGAATCAAAAAAAGTAGCATGCAATATGGTTTTCACCCATATTTCGACTTTTTTCTATTTTCTACCACCCTAGTGCCGGGGCGCCCACATGTTTTCAAAAAAAAAAACTCTTTCTAAATAATGGCCGTAGTATTTCCCTTTTTACGTTCTTTGTTTCGGCATAACCGCCGGTACTTTGAATATTGAGGCAATATTCATTTCTAAGTGTGGGGAATTCTCACCTAATTTTATCATATAATTACACCAACCCCCGCTTTTGGCCAAAATTTTTTGGAGTAAGTGTTTACACTTCTCATTTGGTTATCAACCGCCATGTCTCAGAAGAAAAGGATTGGCTAATCCAGGAGCAAACGGCTCTTGGTAAAGATTTCTCAAATCCGTTTATATGGCTTGCAATTTGCCCAAAATTGTATGGTATTCACCACCATGTCCTAAAAAGTGAAGAGTTGGCTAGCCCGCAGGTTATGGTTTGTGGTAAAGGCAAGGAAAACCATAATTGGTAATCACCACCAAAGATAATGTTGATAATTTATCTAAGAGTTGGCTAGTCCGAAGGGTACGGCTTCGTAAAGACAAAATCAAATCCGTTGAAAGCTGGTGGTTTGCTCAAAATCACATGGTTATCAGTGTCCCATGGTTCTTACTTGAACTGAAACATTTGGCTACCTTAAGTAATGGCTTTTGATAAAGAGATTAAAATCCATTATGTTTTCTCAAATCATTGCTAGGGACTAGCAATATCTCGCAGAGGGATTGACGAGTGTCTAAATACTCATCATTTTGTACAATATAAACCGCAAAATCATCTCGAAAACGCTAGAACACATCAAAATGATAAAAATATCACAAATAAGTGTTTTATATGTTTTAAATGCAAAATATCAAAATCGATGAAAAACATATCAAATTTGCAAAATTGCGCTTTAGTCCCCCAAGTTTTAAAAGTTGTCAAAAACAGTCCCTGAGCACATAATTTCAACAGTAAAGTCACCAAAGGTCCTTTTAAAATCAAAAGTTGTCAAATTTAGTCCTTTGGTGAAAAATATAAAAAGTTTGAGAAAATTACAAGTTTAGTCCTTCAACTTTGAAAATTGGCGTAAATGGCCTCGGAAAATTGCAAAATGACAGATTTGGTCCCTGTAATTTTGAAGCTTGTCAGTTTTAGTCCTTTGAAATAACTTTGAGATAATGGCAGTTTGGTCCTTACATTTTCAGGAATTACATAAATGGTCCTTGTTAATATTAAACTCTTTAAACCCATTTTGGACCCTTCCACACTTTGGACCCCTGTCATATTGCTATTGTGAACCCCCTGGTATTAATCCCCCGGTCAAACCCACAGGTCAAACAAAACCCCAACGCGCCAAAACACTTTTCTTTCTTTCTTCTTTCCGCTAAATCATCTGCAACACTCAAGCCTCCACCCCCCTCCTCCAGCTCATCCCACTCACCATGTCCCCCCTCCAAACATAAGAATACAAGAAACATTCATTGCATCCATCTCTACACACTCAATCTCACTCTCCCGCTTTAAAACCCATTTTCCCGCCAAAAACCAATCTATGGCTAAAAATCTCCCAAGACATCCAAGGGTCCTAAAGTGTGGTGGGAATCAATCAGTGAAGTGAGAGAAAGCTCTGAGCTATAAAAAGGAAGAAAGAAGCTATGGATGGCAAGAGGTTAGTTTTTAGTTTTTCTTTTTAGACTTTTAGTTCTGGTCCAGTTTTTTCATGTTTTTAGAAAAGCTTTGAACATTTTAATTCCTGTCATTTTAATTTAATCTATAGTTGTTTCAGTTTTCATTGTAATATCATTTTTATTAGTGAATGCAATTTACGATTTTTCTCTTAAATTCCTTGTCGTTACCTTGTTATTCAGATTCTTGTTTAATACGCTTTTTTGTTGTAGTTATAAACTCTCATAAGCTTTGCTAAGTTTCTTTGAGCTTATTGTTGTTTTATCAGTCTTAATTCAAAAAGTTTTATAAAAAGTCAACCAAAGTCAAATATAGTCAAAATCTAAAGCCAATTGAGTTTTGAGCTTAAAGTCCGTTTAAACTGTTAAAATAGTTGAGTTTAATGATTTCAATTCAGTTTCATTACAAAGTCAAGTCACAATTGCATTTGGAATTTTAACGGAGAGTTTGGTTTGAGATTATTTCTAAAAGTTTTGGTCCTATAGTCAAGTTAGGATTGAGTATATGAGATTGGATAACAGTGTTAAGGAATGCAAGACCCAAATTGAGTTTCTAAGTTTTAATTTTGAGTTTTCAATTTTATATTTAGTAACTCGCCCTAATCATTTTTTCTGTCTAAACAATCCTATTCTCGTCAGTTCTAATATCAAAAACAGTTTCAAAATTAGTTCAAACTGATTTTTCTTGTTCTCTTAATATCCAAGGATAATTTCTTTTATCTTATTTGGCATTTGAAGGAGTTTAGAGTACTTATCTTTGGTGTTAAAAGCCATTTGTTCTGCCCTTACCACTAAGGTTTATCACCTTTGTTTACTCAAGTAGGTATGTTCTCATCAGATTGTTTGCATTATTCTTTATTATATTTGCTTGATTCTTGTTGATATTAGTAGAGCTAGTTGCATAGATGATCTGTGTTCTTTATCGCCCCCTGTAGGTCCTCACTTAGTAGCTTATTTTATCCTCGTTTTAGCCCCCTTTTCTGTTTTGCAACTCCCTTCAGCAGTCTTTTTTTTTAGCTTAGATCAAAGTAGTATTAAGGTTAGAGTTAGGATTAGTAGTAGTGGCAACTAGTAGTTAGATGTAAGGATTTGATTTTAGTTAGCTTATTTCCCCTTTAGAGCTTATTGCCCTGCTTATTTAGGACCCTCAAAGTGCTTATTTTTTCTGTTTTGCAACTGCTACAGCCCTTAGCAACTGGTTCTTTTATTTTATTTTTTTTAGCTTTTTAGTGATTAATGGATGCTAAATAAATCCTTAAATGCTCAGTGTATGTTGGAGATTAAGTTTCATAGGATTTAGCTTGCACAAGTTTCTTTGTTAGCCTCTTATCCATTAGTTATTCGCTGTCCCAAACGGACCTTTTACAGCCCCTTAGTTGTCCTTGTTCCAAACAGCCCCTTAGTTGTCCTTGTTCCAAACAGCCCCTTAGTGGGATTTGCTGCACTAATAAGCTGTTCAATAGCTTGTTTTCAAGCTTTTCTAAGTTTAGTTGTTGCTAAAAATTGCTTACTTTGTTCGAGTATTAGTTTGCAAAAAGAAAAAAAATAATTGCCAAAAACGGAGGAAGTGGAATTGAACCCACGACCTCCTGGTCTCCCTGCTGCACAACAGCCACGCTTCACAACCCCACACCATAACCAACTGCTCCAACCCATTTTCCTTGTCATATTCCACACTAATAAATTCCTTAAATACGTTATTCTTTCTTTTTTTTTCTTTTTTTTTAGTTTTAAGCTTATTAAGCAGTTTAGCTTTTTAACAACTTATATAATGCTTATTTTTCGAACTTATTATTTTTCTTAGGTTTAGCATTTAGCAAAGTAGTTTTCATAAAATTTTCGGATTTTTATAAATTAGTTTAGTATTTTTAATAATTTAATTAGTATAAATTAGTTTTTAATTGAATAAAATATAAAAGTCAAAAAAATATAAATCTTTTTTTCTAAAATTTTCTTTTGTCATGTAGTACGTGAGAAAATTGTTTTTACATTCGTAGGACTTTTATTTCACAAATTGTACGTTTTATTTTTGCTCCAGCATATTTTCGCATACATAGCGACTTTCATTTTAGGCCACGTTTTTAGATATTTTAAGTTTACGTTTTAGTTAAAATAGTTTATTTAAGATATTTTGTTTTATAAAATCAACAAAAACATCATTGTAAATATAGTGATAGCGTTTATTTAATATTTTTATCTTTTTAATTTCCTTTAATTTGCATTTTAGCCCTTGTAGTTTATGTCCTTCTCCTTAGTTATAATAATTCACAAATCTCCTTTTCCGTTCAAATCTCCCGATCACTATTCGTTTGATAATCCATTGCATAGCTCGGCTGGGACATAACGCACGGGGAGACCCTATACTCCTCGATCTTCATTGCATTCGTGCTTAGCGCTTTAAGTGGTTACGGTCCGCCATTCACAAGTGGCGGGCTTGCGTGATTTAGCTTGACGGTTCAGCACGGATCAATAGCAATTAATTAACTGAAAATATAAACGCGTAACATACCTCTTGCAATTGGTTAGATCTCTTGAAAAAAGATGATGAAGTGGTTTAAAGAGTTGTCCCTTTACCGTTTTACAACTCAAACCAAATTGGTGTAAGAATAATGTTTTACCACCACAGTTTTGTACACACGAATTAACCACGAATCAATAGATTGCTAGATCTAACACAAACCCTTGTTTTATAAGAAAAACAAAACCAAAACACCCTTTGGAGGGGGGTTCGGCCATGTATGCAAGAGAGAGAGGGAGAAGAGATCTAGGTTAATTCAATGCACAAAAGTTAACCCTAAACATTCACCCTAGGTTTGATTATATATGAAAATCTTAGGGAACAAGTTAAGGTTTAGGGTAGTAAAACCCCCCTATGGCCGACCATGATCAAGCCCAATGGGACACCAAAATCTTTTTCATTTTAACATTTTTCACTACTAGTCCTTCTCTTTACATTTAACGGTGGTTAGTCATTTCTCGTTAAATACTTAACGATCGTTAGTCGGGTTTTGTGTAATATTTAATCGTAATCATTTTACATTAATTATAACTTTAATTCTCATTCGCTAATGTGCGCAATCCCGTGGTCACGAGTTCGAATCCGAACATGCACGATTTTATAAATATATACATATTCCAATAGTATGTGATACATTTTTCACTAAATCAAGTACGTTATGTTGTATGAAGGAGATGCATTATTAAATTTTAAATATTATTCATTCTTTATGATGTAGTTGTTTCAAGAATCAAGATGAAAAAAAGGCTTGAATGTTCTTTTTTGTGATAAACACAAACCACACAATAAAGTTGTGTACAAGAAGTTTTATTTCATATATGAATAAGCATCATGTAATTTATTTGTTCTTATACTTTTCAGTTGTCATCGTTCTTTTTACATATAAAACATGAATGCTTTCTTTTTGTTTTCAATTTTTGTGGTTAAGATATTTTCCGTTATTTATTATTTATTTACGTCTAGTTAGATTACGCCAAGTAATATTATGAAGCTAGCTCGCCCATTGAGGAGTTGGCGGGTCATGAAGCTAGTATTTATATATGCAATTATATTAGGAGTTACATTGTAGTCAAGACATTTAATTCAAGAGTAACTATATCTCATTATTAATTTCAACATATCTGGCTTCAATATAAATAAACGAAACGATATCCAACGAATTTATACATCAAACAATTATTCTTCAAGACATGCCTGACAAGTCATTGACTTAGTCTACAAGTAGACTTAAAGATTGTTTACTTTCCCTTTAATGGGGAGGAGTGTGGAACAAAAATCCTTGCTCCCTCTTGAAGTTATAGAAAGTGTTTTTTACTATTACGTAAAGTTATAGTACAACTTTAATTATCATTGCCTTAATGTTATGGTTACGAAAAATGTATAATCCAAAAACATTGTTTTTCAAAATTTAAGCGGCGGGTACCCTGCTATTTTTTAACTATACATATTAGTTTGAAATTAAGAATTAGGATTAAACGATAAATAAATTTTAAAATGTAGAAGATGCATTTCTCCTTAAATTTCTTCCTTTTATTTAAAATGTGTGACTAGAAAATTTTCTCACCCTTCTCATTTTAATTTATTTTCCAACAGTAAAACTTAAGTTAAAACAATATAAATGCAAAATTGTAACTACACAAGTTTATAGCAATGGTTATTGAGTTCTTAGTTACACATATGTATAATGATTATTCTATCTTTATAATTAAATTTGGTAATTAAAAATTTATATATTTATGGGTACAATAATCTTAAACTAAAAGTTGCAACTTATTATCTCATGGATGATTTTACGGACGACCTTACGTAGTATGTCTATATTATAAACATTAAACATGGTGTATTAATAAGTTTTACGTAATTTATGAGACACAATTACTATAGTTGGTTATTTCAATATATATTTCGTATCGAGTTATATCTAATATTTTTTTTATTTAAAAATTGCATTTGTCTATCCTCATGACGAGTTGCATAATATAATTAAGTATATTCATTTAGTTTTACGTCATAAATAAAATTACTAAAGTTCATTTATATAGGCCTATTCAAACACTTCAATAACCTTATTTTTTTTACATAAGATATAAAAGCTAAAACACACTCCTTGAGAGTCTGTATGGGGTTATAAAAGCTAAAACATCAAAGGTCTAGCGGTATGGAGGTTTTAACCTCCTAGGCAAGGTCTCAAGTTCGAGTCTTGTCAAGGGCGATAGGAGTTTCCTCTCTCGTGCGTAAAGGGAAGGGTGACATTGCTTTCTGGGCCGGACCCAACCTGGTTGTGTGGGTTCGCTACGCCTTCTGGGCTAGGAGCCATGTAGCCACAATTACCGTTCAAAAAAATACCCTGTGTTTTTTTCTTAAGCACTCATTATTAGTGGATAATTAGAAACCCTAAACCTACAAACGGGGGTATTAGTGGATAATTAGGCCCAAACCCGTTTGTGGGTTTAGGGTTTCTAGGGTTGGCTCTCTATATATTGTGTTATCAATAAAGTTATACCTACGGGGAATTATGTAGTCTAACATAGTTTCAGAGCGGGTCTGATCCTCAGACCAAGGTGGCTACGTTGTGCCGCCTCTTCTAAGCCACCCCGTCAAACCCTAGCCGTCACTCTTATCTCTTCTAAAAATAAAAAAATAAAAATAAAAAAAATCGTCTTTTCTTACACTGCGTATCCCCTTTTTGGTTTATGTCTTCTTTTGTTCCTACAAGGCTACATCAAATTTCTTATCTCTTTTTCTATTTTATCAATTGTTTAGCATCAGTAGTGTGTTTGTATTTCGTAGTCAAGAAGAAAGGTGAAAGTTCATGTTAATTCTTCACTTTGCTTGAATTCATTAATAAAGAAAGACAAGTAACATTCATTGCTATTGGATGATAAAGCAAAGGAAGATTTTGAAGATTTGTCCGTGCTTCTAATTGCTACAAGAAGATTATATATTTATTTAATTGTTTGTTTTTGTTTTATGTCGAATTCAGGGTATTAATTCCCGAGACGATTTTAGTTGGTGTCGAATCTAGGGTTCTTATTCCCGAGACGACTTTTGTTGGTGTCGAATCTAGGGTTCTTATTCCCAAGACGACTGTTTGGGATACTTTGGTTTATCCTTCGGATACTTTGGTTATCCGTAAAAAAAAATAAAAAATAAAAAAACAATAAAAATTAATAAATAAATAAATAAATTAGAATAGGGAATACTCTGTGTTATCCAGTTTTATTTTGGTTATTGTTTTATTTTGCTTTCTTAGTTCACTAATCCGAGCTCGAAGCGATTTCGCCGAACTCGGGGGAGTATTAGTGGATAATTAGGACCAAACCCGTTTGTGGGTTTAGGTTTTTAGGTTGGCTCTATATATTGTGTTATCAATAAAGTTATACCTACGGGGAATTATGTAGTCTAACACTCATAACCTATTCACGATAAAGTCATGTGTCATCTTTAATTCGCCAAAATCACGAAAACTCTTCAAACTATTTAATTTGCGATATCTTCTTGATAGTGCTTTAGCACTCGCTGCAATACGCGCAACATAAAATCATCATTGGGCAACCAGAATAATTATGAGCCCGAAGGATGACTATAGGTGGTGATAACTGAAAATCTGATCAGTGGCAAAGATTAATTCTGATCAGTGTTAAGTCCACGACGTAACTTTGGGTCTGTATGGAGGTTTTATATATATATATATACGACCTATTTCGGTGCAACACACTCCTTGAGAGTCTGTATGGAGGTTTTACCATTTTGATGACCCAATGTTCCATTTTAATGTGAGCTAGCTTGGTGCACAAGTTATTCCATTTTAACCTTTCCGTTACTCCTTGAGAGTCTGTATGGAGGTTTTACCATTTTGAGTATAACCCTATGCAACCAGTTTAAATAACGGTCATTGTAAAATGTAATGGGTTAATGGCATGTAATAGCAACGTACTTTCTTATTTGTTCCATTATCAGATACGAACCCAAAAAAAAACCACAATATCCATCCAACTTTCAAATTTTGTTTCATTATCATACATTTTCAGTTGCAACGTTAGTCCTTTTGACTAACGACCGTTTGTAATTAACTCAAAAATATGTTCTTACGTTTTCATACGATTCTATCCATTTTTATACGTTTTTGCCCGTTTTCTTTACGTTTTTTTTGCACCGTTAGTTCTTTTGACTAACGACCGTTTGTAATTAACTCAAAAAATGTTTTTCTTATGTTTTCATACGTTTCTATCCATTTTTATACGCCACCGTTTTTTACGTTTTCATACGTTTTTGTTCATTTTTAAATGTTTTCGTCCATATTTATACGTTTTCAAGAGTTTTTATACTTTTGCGTTCGTTTTTATAGGTTTTGATCCACTTTTATAGTGTTTTATAAGTTCATCCTTTTATCCGTTTCATATGTTTCTATACGTATTCTTACATTTTAATATGTTTTTATATGGACGAAAGCGTATAAAAACGCTTGAGAACATATAAAAAAAAGACGAAAACGTTTAAAAACAAACAAAAACGTATGAAAAGATAATAAAAACGTATAATAACGGATGAAAACGCATAAAAATGCTTGAAAACGTATAAAAACGAACGAGAACGTTCAAAAACGTATAAAACGCTTGAATACATATACAAACGGACGAAAAACGTTTAAAAACGAACAAAAACGTATGAAAACATAAGAAAAACGCATAAAACCGGACGAAAACGTTTAAAAACAAACAAAAACGTATATAAATATAAGAAAAACGTATAAAAACGCTTGAAAACATATAAAAACGGACGAAAACGTTTTAAAACGTTAAAAAACGAACAAAAACGTATGAAAAGAATAATGCATAAAAACGTATAAAAACGCTTGAAAACGAACAAAAACGTATGAAACGGTAAGAAAACGGGCGAAAACGTATAAAACGGATAAAAACGTATGAAAACGTAAGAATACAGGCAAAAACGTATGAAAACGTAAGAAAACATATTTTTGAGTTAATTACAAACGGTCTTTAGTCAAAACGTATGATAATGAAACAAATGGGAAAGTACGTTGCTATTACATGCCAAAAGGACTAACGGAGCAAAGAGTTGGATGGGTATTATGGTAATTTTTTAGGTTCGTATCTCATAATGAAACAAATATGAAAGTACGTTGCTATTACATGCCATAAACCCAAATGTAATTACATAAATTCTTTCAAGAAAGATAAGAGATGTGAATGGATAAAAATAAAAGCCTTTATTCAGGTCTATTAGAAAACCAAATGAAGACAAAAGAAATTATCTAATCCCTTTTAAAAGATAAAAATATACTAACAAAAGACTTAAAAATAAACCAAACGAAATATTAGATTAGTAAATAATGAAACATACTAATCAATCTTCCGACTAATGATACCTTCATATAACTCCATACTTTGCAACGTTGTCATTATCTTTGTGCTTAATATTTGTTGATAAGCTATTATAATCTCATATGCTCCTTATTCCAATCTCAATGATCAAGCAAAAGTAGTGATTCTGTGTAGGAACTCGCAAAAAATGAATGTACTTTTCCAGTAATCCCAATAGAATTGATTTGTTGTGAGTTGGGTTCACAAGCAAAAAGTTCAGCATCGTCGTCATATTTTTGAATTTCAACTACATGTTCACCGCTATTTCTAAATCTACGCACGGGTGCTATTGTTTCATTTGGTGTGTTAATGGTGAGTATATGTGGAAACGTCTTTGCATCACCATTCATCATCATCCAAACACCAAATTTGGAGTGTGCTTGCCTTTGAAGCACAACAAGAGACCCCCGTAGCTTAGATATATCAAGTAACCAGGGAGTGCTTGTTAAACTAATAGGGAGGTCGACTTCAGAAAATTCTTCGCTCGTCATATCAAATGCAACAATAAATGGTGATATATTATGTCCATAAGCAAGCCAATAAATAAACATATCTATATTTATTGAGGGCTCTATGATCTCTGTTAACTCTCGAGGCATATTTTCACGTGGACTTCTCAAAATCCCTAAGCTCAATGTATAAATCTCAACTTGCCTTGGTTTAATCCAAGAATGATTAGTAATCTTGACTAACATAGGTCAAGAGTCTCTGACTAACCCCAAAACCAACAATAGTCTGCAAAGTCTCATGAATATCATCATTTAACACTTTGGGCACTACATCAATAACAACTGATTTATTTATCGTAGGATTCCAAATAACAGCTCGTGTCTTGGTCCGATTATTAGCATAATCAGTATAAACAAACTGTTGAAAGTATTGAATATCCTTTGGCAAACAGCTGAACCTTCAGGGGTATATTGTGTAACTTTTTTATACATGGTTTCTAACTCTTAATACTTTGGGTGTTGTTTGTTAATTTTGTATGTGCAGGGTTGAGAATGAAATATCTCAGGCTATATAATGTCTCATCCAGCTAGGGTTTCATTATCTCTCTGTCGATTATCTCTCTCAAAGTTTCACATACAAGTTTTATAATCATCTAGGTTTACTGGTTTTTTGTGTAGTTTACTATTGTAAACTGGTGTTGAAGATCATCTTGATCTTTGGTTTGGTTTTAGTGTGTGAGTGATTGTATTCTATTGTTGCACCTATTAGATGGACAATAATCTTTCTTTTGTACTTGTTTGGTTAGCACCTGTGTTGGGGACTAATCTACTGTGTATATTGTTATAATAAAAGATTATCACCAAGCGGTGGTTGGTTGGGTGATTATTGATATTGTTATGTGCCATTTTAACATGGTATCAGAGCTCTAGGTTGGTAATTGGCTTGATCTCTTGGTGATTCTTAGTTGATTGAAGGGTTGTGAGCTCGATTGGTCTTTAGGGTTTTTTCTTGAAACCCTAATTTTTGGGGGTTTCGACATCGAGGTTCTTGATTCGATTGAAGGTGTTTTTGGTGGTTTGGGAGGTTGAATTGTTGGTTTCTTGGTACGATTGAAAGAAACCCTAATTTTTTAAATTGGGGGTTTCTTGTATTCTGGGAATCTTGTGGTTCTTTGGCTATTGATTGATACTTTTCCGTTGTTGGTTTCATCTTTTACGCACTGTAAGGATTAATTTCTTTTCCTTTATGATTGACTAGTTCTGAGTTTAGTGGACGTAAACGGATTGACTAACATCTTGATCCGCCTCCTTGAGAGGTGTGAATACCTGCTCTGGTTAATCACAACTTACTGACTTGGGCTAAGTTAGTCCTGGGTGTGTGTTTCTTGTTTCAGTTTATGTTTGGTAGTTCTTGTAGTTTCTTGGTATATATGTTTGATTGTTTGTCTGTTTAGTTTGTGTTTTTGATTCTTTATCTGTCATTATGGCTATCATGATTAGTAGTCTTGATCAGAGTAATCCTCTGCATTTGCATCCTAATGATTCTAATTGTGCCTCTGTTGTTAGTATTAAACTGGCTGGTGTAGAGAACTATAGAGTCTGGGCTAGTGCTATGAAACTTGCTATGCAAATTAAAAATAAGATGGGGTTTCTTGATGGTACTTGTCTAAGAACTGCTTATGCTGCAAGTCCCTTGCTGGAAGCCAAGTGGGACAGATGTAATGCAGTGGTTCTTAATTGGATCTTGAGTTCTTTAACTCAAGATGTGTATCTTGGACATGTATTTTCTGATAATGCTTCTGTTGTTTGGAAAGATTTAAAAGATACATATGATAGAATTGATGGTTCGGTGGTTTTTAATTTGCTTCAAAAGATTAATAGCTTTAAACATGGTGGCTTACCTGTGTCTGAATATTATCATAAGTTGAATTCTTTGTGGAGAGAGTTTGATATTCTTACTAAGTTGCCTGATTCTACTTGTGAGGCTAGACAAGAACTTGTTGATCATGGGAAGTTGTTAAAATTGATGCAGTTCCTTATGGGTCTTGATGACATTTATCAACCCATAAGAAGTACTCTTTTAACTAGGGAAATCGTTCCTGAAGTCAAAGATGCTTTTGTCACAACTGTTAAATCTGAGAAGGCTCAGGTTTCTGCTTTTGTTTCTAAGGCTTATGATAATAAGAATACTAGTTGGAGAAAAAACAATAATAGTAACAATTCTGGGTCTAATAACAGGGGAAATTATGATAGTTTGCTTTGTACTCATTGTGGTTTGAAAGGTCATACTGTTGATAGGTGTTTTGAAGTTATTGGTTATCCTCCTGGTTTTAAAAAGAATCCTAATCTGAAACCTGCTAATAACTTTAATAAAACCAATGACATAAGGAGTGCATCTGTTGTTAATAATGGCTCTAAGAATTGTTCTGGAAGTATGTCTCTGAGTAATGAACAGGTTATGAAGTTGTTAAGCTTGTTGAATGATAAACCAGAACCTCGCTCATAATATGGCAGTAGGGATTCTTGTTCTTTTTTTAACTGCAGTATTTTCTTTAATCAGCATTTTTATAGATTTTTTGGTGCTAATATTAAGTTGGATGGGGTTAATTACCATCTGGGATGGATAATTGATTCTGGGGCTAATCAGTATTTAACTAATAGTCCTCTTAATATGCATAACTTGGTTGATATATCTGATTTAAAGATCACTGTTGGATATCCAAATGGTACTCTTGCTAAAGTTACTCATGTTGGTAACTTAAAACTTAATGATAATGTGGTTTTGTTTGATGTTCTTGTTGTTCCTGAATATTGTGTTAGTCTTATGTCTGTTAATAAGTTGATTAAAGATAGCAAGTTGAGAGTTGGTTTTGATGATACTAAATGCTATATTCAGGATTTGAATCAGCAGAGGGTGCTGGGGACTGGTAGTGAGTCTGGTGGTTTGTATTTGTTTGATAAGTCTAGAGTCTCCTCTGCTTTTGTGGCTAAAAGTGAGTGTTTTAGTTGTTTTGTTTCTAAAGATGTTTGGCATAGTAGATTGGGACATCCTGCTAATCCAGTTTTGAAACTTTTAAAAGGTTCTTTAAAATTAACTAATATTAATCATGGAGCACCTTGTGATGTTTGCCATAAGGCTAAACAAACAAGGGATCCTTTTCCTCTAAGTGAACATAAAACATCTGTTTTTGGTGACCTGATACATCTTGATGTATGGGGGCCTTACAAGGTGGTTAGCAGGGAAGGTTTCAGATATTTTTTTGACTATTGTTGATGACTATAGTAGATCTGTTTGGGTGTATATGCTAAAAGGAAAACATGAGGTTTTTGAGATGTTTCAAAGTTTCTTCAAAATGGTTTTGACTCAGTTCAATAAGAAAATTAAAATTGTCAGATCTGATAATGGTACTGAGTTTGTTAATAATAAAATGGGTGAATTTTTTGACACAATGGGTATTATTCATCAAACTAGTGTAGCATATACCCCTCAACAGAATGGAATTGCTGAAAGGAAACATAGGCATCTGCTTAATGTGGCTAGAAGTCTTATGTTTCAGGGGGGATTCCTCTTGTGTTTTGGCCTGATTGTGTTTTAACTCCTACTTATTTGATTAACAGGTTTCCTTCCTCTGTTTTGAATGGTAAATCTCCTTTTTCTTTGGTTTATGGAAGAGAACCTAGTCTGGCACATCTTAGGAGTTTTGGGTGTCTTTGTTATGCTACTATTTTAAAAGAGTCTGATAAATTTTTTGAAAAATCTGAAAAATGTGTTTTGCTTGGTTATGCAAGTGGAAAGAAAGCTTACAAGTTATTGAGTCTGGAAAATAGATCTATTTTATATTCAAGAGATGTTAAGTTTTATGAGACTATTTTTCCATACAAAATGAAACAGTCTGATTCTTCAAATGATCCACTTGATGTTAACACTTTAAACTTCTTTGATAATTTTGAGTCAAAAACTAGAACTCCTAGTCCCTCTCCCAATGATGAAACAGAGGATATAGATGTAGCATCTGTAGGTAGAGAAGGTAATCTAGGTGAATCTGGTAGGGTAGTGGATGTTGATCATGATGTTACTTTAGAACAGATTCTTTATTCTGATCCACCACAGCAATCAGATATGCCTAGCTTTGCAACTCCTTTAGATGATAATAATAATTCTGAGGGAAATGTTATTCCAAAAACAGATGTACCTAGTTTTCAAAATGTTGTTCAAAATCAAACTGAGGAAGGAACTACTAGTTATAGGAGTTCTAGTAGATCTTCTAAGTTGCCTACTAGACTAAATGATTATGTGCTTGATTCTAAAATTAAGTATGGTTTAAATAAGTATGCTAATCATACTTGGTTAAGTACTGATAATTGCTGTTTTGTTGCTAATATGAATAAGTCTTGTGAACCTTCTTCTTATGAGGAAGCTTCACAGGATATCAATTGGAAAAGTGTTATGAATGATGAGTTAGTTGCTTTATATGAAAATGATACATGGGAAGAAGTTGATCTTCCTGAAGGAAGAATTCCTATTGGGTCTAAATGGGTTTGGAAACTTAAGTTGAAATCTAATGGTGAGATTGAAAGATATAAAGCTAGAGTTGTGGCTAAGGGTTACAATCAAAAACATGGTTTTGATTATGATGAGACTTTTAGTCCCGTGGTTAAAATGGGTACTGTTAGGTGCTTATTAAGTATTGCTGTTCAAAATGATTGGAAAATATTTCAAATGGATGTTAACAATGCTTTTCTATATGGTGATTTAAATGAAGAGGTTTATATGTTGCCTCCACCTGGTCTTTTTCCAGAAAACAATAATAAAGTTTGCAGGCTAAAAAAGTCTCTTTATGGCCTAAAACAGGCTCCAAGATAGTGGAATCTTAAGTTTTCTGAAGCCTTGTTTGAGGCTGGGTTTGTGCAGTCTAAAAATGATCACTCTTTGTTTGTTAAAACCAAGGGAAGTTCTATATTGTACTTACTTGTATATGTTGATGATCTGGTGATAATTGAAATATTTTCTTGGAATTGAAGTTTTAATAACTGATAAAGGTTTGTGTTTAAACCAAAGGAAATATTGTCTTGAGCTGTTAAATGATTATGGTTTACTTGGTTGTAAACATGTGTTAACTCCTTTGCCTGAGAATATTGTTTTAAATCATAAAGAATCTGATGATGATAAAAAGTTGAAAAATGTTACTAGTTATCAGACACTTGTTGGGAAGTTAATATATCTTACTATGACTAGACCTGATATTTCTTATGATGTGCACTGCTTGAGTCAATATATGCATTCTCCTTTGAAATCTCATTTTGATATTGGCTTAAGAGTGTTAAAGTATCTTAAGCTTGCACCTGGTAATGGTCTGCATTTTAGTAAGAATAATCAAAGATTTAAAGTTTCTGCTTTTTCTGATTCTGATTGGGCTAAATGTCCTGTTACAAGGAAGTCTGTGTCTGGATATTGTGTTTTTGTAAATGATAATTTGGTTTCTTGGAAGAGTAAAAAACAAGCTACTATGTCTAAATCTTCAGTTGAGGCTGAGTATAGATGTATGGCCTCTACTACATGTGAGGTTATGTGGATTCTTAAAGTTTTAAAAGACTTGGGTGTTACTGAACAATTGTTGCCAGTTGAGTTATTTTGTGATAACAAAGCTGCAATACAAATTGCTCCTAATCCTGTGATGCATGAAAAAACTAAGCACTTTGATATTGATGTGCATTTAGTTGGAGAAAAAGTTGCATCTGGGTTGATTAAGACAGTTAAGGTTGACTCTAAAAGTCAAACTGCTGATCTTTTGACCAAAGCTCTTGGGTCTGTGCAACATGGTGTTATGGTTAGAAATCTTGGTATGATTAATTTGTTTGCAGGTTCATCAGTTTGAGGGGGGATGTTGAAAGTATTGAATATCCTTTGGCAAACAGCTGAACCTTCAGGGGTATATTGTGTAACTTTTTTATACATGGTTTCTAACTCTTAATACTGTGGGTGTTGTTTGTTAAGTTTGTATGTGCAGGGTTGAGAATGAAATATCTCAGGCTATATAATGTCTCATCCAACTAGGGTTTCATTATCTCTCTGTCGATTATCTCTCTCAAAGTTTCACATACAAGTTTTATAATCATCTGGTTTACTGGTTTTCTGGGTAGTTTACTATTGTAAACTGGTGTTGAAGATCATCTTGATCTTTGGTTTGGTTTTAGTGTGTGAGTGATTGTATTATGTTGTTGCACCTATTAGAGGGACAACAATCTTTCTTTTGTACTTGTTTGGTTAGCACCTGTGTTGGGGACTAATCTACTGTGTATATTGTTATAATAAAAGATTATCACCAAGGGGTGGTTGGTTGGGTGATTATTGATATTGTTCTGTGCCATTTTAACACAACTTGAGAGTTACCGACTATACGTGGTTGGGGGTGAAGTAGTTTAACGGCCATGGGAATAGTCACGGAAAGCTTCTGAAGGGGGAAAGTATAGTCATCCACAATTAAAACATACTTGAGATCATAAGACGTATCAAGGTAAATTTAAAGAATATGATGTTGCGACTCACTGTGGCCGATGACATGGTGATCACGAATAAACTTAGAGCTATTGATGAAAGACTTCCATGGTTTTGAAACAGATCTGAATAGTAACAATGATTTGACAGGAAGCCTTTTCATGATTTCCTCTTGGATTTCAAAAGGTATGTTGTGGTCTGCCATCTTGAGTTCTTGACTTCGATTAATGCTTAGGGTTTATAGGGTAGGATATGGTCAGGATTATATATATAGTTTAGGATATAAAACTTATAAATCGGTGAGATAGAGATTATAATTGGGCCATTGGGCTTCAGATGGTGGGTTCCAGATCGAAACAGACATGCCACTATTATATAGCAATGATATCTTGAAACCAAATAAATAAGTACCCAAAATCTTTTAAGAAACACATACATGTTCCTATATATCTTGCCAAATGTAGTAGACACAGGCAGAAACTATCAATCTTCTGATGACTCCCTAAATTGAATGCCACAGGACCTCGAGTTAACGTAGTCTATGATCTCATCCTAAACTTCCGATAATCCATCCATGTTAGCAAACTCTTCGTCATACAAAGCCTTGCACATGCTTCATTATACTAGAAGTACAATATAACTACAATTCCTTATAAACCAAACCACGGTTTAAGGTTGTTTTGCCTTGTCAAGAAGGCGCGACTTCTATCTATGACTGATCCAATGTTTGAGTCATGTATCACATAAAGGTTAACTTAATGCAAATGTCATCAAATTAAGTAGTTTTATGATATGAAGTAAAACTCGCATCCTCATCTCCTAATCTTATTCCTTGATTTTATGAACCTCGCCTAAGCACCTAACTCAACTATTCTCCCATTAGAATTAAGAGAGTTAATACATAAAATAATGGAGTCCTCATAGAAGAGTTTAACCATCGACAGATGATGTACGATACATAACCATGCTACATGACAAGGGAAAGAAAAGTAGGAAAATGTGTCGATTTGTGTTATCTTTTGCTTACGTGTCCAAATCATATGGATTTAGAATATATCTGCAACTAGATACTAGAGTGTGACGGGCCAAATGAACTCAAACTCACCTAAAGTGTATTCACATAGGAACATAAACCTCTTATAACTCATTTGTATGCATATAAACCTTTTAGGATCCTCGAAATTATGAACAAGTTAACAAATATAACCCAATCGTCTTCCCAACATGCATTTAACGACATCAGTTGATGCACTATGAACCTTCTAAATAAATAGGGTGAAAAAATACCTGAAATATCTGATATTCAGATTTACACAAAAACGCTAACAGTTTCAACCTAAATATAATAGAAAGGATGAATACAATACACAGATTAACCTGTAATCATACATGGTCATTCAAAGAATCACCGCTTCTTTCACATTGATATCTCAAATAAATCATACATGCTAATTTCACCAACTCAGATTTCATACTAGTTAGTAAGATAGAGACAGAATGACACACATTCTGGATTCCATACCAAGATTAGAAAAATTAAGGAATAAAGCAAAAACAAAGAAAAGTGAAACATATAATTTTAAATGGCATTAGTGATCCATGTCTATTGGGTTAATCACCATCGACCCACTCTGACCCATCACAACCCACTACTTAATCGGTCAACGAAAGTCAACTAAACAAGTCGACTTAAAAAAGTCAATGAAGCTTATATAAAACGGTTATATGACGCTTATGAAGTAATCTGCATATCCCTCAACCAACACAATGGTCATTTGTGTCTTTTCAAGATGTATAAATAGATAGGAATTATGTATGAACAAGGATGACGTATTTATTACGATTTTTATATATATAAAAGTAGTTTACGCTATAAAGTTTAACTTTTCTTCTATTTTGGTATATTTTGATTAAAGATCCATAAAAACTGGGCCAACAATTGGTATCGAGCTAAAATCATCATATACCAAGGCTTTTCATACCCTGTTCTTGAATCAACACCATCTAAAAAGACCGGATTTTTTGTTTGCAAAAATAGCCTTCAACCAAAAATTAATCACAAGATTATTTTTTCGTTGTGATATTTCATCAAAGGAAACAATAAATTTTTGTCACCAAGGTATCAATTACAAGTGTGAATTGTTACGCAGATCAAAAGGGTTCCCTTTTTGATTCATTTTTCAAAACAAATCAATCAAATTCAAGAACAAAAAGAAAAACCAATATACCAACGCCATCAATTAGGCACAAGTCAAGATTCTAATTAAGAACAAACACACTGTTCTTCAAAGGAATCAAGCCTGAAGGACAATTGAGACCCAATTGATTCATTTTCATACTCCAATCATAATACTTCTCACGGATTGAAAACCCCAAATGTTTAAAACCCTAGGTTTCAAAGTGGAGGAATAACTGTGTCGTAAAGAACACCACACCGAGATAGTAAAGGACGGTCAAAACCACATGAAATCGGTTGTATTGGAGAAGAAGAGAGAAGATAAAAGGTTATCTTCTGAAGAGAGAGAGAGAGAGAGAGAGAGAGAGAGAGAGAGAGAGAGAGAGACTGAAACCGTGATCTCAAAGAAATAAAAAAGGAGACGCGTAGTTTTATCTCAAAAGGAGATAAACGCAAGTTACAAGTGAGATGCAGTAAAGATAAGGGCCGGATATTTATTTGTTTAGGCATCGGTTAGACCATCAACCCTCCAAAGTTCCAAAATTACAAAACACACCCTCCTTTTATTTTTTTAGTATTTACATATATAGATTTTTTTTTGAAAAGTTTAGTTTAAGTTTTAAAGTATTTTTAGATTTAAGTTTATAAAGTAGTTTTAGATTTAAGCGTTTTTAAGGAAAAGTGTTTAATAGTTTTTAAAAGTTTAAGTTTTTTAAAGTTTTTTGTTTGGTTTATGACAAGAAAATTCCAAGATTATTAAAGTTTTAGATTTTCTTATTTGGTTTACGGTAAGAAACAAGTTTTTAAGATTTTCTTATTTGTTTAATGGTAAGAAACAAGTTTATAAGATTTCTCTTATTTGGTTTATGATAAGAAAACAAGTTTTTAAGTTTTAAGTTTTATTAAGTTTAAGATAATAAATAAATAAATTTACTTAAGTTTATAAGATTGAAATTTCTAAGTTGTTTTAAGTTTTTTAGTTTTAAAGGTTTAAAAGTTTTAGGTTTTAATTGTTAAGTTTTTTAGGAATTATAAAGTTATTAACAAAGTTTTATAAGAGTATTTTATTAGATTTAAGACATTTAAAATAAATTATGGAAAAGACGACGATAATAGTAGTAGTTCAAACAACGATAAAACTAAAGGGATGGATCATTTCACCTATTTCCAATGCCCCTTTGCTAAAGGAACAAACTATATGATATGGTCGATAAGAATGAAGATCATTTTACAAGCAAACGGTCTATGGGAAACGATTGAACCTACCATTACAACTCAAGTCGATGAAAGCAAGATAAGATCTGCAATGGCATACCTATTCCAAGGACTATCGGAAGAAATGACATTACAAGTAGCAAATAGCAAAAGCGCAAAAGAAGTTTGGGATACATTGAAGACTAGAAATATTGGAGTGGAACAAGTGCAAAAGGCAAAACTACTGACACTCGGATCCGATTTGAGATATTGCAAATGGAGAATGATGACACTATCGATTCATTCACCGCAAAGATGACAAGTATTACTTCAAAGATGACAAGTCTTGAATCAACACTTGATGAATCAACTCGCTGCACTAAAATTGCTGAATTCTCAGACTAAAGATTCATTCACATGGTCGATCTATAGAGCAATATTCTCGATCTAGATAAAATGACTCTAGACGAAGCTATTGGTAGATTGAAAACCTTCGAAGAAAGAGTAAAGGCAAAGAAAGGAAGAACATTCCAAGATCAAGATAAACTATTGTTTACAAAACACAACAACAATGCTCAAAGACATAATCAAGGAAAAGGAAGATACATTCCACCACATAGTCAAAATCATGACAAAGAAGGAAATTTCTCACAAGATTATAATGAAGCAACGCAAAAGCCTAGAGATTTTAGCAAAGTAAAGTGTTATAATTGCAATGAATATGGACATTATGCCTCACATTGCCATAAACGAGATCGAAGATATCAAAGACAAGAAGAGACAAACCTCGTCGAAGAAGATTTA
Organism: Chrysanthemum makinoi; assembly: GCA_910596185.1. Taxonomy (NCBI): domain Eukaryota; kingdom Viridiplantae; phylum Streptophyta; class Magnoliopsida; order Asterales; family Asteraceae; genus Chrysanthemum; species Chrysanthemum makinoi. The sequence goes on along the minus strand of OU343224.1, from coordinate 357,928,917 downwards.
GAACCAACCCTCTTGTTGGCAGTTTCAAGCACTACTCAAGATCTACTGCAAGACGATTGTGATTAAGGGGAGAATATTGGGTTAATCACCATCGACCCACTCGACCCATCACAACCCACTACTAACCCGTCAACGAAAGTCAACTAAACAAGTCGACTTTAAAAGTCAATCGTATGTTATATAGTAACGGTTATATGACGTTATGAAGTAATCCATATCCTCGAACCAACACAATGGTTCATTTGTGTCTTTTCAAGATGTATAAATAGATAGGAATTATGTATGAACAAGGATGACATATTTATTACAGATTTTATATATAAAAGTAGTTTACGTTTATAAAGTTTAATCCTTTTCTTCTATTTTGGTATATTTTGATTAAAGATCCATAAAAACTGGGCCAACAATGTCAATGGTTGTCCTGCTTTTCAATAACTTTATTAAAAGGAAGAAAAAAAATAGTAACGAAAAATATCTTTCTTGAATTTCGAATAAAGATGCAAACATATAAAATTTCCATAAGTTTAACTAAACTGCACCATAATACATGTTAAAAGCATTGATATCACCTTTCAGTTAAGCATGATATGATCTACATGTAAAGCATCAAACTTTTCATTAATTTCAGTCGCCATACTGCAACACTTTGTTAGCTCCTAAGTTTCCAATGTTGACATCGTTCGGGTCCACAATTACCAGCAGATATGAAATCTTAGTGATCACAAAAGTAGTGTTTCCGTAGGGAACCTCACAAAAAATGAAGCCTGTTTTGCGAAATACCAAAATAATCAACGCGTTGTGAGATGGGACCATAAACCAAAAGTCTAGAATCATCTTCATCTTCTAAACTACCACGTACGCTGGTCACTTAATTAAAAGTTCGCCACTTTTTCTAAATCTGTACACCTAATATTGAAGGGTCAGCTTGTATGCTGCTCTTGATGGAGTAAATCTTTTCAAATGATTTCGGATCACTATCCTCCATCATCCATACATCAAAATCTGATATTACCACCCCCATCTCATAATGAATCAAAACAAGAGACTCCTTTAACTTACACAGATCCACCATCATCTCAATGTCAAGGGGTCAAGCTTAAGTGCTAAATTATCAGGATAGCCTATTTCTGTAAATTCTTCACTTATCATATCAAATGACAAAATCAGATGAGAATCATCACTAAACCTATCCACAGCACGCCAATAGATAAACCTACCTATTGCTACCCGATTGTGTGTTAATGAAGTTGACCTTAGAGGCAGACTGGTAGATAGACTTTTCCAGACACCTAAGCTTAACCTAAAAGCCTCAACTAGCCAAGTGGTGGCCGTTATAGTGTGTAGCCACGAAATGCTAACAAGCATAGGGTCAAGAGTGTCAGGAAAAACCCCGAAACAGATACTAGTATGGTACTTAGTTCTATCCAACACATTGGGCACATCAATATCAACTGACTTCCTAATAGAAGGATTCCAAATAACCGCCTTATTCGTTCCGGAATAAATTCCTATATCTGAATAGAAGCAGAACAAGCCTTCAGAGCTACCAACTATTCTGTGAAGTGTTTTAATGGAAATGGGAACATTTAGGGAAACTTTTTGTAGGGGGAAAGTATTATAATCCACAATGGAAACATAATTGTACTGAATGTCATCTCTTACAAGTACATGTTGCGTCAGCTGAGTGCGTTGGTAATCAGCAATAAACTTGGAGCTATCAATGAGAGACTTCCATGATCTTGAAACCGATCTGAATTGAAGCAATGATTTGATAGGAAGCCTTTTCATGATTTCCTCTTGTATTTCGAGAGGTATGTTGTCAGACATTTTAAGTTGGTGTTTAAATATCTAAGATTTTGTAACAAAAGCGGACGATAGTATTATGGGAGTTAATTAATGGAACGGTCTCCTGCAACAAAACAAAACAAGGAAATGAGTCAACAACTAAAATGGGCCGAGTACGTTAGCCATTAACCCAATCAACAGGCTAAAATGGGTAAATTTGGATTACGAACAAAACCAAAGATTATTCTTAAAAATAAATTACATTCGTGTGTTCATGATATAATTGAAAACTGTTGTACAGTTAGCACATAGCTAATGATGCAATGATGGCTAATCGACATATATATGGAAATAGAACACTTATATTATTCAGTTTATTTGCTAAAAGGGCAAATTTTAGGGTAATAGAAATTAAATTTAATAAATTTCATCATAAAGGAAGAAGGATTTTTTTCCCAGTCACAAATCCTGTGTATTTCTCATAAGATTGGGAGTAATAAAAAAATCAAATCGCATCATCTCTGCAATAGGTAAATGCCTCTTTTCTTCCTAATGTTGTCGGAATTATTCGCAGTAAGATATTGGTTACAATTGAAAAGGTTTTATCCATAAAATTTCCATCTATCAGTGGCCTAGACATAGGTAGATTCCAAAACTTCTCGCGGGAAAATGATCCCACAAGGAAAAGAATCCTACATTACGAAATAACATAAAAACATATTCATTATCGTAAACGAAAGAGATGGTCCTTCGATTCAATTTAAAATATTTTTGTTTAGGTTATTCCTGAAAGTCGAGCCTAACCAACATTTATGTGACCGTTTCTAGATGCTAAAACACTTCATAGAATAGTTGGTAACCTCGGAAATAGTTGAATATAATACATTTCATACAGTAATATTTTTGTTAAACATATAACTATTCAAACATATAATCATCTAAAGAAATAAGAAATACATTTCATTAACATAAGTACCTGTGTGACACCCAAAAGATGTGCTCGGGTTATGGTTTAGACATCAGATTGATTATGGTGGAAGATACAAAGATGTGGTGTACAGATGTTAGGGCTCAAACCAGATTGCTTTTTTTTTCTTTTTTGTATGATGTAACTTTGACTTTTAAAGATAAAAGCTGGGTTATGTCTGAATGGCCCACTGCTAATGTCATATTTGTGTTGTGTGCTTTTTCCTAGTACTATGTTTTCTTTGTTACTCAGTATAATTTTATATCAACCTTTCTTTTTAGGCAAAAATGCATATATATATCTCTCCAAAAGTGAATAATTGCATATATATTCTTTGTACAAGTTTTTTCTGCACATAGTACAATGGTTTTTTATGCATGCTTTGGATATATATGCAATTTTGCATTTTCGGGAAGATATACATGCAAAAGCCCCATTTTTTTTAAAGCAATTTTGTTGTATTGTTTTAACCATTATCCATACTGTTCACCAAAATATACTTCATATTGAATTCTTCTTTCTTTTTCTTAAAAAGCAAACATACACACATGTATACATTCTCACACAATCATAACAATTTTACTTGCATCATTTAGGAATTCATGACCTTTTGGCCGAGGCCATAACCATCTGACATATATCACCTGACCAAAATCCCATTGGTTACTCCGTATACTTTACACATGTAATTTTTGAAACATAAAGTAAAAAAATAAAAAAAAATTGAAAGGTTGTTTGTGATTAGACGTAATGTTTTAAAAATCGGTGTTTTAGTTGACTTGGTCAAACCATTAGTTTTTTCCTCAAAACCAGCTTCCCCATGACTTACGCCTTACGGGTCATAGTTCAATCGGCCGGATCAAACCGGCTCTTAAAAAATTTGTTACAACCGCAAACTCTTGCACAAATGTTTATGAATGACAAATTGGTATGTTGATGAATTTCGACCACTCGCAACACACCTTATGCTCTAAACCAATAGAGGTAAAAAGTTAATCCTTGTTTAATCTTATTTCTATCATACTTCATTTCGGTAGTGTCAATTGAGATTGTAAGAATCTACCAATGTGTTATATGTTTAAACATGGGTTATAGTGTTACATGTTTGTAAGGAGACTATAAACTCAAACATAAGTTTATACTATGTCAATTTCTTTAAAATACTACAGTTTAAACACCATAGTAATTGTAGTGGTGCAATGCATCAAATTGGTTAAAGTTTCCATCGTTTAATTATTAAGGATTTAGTGGAGCTTTAACAACTTTTTTTTCATTTGGAGTGAAAGAAACATGAGATTGTTTAACAATAGTCAAAGGGATAGTCAAAGTCTTCTTAATGGGATATTGGATAGCATCAAGCTGCAGCTTATGTGCTTGAAAGTGAGGAAATCTGCAGCTACCACTAAAGTAAGTAAAGAATGGGAAATTCAAATGAACTTTTATTAAAGTCAGGGTTGTTTTATGGAAGGTTCTGTTTTCAGGGGTGTTTGGTTGTTTGAGTTCAATTCTGGTTTGAGTTGGATAGTTTCAAAATTCTCTCATTATAGTGAGATGGGTCAGTATAGTATATTTTGATCTGTGTTGCAAACCATAACAGTGGGTGTGTGTCTAGTACCTTGGAGTTCTTTGGGTGAGACTGTACTCATTGGGTCATCATTCTCCTATCCAGTTTGGCCTTGGGAGGGAACTGCGTTAGGCTTTGATGATCAAGTGAGAGGTCTCATTCCTTTGAATGTACCAAAATGTAGAGCATCCCATTGTGAAGGGTATATGGTTGGGGCGGTCAATGTATGTTGAGTGAAATAGCGAGGAGTGAAAGATGATCCTGCTTGGTCCTCTCAATACATTGGCAAAGGAGGAAATGGATGGGCATCATTGAGGGAGAGTGTTCCCAAACAGTTGAAGCCTTTCTAGAGAAGGAAATGTAGGCTGTTTGGCAGAGCCCCCCAATGGATCGGTATGGGTCCCTAGTGAAGCCACACACTTCTCCTGTCATTGCCATTGTGGATGATGGTTGAATGGTTTTGATGGGGAGTGATGTGGAAATGTAGCTAGATGGTAGGTGCATCAAGGTGAAAAGTGATTCAAGTTGGCATGGTTCAAGTTATAGCGCAGCTTGGTTCTTATGGATTCAAGGTTTCTACTGAATTGGTCTATTGTTGTAGTTTTCAGGAATGTTTGTCTGGTCTGTAGTGTTAGCTTTGAGGTATAGTTCTTTGTAGTTTGGATGGTAGTATTGAGTAGCATAGTCTGTTTGAGCATGTTCAAAACAGATTCTTGATTATAACCTTGTAATCTTTGTTGTGTGGTAATATATTTTCACCTTGTGCACCAAAAAAAGGATTTAGTGGAGCGAAAAGGGCGAAACATTTGAAAAAAAATGTCTCTAGATGCTAAAAGTTCAAAACATAAACCATCAATCTATGATTTTCAAATCTGTTTTTTTAATCCAAAATCTAATATATCACTGCCCAACATGATAGCAATACAAAAGCTATAAATGTGAAAAAAAAAAAAAGTATATATACGGTAATAAAGAATCATGTAGCTGAAACGACGTGCATTTCAATTCAGGCAGTTGCAGATCCCTCATGGAGCCATTTCTACAATTTTCCCCATTGATTCCAGGTGGCATTAATTAGAGGTACTATCAGTAACGAATGATGCACGTTTTCATTGACTGATTTCATATTATTTTCACTACTGTAACTATTCCTTAAGCCCATGAAGTCATTATTAGCATCAGTATTTTGCTCAATACATATGTTGGTCACAGTTTCTATAGCTTTAGAAGCTGCTTATTCACGCAAAGATAACTAAAAATATCCATAATCTGTTTAAATTTCAAATAAAGATGCAATCATTTAAGTTTCCATAACTAAAACTAACCTGCACCATGATACATATTAAAAACATTAATTTCACCTCTGAGTTAGGCATGAATCTACATGTAATGCATCTTACTTTTCATTAACTTTGATAGCCATAAGCCCATAACTAAAACACTTTCTTAGCTCCAAAGATCCCAATGCTGACATTGTGCTCTATGCGTATCGGAGTTGATTTTGCAGTGTTAGTGATCAAGCAAAAGTAGTGTTTCCGTGTAGGAACACACAAAGAATGAATCTCGTCTTGCAGAAATACCAATATAATTAATGCGTTCTGAGTTGGGATCATAAACTGCAAGTTTAGAATCTTCCTCTTCTTCTTCCATAGTAAAACTCTTTGACACTTCAACTAAAAGTTCGCCACTCTTTCTGGATCCAAGTACATTAAATATTGATTCGTTAGGTGGGATGTTGCCCTTGATGGTGTAAATCTTTTCAAATGATTTCGGATCACTATTCTTCATGATCCATACATCATAATCATATACTTCCACGTCCAACTCAAACTGAAGCACAACAAGGGACCCCTTTAACTCATATATATGTATCTCTGTCTCAACGTCAAGGTCAGGTTGAAGTTGAAGTGCTAAATTATCAGGAAGGCATATTTCTGTAAATTCTTCACTTATTATATCAAATGACAATATCATATCGGAACCACAAAACCTATCCGATGTAACCCAGTAAATAAACCTACCTATTGCCACCTGATTGTGTCTTAATCCAGTTGATCTTTGAGGCTGATTGATCGATAGACTTTTCCAAGCTCCCGAGCTTAGCCTAAAAACCTCAACTTCCCAAGAAGTGTCAGTTTTAGTATTAATTTCCAAACAATACTCAAATATAATTTTAACAAGCATAGGGTCAAGAGTGCGAGGACAAACCCCAAAACCAAGATTAGTTGTATACTTCTTCTTTCTATTAGCTAACACACTAGGCATATCAATAGCAACCGACTTCCTAATGGTAGGATTCCAGATGACAGTGGTATTGATTCCAGAATCACTTGGCTTTACATACATATCATAAATGCAAAATAGGCCTTGAGAACAACCAATTATTGCTGGTCTAACGCACATGGGAATTGTTAGGGAAACTTTCTGTTGAGGGAAAGTATCATCATCCACAATGGAAACATAATTGTACACAATGTGATCTCTTACAAGTACATGTTGCGGCAGCTGAGTGCGTTGGTAATCAGCAATAAACTTGGAGCTATCAATGTGAGACTTCCATGATTTTGAAACCGATCTGAATTGAATCAACGATTTAATAGGAAGCCTTTTCATGATTTCCTCTTGGATTTCTAAAGGTATGTTATCAGACATTTTTAAATTGGTGCTTAGATATCTCGGATTTTGTAACAAAAGGGGATGATGGTATTATGGGAGTTAATAAATGAAATGATCTCCTGCTACAAAACGAAACAACGAAACGAGTTAATTAACAACTAAAATGGGTCGAGTGCATTAAAATTAATAAATCTGAATCCCGTCAACAGGTCGCAATATGTAAAGTGGAATTACGAACCAAATTAAAGATTAGTGGTAAAAGATAATTACATTATGGTGTGCAGGAAACATACAATTGGTAGCGTAATAGTATATTAAAATATTGTGTGCAATCATGACAGATCGACATTTGTTATATGTGCAGAACACTGACATTCACTTTCTTTGCTAAAGAAAAAACCAAAACCAAATGGAAAACTCTTTGGCTTTGTGAATATGTCTATCAAAAGAAACAAATATCAGCCCAAGGTAGTTGAAGGCGAAAGCTACCATAAGGCAACGTATCTTACCTAGGGATTAAGTTAAGAGGACGAAAGGCAAAAAAAGGCAAGGGCATGAGTGACATTTTTTGTATATGATGGTGTCTAACACAGAAACAATATTTAGATAAAGCTTAATATTTATTATCTAACAAACATGCATACCTCAAATATTCAATTTTATAGCTAAATATACACGATAGATAAGTTTAACAAATTCTAAAAGTTTTCTTTTGGCGGTAAAGAATATCAGCACAATGATATAGAACGCTGATACAACGTCATAAGGAAGAGATGAGAGGGCCTCTATATTTCATACTGGAAGTGGACGCAAGGCCCCAATCAATCTTACATTAATTGACTTACTAACATGAGGGGCAACTTTGTATGTCAAAATAATAATAAAAGTTTGACCCGATGTAACATCAGACCACATCACGCCTCTTAGCCGCTACACCAGCTACAGCAAGGGCTTAGGCTTGGGCATGATAAGGTGAAATAGCTGCTAATTAAGGCCTTGCCTGAGGGCCTAGTCACCCACGAGGGTGGAGGGCCTTTGACTACACCAATAGGGCCACTAAAATATATTAGCATCTACATAACAAACATTTTAATGTTAATGTATGACCAGAATCTGCCCTTTAAAGCACCAAAAATTGGGTACTAGTATAATGAGTGGCCTATTGGGCACTTTAAAGCACATAGTTGATGCAATGATAACTAGACCACCACCAACGTGGCCTAAATGTTTAGGCACTTAATGTTCTCACAAAACTTTTAGGGTTCAAACCACGCTTGGTACACATTTGGAGGTGGCTAGGGAAATGTTTGGAAAAGGTCATGTGGATACCAAGGTTAGGCCGGCCACGTACATTTGCGTCAAAGACTTGCCCTTCTCGAGTCGCATAAGCAGAAAAACCTCATCCGTTTCTTTTTCTATATATGTGTCATAATAGAATAGATAGAGAATGATCCTTGTTCAGATCACATGAAGAGTCGTGATGTACGTGCACGGCCTAACTTGTATTCCAATGACCATTTCTCGAGCCATCCAAGATGTTCACCCAACGAGTTTCGAACTCGATGTGGTCTCTTCAAGGCTTTAAGAACACCTCACTACTAGATCACTTTATGGTTTGATATAATACGGTTCATAATATTTTTGCTAAACATATATCAGCTCAAATAGATAATCATCTTAATATATGCACACACAAAAAAAAAAAAAAATAAGAAAAATAAATAAATAAATAAAATAAGACTAATACATTTCATTAACATGAGTACCTGTGTGAAACCCAAAAGATGTGCTCGGATTATGGCTCAGACGACAGAGATTGATTATGGGGGAAGATACAAACATGCGTGTACAGAAGTTAGGGCTCAAACCAAGGGTTTCCTTTTTTTCTTTTTCTTTAAAAGTAAATTGGGTTATGCCTGAATTCCCACTGCTAACGTCATATGTAGTATAAATTTTTTCTAGTACTTTCACTTCATCTATTTTTTTCTTTTTCTAAACCTTTTCAAAAACAAGTCATTCCCAAAATAAATATTCAATTTAAACTACACACATTTTCAAGAATTCTCATTAACAAGAGTCTCCAACAATTAATTGCCCATTAAAATCTCTTCCACTGATTAAAATAAAATGGACATTTATTTAATGATATCCAAAAATAACATTGTGAACATTTAATACTCTCTTTGTTCTAAATTAAATGTATAATTTGACATTTTGAAGTCTTTTTTTCTAAACTTTGACTTTAAATATTTTTATTTGTGTTATATAATATTTGATGCAAAATATATGAATAAATTGTGTTTTAAATTTATTTTCATTGGTATAATTTTCATTAAATATTAAATAACATAAACAAAAGTATTGAAGGACAAAGTTGAAAAAAAAATACTTCAAAACTCAAAACTAGACATTAAATATGAGACGCAAGGAGTATACAACTAAGTGAATACTAATTTATAGCTTATGGATTTGTTTTTAATGCAAAAGGTTATAAATAAAAGAGATACTAAATGAGTAAAAGACCAATTATGCATTTAATATGACACGGATGAAGTATACAACTAAGTGAATATTAATTTATATTGTTTTTAATGCAAAACGTTATAAATAAAAAAGATATTAAATGAGTAAAAGACCAATATGCCTTCCATTAAACTGCGATTCATTGTTTTCTTTATTAGATCTATAGGTTCGACACACACTCGGGTTTACCACCAGCGTCCCTCAACTTTCCGTCATTGTCAACCACCGATGACACTGTCATAACTCATAAACAAAACAAAAGGCATCAGATCGATATTTAAATAGCAGTTATAAATTTTTTTAACACATAATACAATTATAAATGCATCACTTATTTGACACGAAAAATGCATAATTACAAAACAATTGCTCTCGGAAAAATTTAGTTACATGAATATCCAGCGTCGTAACACGCGAATATGATCTAGTCTTTTATAACTTATATAACCATTTTCTAATTTATCATTACTAGTAGGGTACCCGTGCGTTATAGTGGCGGGTACCCTGTGATTAGAGTTTACGCGTCAACAAAATAACAATGCCAAATTGATTAGTCAGAAAAAAAAATGATCCCAGTCCGACGCAGTTCACCCATTTCTATTGATTACGACCGGTCATCTCCGTTTCATTTTTGAACTGCTTTTATTAACTAGCCGAACCGATAGCGACTCTGGATTCCGGTTGAACCCGTTAGTCCGGTTCGGTTTTCAAAATCATATGTACCATCAACTTGTTAGCATATAAATTATATAAAGCTTTGTTTGTTTTATTTATTTGTACAATGTGTATAATAACATCTATTTTTCATTATAAGGGTACTTTAAAAATAACCATAATTAGTTTGTTTAACGGTAAATTCTTATTGGGTCCCTAGTAAAGCCACACACTTCTCCTGTCTAAACCATTGTGGATGCTGGCTGAATGGTTTTGATGGGGAAGTGATGTGGAAATATAGCTAGATGGTAGGTGCATTAATAGGTGAATCAGATTCTAGGTGACATGGTTCATGTTATAGTGCAACTTGATTCTTTGGGTACAAGGTTACTATCTAGTGTGGACTTGTTGCTGTACTGATCAAGTTTGCAATATGAATGTTCTATAGGAGATATGTTTTGTTTAGCATTGTCTGATATGAGACATAGTTGTCTCATATATGATATAGTTTAGAATTGAGTGTTGTTCTCTGTTTTGAGCATGTTCAAAACAGTTTTCATGTTTATAACCTTGTAAAAATCTATTGATTGGAATAATATATTATCACCTTTGCACAAAAAAAAGTTATATTCTTAATTTTAAGATTTTAGATGTGGGTTTAAATGATTTATACTAAGAGCTCTATATGTTGTATGTCTTAATTTTAAAATCTTGATTGCATTTAATTGAAAGATGGTGCTCTTTATTATATGTTGTATAGATGAATGCCCATATGTTTTCATTGTAACCATTATCAATTTTTTTCACTAAAATACACTTCGTATCTTGTACACATATACTCTTCAAAAAATGAGTTTTTTTTCTTCTTTTTTGTTATAACAATATTTTGAAAAGCGAGTGTTTAATTGACTCGGTCGAGTCATTGGGTCAACGGGTTACCGGTTCAACCACCGGGTCAACCCGATCTCCTAAAAAGAATAAAGAATATTTTCAATGATAAAGTATATATATATATATGTGTATATATATATATATATATATATATATATATATATATATATATATTGTTGGGAAATTCGTTTTTGGGAGTTAATACTTATAGTAGTAAAGTTAGTACTGATAGCATTGTTTGATAAGTATTAACTAGTTAGTACTGATAGTGGAAATATTAGTACCGATAGTATTAAGTTTGTACTGTTCTAAGTAAGGAATGTCGTGTATGGTTTGTAACAGCATATCTTCTATTCCAATAGAAGATATGATATACTTAGTGTATAGTTATCTCTGTAAGGGATCTCCTTAGTGTATAAAAGGAGATCCTAGCTAGGTTAAACACACATCTCATATTCTAGCCGTCTTAAGAAGAGCTTCAAGGTTGTAAACCCTAGTACTAGGAGAGTACTCGTATTATTGCTTAATAATATTGAAGTTGTTGGTGTTATATTGTGTTTACTTTAATCTTCTAAGTGCATTCAAGTAGATTCCGCATACTTGTGTGCATCTACAACAAAGTTTCTCATTGTTATTTTGGAACCATCCAAGGCAATCAACACGTTTGCAAGCTAAGTGTTCTTGATCCAAGGTTTGGGACTTCACAACTGGTATCAGAGCTTGTGTCCTGAAGCTTTGTTTTTAGAAGATCCTGTGTGACAAAATCTGAAGAAATGGATTTTGACAAATCCAATGTTGTTAACAGAGTTCCTAAGTTGCAGCCAAATGAATATGAACTCTGGAGAATGCGCATAGAGCAGTACTTCTTGGTACTTGATTTCAAGTTGTGGAACATTGTGCTCTATGGAAACTCCTACAAATCCACTGTCCTTTGAAGAAGTTGGTGGTAAGACAGTTATCCATTTTGTTGTATTGTTTAAACCATTATCCATTTTGTTCACCAAAATATACTTCATATTGAATTCTTCTTTCTTTTTCTAAAAAACCAAACATACACACATGTATACATTCTCACACAATCATAACAATTTAACTTGCATCATTTAGGAATTCATGACCTTTTGGCCGAGGCCATAACCATCTGACATATATCACCTGACCAAAAGCCCATTGGTTACTCCGTATACTTTACACATGTAATTTTTGAAACATAAAGTAAAAAAATAAAAAAAATTGAAAGGTTGTTTGTCATTAGAAGTAATGTTTTAAAAATCGGTGTTTTAGTTGACTTGGTCAAACCATTAGTTTTTTACTCAAAACCAGCTTCCCCATGACTTATGCCTTACGGGTCACAGTTCAACCGGCCAGATCAAACCGGGTTTTAAAAAATTTGTTAGAACCGCAAACTCTTCCACAAACGTTTATAAATGACAAATTGGTATGTTGATGAATTTCGAACACTCGCAACACACCTTATGCTCTAAACTAATAGAGGTAAAAATTTAATCCTTGTTTAATCTTATTTATATCATACTTCATTCCGGTCGTGTCAATTGAGATTGTAAGAATCTACCAATGTGTTATATGTTTAAACATGGGTTATAGTGTTACACGTTTGTAAGGAGACTATAATCTCAAACACAAGTTTATATTGTATGTCAATTTCTTTAAAATACTACAGTTTAAACACCATAGTAATTGTAGTGGTGCAATGCATCAAATTGGTTAAAGTTTCCATCGTTTAATTATTAAGGATTTAGTGGAGCTAAACAATTTGCGCGAGTCATAAAGGGTGAAACATTTGAAAAAAAATGTCTCTAGATGCTAAAAGTTCAATACATAAACCATCAATCTATGATTTTCAAATCTGTTTTTTTATCCAAAATCCAATATGTCACTGCCTAACATGATAGCAATATAAAACTTATCAATGTGAAAAAAAAATAAAGTATATATACAGTAATAAAGAATCATGTAGCTGAAACGACGTGCATTTCAGGCAGTTGCAGATCCCTCATGGAGTTCACTTCAGAATTCCATTTCTACAATTTTCCCCCATTGATTCCAGGTGGCATCGGGGGTGCAATCAGTAACGAATGATGCACTGTTTCATTGACTGATTTCATAATATATATTTTCACAACTATTCCTTATAAGCCCATGAAGTCATTATTAGCATCAGTATTTTGCTCAGTACATATGTTGGTCACAGTTTCTATAGCTTTAGAAGCTGCTTTTTCACGCAAAGATAACTAAACATATCCATAATCTGTTTAAATTTCAAATAAAGATGCAATCATTTAAGTTTCCATAACTAAAACTAACCTGCACCATGATACATATTAAAAACATTAATATCACCTCTGAATTAAGCATGAATCTACATGTAATGCATCTTACTTTTCATTAACTTTGATCGCCATAAGCCCATAACTAAAACACTTTCTTAGCTCCAAAGATCCCAATGCTGACATTGTCCTCTATGCGTATCGGAGTAGATTTTGCAGTGTTAGTGATCAAGCAAAAGTAGTGTTTCCGTGTAGGAACACACAAAGAATGAATCTCGTCTTGCAGAAATACCAATATAATTAATGCATTCTGAGTTGGGATCATAAACTGCAAGTTTAGAATCTTCATCTTCTTCTTCCAAAGTACAACTCTTTGACACTTCAACTAAAAGTTCGCCACTCTTTCTAGATCCAAGTACATTTGGTATTGATGCGTTAGGTGGGATGTTGCCCTTGATGGTGTAAATCTTTTCAAATGATTTCGGATCACTATTCTCCATGATCCATACATCATAATCGGATACTTCCACGTCCAACTCAAACTGAAGCACAGCAAGGGACCCCTTTAACTCATATATATGTACCTCCATCTCAACGTCAAGGTCAGGTTGAAGTTGAAGTGCTAAATTATCAGGAAGGCGTATTTCTGTAAACTCTTCACTTATTATATCAAATGACAATATCATATTGGAACCACAAAACCTATCCGATGTAACCCAATAAATAAACCTACCTATTGCCACCTGATCGTGTCTTAATCCATTTGATCTTTGAGGCTGATTGATCGATAGACTTTTCCAAGCTCCCGAGCTTAGCCTAAAAACCTCAACTTCCCAAGCAGTGTCAGTTATAGTATCAATTTCCCCCAAACAATACTCAAATATAATTTTAACAAGCATAGGGTCAAGAGTGCGAGGACAAACCCCAAAACCAAGATTAGTTGTAAACTTCTTCTTTCTATCTAACACACTAGGCATATCAATAGCAACCGACTTCCTAATGGTAGGATTCCAGATAACAGTGGTATTGATTCCAGAATCACTTGGCTTTACATACATATCATAAATGCAAAATAGGCCTTGAGAACAACCAATTATTGCTGGTTTAACGCACATGGGAATTGTTAGGGAAACTTTCTGTTGAGGGAAAGTATCATCATCCACAATGGAAGCATAATTGTACACAATGTGATCTCTTACAAGTACATGTTGCGGCAGCTGAGTGCGTTGGTAATCAGCAATAAACTTGGTGCTATCAATGTGAGACTTCCATGATTTTGAAACCGATCTGAATTGAATCAACGATTTAATAGGAAGCCTTTTCATGATTTCCTCTTGGATTTCTAAAGGTATGTAATCAGACATTTTTAAATTGGTGCTTAGATATCTTGGATTTTGTAACAAAAGGGGATGATGGTATTATGGGAGTTAATAAATGAAATGATCTCCTGCTACAAAACGAAACAACGAAACGAGTTAATTAACAACTAAAATGGGTCGAGTGCATTAAAATTTATAAATCTGAATCCCGTCAACAGGTCGCTATATGTAGAGTGGAATTAAGAACCAAATTAAAGATTAGTAGTAAAAGATAATCACATTATGGTGTGCAGGAAACATACAATTGGTAGTGTAATAGTATATTAAAATATTGTGTGCAATCGTGACAGATCGACATTTGTTATATGTGCAGAACACTGACATTCACTTTCTTTGCTAAAAAAACCAAAACCAAAAGTAAAATTCTTTGGCTTTGTGAATATGTCTATCAAAAGAAACAAATATCAGCCCAAGGTAGTTGAAGGCGAAAGCTACCATAAGGCAACGTATCTTACCTAGGGATTAAGTTAAGAGGACGAAAGGCAAAAAAAAAAGGCAAGGGCACGAGTGACATTTATTGCATAAGTTTAACAAATTCTAAAAAAAAAAAAAAAAAAAATGGTAGTTGGCGGGACCATCTCATGCCCGTGTACCTTTTGGTACCTGCTATCCTACTCAACAAAGGACGTATGCACCGGTAAATTACCTGTTACGGACACCAGTTCCATGCTGGGGGTCGAACCCCCAACCTCTCGGTCGAACATGATATGGGCCGTACTTTTACGGTAGTTGGTGGCCAACTGCGCTAGGCAGCTGGTTTTAAAGCTTAATATTTATTATCTAACAAACATGCATACCTCAAATCTTCAATTTTATAGCTAAATATACACGATAGATAAGTTTAACAAATTCTAAAAGTTTTCTTTTGGCGGTAAAGAATATCAGCACAATAATGTAGAACGCTGATACAACGTCATTAAGAAGAGATGAGAGGGCCTCTATATTTCATACTGGAAGTGGACGCAAAACCCCAATCTTACATTAATTGACTTACTAACATGAGGGGCAACTTTGTATGTCAAAATAATAATAAAAGTTTGACCCGATGTAACATCAGACCACACCACGCCTCTTAGCCGGAACGCTACACCAGCTACAGCAAGGGCTCAGGCTTGGGCATGATAAGGTGAAATAGCTGCTAATTAAGGCCTCGCCTGAGGGCCTAGTCACCCACGAGGGTGGAGGGCCTTTGACTACACCAATAGGGCCTCTAAAAGATAGTATTAGCATCTACATAACAAACATTTTAATGTTAATGTATGACCAGAATCTGCCCTTTAAAGCACCAAAGATTGGGTACTAGTATAATGAGTGGCCTATTGGGCACTTTAAAGCACATAGTTGATGCAATGATAACTAGACCACCACCAACGTGGCCTAATGTTTAGGCACTTAATGTTCTCACAAAAGTTTTAGGGTTCAAACCTCGCTTGGTACACATTTGGAGGTGGCTAGGAAAATGTTTGGAAAAGGTCATGAGGATACCAAGGTTAGGCCAGCCATGTACATTTGCGTCAAAGACTTGCCCTTCTCGAGTGGCATAAGCAGAAAAACCTCATCCGTTTCATTTTCTATATATGTGTCATAATAGAATAGACAGAGAATGATCCTTGTTCAGATCACATGAAGAGTCGTGATGTACGTGCACGGCCTAACTGGTATTCCAATGACCATTTCTCGAGCCATCCAAGATGTTCACCCAACGAGTTTCGAACTCGATCTGGTCTCTTCAAGGCTTTAAGAACACCTCACTACTAGATCACTTTATGGTTTGATAAAATACAGTTCATAATATTTTTGCTAAACATATATCAGCTCAAACAGATAATCATCTTAATATATACACACACAAAAATAATAATAATAAAAATAAAAAATAAATAAAATAAGACTAATACATTTCATTAACATGAGTACCTGTGTGACACCCAAAAGATGTGCTCGGATTATGGCTCAGACGACAGAGATTGATTATGGAGGAAGATACAAACCATGTGGTGTACAGAAGTTAGGGCTCAAACCAAGGGTTTCCTTTTTTTCTTTTTCTTTAAAAGTAAATTGGGTTATGCCTGAATTCCCACTGCTAACGTCATATGTCGTATAAATTTTTTCTAGTATTTTCACTTTAGCTATGTTTTTCTTTTTCTAAACGTTTTCAAAAACAAGTCAATCCCCAAATAAATATTCAATTTAAACTACACACATTTTCAAGAATTCTCATTAACAACAATCTCGAAGAATTAATTACACATTAAATTCTCTTTTCACTTATTAAAATAAAAGATAGACATGTATTTAATGATATCCAAAAATAAAACATTTAATACTCCTTTCGTCCTACATTAAATGTGTAATTTGACATTTTAAAGTTTTTTTTTAAACTTTGATCTTAAATAGTTTTATTTGTGTTATATAATATTTGATGCAAAATATATGAATGAATTGGATTTTAAATGTATTTTAATTGGTATAATTTTCATTAAATATTACATAACATAAACAAAAGTATTTAAAGACAAAGTTGAAAAAAAATACTTCAAAAGTCAAAACTTGACATTTAATATGAGACGCGAAGAGTATACAAGTAAGTCAATACTAATTTATAGTTTATGGATTTGTTTTTAATGCAAAACGTTATAAATAAAAGAGATACTAAATGAGTAAAAGACCAATATGCATATAATATGAGACGGGTGGACGAATGGAGTATACAACTAAGTGAATATTAATCTATATTGTTTTTAATGGAAAATGTTATAAATAAAAGAGATACGAAATGAGTAAAAGACCAACATGCCTTCCGTTAAACTGCGATTCATTGTTTTCTTTATTAGATCTATAGATTCGACACACGCTCGGGTTTACTACCAACGTCCCTACAACTTTCCGTCATTGTCAACCACCGATGACACTGTCATAACTCATAAACAAAACAAAAGGCAACAGATCGCTAATTAAATAGAAGATATAAATTTTTTAACACATAATACAATTATAAATGCATCACTTATTTGTCACGGAAAATGCATAATTACAAAACAATTGCTCGCGGAAAAATTTTGTTACACGAATATCCAACGCCGTAACACGCGAATATGATCTAGTACTTTTATAACTTATATAACCGTTTTCTAATTTATCATTACTAGCAGGATACCCGCGCGTTATAGTACCCTGTGATTACTAGCGGGTACCCTGTGATTAGAGTTTAGGCGTCAACAAAATAACAATGACAAATTGATTAATCGAAAAAATAATTATCCCAGTCCGACCCAGTTCACCCGTTTTTATTGATTACGACTGGTCATCTCCGTTTCGTTTTTGAACTGCTTTTATTGACTAGCCGAACCGATAGCGCCTCTGGATTCCGGTTGAACCTGTTGGTCCGGTTCGGTTTTCACAATCATATATATCATCAACTTATTAGCATATAAATTGTATAAAGCTTTGTGTGTTTTATTTGTTTGTATAATGTGTATAATAACATGTATTTTTCATTATAAGGGTGCTTTAAAAATAACAATAATTAGTTTGTTTAACGTTAAATTATTAATTGGGTCCCTAGTGAAGCCACACACTTCTCTTGTCTTAACCATTGTGAATGCTGGCGGATGGTTTTGATGGGGAAGTGGTGTGGAAATGTAGTTAGATGGTAGGTGCATTAATAGGTGAATCAGATTCTAGCTAGCATGGTTCTTGTTATAGTGCAACTTTATTTTTTGGGTACAAGGTTACTATCTGGTGTGGACTTGTTGCTGCAGTGATCAAGCCTGCAATATGAATGTTGTATAGGAGATATGTTTTGTTTAGCATTGTCTGATATGGGACATAGTTGTCTAATATCTGATATAGTTTAGAAGTGAGTGTTGTTCTCTTTTTTGAGCATGTTCAAAACAGTTTTCATGATTATAACCTTGTAAAAATCCGTTGATTGGAATAATATATTTTCACCTTCGCACCCAAAAAAAATGTTATATTCTTAATTTTAAGATTTTGAAATGTGTGTTTAAATGATTTATACTAAGAGCTTTACATGTTGTATGTCTTAATTTTAAGATTTTTGATTGCATTTAGTTGAGAGATGGTGCTCTCTATTATATGTAGTATAGATGAATGCCCGTATGTTTTCATTGTTACCATTATTATTATTTTTTTCACTAAAATACACTTTGTATCTTGTACACATATACTCTTCAAAAAAATGAGATTTTCTTTTGTTATAACAACGTTTTGAAAAGTGGGTTTTTAATTGACTCGGTCGAGTCATTGGGTCAACGGGTTACCGGTTCAATCACCGGGTCAAACCGATCTCCTAAAAAGAATAAAGAATATTTCCAATGATAAAGTATATATATATATATAAATCATGAGTATTCCATATATTGAGCCTAAAAACCATTACTAACAATTATAACATGTAAAAATAAAATTAAGTCGCAAATATGTATGATTAACTTGCTTTATTTGTAAAAAAACATGAAAAAAAAACTCGGTCGGGTCTCGAGAACCGGTTTGACCCGGGTCGCTTCAAGCCCGACATATCTAACTGGATTTCGAAAATGAAAAAAACGGTTTAATTTGACTCGTTTTCTGGCCGAAACCAGTTCAACCGGTCGGGTCAAACCGGGTTTCAAAACATTGGTTATAATCCTTGTTTAATCTTATTAATATTATACTTCATTTGCATTGTTGGTCACGACTTCTATACTAATTAAAAGATTTTTTAAATGGGGATCTTTTTTTGGAGGAAGACCATCCCGGCAAATATATATATGAGGATCTTGTACAGGATTGTTTTTATCTTTACAAGATTTTTAAGATCGAAATCGGATTTAAAATTGTTTTGGTAATCCATAAGACAAAACAAATGAACACAATTAACAAACAAAGCGGAAGCTTTATTTAAATTACCAAACTAAATATAAAACCAATTTCAAATGTACCGATACAAAATTCTAGTTCAAATGTATAACTTAAAGGTACAAAGAAAACTAATTTCATTATCCCTATTTATATGAAACCAAGAGTTAAGATCAATATAGATTTCACATTTATCATAGATCCAATAAACAAATTTTAGCCATCTATATTTGATTAAAATTAATAAAAAATCATTTTTCATCTTTTTTTTAAAACAACATATTTTGCAAACGGTAAATCTTCAAACTATAAAAAATATACTATCGCGACGAGAATTAAAATATCTTTCTATAGATATGTACTTCTCTATATTTTCGACAAATTTTGTTTTTCAAAAATTCCGCCCACAAAAATCACATATGATTTTCAAAAATCACATGTGATTCAATTTTTACAAATCACATATGATTTTTTTCAAATCATATATGATTTTTACAAATCACATATGATTTGCAAAAACCATATGTGATTTATAAAAATCGAATCACATGTGATTTCACAAATCACATATAATTTTTTTGGGCCAAATTTTAAAAAAGAAGTTGTTAAAAATATATAGAAGTGCATATCTATAGAGATATTTAATTCTCGTCGCGATAGTATGATTTTTTTCTTGTAACGATTAACGGTTTGCGAGATATTTAATTTTTAATAAAAGGTGAAAGTTTATTTTTTTGTTATGATTAGAAACATGAATGACTATGATTGGTTCATTGGATCTATGATAAATTTGAGATATTTATTTAAATTTTGCCATGAAACCAATGACCTAATTGTCAAACTTTAAACCGACTCAAACTAGAAAACGTGCCAAAAACTAAATACCAAAATTACAAAACGAACCCTTATAGTTTAAATCACTTTCTAACGAAAATGATAGCAGTATGCAAGTTATAAATTTTTAAAGAGATGGTCTAACACAATATTGAAGAGCTCAAGAGCTAAACTCCATAAATGATTATGGGTGATACAAGTACACAACCTCAACATTTATGTGTGAAAATACTACAAATGCTATATAAAAGAAGACCATGTCACTAACAACTGTGGAAATATGTTTTCAAACTATTCAAACTAAGTTACAAAATCTTACATCAAAATTTTTATCAATTTTTTAAGGGTGAGCGTAGATACGGATTAACTTTCAATGGTTTTGATTCGGTTAAATACAAAAACTAACCAAATGTTAACTTACATCCGCATGAGGCTATAGATTTGCTATATTGTATTCTGTTTTGAACATGTCCAATCCAGTTGATGTTTAATTGCCTTAGTATGTTTGATATTAATATATTCTTCAACCTTAGCAAATAATAATAATAATAATAATAATAATAATAATAATAATAATAATAATAATAATATATAATAATAATAATAATAAAAAAAAAAAAAACCCTTACATCTCTGCATGCAGAAAACATATACAGATACTATAACAGGTCATCATAACAACTTAACCGATAACTTTTAAACTTTACAATACACCAACACATTGATAATACACACATCACTTATAGAACTTTGCAATAACCTAAAAGGGTTATGACGGTAACTACAGGATAGCAAGTTTGCATATGCTCAACACCAACTTGTAAACACTATCACCCTTTGTATATCCCATAAATTAAAACGCAACTTTCATGGGTACAAACAACTCAAAAGATTTAGTGATTTACACATGCAAGAACACGTATATTTGACCATAAATTAAAAAAGTTCACTTGCACCCTGTGTACGTTTGGGACACCCATTTGGTTCGCAGAATGTTCAGGTAAAGACCGATTATAATTGTACCTAAAAAGTGTGCGCGTTGAACGGGTCAAATGGGTTGACAGTCGCCTGTAGTATATTCACAGTGCATCAAACCTCCTTTATATATGTTTGAGTAAAATTCTTTAAATTACATTAGTTATGTTTTGAAAGAAAGCAGATTATTAATCAGTGTTCTTTACAATGAATCTAAGAATGTAAGAATAGTTGAAGTGGCAAAATGGTCATGTAACGAAACATATCTTTCTTGAATTTTGAATAAAGATGCAAACAAATAAATTTTCTATAACTTTAACTAACCTGCGCCATGATACATGTTAGAAACATTGATAGCATTGTTAGTTTTAATGTTTTAAAGACTTCTGTAATTTGCTTTGTAAACATTGATAGGTACTGTAAAGATACTTACGATAAAATACCGTATAGTTTAGATTGTTAGTTTTTGGCAAAGCCTGTAAAACAGTGTGGGCTTGGGCCAAAATGGGTCAATATGGTTTTTCTGTAAACCATTGTGTCTGTAGGATATATTACACCTCTTATTAGGCTTCTGTGAAACGGTATAACTCTTCATGTGTGTCGTTTCACTTCATATAAAAGGAGGCAATATAAACGTTTGTAAATCATCAATTCATACTTCAATAATATTACTTCGTTTATACAAAGTTTATGTGTTATTACTTTTCTGCAAATTGCATACAAACCAAACACCCTTTACTGCTTTTCTATATCGACAAGAATCACAACCATGTCAAGTTTCAAACACAATTCTGGGAATACTTGGCCAAGGGGAACGCGTTTCCATCAGTGGCATCAGAGACAGGATTCAAATCCATGGGAGAGGCCAAGTACAAGTGGTTTGTTACCATACAAACCAAGAAGGAGGATTTATTTGGAGACAAAAGAATTACTCAATAAAAGGCTATTTGAAATCGAAGCGCATAATGCTTCAAGGGGATACGAGGAGGCAGTGACTAGGAAAGAAAGAAGAGTGAGATGCTATGCTTGTAGAAAGCACAGACATTATTTTTGGAAGTGTCAAGACAAACCATACAACTTCTCGAATGGAAAACAGAAACATGTTGAAGAAACAAAGTACCCTGAAAAAGTCCATGTTAAGACAACCCACATGATCAAAGGAACGGATTACGCAAACTGGAACCATATTTGGTACATAAGCGACACATACAACAACCATATGTGTCCCACAAAATCATTGTTCAGAAAAATCAAACCAAAGTTTTTCAATAGAAGGAAAGGAAGAAGACGAGAAAAAATTTATTTTCTCATATGGTGTAGGTGAGGCCTTTGTTGAAACAAATGAAAAAAAGATGCTAATTCCATGTGTTTCATATACACCGGAGGCAAGTTTGAATGTGCTTAGCGCCAAGCAACTTTTGGCACAAGGTTTCGAAGTGACTTATGAAGACGACACATGCAAAGTCTCTTATATGTTTGATGAAGAGATGGGGCACGAAGGAAAGAGGGTCGAAGGAGAGTCAAGTTCGATGGCTAAGGAACACGACAAGTTTTTGGAAGATTACTACGAGTCAATCGATCCAAAGAATACTTGCATGAACATTAAAGGCTTGGAAGATCTCGAATGGAAGGATGGAATGATCCATGATTATTTGGATGATGAATTCTTAAGCATGAATGGAACTCTTTACATCATGAAGGTTAATTCATTTAAGAAATTTATTTCATTTTTAATCATGATAGAAGATGACAATCTAGTATACAAGAATTGGAATGTTTTAAGCAACCACTTTGAAGAGATGATAAAATGGTTTTACCAAGTTTATCTTGGTCGAATCATGGTGTGTTGGGAATAATCCGTTACCACGGATAGTTGTGGTTTACACTGCTCGGATTAACACTAGCAGTGGAAACGTATTCCCACTGCTAGAACATTATTACCACTGCTATTAGTTTATGTTTAGTTAAACGTGTCTAGATAAGTATAGAATAGATCTTGTGTATATTCTATAATGTTAGCTATATACTTATCTTGTAAAGGACTCCTTGTTGTATAAAAGGAGGTCCTAAGTCATTGTCTTAGGTACGTTTCTAATTACCTACGTATTACTCACAAAGGCTTCAAGGTGTAACCCTAATGATAAGTTAAGATCACTCGTATTATTCATCAATAATATTGGAGCTTAAGTTTTGTGTTTAATCTGTGTTTACATACAATACATCATACAATCCATCTTCTAAGTATTACTAAGTAAATTCCGCGTGCTTAATAATATCATACAAAATATCATTGACACAAGGAGTGTTTTCAGATCCATCAAGTGGTATCAGAGCGAAGGTTCTGATATTTTGTTTTAGAAGATCCAAGGAATAAGCTTAACCTACTCACTCAATTCAATGGAGATGGAAAACAACCAATCAAACTCTTCTTCTACTCCAAGACTTCCTAAGCTCAAACTTAACGAGTTTGAGATGTGGAGGATATTAATTGAGCAATACTTCCTCATACAGGACTATGCTCTATGGGAGATCATTCAAATTGGTGATTCTTTCAAGTCTGTCACTAGTACTGTGAAGATTGGTGACACATATGTTGTGAAAGTTTATGTGCCTGAATCTAATGCTGAAAAAGCTTGCAGGAAGAATGATCTTAAGGCTAGAAGTTTGTTGCTGATGACTCCTACTAGAGACCAGATCATAGCATTCAGCAAGTTCAAGACTGCTAAAGAACTGTTTAAAGAGATTTGCTCAGTATTTGGTGGTAATGATGCTACAAAGAAGACACAAAAGACATTGTTGAAGCAAAGTTATGAAAACTTCTCTGCTTCAAGCAATGACTCACTTGATAGCATTTTCACCAAACTCCAGAAGATTGTTACACAACTGACTGTGTTTGGCATTGAGGTAGAAAAGGAAGACCTCAATTTGAAGTTTCTAAGTAGTTTGCCTTCAGAGTTTCAAACCAATGTTACTATCTGGGAAAACAAATCAGACATAGAAACAATGAAGCTCAATGACCTTTACAACAACTTCAAACTAATTGAGCAAAGGTTGAAGAAGGCAGGGAAACTTGGCACAAGCTCTAGTAGCTTGGCATTGTTGTCAACATCTGTTGACAGTGATGATTCTGAAGATGAAAGTGATGATGATATTGCCACTGCAGGTTCTAAAGTTTCCACTGGTAATGTTAGTGTTACCACTGCAGCTTCAAAGAAGAAGGTTGCTAGTATTGGAGATCCTACCTTTTATGCTTTCATATCCACACAAGTTGATGGCTCTATCTTAACTCATCAAGACATAGAGCAAATTGATGAAGATGACTTGGAGGAGATGGATATAAAATGGCAAATAGCTCTTCTTAGCATGATGGCTAGGAAATTCTACAAGAAGACTGGCAAGCCTATTCACATCAATGGTGATGAAACTGCAGGTTTTGATAAGAAGAAAGTGGAGTGCTTTAACTGCCACAAGTTTGGACATTTTGCTAGAGAATGTAGAAGACCAAAGACCAAGGATAATAGGTCTACTTGGTACAAGCAAAAGAATGGACCAACTGTGGAAGAACCAAAGGCAATGTTGGCTATTGATGGTGTGAGCTATGATTGGAGTTTCATGGCTGATGATCTTGAAGAAGAACATTCAGATGTTGCTCTTGTTTCTACTGAAGTTGCTCTCATGGCTTTCTCTGACTCTGAGGTACAAAACATTGAAAGTTGTTCTAAAACATATAGGGCTGCTAGAGAAGTTGAAAGACTTAATGATTTATATTCTAGTGAAAGACAAGAGTTGTATACTGCTAATTATACTGTATCTAATCTTAGGAGAGCCATGGCAGTATTAGAAAAGCAAATAGAGCACTATCAGGAAAATGAGTCAAAATATAATGATGATATGATTCTTCTTAGAAGAGAGGTAGAACATACAACTGCTGTGAATGAAGCATACCAAAAAGAGCTTGAAAAACTTCAAAAGAAAAATGAAAATGTCAATTTAACTTTAGACACATGTTATCATCAGTCTAAGTCAATTGATAAAATTTGGAATGCTCAAGTATATAGTAAAGCTAAGTCTGGTATGGGTTATAATACAGTGCCTCCACCACTAAAAGGTGTTCCATCACCTCCAGGTATAGATTTAGCTCATACAGGCTTAGAAGATTTTAAGGAACTTGAAAGAGAATATGGTCCTTTAAAGGACACAATGGTGAAAAGTGAGGAAGAGATTAAGCTTGATAATGATGTTTTTGAGAGTGCTAGTGACTCATCTATTGTTGATGAGAGTGTTAAAAAGAATGTAGAGACTTCTATCCCCAAAGTTGTTAATACTGTTATAGAGGAACCTAGGAAACCAGTTAATAAACCTAGATCAACTGTAAGGTATGCTGAGATGTATAGGAACAAGCCTACAGCTCCTAGGGGTAACCAGAGGAGTTGGAATCATGTTAAATCTCAACAACTAGGTAGTGATTTTGTGATGTACAATAAGGCATGCTATATCTGTGGTAGTTTTGATCATTTACATGCTTATTGTGATTATCATGTTGGGAGAAGAGAAGTCTATGGGAATAAAAGGGTGGAGTCTAACAGGTTTCAACATAACATACACCCTAATTCACATTGCAAAATGGTCCCAAGAGCAGTTCAACTTAGAAGTGGCCTCAAAACTTTCGCCACTGCAAAAACTGTTAACACTGCTCATCCTAAGTCACCTGTTAAAAGTGCAAACTACAAAACAACTTTTGCAAAATCTGCACAAACAGGGAAAGGAACCTTTCAAGCTAAAAAGGTTAATTATAACCAATAGTGGGTGCCTAAAAAGAAACCAGCAGTTACCACTGCTCATTTAAAAGTTACCACTGCAAGGGTTGTGAACAAGAAAATGGGGGACATGGGCAATGCTGTGAAGGCCTCAGCACGTTGGGAATGGAAACCTAAAGGAAATACCTCTACAACCAATCCCAATGGTGTATCAATGACCTTTGATAGATTTAACTATATTGATACACGAGGCAGATCCAAGTCAATCATGGCTTGGGTCCCCAAAAGAAACTAACTCTTTACTCTTATGTGCAGGAACATCCAAGGTGAAAAAGATCAGATCAACGATATACAGATAGTGGATGTTCAAGGCACATGACTGGCAACAAGTCCTATCTTTCTGATTTTGAGCATTATGATGGACAGTATGTCAGTTTTGGAGGTGGAGTAAATGGAAAAGTTGCTGGTAAAGGTGTTATCAAAACTGGTAACTTGGACTTTGAACTTGTGTACTATGTAAAAGAACTAAAGTACACTCTTTTTAGTGTGTCACAAATGTGTGACAAAATGAACAATGTTCTTTTTACCAAAGATATGTTCTTTGTTCTCTCTAAGGATTTTAAGATGCCTGATGAAAGTCAGATTCTTCTTAAAATTCCTAGAAAAGGCAATCTCTATAGCTTTGATATGAACAACATTGTAGCTAAAGATGATTATACTTGCTTGCTTGCAAAGGCCACAGTGGATGAATCCATGTTATGGCATAGAAGACTTGGTCATGTTAACTTCAAAACCATTGACAAGATTGTCAAAGATGGTTTGGTGAGAGGATTACCTCAGAAAAGATTTGAAAATGATCAAACACTTGTGGCTTGTCTTAAAGGCAAACAACAGAGCTTTTGCAGTCAAAGTTGGTTAACTCTTCACCCACTTCAAATGTTACATATGGACTTATTTGGTCCTACATCAGTGAGTAGCTTGAATCTTAAGAAATATTGTCTAGTGGTGACTGATGATTTTAGCAGGTTTACATGGGTTTTCTTCCTTGGAACCAAGGATGAAACAACTGGCATCCTCAAGATCTTTATCACAGAAGTAGAAAACCAATATGATATGAAAGTTAAAATCATTTGGTGTGACAATGGAATAGAATTCAAGAATAGAGTTATGGATGAGTTTTGCAGAGATAAAGGTATTAAAAGAGAATTTAGTGTGGCTAGAACTCCTCAACAAAATGGTGTTGCTGAGAGGAGGAACAGAACACTGATAGAGGCTGCTAGAACCATGTTGGCCGATTCTAAATTGCCAATCACTTTTTGGGCTGAAGCAGTTAACACTGCATGTTATGTGCAAAACAGGGTTTTAGTAGTAAAGACAAAGAACAAGACACCTTATGAATTGTTTAGGGGTAGATCACATATCCTTGACATCATGAGACCATTTGGGTGTCATGTATCTATTCTCAATACCATAGATTATCTGGGCAAGTTTGATGAAAAGGCTGATGAAGGGTATTTTGTTGGGTATTCCATGGTTAGTAAAGCTTTCAGAGTATTCAACTTAAGAACCCAAAAGATTGAAGAGAATCTGCATGTGGAATTCCTGGAAAATAAAGTCAATCTCAAAAGCGGTCCAGAAAGGTTTTGATCTTGATACTCTAACCAATACTATGAATTATGTACATGTTTCTACAGGAACATCTTCTTTTGATTTTGCAGGTTCAGAAGAGTTTCTTGATGATGATAAACCAAGCAAAGATCATGCAGATGATCAAGATGAATTCAGTCTACCTCTTTGGGACTATGCAGATAATGATGATACATAAAAAACTGGAGATGCTCATCCTTCTAGTGATTTGGGAAAGGAAGGAAATAGTAATTTGAATGATGAAAATTCTGAAAGCAGTGGAAATTCATATTCCACTGTTAGGCAAAATGTTTCCACTACAATACCAGATGTGGAAATCACAACTCCAGTTACTGAGGAAGCTCAAGCCAATGATGTTGAAATCTTTAATATGCCAAGTGAGATTGCAGTTCCTCAGACTCCCCACACTTCTATTCATAAATCACATCTTCTTGAAAATGTGATTGGGGATGTCTATTCACCTGTGAAGACTAGAAGAAAAACTAAGCTGCCTGATGTCCATGGATTCATTAGTAAAATTTATGAATCTAAGGTTCATGAAGGCAAGAATGAATGTCTCTTTATGTGTTTTCTGTCACAAATGAAGCCAAAGAATGTTTACAAGGCACTTGAAGATGAAAGTTGGGTAGAAGCAATGCAAGAAGAGTTGCTCCAATTTAAGCTTCAAAAGGTATGGGTGCTTTGTGATTTGCCTTCTGGCAAGAAGGTAATAGGTACTAAATGGGTGTTCAGAAACAAGAAGGATGAAAGAGGAATTGTTATCAGAAACAAAGCTAGGCTTGTGGCTCAAGGATACACTCAAGAGGAGGGTATTGATTATGAAGAAGTGTTTGCCCCAGTTGCACGAATTGAAGCAATCAGGCTATTTTTAGCTTATGCATCTTTTATGGGCTTTAAAGTCTATCAAATGGATGTAAAGAGTGCTTTTCTATATGGGCAGATTGATGAGGAGGTTTATGTCTCACAACCTCCAGGCTTTGAAGACCCTGAATATCCTAACAAAGTATACAGGGTAGTTAAAGCTTTGTATGGCTTGCATCAGGCACCAAGGAAATGATATGAAACCTTAACCACTTATCTTCTTGCTAATGGGTTTCATAGAGGCAGAGTGGATCAAACTTTATTCATCAAGAAAGACAAGAATGATATCTTGCTTGTTCAAGTGTATGTTGATGATATCATTTTTGGATCTACAAAGATAGAGATGTGCAAAGAATTTGAGAAACTGATGAAAGAAGAATTCGGATGAGTTCTATGGGTGAACTTACATTCTTTTGGGACTTCAAGTACTACAGAGGCCAGATGGTATTTTCATTAATCAAAATAAATATGTGGCTGAGATACTTAGGAAGTTTAAGTTCACTGATGCAAAGTCATCCAACACCCCTGCAGATAAGACTACACATCTACTTCTGAAAGAAAATAGTGGTGAAGCTGTTGATGTGCACATGTACAGGTCTATGATTGGTTCTTTGATGTATCTTACATCATCTAGACCAGATATCATGTTTGCAGTGTGTGCCTGTGCAAGGTTTCAAGTTACTCCCAAGTTCTCTCACTTGACTGCTGTGAAGAAGATTTTCAGATATCTTAAAGCATTTCCTACTCTAGGATTGTGGTACTCCAGAGTCTCCCTCTAGATCTGTTACTTACTCAGATACTGACTATGCTGGAGCTAGCTTGGATAGAAAATCTACAACAGGTGGATGCCAATTTCTTGGCAATAGATTAGTGTCATGGCAGTGCAAGAAGCAAACTATGGTGGCTAATTCTTCAACGGAGGCAGAGTATGTGGCTGCTGCTAGTTGTTGTGCTCAAGTTCTATGGCTTCATAATCAACTTTTGGACTATGGGTACGATTTCATGAATACCATCATTCATATTGACAATAGCAGTACCATTTGCATCATTAAGAATCCTGTTCAACACACAAAGACCAAATATATTGAAATTAGACACCATTTCATTAGAGATTGCTATGAAAAGGGACTAATTCAAGTTGTCAAAATTCATACTGATGACAACTATGCTGATTTGTTAACAAAAGTCCTTGATGTGGGGAGATTTCAGTACTTGGTAACAAGTATTGGAATGCTTAATCCATAACCTTTTTGTCAAAATGTTCTCTGGTGTTGAGGGGAGACTGTTGAGTTCTGAAATTGTTGTATGAGTTTGTATATGCTTGCTTGATGGGAGTTGAATTTTAAAAGGTGTATATATGAGATACACAACAAATGGTTATTGATTCATCATGTCTAACCCACATAAGAATCAACTAGTCCAGAGCAAACGGCTACTGGTAAAGACTTGACAAATCCGTTTATGGTTGATAGTTTACCAAAAACTATATGGTTATCAACTCACCATATTCTTTATGATTAAGAGTTGGTTAGTCCATAGCAAACGGCTCATGGTAAAGACATATCAAATCCGTTGATAGCCGGTAGTTTGCTAAAAACTATGATAAGAGTAGTCTAGTTTCATATGATTTTATTTACCACTGCTCTTTGAAATTTTTGTGAAAAATTACCACTGCTAGTTCACAGTTTCCACTGACAGTGTTATTTTACCACTGTTGTTCTAGCCGTTACAACTGATTGTGTCAGTAACTTATTTTTTACTAGCCGTTGAAAGTAACCACTGATTTCCATATATATAGGGTTAAAATTTTTAAGTAAATTATCTTCTTTCCATATAATAATAAATACTTTCTAAAGATAATTTTACTTGCACAATAATTCTAAACCCTAACCCTATATATCTTTCTCTCTCAATTGGCTAGTTATTCTTTCAATTCTTACGGACATAATATTGTTTTTCATCAAAAGTTTCTATGACACCATTAAAATTTGCAGATGAGCACAACCTAGTGGCCTACCTACAAAAGTCTAACGAGAAGAGTGGCCCTATTTTTCATCAAATTGTGGACTTTCTTCATACCACACATATAAGGTATGCTTTGTTTTTAAATCCCACAATTTATATCTCTCAAATCAAACAGTTTTGGACTTCTGCTCAGTCCATAACACTTGAGAATGGAGATACACATGAAACAGTGGATGCTCTAAGAGCCACTGTGGATGGGGTAACTATTGATGTTACTGAGGCATCTTTGAGGAGAGTTCTCCAATTGGGTGATCTCAATGGTCTCATCACATTACCTATGCCCGAAATTCATGATACTTTATCATCCATGGGGTATGATACCACTGACAAAAAGGCTACTTTCAAAAAGAGTGGTTTTTGTCCCCAATGGAGATTTTTGATTCATACTCTGTTGCATTGTCTTAGTCCAAAGAAAACATCTTATGATCAATTTAGTTCATCCATGGCTTACCATTTGGTTTGTCTAGTCACTGATAAGATTTTTAACTGGTCCAATTATATTTTTACAAGTATGAAAGGCAATGTACAGAGTAAAACAAAATTTTTAATGTATCCAAGGTTTGTGCAAGCAGTGCTAAATGAGTTTCAACTAAAACCCCATACTAATGTTTATAAAATCAGTTGCCTTAAGCCTAAAGTTTTTCAAAATTTGAACAAAGATGGCAATATGATTTTTACACCTCTCCTTCCACAAATGCTTGCTAAGATCACAACTGAACAAAACACACCCATAATTAATGTTCCAAACATTGATTATACTCCTCCAGTTTCAAAAACCTATGAGAGAAGGTCTAAACAGCCAACTCCTCTCATGACAACACAACAAGTTTCTGAACCTTATGGTCTAGGAACAAGTAGTGGTGGTTCTAGACTTCAACCTAGTCCAACTAGGGAGGAATCTGAACCTTTGCCCCATGATTCACCTCTCCCAACAGGTAACACAGTTGGAAGTGATGAGGGCAGTGGGAACCAATTGGAATTGATGGTTTTGTGTACAAAGTTAGCCAAGCAGGTTGAATCTCTACAGAAAGATTTGGCAAATGTCAAGAAGCAGCATGCCAAGGATGTTAAACATTTAAAGGAGGAGATTCAGGCCTTGAAGGAAGAGATGAATGGGTTGAAAAAGAAAAAGAAGACTGCAAAGTTGGTGATTTCATCTTCATCCTCACCTACTGATGGTGATTCAGCTGGTTTTGATCATGATTTGGGAAATTCTCCCAAACAGGGGAGGAAAACAGGTGCTGAAACTCAGGGGAGGAAAATTGATTTTGAAGATGAAGGAAATACAAGTAAAGGAGCAAAGGAAGCTAATACTCAAGAAGAGCAACTTGAAGATCAAGACATTTTCTGTACTGCAACTGATTTTACCACTGATTCTATTTCCACTGCAGAGCCAATTATTGCCACTGCAAGTGAAGAATTTGATAAATTGAAGAAAGACAAAGGTAAAGCAGTTATGGAAAATGTAGAGCAAACTGGAAGAAAGATTTCAAAGAAAAGACAAGCTCAGATTGCTCTTGATAGAGAAATTGCTAAGATAATTACTGAAGAAGAAGTTGCTGAAAAGAAGAAGTTTGAAGAAATGGAAGTTGCAAGCTTTTTGGAGGCTAAAAGATTGAATAGAATAGAAGATTTAAGTAAAGATCCACTTTCCACTGTTCAACCTACAATTCTTAAAGAAAAGACTCCAGAGTTTAGTTATGTTCCTTCTGAAGAAGATATTCAGTTCTTGATTGCAAACAATCCAGAGATCAAGAAAAAGTCAATTGACCTTGTAGCTGATGCATCCTTAACTGAAGAACAAAGAACTGCTCAGTTGAAGGATTTCATTCAAATGAAGAACAATCAAGCACTTGCAGATGTGATCAGTTCAATCAAAAAGGGCCAAAAGAAACCAAGACAACCTACCAAGGCACAAATTCTTTCATATATGAAGACTTATTGTTGTCATGTTGGTGGTTGGAAGAAGCATCAATTCAGAGGAATGCCTGATGATCAAGTTGAAAAGGCTTACTACAGAGTTCAAAAACATGATAGAAGTTTTATTCCAATGGGTTCTGAAGAAGAAGAAATAAGGTGTCCTAATTTGAAGAGAAAGGGCCAAAGTGTACTCATACTGTTAAGAAGACTAAGGTTTACGAAAAGAACAAGAAATGTCTCTTGAGAAATTCCTCGAGAAATTCACTTTGAAGAATAACGGCGGAATGATTGTGATAGTAGAAGAAGATTTTTATCCAGAACCACTGCAAGTTCGACATCCTATTATTGATTGGGAAGTTTACCTTTGCTAGCAATTTTGCTACAACATGGAAGATCACAAGGCTAGGTGGTGAAACTTCATCATTCATTCAATTTGAAGATCTTATAAAATCCTTTGGCCGAGAGATGACCTTAATACACTATGGAGGTTAGTTCAAGAAAGGTTTAAGACTCAAGATCTCAAAGATACTAAAGAGATGCAGTTATGGGTTAATCTTAGAAGGCTCTATGACCAAATGTTAATGATGATTT
>OU343224.1:357767586-357895680 GCA_910596185.1 Chrysanthemum makinoi | reverse complement strand
TTTTTTGGATCTACATTTTACAAACGGATCACCAATGACAAAAAAAAAAATAAAAATAAAAAATAAACCGCCACTACCGGAAAAAAGGCGGTTGGGGTGTAATGATGACGATGAGAATGGTCGGCTAGATGGTTGTGGTAGTCGCTGATTAGATGACGATGGTTGAAGGATTTCAATGGCGGCCAGGCTTAAGAGAAATATAGATAGTTTGTATGATTATTGTAACTCCATTTTTTGTCAAAAACTACATTTACAGAGATCGACACTTTTTAGGTTAATACACAATACCTAAATTACCCTCGTGTTTTAAATAATGGCATAATCTTTTAGTTTTTTACATTAATGGCAATAAACTAATTATAACTATTGATCAATTAATCTAAAGGTTAAAAAAGTGGTTCTCGTAGCTTCTCGCATTTAAAAAGTAGGTTCTAAAATAAAGTTAATTATATATATATATATATATATATACATATATATATATATATATATATATATATATATATAGTATATATATATATATATATATATATATATATATATATATATATATATATATATATATATATATATATATATAAATCATGAGTATTCCATATATTGAGCCTAAAAACCATTACTAACAATTATAACATGTAAAAATAAAATTAAGTCGCAAATATGTATGATTAACTTGCTTTATTTGAAAAAAAAAAAAAAAAACTCGGTCGGGTCTCGAGAACGGTTTGACCCGGGTCGCTTAAACCCGACATATCTAACTGGATTTCAAAATGAAAAAAACGGTTTAATTGACTCGTTTTCTCGCCGAACCAGTTAACCGTCGGGTCAAACCGGTTTCAAAACATTGGTTATAATCCTTGTTTAATCTTATTAATATTATACTTCATTTGCATTGTTGGTCACGACTTCTATACTAATTAAAAGATTTTTTAAATGGGGATCTTTTTTTGGAGGAAGACCATCCCGGCAAATATATATATGAGGATCTTGTACAGGATTGTTTTTATCTTTACAAGATTTTTAAGATCGAAATCGGATTTAAAATTGTTTTGGTAATCCATAAGACAAAACAAATGAACACAATTAACAAACAAAGCGGAAGCTTTATTTAAATTACCAAACTAAATATAAAACCAATTTCAAATGTACCGATACAAAATTCTAGTTCAAATGTATAACTTAAAGGTACAAAGGAAACTAATTTCATTATCCCTATTTATATGAAACCAAGAGTTAAGATCAATATAGATTTCACATTTATCATAGATCCAATAAACAAATTTTAGCCATCTATATTTGATTAAAATTAATAAAAAATCATTTTTCATCTTTTTTTTAAAACAACATATTTTGCAAACGGTAAATCTTCAAACTATAAAAAATATACTATCGCGACGAGAATTAAAATATCTTTCTATAGATATGTACTTCTCTATATTTTCGACAAATTTTGTTTTTCAAAAATTCCGCCCACAAAAATCACATATGATTTTCAAAAATCACATGTGATTCAATTTTTACAAATCACATATGATTTTTTTCAAATCATATATGATTTTTACAAATCACATATGATTTGCAAAAACCATATGTGATTTATAAAAATCGAATCACATGTGATTTCACAAATCACATATAATTTTTTTGGGCCAAATTTTAAAAAAGAAGTTGTTAAAAATATATAGAAGTGCATATCTATAGAAAGATAATTTAATTCTCGTCGCGATGATATGATTTTTTCTTGTAACGATTAACGGTTTGCGAGATATTTAATTTTTAATAAAAGGTGAAAGTTTATTTTTTTGTTATGATTAGAAACATGAATGACTATGATTGGTTCATTGGATCTATGATAAATTTGAGATATTTATTTAAATTTTGCCATGAAACCAAACCTAATTGTCAAACTTTAAACCGACTCAAACTAGAAAACGTGCCAAAAACTAAATTACAAAATTACAAAACGAACCCTTATAGTTTAAATCACTTTCTAACGAAAATGATAGCAGTATGCAAGTTATAAATTTTTAAAGAGATGGTCTAACACAATATTGAAGAGCTCAAGAGCTAAACTCCATAAATGATTATGGGTGATACAAGTACACAACCTCAACATTTATGTGTGAAAATACTACAAATGCTATATAAAAGAAGACCATGTCACTAACAACTGTGGAAATATGTTTTCAAACTATTCAAACTAAGTTACAAAATCTTACATCAAAATTTTTATCAATTTTTTAAGGGTGAGCGTAGATACGGATTAACTTTCAATGGTTTTGATTCGGTTAAATACAAAAACTAACCAAATGTTAACTTACATCCGCATGAGGCTATAGATTTGCTATATTGTATTCTGTTTTGAACATGTCCAATCCAGTTGATGTTTAATTGCCTTAGTATGTTTGATATTAATATATTCTTCAACCTTAGCAAATAATAATAATAATAATAATAATAATAATATAAAAAAATAAAAAATAAAAAACCCTTACATCTCTGCATGCAGAAAACATATACAGATACTATAACAGGTCATCATAACAACTTAACCAATAACTTTTAAACTTTACAATACACCAACACATTGATAATACACACATCACTTATAGAACTTTGCAATAACCTAAAAGGGTTATGACGGTAACTACAGGATAGCAAGTTTGCATATGCTCAACACCAACTTGTAAACACTATCACCCTTTGTATATCCCATAAATTAAAACGCAACTTTCATGGGTACAAACAACTCAAAAGATTTAGTGATTTACACATGCAAGAACACGTATATTTGACCATAAATTAAAAAAGTTCACTTGCACCCTGTGTACGTTTGGGACACCCGTTTGGTTCGCAAAATGTTCAGGTAAAGACCGATTATAATTGTACCTAAAAAGTGTGCGCGTTGAACGGGTCAAATGGGTAGACAGTCGCCTGTAGTATATTCACAGTGCATCAAACCTCCTTTATATATGTTTGAGTAAAATTCTTTAAATTACATTAGTTATGTTTTGAAAGAAAGCAGATTATTAATCAGTGTTCTTTACAATGAATCTAAGAATGTAAGAATAGTTGAAGTGGCAAAATGGTCATGTAACGAAACATATCTTTCTTGAATTTTGAATAAAGATGCAAACAAATAAATTTTCTATAACTTTAACTAACCTGCGCCATGATACATGTTAGAAACATTGATATCATTGTTAGTTTTGATGTTTTAAAGACTTCTGTAATTTGCTTTGTAAACATTGATAGGTACTGTAAAGATACTTACGATAAAATACCGTATAGTTTAGATTGTTAGTTTTTGGCAAAGCCTGTAAAACAGTGTGGGCTTGGGCCAAAATGGGTCAATATGGTTTTTCTGTAAACCATTGTGTCTGTAGGATATATTACACCTCTTATTAGGCTTCTGTGAAACGGTATAACTCTTCATGTGTGTCGTTTCACTTCATATAAAAGGAGGCAATATAAACGTTTGTAAATCATCAATTCATACTTCAATAATATTACTTCGTTTATACAAAGTTTATGTGTTATTACTTTTCTGCAAATTGCATACAAACCAAACACCCTTTACTGCTTTTCTATATCGACAAGAATCACAACCATGTCAAGTTTCAAACACAATTCTGGGAATACTTGGCCAAGGGGAACGCGTTTCCATCAGTGGCATCAGAGACAGGATTCAAATCCATGGGAGAGGCCAAGTACAAGTGGTTTGTTACCATACAAACCAAGAAGGAGGATTTATTTGGAGACAAAAGAATTACTCAATAAAAGGCTGTTTGAAATCGAAGCGCATAATGCTTCAAGGGGATACGAGGAGGCAGTGACTAGGAAAGAAAGAAGAGCGAGATGTTATGCTTGTAGAAAGCACGGACATTATTTTTGGAAGTGTCAAGACAAACCATACAACTTCTCGAATGGAAAACAGAAACATGTTGAAGAAACAAAGTACCCTGAAAAAGTCCATGTTAAGATAACCCACATGATCAAAGGGACGGATTACGCAAACTGGAACCATATTTGGTACATAAGCGACACATACAACAACCATATGTGTCCCACAAAATCATTGTTCAGAAAACTCAAACCAAAGTTTTTCAATAGAAGGAAAGGAAGAAGATGAGAAAAATTTATTTTCATATGGTGTAGGTGAGGCCTTTGTTGAAACAAATGAAAAGAAGATGCTAATTCCATGTGTTTCATATACACCGGAGGCAAGTTTGAACGTGCTTAGCGCCAAGAAACTTTTGGCACAAGGTTTCGAAGTGACTTATGAAGACTAGACATGCAAAGTCTCTTATATGTTTGATGAAGAGATGGGGCACGAAGGAAAGAGGGTCGAAGGAGAGTCAAGTTCGATGGCTAAGGAACACGACAAGTTTTTGGAAGATTACTACGAGTCAATCGATCCAAAGAATACTTGCATGAACATTAAAGGCTTGGAAGATCTCGAATGGAAGGATGGAATGATCCATGATTATTTGGATGATGAATTCTTAAGCATGAATGGAACTCTTTACATCATGAAGGTTAATTCATTTAAGAAATTTATTTCATTTTTAATCATGATAGAAGATGACAATCTAGTATACAAGAATTGGAATGTTTTAAGCAAACACTTTGAAGAGATGATAAAATGGTTTTACGAAGTTTATCTTGGTCGAATCATGGTGTGTTAGGAATAATCCGTTACCACGGATAGTTGTGGTTTACACTGCTCGGATTAACACTAGCAGTGGAAACGTATTCCCACTGCTAGAACATTATTACCACTGCTATTAGTTTATGTTTAGTTAAACGTGTCTAGATAAGTATAGAATAGTATATTCTATAATGTTAGCTATATACTTATCTTGTAAAGGACTCCTTGTTGTATAAAAGGAGGTCCTAAGTCATTGTCTTAGGTACGTTTCTAATTACCTACGTATTACTCACAAAGGCTTCAAGGTGTAACCCTAATGATAAGTTAAGATCATCGTATTATTCATCAATAATATTGGAGCTTAAGTTTTGTGTTTAATCTGTGTTTACATACAATACATCATACAATCCATCTTCTAAGTATTACTAAGTAAATTCTGCGTGCTTAATAATATCATACAAAATATCATTGACACAAGGAGTGTGTCCAGATCCATCAAGTGGTATCAGAGCGAAGGTTCTGATATTTTGTTTTAGAAGATCCAAGGAATAAGCTTAACCTACTCACTCAATTCAATGGAGATGGAAAACAACCAATCAAACTCTTCTTCTACTCCAAGACTTCCTAAGCTCAAACTTAACGAGTTTGAGATGTGGAGGATACTAATTGAGCAATACTTCCTCATACAGGACTATGCTCAATGGGAGATCATTCAAATTGGTGATTCTTTCAAGTCTGTCACTAGTACTGTGAAGATTGGTGACACATATGTTGTGAAAGTTTATGTGCCTGAATCTAATGCTGAAAAAGCTTGCAGGAAGAATGATCTTAAGGCTAGAAGTTTGTTGCTGATGACTCTTACTAGAGACCAGATCATAGCATTCAGCAAGTTCAAGACTGCTAAAGAACTGTTTGAAGAGATTTGCTCAGTATTTGGTGGTAATGATGCTACAAAGAAGAGACAAAAGACATTGTTGAAGCAAAGTTATGAAAACTTCTCTGCTTCAAGCAATGACTCACTTGATAGCATTTTCACCAAACTCCAGAAGATTGTTACACAACTGACTGTGCTTGGCAATGAGGTAGAAAAGGAAGACCTCAATTTGAAGTTTCTAAGAAGTTTGCCTTCAGAGTTTCAAACCAATGTTACTGTCTGGGAAACAAATCAGACATAGAAACAATGAAGCTCAATGACCTTTACAACAACTTCAAACTAATTGAGCAAAGGTTGAAGAAGGCAGGGAAACTTGGCACAAGCTCTAGTAGCTTGGCATTGTTGTCAACATCTGTGACGTGATGATTCTGAAGATGAAAGTGATGATGATATTGCCACTGCAGGTTCTAAAGTTTCCACTGGTAATGTTAGTGTTACCACTGCAGCTTCAAAGAAGAAGGTTGCTAGTATTGGAGATCCTACCTTTTATGCTTTCATATCCACACAAGTTGATGGCTCTATCTTAACTCATCAAGACATAGAGCAAATTGATGAAGATGACTTGGAGGAGATGGATATAAAATGGCAAATAGCTCTTCTTAGCATGATGGCTAGGAAATTCTACAAGAAGACTGGCAAGCCTATTCACATCAATGGTGATGAAACTGCAGGTTTTGATAAGAAGAAAGTTGAGTGCTTTAACTGCCACAAGTTTGGACATTTTGCTAGAGAATGTAGAAGGCCAAAGACCAAGGATAATAGGTCTACTTGGTACAAGCAAAAGAAGGGACCAACGGGTGGAACCAAAGGCAATGTGGCTATTGATGGTGTGAGCTATGATTGGAGTTTCATGGTGATGATTGAAGAAGAACATTCAGATGTTGCTCTTTGTTTACTGGTTGCTCTCATGGCTTTCTCTCACTCTGAGGTACAAAACATTGAAAGTTTTTCTAAAACATATAGGTCGCAGAAGTTAAAAAGACTTAATGATTTATATTCTAGTGAAAGACAAGAGTTGATATCGCTAATTATATCTGTATCTAATCTAGGAGAGCCATGGCAGTATTAGAAAAGCAAATAGAGCACTATCAGGAAAATGAGTCAAAATATAATGATGATATGATTCTTCTTAGAAGAGAGGTAGAACATACAACTGCTGTGAATGAAGCATACCAAAAAGAGCTTGAAAAACTTCAAAAGAAAAATGAAAATGTCAATTTAACTTTAGACACATGTTATCATCAGTCTAAGTCAATTGATAAAATTTGGAATGCTCAAGTATATAGTAAAGCTAAGTCTGGTATGGGTTATAATACAGTGCCTCCACCACTAAGAGGTGTTCCATCATCTCCAGGTATAGATTTAGCTCATACAGGCTTAGAAGATTTTAAGGAACTTGAAAGAGAATATGGTCCTTTAAAGGACACAATGGTGAAAAGTGAGGAAGAGATTAAGCTTGATAATGATGTTTTTGAGAGTGCTAGTGACTCATCTATTGTTGATGAGAGTGTTAAAAAGAATGTAGAGACTTCTATCCCCAAAGTTGTTAATACTGTTATAGAGGAACCTAGGAAACCAGTTAATAAACCTAGATCAACTGTAAGGTATGCTGAGATGTATAGGAACAAGCCTACAGCTCCTAGGGGTAACCAGAGGAGTTGGAATCATGTTAAATCTCAACAACTAGGTAGTGATTTTGTGATGTACAATAAGGCATGCTATATCTGTGGTAGTTTTGATCATTTACATGCTTATTGTGATTATCATGTTGGGAGAAGAGAAGTCTATGGGAATAAAAGGGTGGAGTCTAACAGGTTTCAACATAACATACACCCTAATTCATTGCAAAATGGTCCCAAGAGCAGTTCAACTTAGAAGTGGCCTCAAAACTTTCGCCACTGCAAAAACTGTTAACACTGCTCATCCTAAGTCACCTGTTAAAAGTGCAAACTACAAAACAACTTTTGCAAAATCTGCACAAACAGGGAAAGGAACCTTTCAAGCTAAAAAGGTTAATTATAACCAATAGTGGGTGCCTAAAAAGAAACCAGCAGTTACCACTGCTCATTTAAAAGTTACCACTGCAAGGGTTGTGAACAAGAAAATGGGGGACATGGGCAATGCTGTGAAGGCCTCAGCACGTTGGGAATGGAAACCTAAAGCAAATACCTCTACAACCAATCCCAATGGTGTATCAATGACCTTTGATAGATTTAACTATATTGATACACGAGGCAGATCCAAGTCAATCATGGCTTGGGTCCCCAAAAGAAACTAACTCTTTACTCTATGTGCGGAACATCCAAGGTGAAAAAGATCGATCAACGATATACAAATAGTGGATGTTCAAGGCACATGACCGGCAACAAGTCCTATCTTTCTGATTTTGAGCATTATGATGGACAGTATGTCAGTTTCGGAGGTGGAGTAAATGGAAAGGTTGCTGGTAAAGGTGTTATCAAACCGGTAACTTGACTTTGAACTTGTACTATGTAAAAGAACTAAAGTAATCTTTTTAGTGTGTCACAAATGTGTGACAAAATGAACAATGTTCTTTTTACCAAAGATATGTGTTTTGTTTTCTCTAAGGATTTTAAGATGCCTGATGAAAGTCAGATTCTTCTTAAAATTCCTAGAAAAGGCAATCTCTATAGCTTTGATATGAACAACATTGTAGCTAAAGATGATTATACTTGCTTGCTTGCAAAGGCCACAGTGGATGAATCCATGTTATGGCATAGAAGACTTGGTCATGTTAACTTCAAAACCATTAACAAGATTGTCAAAGATGGTTTGGTGAGAGGATTACCTCAGAAAAGATTTGAAAATGATCAAACCTGTGTGGCTTGTCTTAAAGGCAAACAACACAGAGCTTCTTGCAGGTCAAAGTTGGTTAACTCTATTGCTCACCCACTTCAAATGTTACATATGGACTTATTTGGTCCTACATCAGTGAGCAGCTTGAATCTTAAGAAATATTGTCTAGTGGTGACTGATGATTTTAGCAGGTTTACATGGGTTTTCTTCCTTGGAACCAAGGATGAAACAACTGGCATCCTCAAGATCTTTATCACAGAAGTAGAAAACCAATATGATATGAAAGTTAAAATCATTAGATGTGACAATGGAACGAATTCAAGAATAGAGTTATGGATGAGTTTTGCAGAGATAAAGGTATTAAACGAGAATTTAGTGTGGCTAGAACTCCTCAACAAAATGGTGTTGTTGTGAGAGGAGAAAGAACACTAGAGGCTGCTAGAACCATGTTGGCCGATTCTAAATTGCCAATCACTTTTTGGGCTGAAGCAAGTAACACTGATGTTATGTGCAAAAAGGGTTTTAGTAGTAAAGACAAAGAACAAGACACCTTATGAATTGTTTAGGGGTAGATCACCTATCCTTGACATCATGAGACCATTTGGGTGTCATGTATCTATTCTCAATACCATAGATTATCTGGGCAAGTTTGATGAAAAGGTGATGAAGGGTATTTTGTTGGGTATTCCATGGTTAGTAAAGCTTTCAGAGTATTCAACTTAAGAACCCAATAGATTGAAGAGAATCGCATGTGGAATTCTGGAAAATAAAGTCAATCTCAAAGGAACTGGTACAGAAAGATGTTTGATTTGATACTCTAACCAATACTATGAATTATGTACTGTTTACAGAACATCTTTTGATTTTTTGGTTCAAGAGTTTCTTGATGATGATGAACCAAGCAAAGATCATGCAGATGATCAAGATGAATTCAGTCTACCTCTTTGGGACTATGCAGATAATGATGATACATAAAAAACTGGAGATGCTCATCCTTTTAGTGATTTGGGAAAGGAAGGAAATAGTAATTTGAATGATGAAAATTCTGAAAGCAGTGGAAATTCATATTCCACTGTTAGGCAAAATGTTTCCACTGCAATACCAGATGTGGAAATCACAACTCAGCACTGAGGAAGCTCAAGCCAATGATGTTGAAATCTTTAATATGCCAAGTGAGATTGCATTCCTCGACTCCCACACTTCTATTCATAAATCACATCCTCTTGAAAATGTGATTGGGGATGTCTATTCACCTGTAAAGACTAGAAGACAAACTAACCGATGTCCATGGATTCATTAGTAAAATTTATGAATCTAAGGTTCATGAAGGCAAGAATGAATGTCTCTTTATGTGTTTTCTGTCACAAATGAAGCCAAAGAATGTTTACAAGGCACTTGAAGATGAAAGTTGGGTGGAAGCAATGCAAGAAGAGTTGCTCCAATTTAAGCTTCAAAAGGTATGGGTGCTTTGTGATTTGCCTTCTGGCAAGAAGGTAATAGGTACTAAATGGGTGTTCAGAAACAAGAAGGATGAAAGAGGAATTGTTATACGAAACAAAGCTAGGCTTGTGGCTCAAGGATACACTCAAGAGGAGGGTATTGATTATGAAGAAGTGTTTGCCCCAGTTGCACGAATTGAAGCAATCAGGCTATTTTTAGCTTATGCATCTTTTATGGGCTTTAAAGTCTATCAAATGGATGTAAAGAGTGCTTTTCTATATGGGCAGATTGATGAGGAGGTTTATGTCTCACAACCTCCAGGCTTTGAAGACCCTGAATATCCTAACAAAGTATACAGGGTAGTTAAAGCTTTGTATGGCTTGCATCAGGCACCAAGGAAATGATATGAAACCTTAACCACTTATCTTCTTGCTAATGGGTTTCATAGAGGCAGAGTGGATCAAACTTTATTCATCAAGAAAGACAAGAATGATATCTTGCTTGTTCAAGTGTATGTTGATGATATCATTTTTGGATCTACAAAGATAGAGATGTGCAAAGAATTTGAGAAACTGATGAAAGAAGAATTCCAGATGAGTTCTATGGGTGAACTCACATTCTTTTTGGGACTTCAAGTACTACAGAGGCCAGATGGTATTTTCATTAATCAAAATAAATATGTGGCTGAGATACTTAGGAAGTTTAAGTTCACTGATGCAAAGTCATCCAACACCCCTGCAGATAAGACTACACATCTACTTCTGAAAGAAAATAGTGGTGAAGCTGTTGATGT
This sequence comes from Chrysanthemum makinoi, assembly GCA_910596185.1. Classification (NCBI taxonomy): domain Eukaryota; kingdom Viridiplantae; phylum Streptophyta; class Magnoliopsida; order Asterales; family Asteraceae; genus Chrysanthemum; species Chrysanthemum makinoi. Next base: position 357,885,045 of record OU343224.1, on the reverse strand, counting down.
GCACATGTACAGGTCTATGATTGGTTCTTTGATGTATCTTACATCATCTAGACCAGACATTATGTTTGCAGTGTGTGCGTAGGTTTCAAGTTACTCCCAATTTCTCTCACTTGACTGCTGTGAAGAAGATTTTCAGATATCTTAAAGCATTTCCTACTCTAGGATTGTGGTACTCCAGATATTCTCCTCTAGATCGGTTACTTACTCGAGATAGTGACTATGCGGAGCTAGCTTGATAGAAAATCTACAACAGGTGATGCCAATTTCTTGGCAATAGATTAGTGTCATGGCAAAGGCAAAAAGCAAACTAGGTGGCTAATTCTTCAACTGGGCAGAGTATGGTCTGCTGCTAGTTGTTGTGCTCAAGTTCTATGGCTTCATAATCAACTTTTGGACTATGGGTACAATTTCATGAATACCATCATTCATATTGACAATAGCAGTACCAGTTGCATCATTAAGAATCTGTTCAACAACAAAGACCAAATATATTGAAATTAGACACCATTTCATTAGAGATTGCTAAAAAGGGACTAATTCAAGTTGTCAAAATTCATACTGATGACAACTATGCTGATTTGTTAACAAAAGTCCTTGATGTGGGGAGATTTTAGTACTTGGTAACAAGTATTGGAATGCTTAATCCATAACCTTTTTGTCAAAATGTTCTCTGGTGTTGAGGGGAGACTGTTGAGTTCTGAAATTGTTGTATGAGTTTGTATATGCTTGCTTGATGGGAGTTGAATTTTAAAAGGTGTATATATGAGATACACAACAAATGGTTATTGATTCATCATGTCTAACCCACATAAGAATCAACTAGTCCAGAGCAAACGGCTACTGGTAAAGACTTGACAAATCCGTTTATGGTTGATAGTTTACCAAAAACTATATGGTTATCAACTCACCATATTCTTTATGATTAAGAGTTGGTTAGTCCATAGCAAACGGCTCATGGTAAAGACATATCAAATCCGTTGATAGCCGGTAGTTTGCTAAAAACTATGATAAGAGTAGTCTAGTTGCATATGATTTTATTTACCACGCTTTGAAATTTTTGTGAAAAATTACCATGCTAGTTCACAGCCACTCGACAGTGTTATTTTACCACTGTTGTTCTAGCCGTTACAACTGATTGTGTCAGTAATCTTTTTTTACTAGCCGTTGAAAGTAACCACTGATTTCCATATATATAGGGTTAAAATTTTTAAGTAAATTATCTTCTTTCCATATAATAATAAATACTTTCTAAAGATAATTTTACTTGCGCAATAATTCTAAACCCTAACCCTATATATCTTTCTCTCTCAATTGGCTAGTTATTCTTTCAATTCTTACGGACATAATATTGTTTTTCATCAAAAGTTTCTATGACACCATTAAAATTTGCAGATGAGCACAACCTAGTGGCCTACCTACAAAAGTCTAACGAGAAGAGTGGCCCTGTTTTTCATCAAATTGTGGACTTTCTTCATACCACACATATAAGGTATGCTTTGTTTTTAAATCCCACAATTTATATCTCTCAAATCAAACAGTTTTGGACTTCTGCTCAGTCCATAACACTTGAGAATGGAGATACACATGAAACAGTGGATGCTCTAAGAGCCACTGTGGATGGGGTAACTATTGATGTTACTGAGGCATCCTTGAGGAGAGTTCTCCAATTGGGTGATCTCAATGGTCTCATCACATTACCTATGCCGAAATTCATGATACTTTATCATCCATGGGGTATGATACCACTGACAAAAAGGCTACTTTCAAAAAGAGTGGTTTTTGTCCCAATGGAGATTTTTGATTCATACTCTGTTGCATTGTCTTAGTCCAAAGAAAACATCTTATGATCAATTTAGTTCATCCATGGCTTACCATTTGGTTTGTCTAGTCACTGATAAGATTTTTAACTGGTCCAATTATATTTTTACAAGTATGAAAGGCAATGTACAGAGTAAAACAAAATTTTTAATGTATCCAAGGTTTGTGCAAGCAATGCTAAATGAGTTTCAACTAAAACCCCATACTAATGTTTATAAAATCAGTTGCCTTAAGCCTAAAGTTTTTCAAAATTTGAACAAAGATGGCAATATGATTTTTACACCTCTCCTTCCACAAATGCTTGCTAAGATCACAACTGAACAAAACACACCCATAATTAATGTTCCAAACATTGATTATACTCCTCCAGTTTCAAAAACCTATGAGAGAAGGTCTAAACAGCCAACTCCTCTCATGACAACACAACAAGTTTATGAACCTTATGGTCTAGGAACAAGTAGTGGTGGTTCTAGACTTCAACCTAGTCCAACTAGGGAGGAATCTGAACCTTTGCCCCATGATTCACCTCTCCCAACAGGTAACACAGTTGGAAGTGATGAGGGCAGTGGGAACCAATTGGAATTGATGGTTTTGTGTACAAAGTTAGCCAAGCAGGTTGAATCTCTACAGAAAGATTTGGCAAATGTCAAGAAGCAGCATGCCAAGGATGTTAAACATTTAAAGGAGGAGATTCAGGCCTTGAAGGAAGAGATGAATGGGTTGAAAAAGAAAAAGAAGACTGCAAAGTTGGTGATTTCATTTTCATCCTCACCTACTGATGGTGATTCAGCTGGTTTTGATCATGATTTGGGAAATTCTCCCAAACAGGGGAGGAAAACAGGTGCTGAAACTCAAGGGAGGAAAATTGATTTTGAAGATGAAGGAAATACAAGTAAAGGAGCAAAGGAAGCTAATACTCAAGAATAGCAACTTGAAGATCAAGACATTTTCTGTACTGCAACTGATTTTACCACTGATTCTATTTCCACTGCAGAGCCAATTATTGCCACTGCAAGTGAAGAATTTGATAAATTGAAGAAAGACAAAGGTAAAGCAGTTATGGAAAATGTAGAGCAAACTGGAAGAAAGATTTCAAAGAAAAGACAAGCTCAGATTGCTCTTGATAGAGAAATTGCTAAGATAATTACTGAAGAAGAAGTTGCTGAAAAGAAGAAGTTTGAAGAAATGGAAGTTGCAAGCTTTTTGGAGGCTAAAAGATTGAATAGAATAGAAGATTTAAGTAAAGATCCACTTTCCACTGTTCAACCTACAATTCTTAAAGAAAAGACTCCAGAGTTTAGTTATGTTCCTTCTGAAGAAGATATTCAGTTCTTGATTGCAAACAATCCAGAGATCAAGAAAAAGTCAATTGACCTTGTAGTGATGCATCCTTAACTGAAGAACAAAGAACTGCTCAGTTGAAGGATTTCATTCAAATGAAGAACAATCAAGCACTTGCAGATGTGATCAGTTCAGTCAAAAAGGGCCAAAAGAAACCAAGACAACCTACCAAGGCACAAATTCTTTCATATATGAAGACTTATTGTTGTCATGTTGGTGGTTGGAAGAAGCATCAATTCAGAGGAATGCCTGATGATCAAGTTGAAAAGGCTTACTACAGAGTTCAAAAACATGATAGAAGTTTTATTCCAATGGGTTCTGAAGAAGAAGAAATAAGGTGTCCTAATTTGAAGAGAAATGCCAAAGAAAGTGATACTCATACTGTTAAGAAGACTAAGGTTTCTGAAGAACAAGAAATGTCTACTGAGAAAGAAATTCCTACTGAGAAATTCACTGAAGAATAACTGACAGGAATGATTGTGATAGTAGAAGAAGATTTTTATCCAGAACCACTGCAAGTTCGACATCCTATTATTGATTGGGAAGTTTACACTGCTAGCAATTTTGTTCCAACATGGAAGATCACAAGGCTAGGTGGTGAAACTTCATCATTCATTCAATTTGAAGATCTTATAAAATCCTTTGACAGAGATGACCTTAATACACTATGGAGGTTAGTTCAAGAAAGGTTTAAGACTCAAGATCTCAAAGATACTAAAGAGATGCAGTTATGGGTTAATCTTAGAAGGCTCTATGAACCAAATGTTAATGATGATTTCTGGAAATTCTCATGCACATGTTCTGGTACTAAATGGTTTTACTATGATTCATGTGAAGTTCATCATGTCTCTACAGCAAATGGAGAAGATGTTTTCATGCTTGCTGAGAAGGAATATCCACTCAGAGCTGGAACTCTTACAGTGATGTTATGTTCAACAATAAGAGTTCATGAAGACAATGAGAAGGTCAGAGCATTGTTACATAGGCTTCAATATCAATGTTCAAAAAGTTCAGAAGTTAAGAAAGAAGTGAAGTGTTTGGTTGAATTCCCCAAATCCTTGAAGATAATGCATATTGAAGAAACTTATTGATTTGCAGAGAAATCATAGGTTTAGGGGAGGATTGTTGGGAATAATCCGTTACCACGGATAGTTGTGGTTTACACAGCTCGAATTAACACTAGTACAGGGAAACGTATTCCCACTGCTAGAACATTATTACCACTGCTATTAGTTTATGTTTAGTTAAACGCGTCTAGATAAGTATAGAATAGATCTTGTGTATATTCTATAATGTTAGCTATATACTTATCTTGTAAAGGACTCCTTGTTGTATAAAAGGAGGTCCTAGGTCATTGTCTTAGGTACGTTTCTAATTACCTACGTATTACTCACAAAGGCTTCAAGGTGTAACCCTAGTGATAAGTTAAGATCACTCGTATTATTCATCAATAATATTGGAGCTTAAGTTTTGTGTTTAATCTGTGTTTACATACAATACATCATACAGTCCATCTTCTAAGTATTAATAAGTAAATTCTGCGTGCTTAATAATATCATACAAAATATCATTGACACAAGGAGTGTGTCCAGATCCATCATGGTGGATCCCTTGCCCCCCGTCATCAATGGTATAAAGGTCGATTTACTTGGTCTTTATAAGATAATAGATAGTCTAGGAGGCTATCTTGGAGTTTCGTTTGGAAAAAAATGGGGAGATGTTGCACTTATACACGGTCTAGAACGAGAACAAGATGAGGAACTAAAAGAATGTTACAAGAGAAACATTGACTTAGTACGGTGTTATTTCGAGACTACATTACGAGCCCGAGGCATAGAAAAATTTGTGATGGCCAAGAAAGAAGGCTATGTGAAGACCCCAAAGATTGAAGAAGGGTCGAATGGGCAGTGGTCACAAGAAGGAAATGCACAAGTTCTCAACACGTATGGCAACAAGGATACATGGATGGACAAGAAGGATTCACAAGAAAAGATGGGCGTTTGAAGAAGTCTTTACACATTAAGGGGGACAATGTTAGTTTTAATGTTTTAAAGACTTCTGTAATTTGCTTTGTAAACATTGATAGGTACTGTAAAGATACTTAGGATAAAATACCGTATAGTTTAGATTGTTAGTTTTTGGCAAAGCCTGTAAAACAATGTGGAGTTGGGCCAAAATGGGTCAATATGGTTTTTCTGTAAACCATTGTGTCTGTAGGATATATTATGCCTCTTATTAGGTTTCTGTGAAACGGTATAACTCTTCATGTGTGTCGTTTCACTTCATATAAAAGGAGGCAGTATAAACGTTTGTAAATCATAAATTCATACTTCAATAATATTACTTCGTTTATACAAAGTTTCTGTGTTATTACTTTTCTGCAAATTGCATACAAACTAAACACCCTTTACTGCTTTTCTGTATCGACAAGAATCACAACCATGTCAAGTTTCAAACACAATTCTGGGAATACTTGGCCAAGGGGAACGCGTTTCCATCAATCATCCCTGAGTTAAGCATGAAACTACATGTAATACATCTAACTTTTCATTAACTTCAATTGCCACACTGCAACACTTTTTTAGCTCCAAAGTTTCCGATGTTGACATTGCCTTTTCCTCAATTTAAATTGAAGTAGATATGCAATCTTAGTGATCAAGCAAAAGTAGTGTTTCCGTGTAGGCACACACAAAAAGTGAATATCTTGCAGAAATACCAGTAAAATCAATGTGTTCTGACTTGGGATCATAAACCGAAAGTTCAGAATATTTATCTGAAGTAAAATGCGTTGCCGCTTCAATTAAAACTTCGCCACTCTTTCTAAATCCAAATACACCTACCATTGCCTTAGCTGGTAGGTTACTCCTGATAGTGTATAATTTAATAAATGATTTAGAATCACCATTTTCCATCATCCATACACCATATTCTGCTACATCCACGTCACATATATCCTTAAGCACAACAAGAGACCCATTAAATTTACGTAGATACAACTCTTTTTTAGGGTTAAGGTTTAGTGCTAAATTGTCAGGAAGGCTTATTTCTGTAAATATTTCACTTATCATATCAAATGATATAATCAGATTAGAATGACTAATCCTATCCAAAGCAAGCCAATAAATAAACCTATCTATTACTTGAGCATACTTCTTTTTTAACACAATTGTCGTTCGAGGGAGGTTTTTAGATAGACTTTTCCAAGCCCCCGAGCTTAATCTAAATATCTCAACTCGCCAAGTAGTGTCAGTAAGAGTCTTATTTCCCCCCGGAATATATTCAATTGAAATTTGAACAAGCATAGGGTCAAGAGTGTGAGGACAAACCCCAAAACCAAGCCTAATTCTATACTTCTTGCTATTCAACACATTAGGCACATCAATAACAACTGACTTCCTAATGGTAGGATTCCAGATAACAGCGATTTTCGTTCCAAAATCACTTGGCTTTCCATATAAGTCATAAAAGCAAAATAGGCCTTGAGTGCAACCAACTACTATTGGTTTGTTAAGTAGTTTAACGGACGCGGGAATAGTTAGAGGAACTTTCTGATGGGGGAAAGTATCATCATCCGCAACAGAAACATAAATGTGCTCTAAATCATATCTTACAAGTATATGTTGTTGCAACTCAGTGTGTTGGTAATCAGCAATAAATTTCGAGTTGTCGATTAGAGACTTCCATAGTTTTGAAACGGATCTGAACTGAATCAATGATTTGACAGGAAGCCTTTTCATAATTTCCTCTTGCATTTCGCAAGGTATGTTATCCCACATTTTTTAAAGGTTCTGCAGAAGGTAGGAAAAGATCTCTTGCTACAAAGTGAAAAAACGAAACGGGTCGATTAGACACTTAATGTATAAAGCTAAAATTGGTCAAGTAGGCTAAATTTTAGAAAAATGAATCTGGTCAAATGAATTTATGAAATTTTTTAGGGCCCTTAACAAAATTATATAATGAGGCCTTTCGAGAAGTAATGTTATATATAAAGTATCACCGTTTAGAAGATATAATGCAATTGGTTATTTAAACGTTCTAGCATATTACTCATTTAAGATATTTTCTCATCTAAATAATATTTTTTTTCTTCGTGAAAAATATGTGTACATATGCATATAATTATTAACAAGCCAAATTTTGGGGCCTCTAAAAATTTTGGGGCCGTGAGCGGTCGCTCACCTTGCACACATTGGATCAAATGGGTAAATTGAGATTTCGAACAAGATCAAATATATGCCCTAACATATAATTTCATTCGATTAAGCATCAAACAATTGAGTAGTAAATTAAATAATTTTCAGTTTCCTAGCTAAAGGGTGGTTTTGGATTAGCTTATATTATGGATTTATTGGCTTATTAAAATTTGGAATAGCTAAAAAGCTCTATTGGGATTATTAGCTATCAACTTGAAGTTATGGCTTATTTAAGTCCATAATCTCAAGCTCATAAGCTCAAAAAGTGAGCTTATTGGCTTTTCCAGATTTTTCCAAATTTTCTTAACTTATTTGATGGGCTTATGAGCTTATTTAAAATTCAATAAGCTCATTTTATTATGAGCTTATCCACTTGAACTTGTGACCTTATAAAGCCATAATCTCAAGTTCATAAGTAAATATAAGGCAATCCAATACGCTTAAACAAACACCAAGTGTGTAAGCCCGTAGAATAAGCTAATTCAAAAACCCACAAATGATTTTAGTTTAAGGGGTGTTAGTCTAAGCATTTTTTTTAGAATGGCTAGTTAGTAGTTAGTAGTTCGAGAGGAAACAACCCCCCAAGGTTACTTGTGGTGCAGGCCCGGATTTGGCTATGGGCCATGAGGGCGACGGCCCAGGGCAGCCCAGAAGGGGGGGCAGCAAGCTAGAGACCCATATACGTGTATACTATGTTACATTTAAAAACAAAAGCCTGCTAAGTGCCACATTTTTTAAACGGAAGATACGTTTACGGAATTGACGTGATTTACTCAATCATTATTTGACATTTTGACTAAATCATAAAATAGACTAATATATTGGAATGGCAGTTTACAAATACAATTACAACTTATATATATCAAATACCATTATACAAAGATTCACGGAAGAAAGGAAAACGGTAGGCAAGGGGGCTTAAGGCTGTGAATTTGGGTTCACGGGAAATAAGTTTCGAATTGGAAAGACGTTTAACAAACAACAGATCATCTTTTTTTCTCTTCATAAATTTGATGAGGTGATATTGTTCTATACTTATTATTTTTGCTTTTGTAGAATAATATATAATTTACACTTTATTTTGTCATGTTGCGTCGTTCACAACCGTCGAGTGCCCAAAATAGGAAACGAAAAAAAACTCAACAAGATTTAGAGCGACCTCAACACGGTTCTATGGATGGGTATGTTGTTAGAACGAAAAAAATAATAATAATGTTGAAGAAAATAATGACGAGGTTAACGTTAATATAGATAATGAAAATCCTATAAATAATGAAAACCTAGAAAATGATAATGTCGACTATGACAAGATAATTGATGTTTTTGCTTCAAGAAACGCACGAAGACATTGATTTAGGTGGTCAAGTTTGTCGAATTTGTATTCGGAGTTTATCTCCTCAAATTGTATCGTTTTATTTAATGAATAAAAAAATCGGTGTGGGGATGAGCCGCCTGGCTTGACCAGGTTCCAAACCCCTGAAAAATATGTTGTTTGTTTACATGGGGCATATTCACTCGGTTCGCCCAGGGCATCCGAAATCTCAGGACCGGCCCTGCCCTGGTGGCCACTTGATCTAGACCAAGTGGTTAGTCTAAGCATATTTGTGAGCTAAAAATTATGTATTTGTGTTCAATGATTAGCTTATAGCTTATGATGAATAAGTTTATAAGCTTATGTTAAACTGGATTAGCTTAAGAGTATAAATTTACATGTTTTCAATTCATAAGGATTATTGTAACAAGTACCAAATATCCTAAACTAGTAAAAGAGTAAAATTATTGACAGCGGTTTTTTTTATCGATATAGTATATTACATAGGTTCTATTGCATGTATATATATATATATATATATATATATATATATATATATATATATATATATATATATATATATATATATATATATATATATATATATATATATATATATATATAAAATAGAACATAGTTATATTGCGGCTAAACTCACAATTAGTTATGGAGGTTGAATTATGGTGTAATTAATATATTTTTCTAAGACTTTTAGCAAAGAAAGTACAGAACTCTAATAATATATTCAAGTATCATTGACTCATACCTTCAAATTGACGAATAACCACCGGTGATCAAGTAAGAAAACAGGAAGAAAATATGAGAGATCGATGGGTTTTGTGGGGTTTATATAATACTCGTAAGTCGTAATAAGTCATACTAATAAACAAGCGGTTTATAAATAAAACTTTTGGGTTTAGATTTGTCTTTTGTCATAACAGCCCTTCAAATAAATCTAAATTTTCTCAAATAACCACAACATTTAAGTTTACAATAACATATATAAAACTTGGAAAACTTAAACCTAAATTTTCCGAACTATGAAAGGGGTTTAGGAGTTCGAAAACTTGGAACCTTTAATATTGCCTTAATGTCAACCCATATTTGGAAGCTCATAACAGTCAAAAAAATCCATGCGGGTCAAGTGGATACATGCATATAAACTCGAACATCGCAGCTTCTGGGATGTTCCGTTATTAGCTAATGTGAGTTGGGGATGGAGAAAACTTCTCCAAATTCGCAATATTATCAGGCCACACGGTATGAACTTGGAAATTGAGGAAAAGCTTTAGTTTGGTATGACACATGGGATGAGTTGTGTCCTCTAATAAATCATATAATGCATAGAGCTGTAAATAATGCGGGATATAATAGGCTTGAAGCAGTGAGTGATGTTGTCATAGATGTTGGAATTATATAACATGACTAATCATAAATATAAACAATAAACATCAAGTACATATGCGGAAGCGTATAGAAAAGATTAACGAATAATTAATTAACATAAACAAGAATATGCGTACCTTTCTTGATTCTAGCCGAACAAGAATCAAATCCACAAAACTAGCAATTAGATGAACCCTAATTAGGGTTTATAGGATTATGTGAATTACCCCTTACCTTTCTGTAATTCAATCCAAGAATACTAACAATAATGTGTTAGTACCACTTTCTTGTACACACGTACTATACCGAATTAAAGGAATGCTAGTTTTAATTAAACAAAATAACTTGAGTAAGGAAAAGCTTTGGATCGACTCCCAATGGTGTTAGTCGACAAGTTTTAGCAAGAAAAACACACAAACAATTTTAGGTTTAGCTTATGAGTACAAGATATAAATTACAAACACCCTTGGTTTTGTATTTATACCCAAACTAACTTGGTGAACAAGTTTGAGTTGTAGTTGGATTGGGTTTGGGTCTCCTTGGCCGATCGGTTGTATCATCCCCAAGGGGATTCCGGAACCTTCCCAATATTTACAACTTAGTCCTTTTCCAATTACATTTAACGACCGTTAGTCCATTACAACTAATTACTTAACATCCGTTATGTTATTTCGTTTAATTAATAAATAAATATAACTATTACATTTAATTATTAACTTTAATTCTCATACGCAAAGTGTGCAATCCCGTGGTCTCGAGTTCGATCCAAACACACGTCTATTAATTTATTGTCCATTAAACCAACAGCTCCCACTTTGACATATCTTAATAGAGTGATCACATCGGTTAGCGTCTATCAACACTTCGATTCCTCTAGTACAACTCGAGCAAGGCTCCTGGAAAACCTTTTAATGATTTCTCATTATTATTATCCTTTTGTTTCTAATACCATGTTAAATAAAGATATGGAATTAAGTCATTCTTTATTCAACCATTTTGTTTCTCGTTATAAGTGATTGATCAAGATTACCAAATCTTCTGAATATATTCAGGGGAGATCTTTGGGCGTGGCCACGCAAACATCTTTTCAACCCTACGAGGGGCCCAACAATATTAAACTCCAAATAAATTTGAATGAACAAATTCTATCTTGACTACGAGACTAACCCACAAACTTTGCAACACTTCAGGAAACAACCCTTATAACTACCAGTTACATATAGCGTTAAGTTGTTCCACAAAAGTGCACTACATTCATGACACTTATCTGGTATCTCAAGTCTGAGGATAACTATTCATAATTTACTTAACAACAATATCCATAAAGTAAATTATGTAGTTGGGATAAGTCCTATATTCAATTCATTGAATATCATCTGAAATTGGTATGTTTTTTCATCAATATACTTTCAAGTATATTCTACCATATCTCTCAGATTTGTCTTAGTTTAATGATACTCCCATATCATTAATTAACAACGGACAGTTTAGAATAAATAAATTTATTCACGGATTAAACATGCAAATATAGGATACAATATATTATAAAATCAAACATACCAAGTATTTGATTTATTATAACAATTGTTTAACATCCCTTATCCAAATACCAAATAGATCAATGCATGAAAATTCCAGTTGATGAATTATGCTTCAAGTAATGACAATCATACTTGTTGACAAAGCATAAATCAACCAACTTGATTTATCGTAATTTTGAGAATACTTATTTTAAGAATTTAATTAGTGAAATCCTTGTATGTGTGCATTCACCAATCCACATAATAATTCATAAAGTGTGTGACATCCTCTATCACCAATTTATGACAATTTAAACTTTCAAAGATTTTAAAGTTTAAAGTATTCTTATTCTTTTAATGTATAATGCAATTGTGCTTTTAGTAGCACAACTAGTTCACATGGCCATTAACAAGGATGAAATCCTACCATGACTAGTATTGAGTGTCATCTCAATTAAACCAGCATCATTGTATACAAACAACAATATGCTCATTAAAACTCCGTAAACTTTAATATCTTATTGTGTAATGTTTGATGTCTTCCAAACTTTCAAGTTTGTAGCTGATGACAATTTGCACAACAATTGACATATTGTTCATCCATAGAATCTAGGAGCAATTCCAGGTTGAGGATGTAATTCTATTAGAAAATTCCTTACACAAGTTATCTAATAACTTTTAATTAGATATCAATGTTGTCAAATCATCTATCATTCAAAAATGATACAGCAATTTGAATATACTACATGATGTACATGATGAATCTACTGGTCAAACTTAGATTTCATTCATGTTCTATCTTGTCAAAAGATATTTATCCATTTCCCAAATGATATATCATGTTTTAATAGAATCATTTATTTTACTGCACATGTTTATTGATAATAAACATATATTCCAAGGTTATATGTTTTAATTCTTAAATCTTACAAGTGAAGTTTCATTCCAATCTAAGACTTAACATTTTAGCTTACAAGGAAAGTTACTTCCTATATGTTATACAACATATAAGATTTAAAACCTTAACATAATACTCCCACTAGCTTTCAGGAATACTTAAAATTTTTCTTATTTCAATTATAAATCGAAACTAGGATTTAATAATTAAACATAAGAATAATTTCATAAATGCATTCATTTATCCATTCATGAATTATTGCACTTCGTACACTTTCAAAGATTATATGAATTCAAAAAACCTTTCAATTACTTACCGTCCTCGCTCAAGTAATTTCTCAAGAAAGAGTTTTGATATTCCATTGTCATATTTCATATTAATGAAAACAAGTATTACCATTATCATCTATATCTATACTACTATAAAGTTGAACCCCTTAATTTAATGTGCAAGAGTGAATGTGCACAACAATTTGTACGGTACAATCCGTGTAAAGCCATATGATTGAATTTAGAGTATTGAAATATGTAAACTTCAATGAAGGCGTGTAAAGTGTTGCAGTAGATGAAAAGTTCCCAAAATATTAAGTTCAAAGGATACAATCATAAATCTGTGTATACAAAGTTGGTTGATTTGCTTTTGTGATTAAGTACATTGATTATAATTACAATAACATTTAAAGTGTCTCTTGGTATCTCTAAGATAGTTACATATAGTGCCTTTATAAATAGCTATTTTTTTTCCACATAACAACGTATCCATTCCGTTCATGTAAATCATCTGAACCACCACCCGACAATCCTACATTGCATTGCTTATCATATTAAAAAAAGAATACGCTCTTTTTCTCAAACTTTAATGAAACTATGTTATTTTTATGATTTTGTGTATTGTTTTTTTTCCAGGTTGGCCGTCATCTTCTTTGTTTTGTGTAAAGGTATATGTTATATCCGAAAATAAAGATTGTATTATAACAATTATGTTACATACGATTTTTGTTTCGTTCAAAGACGCAACAAAACTACATCCGTAAATGAAAGAATGAATTATAACAAGAGTGTTATAATCATTACTTTCGGGTCAATGAAAACGAAAACAAATAGTAAACCTACCTGAGACCCATCATTTTTCCTCTTTGTGATATGGTTACATAGCAGAAAGCTATAAGATGTTATTTGGTTCGTGTGTTTGAGCTAAGATTAGCAGAAAATGGATATGGTTATGCTTTGCTTCGGTCACATAAAGATAGATAAAATACTTTGATTGTTATTTCTTTTGTGGCTGATTTCGGGGTGTGGAGACATAAGGGTTTCGATAAGTAGCAGATTTGGGAAGAAGGTATTGGTGACTGCAAAGAAAAGGATGGGGCGTAATCACTACTACTTAATTTTCAGACTTTCAGACTTGCAAGTAATAAAGCATGTTGTACAACACATTAAAGCACAAAATTTCTCACTTACAACCACATATGCATTATATACAAGTATTTGAAGCACAAATAAAACAAAAAAAAAATTATTTCTTACATACAATTAATACATAATTTAAAACACCCCATCACCAATATATACAAGTACCTAAGCACAATGTACAAATACAATTAATACTTTTGATTTCACAATCATTCGACAACACGTCAACAACAACAATCTACAAAATCCGAACCTTAACAAAACTCGAACATAAATGAAAAATCAAGAGATCCAAGTTCTTTCTTTCGCGTTACTTAAAGATATATCAAGACCCCTCAAGGCCAAACAAACGAAAGAAATTCATCATCGGTCATTTTTTTAAGCATAATTTCATTAATATCCGAAACAAATAGAAAAGGAATTATAACAATTATGTTACTTTCTTTTTCTTGTTTCGTTCAAAGACGCAGAAAAACAAGAACAAATCATTAATATGCTTTCTTGACTTAGCTTGTGTAGAAATTAAATAAATCTTGTACAGTTGTGTTGGTGTCTGTGATGATTCGATGAGTTTGGTTGTTTTGATTTTTGATTAAAGATGGAAGATGATGATCGAGATGAGTTCGGTTATGATAGATGTAGAAGATGAGATGGTGATTTGGATTAAAGATGATGGTCAGATTATATGAGACCGGTTTGATGAGTTGGAAGAGATGGGGTGTGAGAGAGTTTAGTGAGATGGTAGGCGGATTATAAAATAATGTATATGTTTTAGGGTTACACGATACAAGTGATTAGGATATCACTTCCAATATCCGAATATGGAGCAGTGGATCGGGTTGTGTCATATGGGTTGGGTTATCCAAGTAATGGGCTTATATGAATTATTACATGAATAGGAATTTTTCGGCTGAATTGCTACAACACACGAAAATTGGAATGAGCTTGCAATGATTTATGATCCAAAATAAATAACACAAAGGCCAAAAATTTAATATCCTATGTATTTTAAGTGTGATAGTAAGTGAAATACTTGGTATAATTTTGGATTTATTCGGAGAATACGGTTATTTTTTCTTGATTTAAATTTTTGTGTTAGTTGGATATGAACAATATTAGTCGATTATATATTTTTCCTGCCGTGATAATATTATCGGTTACTGCTTTTATATTCTCTTCGCATTACGGGTGTAAGTTGCTATTTTTATATGGTATAATATAACATTTTTTAATGTTATTTCAAATTAAACATCTCGCTATCCGTAAAATTAATGTCACGAAAAACTCATTATCGATAAGTAATTAATCACTGAAAATTTTAGTTTCAGGGTACCCGCCGCCGCAACGCGCGGGTACCCTGCTAGTGTTATATGATTAGGGTTAGCAAATTAAGTTATGTTAGGGGTGTGAGAGGTTACAAGTGTGATTGTTTCTTTTATTTGTTGGGCCTCATATCTATTCGAGTATATGTATATTATTGGTATGAAGTTGGGCCATAGGCAACTTATGCATTAAACTAATAAAGCATATCAATAATAACAGGCTTTAGTTTTGCTATTAGAATTGTATAAGGTAGCTGCTTTTCCGTAACAAAAGTTGATAAGTTTAGAACAATGTATAGCTTTTTTGGATGGTTTACTAGCTTATTTAGTTGAGTCATTTTGTTTTGATTAAAGAGTATGCCTTCTGAATGACAATGAAGTTATTATATTTTGAAAATTTCGTACAAAGTCATTAAATTCGTACCAAGTCATTATTGGCACCAATTCTTTACTTTTTAACCATGCTTTGTTATTTAAGTGATCCATGACATGAAACATTACTTTAATAATTTACGATAAACATTACGTCATGAACAATTTTATACAAATCGTGTGCATTACGTTCTATTTTAAACGCTACACAAAACACTAACCACAATATTACAAATAATTAATTATCTGACGCTAGAAACAGCTGCCGCTAGGCGCGGGTACTCGTCTAGTTATAATAAATTGAGGTATATTTTTTGCTACCAATATGGTAAATGGACTAATGGGAGGATTTATAATGTTACAATGTATGTCACGTATTTAATAATGAATATAACACATACAGCACACGCTCATACAATGAAATTGCAAACGGTTGTACTATACGATAATTAAAGTCTAGACAAAATTCTTAACATCTATCAAACAACATATAAAATCATTTAATGAAAATGAAAGTAAACATTACATCACTTATAGGATAAAAACTAACAACACACGTTACTTGTTGCGTAAAAACTAACAAAGATGGGATTAATGGTGACTAAAATTAGCGTGAATATGATTAGCCCAAAATAAAATAAAAATTGGCTAATTTTGGCTATTTTGTAAAAGATTTGGGCACATTTAGCCCCATCTTTTTTTTTTGAAATGAGCGTATTTAGCATATTGAAAAGTTAAATGTGCACTAACGGGCACATATTTTCTCATAATTGTAAAACATTATAATAGTTTTTGAAGAAAAACTTATAGATAATATATTTATATAGCGACAGATCGTTTTGTGTTAAAAAAAGTTTATGTGTTCTAAACGAAAAATAAAAAAAGTTTGAAGATTTGGGGATTAAACATAACGTTTTGAAGCCCGGTTCGACCCGGGTGGTTCAACCGGTAGAACCGTTCCCGTCGAAAAACGGGTCAATTTAAACCGAGTCAATATGACATGTTGGGTCAAAACGGGTCAAATTAAACAGGGTCAACCCACTGGATTTGAAGTGTACTGTGTCAACCCGGTTTTCAATATGTGTTAATAGTTTCAAATTTTTACTTTTTACTTTTTGGTTTTCCTTTATATATAATATAGCAGGGTACCCGGGCGTTGCGGCGGCGAGTACCCTGTGACTATTAACCGGAGAAATAGATCTCGATGAGACCTGATTCACCAGTTTGTATCGGTTTTAACGGGTCATCTCTAGTTCGTTTTCGGATGCCTGTTATTGGTTAGCCGAACCGATGGCGACACCGGTTTCCGGTTGAACCCGTTGGTCCAGTCCGATTTTTAAAACTATATGTACCATCAACTTGTTAGCTTGTATGAAGCTTTGTGTGTTTTATTAATTTGTATAATATGTATAATAACATGTACTTTTCATTTTAAGGAGTTTTAAAAATAACATTAATTAGTTTGTTTAATTATTTTATATTTAGAATTATGTTGTAGCTTGTTTAAATTGTACATTGTGAAAATTTCATTGTACTTTTTAATAAGGGGTGTTTTAATTGGTTGTTTTTAATTTGGTAGATATGCTTTTAATTGGTTGTACAATGTGAATAAATTATTGTACTTTTAAGTAATGAGGTGTTTTAATTTGACCATTAAACTTTTTTACTTTTTCACTTTTCCACTTTGACTGTTTTTCAATTTTATGTAGTATAGATGAACAAATTTAAATGAGACGGTTATTGTAAAAAAAATATTGTGATCAAATTAATTATTCCAATATGAGTTGCCAATCAAAGTATTTCCTTAAATGTATCTGAATCATTCACATTTATTTTTAGTAGTAAGAATTCTAGGATTGTAATTTGATAACTTTTTGGTTCTCTCTCATTTTCATATGTTCCAGGCTACGCGTGTTTTGACCTACGTCAAGCTGCTAATGAAGATTTGCAAAGAAGATGTCAAGAATTCTAGGATTGTAATTTGATAACTTTTCTTATGTTAAGTACTTGAAAATCTATGTTAGTCATTTTATCGGTTAAAGCACAATACGTTAGATTTTAGTATTTGCTATTATGGAATGGATACCTTAACGTATTATACCTGTTGTAAGGATATGACATGTATTATACTTTAAAGATATGGAATGGGTAGCTTTTAGTATTGGCTATTATGGAATAGATGTAATTAATACCAATAATAAATATGGACACTTAATAGACTCTTTTAATGTCTCCATGTATTACTTATATAAATTTCACTCATTAGAATGTGCAAAAATATCACCTTCGGTAGGTTCACTAGACACATATACATATTGCAAACAATATATGCGATAATTTCTTCACATTTGCTCAACCTTTCAATGGCTTCTTTTTAACTGATTGTTGAGAAAATTGGGTCTGCAGATTTCACACTGCTGGCACATATGATACGAAGACCAAGACGGGAGGTCCATTCGGTACCACAAGGCATAAAGAGGAGCAAGCCCATGGTGCCAACGTGCCATGTCAACTTTATTTAGTACTATTATGGATATTAATTTTTGTATGTTTTGATATAGTTGAGATTTTTTGTTGTTATTGTTTTGTAAGAAATTAATTAAAGGTGTAAATTTATAAGAGCATAGCAAGTGAAGAGAAACATTATACATATACCATAAGCTACTTCTTCTAAGGTTGGTGGCATTTAACATTTGTTCAACCAGTTTTAGTGATTAGGAAAATTTTACACAGAATCAATTGTATGTGTTTGAGTCCATGTTCAGCAAACGAGTATTGGGGTATGCATGCTTATTTTAGCTCTCAACAAAGATAATCTATACGGTCAAGTAACTAAAGTTGAATCTTTACCAAGAGTACAACTGCAAACTAATAGGTATAGTCATTAAGCATACTACTAAAGGTGAAAAAAAAACGCATCACTATCTATTGCATGCATGTTATCCCAAATGGCAAGCCCAGTTTGACTTCTAAGTTCTAACCACTGCCTATCAGTCTTGGCATGTCATAATCTCATATCAAAATGCTGTACACCTTTACTCATATCAAGTTAATTTATAAAGGACAGATCGACAGAAATAGGAAGTGAACAGGCGGGCAAACGAAGGCAATGTTGTTGAACAGAGCAATTGGCAAAACAATTGATTCAAGAAAAATACGAGAACCCCCCTTACATTATCTTCGGCAATGCTTAATTTCTATCTTCTGTCATACTTCCTCAAAAAATATATATCAGAAAGAAAAACAATATTTGTCAATTGTCACATGTGCTCAAGTGTTGGGCTAGAACGATTTTAGTATCCAATGTATTTTAATACATGGTGTTAACTTTAGCATATTAGTTGGCAAAAAGAGTGATATTTTGGACTTACAATTTTTCACAGGTTGATAAATTTTACACGGCTAAAGTTTATATTACTCATAAAATGTGCTTTGAAGATTATTCTTTACTATTATGCAATTTTGAGAACACGTTGGATTACACGTACATGACAAAAAAAACATTATTAATATGTACTAAAAATTATAATATTTGTCTTTGAGCTAAGTTTTTGTTAAATGGCAACAAATCATACATTTGTCTTTCATTTTAGATGATCGTACATGTTTGGTAATCACACATATTCAACCCTTAACCAATCGGTGCAACGCACGGGTTTTTGTAGTCATCTACAGTAGAACTGAAGAAGAAACTTTGGCAGATAATGAATGCAGTGGTTATTAATTTGCGAACCATGCAAATTTGCATAACGAAACCCAGGTAAACATTACCCGACGAGGTTACAACAACATTACGCAACAAGAATTTACCTCCGACCTACGATTACAAATCTTATGATAACATCAATTGCAATATCTTACATGTAACTACTTACATACAATATTACGTAAAAAAAACGTATATATTCAACCTTACCCAATGGGTGCAACGCACGGGTTTATGTAGCCTCGTATATTTAATGTGTCTAGAAAAAAATATTCAATCATAATTAATTGCTTAAGTATGATTAATAATCTTGTCATAAAACATGCATTAAATATGTGTACAATATTGTCCATATGCTTTCTACATAGAAATTCAAACCATTAGGGTTTTTCATCTCTTTGAAGAAACTCATTTCCATTCTCTAGTCTAACTATTAAGATAAACCAAATTTCCAAAATTGATTATCTTTATGGACAACATCTTTAACATTCACAGTATGAGTAATTTACCCAATTTAATATTTGGTAATCCATCATAATGATTATCAGGTTTACTATAATCCTGTAACTCATATTTCTCAGCATATAAGTCAAATATCTGAGATATCCTTGCAGATCTATGAATGAAAATTCCATCATCATGAGGTCTATCATTTACATGTCTAACCTCATCATGATATTTACTAGTATGTTTTAGAAGATTATGTATCTTGTAATTTTATCTTTCAAGATAAAAAACTCCCACTTACCTTTTGTAATATATAGACTATCTATATATACTTAGCAATTAGAGCAAAAATACATTGTTCTCTTTTTGGGACATTACAAGTATACATTGATAATTCTTGACTTTACTTTGTTAATAACAATTTCAGTAGTTTTCACAATTCAAAAACTTCAAGTGATCATCCCATTCCATAATAAAATGGTGTTTTCCCATCTTCTAGGTTGGAGTCATATTGAGTATATTTAATCCATACTCAATTTTCTAACCTTGTTACCTTTTAAGAAAGAAGTGATGGTTATCTTGAATCAAACAAATCACATAGAGTTTGATTCTCCTAACTGAACATACCATCAACTTGTGGTATTCATTAGAATTAATATTGTAAGACAATCTAACAATATATAAGATAAACATATTCTTTTTGGCTTACCTATTTACCAACTAAGTCAACTTAATGGTATAATAGACTTTTCAAGCCAATTGCATACTTTATAACACAAGTACTCTTAACCAAGTCACTTCATATCCATGTCTCATCAAGAAAACATAAACTGTTATAATCCCATTATACGTTATAAATCATTGATCAACTCAATGACTTCTTGTATATGTCTTAATTAAAAAACATAACAAGTTAACGTCTTACTTTATTATAAGTCGTAAAGGACTTAATGTTTATGTCTTTACAATGAATCATAAACATGTTTAAGTAAAGTAATTATGAACACAACTCTTGGTTTCAATAGTAATTTCAAGTTAATTTATTTACTTCACAATAATGTAGGACTACATTATTTTTCCTTTATGTCATTCCAAAATACATAAATAAACAAATTGAAGTAGTATTAGATTACTTCATTTATGTCATTATAATAATACATAAATATCTAATTTAAAGTAGTCTTTTATATCATTTTGACACATGTTCTAAATACTTGTCTAATTTAGAAACTGCAAATATGTCCATGCAAGGTCTGACTTCACATGGAGATTTACTTTGTTGTTGCAATCTCGCCAAGTTCTCACATGACGTAAATTGCAACACCAAATGTTTCTTGAATTAGATATGTACAAGTCATATTAGAACGTTAGTCTCTTACCTTGTAGTCAAGAGAATCCGTTAAATCATATACCTATATGTTGTACCTTGCACACAATATAGATTTCTCCCACTTGTGCATGGAACAACATCATGTAGCAGATAAACAACACGACATATGTTTGTTTATGTGACCAATATGATTGTGTCATTGATATTATCATAACTAGTAGATGTAGAACCACTTCATTGTCTAACAAGGAAACTTACATGACTATCCTTGAAAACATAAGTGTATACAAGTGGAAAGCAATTATCTTAAGACATTCTAGAGATAATCTGGGTTACTACCAAGATGACAACGCTTGTAACTCCCACTGAATTAGAGATCATTACATTAATTCCTTATTCAGTAATAAGAACAATACTCCCACTGGATTTGACAACATTGTAAGTGTTTCATTAACCAGTGAAAGAAAATAGTGCTCTATTTACTTCCATACACTTTTGATAAAGTCCATACATAACAATTACTTATGTACTAAAAGAGTGTATTCTACTATGTAGATGATGAACTATCCATCTATGCTATTAACTTGAAAAATTGGGCATGTATTTTCTTTCTTAATAGTTCTAATATTCCAACAATTGCAAGTAGTACTTTTTAAATGGTCAAAACTCAAAACAAAACAACTATATAAAATATTCTAGTTTGTCTTTTACCAATTATACATTAATTAGTCCAGCTTCTAATTTAATAACTCAGAGATATGCAATTTTCTTAACTATTAAAATTTTCTTACGAGTTATGTATTTAGAATTTAGACAATTATAATTGTCCTATCATACCTTTCTTCATTCATGAAAAGGAATAGCATTGAATCTCACTCTTTCTTATGAAAAGAGGACTAGGTTTATTCATTTAGTAAAGTTGACTCTACCAAAAACCCTTACAGGTGTAGATCAATTTACCAATACAGGAATAACCTTCGTTTACGGTTTAATGTTGCATTAATACATTTAAAGAATTAGCAAAATTCAATTTTAGTATTTTCGATAATTAAACTTTTCAAGAAAATAAAATACCCAATGTAATATTCATTTAATCATAGAATTTTCTCGAAAACTAAGATCCAAATTATCATAGTTCCATTACATCAGTTGATCTGCTAGTCGCGAAAGCATATAATAAGGTAATCCGTCGAACAATAATTGGAAAACAATTTCCAATTCCTAGATCATTATGGGATTTATATTTTCCAACGCTATTGCAAATATAAACATGTTTCATCCCATCTTATGCCTTGAGTCCATTTCTCACTTCCTACTCAACTTAAGCGTCTAACTTAAAGAACTGCAAATATGTTCATGTAAGGTCTGACTTTACATAAAGATTTACCTCTCCATCACAATCTCGCCAAGTACTGTCATGACGTAAATTGCAACTTCAAGTGTCCCTTTAATTAGATGGCATATTACTTAATTTATAAAGGGTACTAGTTTTGATTTTATGTGGTCAAATCAAATAT
Organism: Chrysanthemum makinoi; assembly: GCA_910596185.1. Classification (NCBI taxonomy): domain Eukaryota; kingdom Viridiplantae; phylum Streptophyta; class Magnoliopsida; order Asterales; family Asteraceae; genus Chrysanthemum; species Chrysanthemum makinoi. Next base: position 357,862,471 of record OU343224.1, on the reverse strand, counting down.
GTACAAAGATGTCATGCATTCATCTTGTAGCGTAAATTTAATAAAAAACTTTTTATTACCAATTCATAAAGATCAAATTATCAAAGTTTTGATTGAGGTATTGGGTTCACCAATCAAGGAATTTAGCATTAATTATCGCCCATTATACCGTACTTTTACATAAGTGTAAACACTTAATGTTTCGGGTAATTACCACCGAAGTGGCGCATGGAATTAAAACTAATTCGCTCTTAAGATGAGTTTGTACATTTATGGCTTACTTAGTAGCTCCAATTTGACTCGCAAGCAAGCGGAGAGTTTGGTCAGCGCTAAAGCAATAACCTCCCTCTTTAGGGTCACAATTTAATGCGCTCCCCTCCTAGTACTTCCCACACAGTCCGTCAAATTGGGTGAGCCGTTCAGACCATTTGTACCAAAATCATCAATCAATTAAACTATTGAAAACTTAACTCGTCAAAACAAATCAAATTTCACCATTGTTTAGTCCGTATTATTTTTCTATTCAAAATTACCCTTTGCTTAAAACTTGTCATACATAATAAACAAACAAGTAACAATAAAAAAATAAACAACTAAAAGCAATGCGCACATAATTAACAATTTAATACGTGTAAACAAGTAGCCACGTGCAACTTATTCGATAAAACCCTATTAATAATCAATGTCTAGGTTAATTAATGTCTATATTAATTAGGGCTTTCACTCTCTCAATTGAAAGTGAGCCACATACATCGATGAATCTATTGCGTAAACCTATAATTAATAATATACCAAATTGCACATAATTGATTCATTAATATTATTGAGGTAATCCCCAATTCAAGATTTATCATAAATATACATGTGTATAAAACTTAACAATTAATCTACGCATAACCAATCTTAACAATTAAATATATATATATATATATATATATATACTAGTGTCAAAACCCATCCGATGGACGGGTATGACTTGTGGTTTTTATTTTTAGGATTTAGTAGAACAAATGTACATTAAAAAGTAATTAAAAGTTAAATGAAACGGTTAAGATCTATAATTGATGTTACCATAATCCATAAAACAGTTCAACTTCATCTTAAAAGATTAATGCTTTTAAGATCGGAATTATAATATTAGTTTCATAGCTGTCAAATCGTCCCCTATGTCTAAAGCCAAATTTGAGAAATAAACGACCAATCTTTCATTGACTTGGTGAAGAGACTTACAGTGTCCACATTTCAGAATTTCCGTTTTCCAGGGGTTCTTTTTATACAATGTCACCCTCGTCTATTTGTTTAAGCTTGTTTACGACCTTATGCTTATATTTCATAATCCTGTCTTTTTGGCATCCTGATTGGTTCCTCTCAAATGTCAAGAGTTATATATCCTTTACGTTGTTTTGTGTGTTTACATGGAGCATGCGCTCAGAATGGCCAATTACCGTTATGACTAACATGCTTAAAGGAAATGGGTCCAACAGGTCAAAAGTTGCGTGAGGTGTACTATTAAGGCATAAAAACTTCTTAAATCATTTTATTTGAAAAAAACACAAAGCGCTATTAATGCATTTGGAAAGAATGGCTTCAGTCAACCCAACACGACCCATTTCAACTCATATCAAAAGAACTATACATATTGGCACCTCCAATTTAAATGAAAAACACAAATACACAAAGCTTGGTTTGTTTCTATTAGGTGTTTTACATGGTTTGATTACTTTTGGCAAGGGTGCTTACTGTTTTAGCGATTCTAAATATCACTTAACTCAATACACATCCTCATAGAAGAACTCAAATTAGGACGTTATATATGTATATGAATCTAGCTCTTATGAATCTAGCCCCTCGTCACTTGTAATCCAATTTTCATTAGTGCAACTTACCATTTAAACTTACCATTTAAAACTTGTTTTATACATGTAAACAAAAAAATATTCGGTAAAATGTAAGGACAAAAACAAAAACTGAATTTTATAACAATTTACCTCATGATAACTGCAAACTCGACAACCAAAGATCATTTATGTGTTTGTTCATCTGCCTCTACTATTTCTACTCTGCTACTCCGTTATTGTAAGTTCATGAGGACAGTAGTCATATATATTGAACTCATATATTGAACTCATATATTGACAATTATGATATCTCTTGGTTTTTAATCAATATACAAAAAAGAATATTTTTAAAAAGAGACTTAATTAATAGTGACAAGTTAGTGCACACATGGTTGTCACGTTGGTTGGAATAATGTGATTATATAGTAATTAACTACTCGTAATTCTTTAATGATGCAGAGATTAGTGGTGACGACTAAAAACGTAGAGTACATGCCATTTCTGTTTTCGCTCTTACTGTTCCTTAATGGCAAAGTTTGGACATCCACTCGACCAATCAGATGCATCCCATTCTTTTGGGATTTTTGGTTCAAAGCCTTTGATACAAGTACAGGAAGGATGCTTGGTGATGCTACAGCTTCCATATGGACCACACTGTCCAAATCGATCACAACTATCTACGCAAGATCCGCATACACAGCCCACTCTTGAGTTCGCTCAATCCAATACATTATCAGCGTCTTTCCGTCCCATGTCAAAACTGTCCTAAAATAGACTGTATCTTCAAGCTCATATTTATGATATACTTCCTCCTGATTAACTACAAACTCAGCTGAAAATTGGATTTGGCATGTCATAGTAAAGCCATTATACCCGAAACCATTCCATGGTCAAAGTCTTGCGTAGTGGCAAAATAATGAGAGGAAAAAAATATGACTGCGTCAAGTTCAATTATGGTCTGTCTCTAATGGGTCATATGAGATAACTCATAAACATGTCACATAATTGTTTTGCGAACTCTAAAAGCATGCATCCAAGCACTTTTGGTAAAAAATAATTAGTTTAAACAAATATGTAGATGACATACCATTTCAGAAAGACTCATAATGTTGTTTTTTCACCTGAATGTCGTTAAATATATAACTTAACTTATGGTGTTTATTACCTGAATCAGCTAGTACGTAATTGGTTTAGCCTATTATCCTATTATCTGGTCTTAGGGGGCTGTTTGGTTTAGCCTATTATTTGGGATATGGAGGTTGTTTGGAATAGCTTAAATCTAATGTTTAGTTATAACTGGTTGTTCGACGGGTCAGGTTGGTTCAAACCGTCACCATTTTATAAATATTTTAAACTATCAACTACTCGAATAATAATGTAATATCTTTGGAAAAAAATGGTGTAGGACACATTACATGACTTTTTTCCCTTACCCGTTTGACCAGTTGCATTGTTAATATCCGTTTGAGCCGTTTTCAAACAGATACAACACAAATTGAAGAATCTACATAATCAGACATCCTATTAATGCTAATAAATTTCATGTAATTCTTAGTAAACACATCTATAATCTGTTCTCAATGGTCAATCAATTCAAGTAACTTGATATATATTCACATCAGAAGTTCATAGAGTCCTAAAAAAGTTTGTGCAGCAAACAATTCAAGTAGTTGGACGACATCAAACCTGAAGGATTTTGACTCTGCTAGCAACATTAGGCCAATTGTATTCATGGCATATGGAGGTTGTTTCAGGGCATATGGAAGTGGTAAAGAATATAGTCCTCTTTGTGATGCGCATTAGTCTCGATTTAATAATAAAACCGTTTCAGGCCAACCCAGACTATCCTGATCCTTTTTTACTGCTATCAAGCCCATTGTAACCTGTTACGCGATAAACCCATTTGTCAGCTCGAGTTGTGATTAGAGATCTTGACATTATGACATATGTTGTAACTGATTATTTGTCAGATCGATTTGTGATTAGGATACAATTACTCATGTAATCTGTAAGTTAATGTTGTTACAATGAGGACGGATAAACATTGTCGTGATGGTTACACACCTTTAGTATTTTAGCCTGACATTTAACCAATAATACACAATAGGTAAATTACCAAAATGAAAGGAAAAAGGTTATTGATCACATTCGACTAATCAATAGCTTTGCGCGCGATACCAGCAGCCGCAGCTTTTAAGTGTCTAATGGTTCTCGTAGTCGCCTTTTTAGGTTGTGATTTCTTCAATCTCTTAAGCCCTTACCCACACATATGTAAGATCAGCAATTAAACAAAAAAATATGCATTGCATAAGGAAATGCTTATTTGAGATGCCCACAAAAATATGCATTAAATCAGTAAAAAACTATCACCAGAACATTTTCGTGAATATCTCACCATAACAGTTTTGGAAATATTGAGATATCATCTCACCTCACCAATTCACTTTAGACATACATAGAAACCATGCATAAATCATGAACCAACAATCAGTTATATGATTACAGAGAAAGGTATGTTGCATATAAAAACATCGCATTTAGGATAAAGTCAGCGAGATTAATAGGCATAACCTATCATAGGCAATAGAAAAGGCGTTAAGGAATTAAGGGTACTTGATTCCTTATATTATGATATTTCTAATCAAACTTACTTCTGAATAACGGATATTCATTAATTGAGCAACATTCCTTGCATCAGGAAAAAGTGTCCAATCTGGTGTGCCAAGAACACAACGTATCTTGTGCAACTGATCAATTTCACTGTCCAACCACAAAAAAGCAATTGTTACCTGTATGTTTGAAGCAAAGAGTAAATGGAATCCGTCATTTGTAAATATTACATTTGGTTAGTTATTGGTGGAAATCTAACCTGTAGGTGGGAGTTGGTTGTAGCCCATGATCAATGCATTCGAATACACCATTGTCATTTTTTAGTTTTTTCGTGCACATTGTACACAATGTGTGGTACCATTCTCTTGTGGTGTGGATGTTGATTATTGTGCCTTCACACGTAAACCTGACCACCTGCAATCGTTTTTGCACAATGAATAATATTTCACATTTAGTTTTGATCATGTTGTACGTTTTGCAAAGCAACAGAATATGAAATTGTTGAAGGCAGATTTGGAGATTTAAGGGGTGTTTTGGATTACACTTTTTTTTGGTCATAGGTTTATAAACAATCTTTTTCATCATATACATTAGCAAATAATAAGTATTTAAAGTGTCGCGTGTATAACTGACATTATACATCAAGAGGGTATATAGCAGTAGGTCAAGCATGTGAACTGTTCCAAACACCCCTCATTCTGGTTTGCTTGACGCATACTTTAATTACGTGGTAGCCTGATTCAAACACATTTAATTTAGGCACTGACCTTTAAGTTTACATATGTGACGACACACACTGACATCAAGTATGCAAGCTACACATGGGTTGCTTTAATGGCTGGTTTACATATCTTCTTCATTTTAAAGTACTCAACCATCGTACCGAGCATAATCATACCCTCACGAGAAACACCAATTCTTCGCTGAACCTTTACTGGTACCGAGTTCATCATTGCCTTCATTTTCACCTGGTGGCCATAATAGCCTACCTTCGCCACGCCAGCGTTCACATCTAAATCTTTCATCTAGCCTTGGTAGTTCGCAGATGCCTTATTCAGAACCAAATCTCTCACCTTTAGGTGGCATCTCTCAAGGGTCTCGTTATAGTGGAAACTGTACCCAACTGGTTCATCCTGGGTTGACCCAATATTCTCATGGTCAAAACCAATGGGCTAACCCCACACTACATGTGGATCATGCTGGACTGCTGAACAATACAATTCAGCAAAAGTTGTTACAAAATGGGTTCTTGTCCCCACATTTAATGTCACCACATCTCTTTGTCAGCATTCATTCAGTCCTTTTGCGCTCCAGCCAAACTTATATGACACCCTAGCTTCTCATCCATCACACCTAAATAAATATGGATCTGGTGATCTAAGAGATCAGAGACCGAAACAAAAGAGTAAACATGGTAACCGTATTTCGCGGCAGGGATCAGATAGTAGCAATCAGAAGAGTGATAAAATTCGAATACAGTTCAGATCCAAGCATATGACATCTGAAAAGATTGAGGGCATTCTTAATATGCAGCATGCTACTACACATAGCAATGATCCATATATAAATGCCAGATCCTGAAACACTTTCACAAGAAGAAGAAGTACCTAAAACAAAATTATAATATAATGTAAGAAGGTAGATGAGAGACTGTTGGTATTAACACTTTGTAACTGCGCATCGAAAATTATAATATAGTGACATGAAGTTTATACTTCTTACAGATAGCATTCGATATTTTAAATATATATGTCGAACATGCGGTAAGTATACAATATATTTTAGGTATTACCTCACTGCAATATTCTCGCCTGTTGACAAAGGCATGAGATATATTCATGCAATATGCAAGAGTCGCATGTATACATACACATTTTTGTGTCTTTGTGTCGGTCACAAAATACGGAGAGATGTAACCTCGGCCTAGCTTCATCCCCTCAACAACGTCTAGTTTATTATCCAATGTATTGCGGTCCTGCAACATTATTAAATCAATTGTTTTTTAAATAAACAATCAGTGATAAATAACTAATGATCAGGGACTGAAATTAAAAATGTTCTTACAGCAACCGTAACTACGCATTTTTTTCCAACTTTCTCCATAGCTCTTGCAATCAGTTTACCAATCTCACGTTCTCCATTGGCAGAGATAGTGGCTACCTAATCCAAGTAAGAGGGAAAGAATTTTGACAAAATTTTTAAATATGGGTCAAATTAAATATATGTTTTATTTTATTGGATTTGACTGGGTCGTGCAAAGATTTCTTCTAGTTCAAAATGGATTAACATATAAAAGCACAAGGGTAGATTACAGGTCACATGGTCCACGAGACAAGATCACAAGAATATCCATAGTGATACCACTTCGTAGATCCATAACGTTTACACCTGTAGCTACCGACTTACAACCTTCTGTGAATATTGCTTGAGTTAATACAGTGGCACAAGTTTTACCTGTAATAACACCAAATATATATATCATGAAATAAGATCTTTAACACATACCAAATGTCAAATATGTATTCGCTTCACGAATCAATTTCATGGGTGCAGCGGGAAACGGATCAAGACGGGGTCAAGTCAAACAAATAACTTCATGCACATGTGCCATAACAAGTATGTTCAACTGTTAACCCGAAGATCTTTTTCTCCATATAATTGAAAACGTAATTATATACTAAAATGTTGTGCATTAAAGTGAATACTGAAAACTATTTTCCTTACAATGACAATTTTAAATACTTAAATAAAAGCAACTTAGGAGACTTTCATCCTATTTGACCCATTTTCCTTATTTGGCCAAAAATTCTTCATTTTACTTTGGCCCCTTAGAGAATAAGCATAATCCGAATCAACCCATTTATTTACTAACGGGCTGAACATTGCCACCTCTACACAATACATATAAAAACAGCACATTTGACTAAAGTTTTTGATTTTGTTCTGAAAGTTTCCCTATACTTGTATAATGATATGCATAAACTATTTACCATCTCCCGCAACAGAATTGGTTGCACTTGCGACTTGCTTCACCAAATTAGCACCAATGTTTTTAGCCTTTTCCTCAAAATTGATGCTTTTTGCTACGGTAACACCATCTTTTTTAACCTTTGGACTCCCATGATTTTGCTCAAATCACATTATGCCCCTGATGCAACATAAAAAAGATTATTATTAGTTCAATACAGACTTTTGCAAATAAATACAAAAATTAACGACTAAAAGAACAACTCACCTTTGGTCCCATTGTGACCTTTACAGCTTCAGCAAGCTGGTTCACACCAAGCAACATTGCAGCACGAGCCTTAGTTCCAAACTCGATATCCTTCGCAACATAGTTTCTGCTCCAAATAACTCTACCAGACACCTTCCAATATTTCCAATCATTTCAAAAACTTCGTCAGTTAAACAGTATAGTAACTTGTTCTCTTTGCAAGAAACAATATAAAAAACAATAGATGCATTTGATAGTAGAATTTAACATTGGCTGCAATGTATAGACAATTAAGAACAACGATAGCTACAATCACAAACTCATTATATTTATATTGCTTGAAATTATATATTTGACCAACATAATATACATTATATTTGACCAACATAATATACATTTTGGGCATCTTTTGACCCATTTGACCTTATCAACCTGTTTCTTTTTCATCAATTTTTTTGTTATTTTATTTTTAGACAGTTAACATGATAGGCAAAGTATAATTCGACCATGACCTGCGTATCCAATGTGGTTATTTTATATATGGCGTCAGATGGAACCTTAGGATGGATAATGTCATTGACGCCATTGTGATGAGTTTGGTTTTCAGCACGAACAGCGTCATCCAATCTCTTAACCAGATCATCTTTCAATCCTTTGGTCGTTAAATTCCGGCTCTTACAAAGTTGGCAAATTCTTGGGGAAAGCCATACGGTAGTTTCACGAATAGCGCCAAACTTAAAATTTACAACTTCATCTAACAAAAACAATTGCGCCTTTAATAGCTTTTCAAACAAAATATCAATTGAAAAAAACTAAACAACTACAATATACCTCGTAATTTTGCTAATGTGCGAAGAATTCCATCTCTGTGAATAAACAATTTATGTATTAAATAAAAATAGCATATTGAAAAGAGTGAAAAAAGAAAAATCAAATTTAATATCAATTAACCTATAAAATATAATCCTCTGTGGTTTGTTTCCACCCGTTGATCTACGGAATGCTATAAGATGGTCTCTGTCGGAACACGTAGATAGTTAGAGATAAACAAAATAAAATAAGTGTGTGTTTGGGTTACTAATTGATATGATGTATCTGGTTATTGCTCTTTGATTAAAGAAGATAAGCGGTTTGGATACTCAATCTCAAACAGCATACGTGGTTTCAAGCAATAAAAAGATAAAAACAACTTATAATCTCATAGCATAAGATATACTATTTCAGTGTGTATACCTAATCATTGAGTAGAGATCTAGCAGCAGGTGTAGCCTCGATCATAACATCAAGAGGTTCATCTTCCTTTATTGGAGGTTCTTGCATTTTCTCATTTATATCTCCTATGTCTTGAGAACTGAATTTTGAATCAATTTGTTTAGTCTCCAATATATCCTCTTCCATGAAATCATCACCAGAACTTCGATACAAATTTAACTTCTCTAGAGAACCTGCATCTTCACTATCATTTTTATTGAATATATATATATAGTTTCAGCAACGTCGACATGTTTCTCTTCGGTAGTAACCTTGTCCTCAAGTGGCGCATCAGCCACAACACTGGATATGTATTGGCATCATCAAGGGCAACTTTGCTTAATGATGGTTGTGCAGCCATCTCAGGCTTAACATCAAGTTCTATTTTGACATCATCATCAATTACATTATCCTTTAGTTCATTGTTTTCAGTAATTGACACACTATCAATAAAAATAGAATCAGATTTTCCTTGGCTGACCTCAACTACCTGGCTGCCAATATCAGATGAAGTTTGAGACCTCTCCCTTATTAGTTTGAGACCTCTCCCTTTCAGTAATTGACACACTATCAATAAAAATAGAATCAGATTTTGCTTGGCTGACCTCAACTACGTGGCTGCCAATATCAGATGAAGTTTGAGACCTCTCCCTTATTAGTTTTTGAATCCTGTTATCGCACCTCTTGGGATACCATAACCTCGCTGACCAAAACAGAAGTTTCCACGGATATTGTGCTTTCTACAAGTACATCCCTATCTTCATTATCCAAATTCTTTATCCCGTTATTATCTTTTTCTAGGCTTTGGTTTATATCAAGCTTTGCTGTTATGTTATTATCTTCCCCTAAGCTCTGACTTTCAGCATTGTTGCCATCCCCAATGTTGGTTGTTTTCTTCTGAAAAAAAAACTCCCTTGTTATGATGTGCATAATGAGGGTCCCCGTTAGCAAGTAAGTTGCGTCCATTTTCAGTCAATTTCACTGAAGAAATAGAAGCTGAATGATCATCAGTACTCGCAATCAGATCAAAATTCTTGAAACAGCAAAGTGCATATAAGGATTTAAAGACGCACACTCGACATTCAAATTGTCTATTAAGGGTAAAAGTCATACATGTTTACATAAAAAAGATGAATCATTCTATTTTATTGTGGCACACTTGACCTCTAAGAACCTTAGAGGAAAAATGCACTCCAAACATTCCTTTAATCCATATACAGATCAAAATAGCCACTTCTTCCAACCAAAGAAAGAGAAAAGAAAACACGAATTGAGATGTGAACCTCGTGAAAGGCCAGTTTGGGTAGCTAGTGGTGTTGATGCCTATCTGGTGTGGTGTAGTTAAATGGGAACTGTCGAGCTATCACAACGTAACCTAATTGATACACTATCACCTTAGATATATAATATATACAATAGTTAGTTTCTACAAAGACAACAACAAAAATAGAGTACTTACCGCCTTTATGACTGTCTGACAGATATGAAAAACAACTATTAAATGGTCATGATGCAAATGACAAAGTATTTTCAGCTTCAACCACAAACAAGAATGAGTCAGGTTGATACAATTAAAAAGAAAAAAATAAATTAATACTCGTTTAAGTCAAGCAATCACGCTATATTCCTTTTGATTCATATAATACATACTGTAAAAAATTTGTAGGCGATTGAAAATTTTCAAACAAACTGATGTTCCCTCAATCAATGTCCCTTGCAATCCTTGTTCATAGGCCAAACAAAGATGTGCAAAATGAACAAAGATAAGCAAAAATAATGTCTATCCTAAGAAGTACAAACAACCCCTAATCTATAAAACTGAATAGTCTTTTAGTAGTGTACCTCACACCCAGAATAAGTGCAACTATACTTATTTAAGGTTGAAAACCGCCTTAATTAGTAACCACGAGTCCATTGTTGCATGCATAAGCAATGAACTCTTGTGATGCAGATAACACATATCCTTTATCAACATAATAGATATATACATAAAACCTATAAACCTACAAAACATATAAACAAAAAACAAACAACATATGTTAGAAAAACTAAACACCATCCATGCATTATACATCATTATCATATAAAACGTATTAGAGTTGTAGGAATTTAGGAGGATATTAATGGTGCAAGAACTGAAAAGAAGGACATTAGGATTTTCTGGTGAGGCTCAGGATTGAAGTTGAAACCTGTGATGAAGAAAACATGGATCATTAGAGGAGATTGTGAGAAAAAAGGATATTAGGTTTTTGAGAAAAAGTAAATTATGAATGAACCGTATTTTTTTTATATGTTTATTAGGGTTATCCTACTTATCTCATATAATTGGTTGCATTTTTTTTAATTGTTATCTTCCTAATATATATTTCTAAATTACAAATTCCAGAATTTTTTTAACATCTCCTTATTTGTATTGAATTGAAAGATATAAATCAAAAAACAACTTACTCTAGTGGTAAGTTGTTTACAAAACTCATGAATGACCCAAGTTCAAATCCAACTATTGTCTTATTTTTAATTTAACAATTTTAAAATTAAAAATTAACAAATAAAAAACGAAATTCAAAATTTACAAAAAAAAAATTGTACATATATTTAAAAAAAAGCCACATGTCATAAAAAATAATAAAAAAATGCCACATAAATACATTGATGACATGACATTATGGGATGCCAAGTGGCATTATAACGTGGCATGCCTCCTCTTATAGAATGATGACATGGAAATATGACATGGCATTATGGGATGCCAAGTGGCATTTTATGTGGCATGCCTCCTCTTATATATAATGTATAGATATATATATATATATATATATATATATATATATATATATATATATATATATATATATATATATATATATATCGACAATAATCCATGCCAAACATGCACGTTTTCATGGATTTAACATAACAATTTATTCACGTTGTCACAAGATCGCATAGAATAATTCCATGTCACATAACAATTTATTCATGAATATATCACGTAACAAAGATATTAATTCTAGGTTTCGATATTGATAACATAACAATTATAATAAACCCTAAAACAATTTTTTTTTAAACAATCGACTAAAAAAATTAGGGTTTCGACCCATAAATTTTTTTTTAATCCGATTTATATAAAATTTAAAACCAAATTAGGGCAAAAGCCCTAACCCTAAAATTATCATATCAAACAACATACAATATTCGTTTTTTACGCATTTAGTATTTAATTACTCATTAAACAATAAATATAAACAATAAATATAAACAATAAATATCAAGTACACATGCGGAAGCGTATAGAAAAGATTAACGAATAATTAATTAACATAAACAAGAATATGCGTACCTTTCTTGATTCTAGCCGAACAAGAATCAAATCCACAAAACTAGCAATTGGATGAACCCTAATTAGGGTTTATAGGATTATGTGAATTACCCCTTACCTTTTTGTAATTCAATCCAAGAATACTAACAATAATGTGTTAGTACCACTTTCTTGTACACACGTACTATACCGAATTAAAGAAATGCTAGTTTTAATTAAACAAAATAACTTGAGTAAGGAAAAGCTTTGAATCGACTCCCAATGGTGTTAGTCGACCAATTTTAGCAAGAAAAACAAACAAACAATTTTAGGTTTAGCTTATGAGTACAAGAGATAAATTACAAACACCTTTGGTTTTGTTTATACCTAAACTAACTTGGTGAACAAGTTTGAGTTGTAGTTGGGTTGGGTTTGGGTCTCCTTGGCCGATCGGTTGTATCATCCCCAATGGGATTCCGGAACCTTCCCAATATTTACAACTTAGTCCTTTTCCAATTACATTTAACGACCGTTATTCCATTACAACTAATTACTTAACGTCCGTTATGTTATTTCGTTTAATTGATAAATAAATATAACTATTACATTTAATTATTAACTTTAATTCTCATACGCAAAGTGTGCAATCCCGTGGTCTCGAGTTCGATCCAAACACACGTCTATTAATTTATTGTCCATTAAACCAACAACAGAAGGTTCGTGGATAATTCTTTTCCAGTTCTAAACCAATGCAACGTTCCTAACCTAAGACAAGATTAGGTAGATACGCATGTTTGGAAGTATGATGGCGAGTGTTATAACTTCTCTGTCAAACATGCTTGGAATGCTACGAGAGATCGTGGGGAAGAAGTGAACTGGGCGTATCTTGTGTGGTCGAAATATACCATCCCAAGACATACTACACATTTGTGGCTTGTGATGAGAAGACGTTTACTAACTCAAGATAGGATGAGACAATGGCATGTTGGTAATGTGGTAGATCTTGCTTTTCCACTTTGCAAATATCAAAAAGATTCTCATGAACATCTTTTCTTCGAGTGCCCGTTTTCAGTGCAAGTGTGGAATCTAGTCATGGACGTGGCTGGAATGAGAGGAATATCATCAAAGTGGAGTGATATTGTTGCTTGGCTTCTTCCTATCTCAAAACAAAATAAGGCGACAACTATTGTTGGTCGTCTACTGGTGGCAGCTTCTTCTTATTTTGTGTGGCAAGAACGAAACAATAGAATTCATGGAAAGGGTGGAAGAGAACCTGATGAGGTTTCCATGAGTATAGTTGACACGGTTCGCTTAAAATTGGCAGCTATTCGGTTTAAGAAGAATGCTCGTGTGGAGCAAATAAAGAGAACGTGGAAGATTGCTAATGTGCAAGTGGAAGTGAGCTAGAAGTGATGTTGTCCAGAGGCTTAGTTTAATGTGTATCTTTTGTAGTCTCTGTATTGGGTTTGGTTAGTTTGGTTGTTATGCTTTGAGCATGTTCAAGGTATATTGTTTTTGATTTAGGGTGGCTCATTACCGCCCTTTTTGTATCAAACTTTTTTTTACTCAATATATTTCACCGGGTATAAACACTTTACCCAAAAAAACATTCATAAAAAAGCTCATAAAGCCTAAACTTATAAGAGCTTTGGGTATGTGGTATTGATGTGGTGCTCCGACCACATCTCATTCAAAGACCATGCTAATAACCGTGGTAAAAAGCTTTCAAACTATGTTACGAAAACATGTTCGAGATCATATATATCATCGTGATGTATATCATTTTTTTATTTAAGGGTGAGCGTTACGTACACCCAAAATGCAAATTGAAGCTTAGATTTGTTTGCGAAACTTGTCGCTTTTAGAGTTTTTCTGACTATGGGTAAACTACTAAACTTAATATTTCAGATTCGGCTATCGGCTTTCCACATGCACATAGAACAGACACAAACACGCAGACATACAATAACAAGTCATCATACATAACTTATAGAGCACGTACCTTATAGAACTTTGATTCAGCTCACGTTGTATGAGGCTGTCCTTTAGGCTAAAGAAACCCAAAAACACCAAGTCGGTTTTCCAATTTACAAACACAATAACCTAAAAAGATTATAACTGTAACTACAAGATAAACAACTTTGTGTTCGCAGGTCTGATTCTCCATATCTCCAGGATCGTTTGTAACCAAACAAACATTCAAGAAACATCGTTCAAGAATATAAATAAGAAACAAGAAAAGATTGGTTGAACCCTTAATAATAATCTGATATAAAAGGTGAAAAGGGTTCAACCAAAACTTGGGTTTACAGACTCTTGAAACTAATGACATAATATACACTAAACTATTCTAATTACAATTTATAGCACTAATCTTCTATTGTTTTCATTATTATTCCAACATATTCCCCCTAATGAAAAAACAGATAGTTTCTTGCTCCTCCAAAACTTGGTGTTAATTTCTTCATGACTTTTCGGTTTCTAGTTGAACCGAATTCCAGCAGGGTTAGTGCCGCCATCTTGATTTCAAATTTTCGGCCCGACTTCTCATGATTCTCATATGATCATGATTTTTAGCGGGTTAATGCTGTCATGGTGCTGTTAGCACAATGAAAACTGAAACTGCAAAAAAAATCTCCAACCAATAATCACTTCGCATTTTATAGTTTATCACTAACAAACTGCCCTCTCACTCGTTGGTTATTTTGATGTCGTCATATCTTCCCTAAGATCAGCCATGTCTCCTTATTTCTTTCTTTCTTTCTGTGACTGGTTGATTTCTTCTCTGGTTAACCGCCGGTCTAGATGATTAACCACCTCTCTATTCTTCCTTTTTCTTTAATTTGACATCTTTCTTCCTTGGCTGCCTTTTGTGACATTAAAAAAACGCATGTTTTTATCTTGAATGATGATTGATATGTTGTTTGATTCCTTGGCTCTGATGCCACTGTTCGCAGGTCTGATTCTCCATATCTCCAGGATCGTTTGTAACCAAACAAACATGCAAGAAACATCGTTCAAGAATATAAATAAGAAACAAGAAAAGATTGGTTGAACCCTTAATAATAATCTGATATAAAAGGTGAAAAGGGTTCAACCAAAACTTGGGTTTACAGACTCTTGAAACTAAATACATAATATACACTAAACTATTCTAATTACAATTTATAGCACTAATCTTCTATTGTTGTCATTATTATTCCAACAGTTTGCATATAAGTTCAACACCAGCTTAAAAACGCTATCACCCTTTGTATATCCCATAAATTTAAAACGTAACTTTCATAATTTCATGGGTACAAACTACAAACCCAATTTAAAAGATTTACACATACAAGAACACGTACATTTGACCATCAAAATAAATATTGATAAATTCACTTGCACAGTTTCACCCTGCATACGTCTAAGAGCATAATATTTAAACACTCTTCTTTCCACAAACATCCTTTGAAATAAGTTTTTCTTCAATCTTGTTGGCGAACGTCACTTTCGGCCTCATCAGCTTCTGTTACAATCGTAAAAACCAGTTAACTTCTACATGCCTAACTTCTACGCTATACTAGATTATAAACTCATAAAACAGATGTCGTATTTCATTGATCTCTATTATTTGGCCCAAAAACCGCTAATTTTAGTGTTTTATCGCTAAATGTCAGACGTGTTAAATTAAAAAAGATCACTACGAAAAAGGGGCCAAAACGCCCAAACTGTATCCAAGTGCTTAAAACCTCCTCAACACATATAGTTCTCGTAATCAAAATGAATACATACCATGCTTCTGCAGTGAAAACTCAGATCCTCATTCATTTGTGAAAGCCGTGCTTTTGCTACTTCTTCCTTGTGCAAAGCTTTTTCACACGCTTCTTTTATCTGAAATACAACACAACATAAATCCCTTTAAAACCAGCACGAGGTTTAAGCTTATTTACATTAACAAAAGGGACAAAATTTTATCACTCTGGATGCACTTATCTTACTCTCTTCAACAAGAACAATATCTCTCCTAATATTGATGTTCCTAAATACAAAAGCTAGGCTAATCCAATGTTTATATTTTTTTCACATTAAAGCTAACTGAAAACGATTTAAGATGTTTCTGAGCCATATAAAGCTATAGAAGACGAATACCTGTTTTTCCTTATCGGTAGCAAGAAATTGGAATCACTTGCAGTTGTTTCCAAAAGTTTCCGAAGAGACGTCATGTCATTAATGAGATCCAATGCAACCTCTTCAGCATCATGCATCTGATTTCTGAAAAATTCGAAGGATCTTTCAGCATGTAGACGAAACGACGTGCAGTTTAGACATTTGCATAATTCCATTTCTAAAATTTTCCCCATTGATGCTAGGAGTCACTAGTACATGGTTTAATCTGCAAAGTTTGATGTGCACTTTATTGGAAGTTAATGACAAAATCAGATAACTCAGTTAGTATGTAGTATGTAATAAACGCAAAGCCTAAGGGCCGAACATGTTAGCTTGTAAGTTAATAACCGAATAGCGGTTATAGGTAGTTAGAGTAGGTTATTGTCAGTTGGAGTCGGTTATTAGGGGATAGGCACCATTTAGTGAAATGACACATTGTTTCATGGTGACCTTTCGATGTATATAAATAGGGGTAGAATATTTGTAAGTTGCATGAACGAAAATTGCAAGTATAAATCAAGTATATTCATATATATATTACTGGTGATTTGTTCATCATAGTAAGAAGTAAGAAGGCGAACGGAACCGGAGAAGACAATCGGACCAGAACCAGTGTTCCAAAAGATTTGAATCATTATTCCCACTGAAAGCGTCGACCGATTATAGGAGAAGGAAAACCCTTTTTGACAACCACACCACCGATTGTAGTAAGAAAAGAAAGAGGGGATCGTTTGTTTGCCTAATTGCAGAAGGAAGGAAGAAACGTTTTTGGTTCTTTTGGTGTCGATAATAACCGGATTAGGGGAAGAACCCTAATTGGATCTCTCAACCCAGAAGAAGAACCGAAAAGGGGAAAGTGCAAAAAACAAATACCCGTAAGTTTTTTTTTATACCAAAAACTTTACATACCCTTTTATATATAAGTTTTATTTTTATTTAGTAATTTAATTTATATATTTAAGAGGGGGTGGTGTAAAGTAAGTAAGGAAAAGTAAGAATTCGAACCCTTGTGGTTCACATAGTAAGAAGTAAGAAGAAACCTATCGTTTTTTTAAAGAAAACTCTAGTGTTTCCAAAGTAAGTAAGTGAAGAAAATCTATTGTTTCAAAGTAGTAAGAGAAAATCTAGTGTTTTCAGAAACCTTAGATTTTCACCAGTAAGAGAAACCTTAGTGTTTCACCAGTAAGAGAAACCATAGTGTTTCGACCAGTAAGAGAAACCTCGGTGTTTCAAAGCAAGTAAGAAAGCATGGTAGAAGGTGACAAGCATGATAACGCGTCAAGTAGAGCATCAGTTCGAGAGCAAGGAAATATAGCACTTCAATGTCCAAAACTGAATGAATCAAACTACACCACATGGGCAATTATGATGGAAACAATCTTAAAGGCCTATGGACTTTGGGAAACGCTTGAAGATGCAGAAAAAGTAGATGAAAGAAAGATGCATACAACAAAAGCAATGATCCTCACAACATTGCCGGAAGATATTCTAATGCAAGTTGCACAGTACGAGACTGCGAAGGAAGTATGGGAATCAATTAAAGTATGTTATATTGGAGTAGACCGAGTTCAGAAAGCACGTCTACAAACTTTAAGAAGCGAATTGGAGAACTTAAAAATGAAGACCAACGAAACCGTGAATGACTTTGCGGGAAAATTGGGGAGCATAAGAGGCAAGTGTAAAATTCTTGGTTCTAATCTTAAAGACAAATTACTAGTAAGAAAGTTGTTGAACTCAGTTCCAAAGAAGTTTCTACCAATTGTGGCATCCATCGAGCAATATTCAGAAGTTGATGAAATGTCATTTGAAAAAGCAATGGGAAGAATAATAACTTATGAAGAATGCCTCAGGAGTCAAGATGAACCGCAAGAAGATTACCAAAGCGAACTTCTAATGGCAAGTTCAAGTAATCAAGGCCGTGGTAGAGATCGAGAAAGAAACTTTAGTAAAGAAGAAAGAGGACGTGGAAGAGGTACGAGTCGAGAACAAAACAAGAAAGAAATGAGATGCTATGAATGTGGTGAATTTGGTCACTTCGCATACGAATGCACCAAATGGAAGGATAAAGACAAGAAGCAAGAAGCACATCTCATTTACCAAAGCGACGAACAACCTACATTGCTATGAAGACACGTCAAGAAATAAAGGAAGTATTGATTTTGTCATTAGGAGGAATATTGGAAGTTAATGACAAAATCAGATAACTCAGTTAGTATATAGTATGTAATAAACGCAAAACCTAAGGGCCGAACATGTTAGTTTGTAAGTTAATAACCGAATAGCGGTTATAGGTAGTTAGAGTCGGTTATTGTCAGTTGGAGTCGGTTATTAGGCGATAGGCACATTTAGTGAAACGACACATTGTTTCATGGTGACCTTTCGATGTATATAAATTGGGGTCGAATATTTGTAAGTTGCATGAACGAAAATTGCAAGTATAAATCAAGTATATTCATATATATATATATATATATATATATATATATATATATATATATATATATATATATATATATATAATATATATATATATATATATATATATATATATATATATATATACTAGTGTCAAAACCGTCCGATGGACTGGTATAACTGGTGGTTTTTTTTTTAGGATTTAGTAGAATAAATATTTACTAAAAAGTAACTAAAAGTTAAATGAGACGGTTAAGATCTATAATTGATGTTACCATAATCCATAAAACGGTTAAAAGCAAGTAAGTATTTTGATTTTTGGTTTTTATTTCTAGGATTTAGTTGAACAAATGTATACTAAAAAGTAATTAAAAGTTAAATGAAACGGGTGGAATACCTTGTACTTGTCGAGGTTCTTCAAGTAGATAGTAAATGCTCTATGTCTACGCATAAAGTGACCATTAATATCGTGCAAGTTCACACATCATGGTCCTATAAATGTAAATTGGCTTCAATGGCTCCAAGTGGAAGGCCACTTGGGAAAGGAGTCTCTGGAGGTGGAGTGGGAAGTGATACTGATAGATGTAGCAGATGTGGATTCTTTATTGATGCCTGCAATAACTACCATTCCAAGTTACGTATTATATTTCCCATATTCTTTCATTTTTAAGAAAAACTTTGATTGGCTAACCTGAACTGTGTAGTTGATTCCTGCTGAATTTCTTGATCCTGTTGAAAGGGATGCTTGTACATTGAAGGTGAATAGGGAAGACAGTCAGGTTTTGGTTCGTTGTCCTCTGTACCCTTGGTCGACAACCAAACATGCGTTCACTTCATAATATTGTTTGACAAAATCATGCACATAAATAAATAATGAATAACAAAAAATATGTTAAACAAAATAATTGAAAACAAAAATATAGTGCTCATGTGTTATATATAAAAAGAATAATCATAAGTATGATAACACATCAATTACATGATGATTATTCATGTGCAAAATAAAATTTCTTTGTACACAAGGGGTTTTTGAATGTAAACATACTTGGAGTATTCGTTTGTTTACAAATTCCTAAAAAATTCACATATGTACCTAACATTGTAATCTTGATATCTTCATTTTGCGCTATCATCTTTTTTTTTCTCTTGTTATTCTTTTAATTCTTCGACATCTTTGGCTTTACCCCATAGTACAACATACAATCCCATCAACTGCACCTATGGCACTATAGTTAAACAATGAAGTATAGATTAGTACATAAATGAAAAAAATGTGTGACTAATGTACAAACTATAATAATCCATGATTTTTCAAAGATGTAAATTCCTCGAACCAACAATACCCTGATCATGACACACAGTCACTATAAGTTTTCAGACACAAAGAAAGACATTTTGTGTATAATACCAAACAAATGTAATTACCGCGTATTCCAAAGATCCAAGTTGCAAATAGGAGCCATCTTTCCAAGCTTAAGTGTTTGGGCCAGTAAATGATAAAACCACAACAAATTGTATTGTTGCAGTAAAACACATCCAAGCCAATAATTATAGGTGGTCTGGAAAATTTCTAATGACCGGTACTTGTTATATTTATAAGTTAGCTTGTAACTCATAATGTAATACAAACAACCAAAAGTATATATAAGTTTTGTGCAAAAAGACTACATTATGATGAAGGGTTATGTTACATGAATAATTAGTCAAAATGACCAGCAACAGCTGTTGCGAAAGAGACATAAGCAACCTAGAAGCTAAAGAATTTCACTTTGACCACTTGTATTTAACAATAGAGAATTTGATAGAGACAATTGTGCATTTTGAAGCATGAGGCCTTTAATGAGTGCCATTGCAGCAACACATGTGACGCACACAAGTGTCCCCAGTATCTTCGCTATAGTTAGCAAATGTATAAGCCTTCTAAGAATATCACTTGGCTAGTTTATATTCTGCAAAGTAAAATTTAGAAACAAATTATGTTGCATGTACCATATAATTAGCAAATGTAATTAATAGTAATACAAATAAAACTCAGAAGTTTGAGCATTTAGCAAAGGGATAATCACCTAAAAATGTAGTAAACTTACCCATTTTTCTAATTTAGTGTAGTCTTCTTTTTTTTTTTTTTTGCTTTTTAATCAACAAACTTTCAAATTTCGATTTTTCTGTGTAGGCTGTGACCTGCCCATTATTATTTTGAAAGTTTGAAAGTTTGTTGTGACCTGCCCGTTCAGCCCAGTTCCATTATACCCATTATTATTTTTTATCTATAAATGTTACCCTGTTGATCTTTAGAGCAGCAATGCTGCGTATGGCTCCCAACTTGCAGAGCTTGAAAATCTTGCCTCGGGTTTGGCCTCATACGCATCATGCACTCTTCATAATATAAACAACCATGAATCTAAACAAAGTACTTTTCTTAATTAATCATACAAAACAGAACAGTCATTACAAAAACTCAAAATAATAAAACAATCTAACTACATTACATACATGTTCAAATAATAAAAAAATAAAAAAACCCGTTTGATGTTCATTTTACTCAAAACCACCCATCGAAGAGAAGAGATTGCAGACAAAGAGGAAAATAACTGCAATCCACGAACCTTATCTTGGTTCATCTGGTAAGTCGCCATTCGCGCTGCCTAACATGAATTGCAATTGTAACATTTGGCATGCAGTGGCTTCTTTAATGTTGCATTGGCCCATTTTAGGCAATCATCATGTTCACTTAAATCTTTAAACGAAGCCAAGTCGCGTGCACGTCTTGGCGGAGCCTTACAACACCCCTCCTGAAATCACAAGTTCATCACATCATCAGCTAATGATGATTAATCACTTATTATATATAAGAAAACAAATATAAAAAAATGATACTAACAGGTGCAAGGATGGGCAGGTCACAGCCTACACAGAAAAATCGAAATTTGAAAGTTTGTTTGTTTAAAAAGCAAAAAAAAAGAAGACTACGCTAAATTAGAAAAATGGGTAAGTTTACTACATTTTTAGGTGATTATCCCTTTAGCAAAGCTAATATACTGAAACTGGTATGGAGCTGTAAAACTGATATCGATTATATTATTGAAAGAATGATCATAATTTATTATAATTGAATAATTTAGGAGGTTTATGCATTTTGAATACACTTTGAACGACTTTGACCGGTTCAACCAAATCAAATAGTTCCCATTTGCTCATTTCTTTTGAAGGTTTACCCATCTGACTATATTATGGCAAAATATTAACCCAAATCACCCCTTTCGTATGAATGAGTTGATTTGCAGTATAACTGAGTCATACCATTCGTTTATGCATAGACCGTAATCATGGGAAGACATGGTACAGGTGTGTGATCTAAGTAAGTCTGATGCGCATGACTTGGTACTTCGCATCACAGACCCCTAGGAAAATTCTTTAATCGTTGCTTTTTGTTAAAGGAAAAAACATTTTAGCAATAAAAAATGCATTTAAAACTCACATTGAAGAAGTTAAGACCCGCATTGTGTATAGTGAAGATATTAGTTCTTAAGTCAAAAGTGACTTAAGCACTAATCGAGGCAGTGTTGGTTCCAAGCACAACATATAAACCAATAACAAAACATGCCTAACGAATTACACCTCAAACCATGCCTCTACTAATTTTCGTGTGAACTATCTGAAACGAACCTGCCAGAAGGTAAAATCATTGTCACATTTCAATTCAGAAAATGTCTAGTAAGCTAAATGAAACTCATGTGCATATTTTGCTACCTTTATGTTAGGTATAATGATTCATATGATAAAAAAAAAAAAAAAATTCCTTTCATTCTTAGCTCAACATAATTCTATATACTGTCTCGTGCAGTACTGCTTTCATATAAAAAAAAAATAAAAAAAAAAAAAAATAACAAAGCTTATACCTGTTATTGGTTCTGCAGTTTGCATGCTTTATCTGTTAAGTACCAAAGAGACAATGCTTTTCAAATTTCAGCTTTATGGTCAAAAAACCCAAAATAGTAGTTCTATATCTGATACTATATAAATGTGCATAATATTGGATTCCAATAGGTTGCTCTGGTAGTCTTCAATTTTGGCATCACGTCTCTAAATCCAAACACCCCTTTTCATTTATACATATTATCTTTGGCATCATTTGAACAACAACTAAACACGGGGAATGGTTTTATACTCTTAGACCACGATGTAGACGAGCCACCAAAATTTATAAAAAAAAGGGATCATTTCATGTTATTATTTTAATAATGGTCAGATGGGTTTGATGAACAGATTACTTTCCGGAATTGTAAAACAACAATTGTTGTTTTTTATTATAGCATAAAAGCTTTCTGTTTGTTGTCGTTCCAAAAAAAAGTTGTGTTTGGGTTGCACAATTATTTTGTTATAAAGTGACCAATCATGTATCGATTTCTATTATGATTTACGGATACTGACCTCACAAAGCATAGATAGTTTTTGTAGCATCATGAGCATCTTCTTTCGAATTCTCACTATCCATAATCTTGTTTAAACCCACATGGCGATGTTAAACACAGAAACATTAACATCTTTATTAGCATTAACATCATTCCCTTAGAAAAAAATCGAAAAGACAGAAATTGGAATCAAATGTGTATTTGGCATTGCGGCGGTCTCCTGTTTTGGATATGAAACTGACTCCGACATTTACTCTTCAGAGGTCAAATAGTCAGGTTAGAAGTAACTCCAACAAAACATATTGGGGTTTTTTTGCTTGCTCATTTAACCCGTTTATGTTTTTTTGAAAAAAAATGAGAAACCAAATAATCAGTTGTAAGTAAACGCAAAGCAGAAAACACCTGTCTTCGGCCAATATCAATATAAATTGACCGAGTAAATGATAATATTAACCTGTCAAACGATAAGCTTCTTTGGAGGCATATATTTTTTCTTCACCTGTCTTCGGCCAAATATCATATGTGTTGTGCATCAGTTTCATTTCCCTTTTCCATCAATCGCCATCTGCACACACCATATATCTCACAAATGGAAGCAAACTTGCTGACAAATAAGTAGAAGTATATAACGTATAAAGATTTGTAAAACAGCATAATGAACCTTTCATTTTCTTGCAGCTATTTCAAGTCTTTTAATGGTATCTGCATACTCGGGTACATATCCAACTGCTTCATCGTCAACAAATGAATACAGATGTGGTGGAAGAACCCTGATTATTAACAAAAAGATTAAGTTAATAGCTGGATTACAAACGTATTGTTTTACTTTTGAGGTCGATGCTTGTAAATAGGTGTTGCAAAAAAGTGTGAAGAAGTCAGAATCATAAGGGCAAATGAGCCTAAAAAGTTGATTACCCAAATCATTATAAACATCATAATCATATATTCGATCCGACAGTTTCTTAACTCCTATACCATCGCCCCTTAAGTCCTTAAGCTCTTGATATCTTAGAGACTTTAGCCCGACTGGAGTATCGTCTGGCAAATACGGCTGCAAATACCAGAAAAAACATTAGTTGTCCTCAAATTGTTCGTCTCTTGGAACATACATTGGAAATGGCTTCTCCACTCGACTCTCAGCTGTAATATCTAAAAATAACACAACGATGTAAACTAAGCAAGTCTATACACAATAATATAAAACGTATCAAATATTAGGGGTGTTTGGGATTGCTCATTTTAAACTGCTATTTATTTAAAAGATAAGCACTTTAGATATTTAGTGTAAAATAAGTAGATATGTAGTTACATGCAAACACTCCAAACTAATTATCTGGTTTAAAAATTAGCAAATAAGCAACCCTAAACACCCTTTAAATTCTAATAACCAAAAAATATGTATATACCAGTAGTAACAACAACTTAGCAAAAGCAATCAACTTAGAGAACCGAACCTTTTTTATAGGTCATATTATGTACCTGCGTCGTCGAAATCATGTTTTGTACAACCTGTAACCTGCGGCGTGCGTAGGAATCTAACGACAACAACATCACTGGAAACCTGGAAACACAAAATTAACATCTAAAATTGGTCAACATTTAAGTTGTAAAGAAATTAACACTCACGTATAGCTTACCAAATAATCATTTTTTTCCATTCATTCCTTTAAGCTGCATGTAAACACCTTAGTTGACATTTTAATTCATCAAGCTCTCCATTATACGAATTACACCATCTTTTCCCATGAAAGTCAAGGCATTATAACTATTAATCTTTTGACATTAGGAATTGGTAGGCAATGTATTCATTCCTTTTGACAACTGAGGTGTATAGCATCTGAATAAGTAATATCAAGATATGCTCTTTTTCAAATAGAGATGAATACTCTTAGGGAAATGTATATGTTTAAAGACGTGTAAATTGAAAGACCAGGGACAACGTTAATTAGTCCAGTTTTGCAATAAGACGTAGTGACTATGCGCATCTCTATTAAAATGTGAACCAAACATCATCTCGAAACCTTCTTGTTGAATGTGGTTGAAATCGTGAGTTTGTTGTGAAAGAACAACAACAACAACGAACCCAATCCCGCCGGGGCAGGGTATGGTTTGTTGTGAATATGACATATCACTTTATTGTGAAAGAGATATGTCATATTCAAAACCATGGTTGAGAAAGTTGTTTTCTTGAAATTGGATACTCGATTGACCGAGAAACGAATCATTTGAAGCTGATAAATTTCTGGGGTCAGGTTTATTGTTGCTTTCCTGAACATTGGTATCATAAAATGACATAAGATCATTGATCATTTTCTGCCCGTCTTCGGGAACTCCATTAACCGATAGATCAAAAGGAGGGGTGGGTTCAGGCATTATAGGCCCCACAGCTTGCTTTGGCTATATAAGATTGACGAAAGTCAACAGTTGGAATGCTTCTATATGGACAATTCATTTGATGATTATCCCTAGAAGACCGATCAAGAAACTCACATGTGTAAATCTTGTGGTCCACGACTTCATTATTGGTTCCTCATCCGAAGAGGAACCTATCCAAGTAAGGCTACATATATTAACTAAGATTACTATATAGCCCTTATGTCTTTGGGGTACTTATTTGCTACCTCAAAGGCCTTGATAAGATCTATTTGGTATAGTTTCATCTCAAATATTAATTGAATGATAGAAAATTTCAAAGTTGAAGCATAATATATTTGTCTTAAAATGTCAGATATGGACTCTAATCTTGTGAGGGAGGGACTAATAAGTTTTACAAATGGTAAATATGAATTTTTTTCTATATAGTAACTTACAATGGATGAATCTACAAAGTGGTTAAGATTATAGTAAATAAGATTAGTATTAGTTTCTAACTTACAATGTAAGTTAGGGACTAATAGATTCATCCATTCCATATAAAATTATATTAATATTAGTTTCTAACTTACAATGGATGAATCTACAGAGTGGTTAAGATTTTGAGCAAACGCTTCACTTGAGTCGCCAAGATCCTGGCATGGGCGCTTGCAATCAGATTCTCCTTTCGCTTCAGCTTTAGTACCTATTAAGAGAGTTCAGAGTTAGCAATTTCCAAGGGCTGATGTAGGTTGAGATCAGTTGAGGCGTGTGTGACGTAATGCAAGATATAGCTGCTTGGTCTGGCCATTTAATAGTTACGGAACCTAGCTTAGCCCAAAATGGTGTATCCTCAAATAATTGCACCAATATCATGAGGCATTATAATGACTCACGTCAGTCAATGAAATCTCCGATGAGTCAAGCTTTTGGAACGTGGCTTCTGATGTACTTAATACCATCTCGAAGACTTTGAGTTTCTCGGCCATTCTGGTTCTGGGAGCGTCACTGTCAAATGCAAATGAGTTTCAGCTCAAGTACATATCTTGAAGCTGCTTCTCATCGTTCCATGATGAGTTTTCAACTGCAAGGTTTACATTTGATGAGTAAGAGGCATTGGAGAAGATATGTGTTGCAGCTTCTCTAACATCAAAACCCATAGTCTCAACCTGCTCAAGAGCGTGCTTTCTCACGTAGTTTTGCTCCCATGGTTCATCAAGCTCAGACACCATCTTCACCGCCTGGTCAAGAAGGTTCATCTGTAAGAACATATGACAGATATAGCATTAGATTAACCTAGAAGATGAAAAACGAAACTGAATGGGTTTTCGAAATGGATGTTAAAGAAGGTACCTGGTGTACATGGTTAATGAAGATATCCCTAAAGAATCCTGAGCAATTGACAACAACATCGATTCTAGGTCTTCCGAGCTCTTCAACACTGACAGGTTCAAACCGATTGACTCGTCCCAGTGAGTCTGCAACTGGTCTACGACTGATCATCCATAGAACTTGACCTAAAAACTCGCCATAAGTAACAGTGAAAATTAGTTGCTGTAAAGAATGTATATTAATGTATGTTACCAATAGTTGCAGATGGATCAGCTGCAGGGTTAGGATTCCAGGCATGGAAAAACAATTAAATTTGTAATATCTATCCAAACCTTTCTTCCACTTGTCTAAATTGTGGCATACGTACACATTTTAAAGAGAGAATTGATAATGAGTTATAAAAGAAAAGCAACCAAGACAATATTGAAATGATCAACAATTACCTAATTGCGTGGTATTAAACCATTGAAACCATGTTTCTAGACGAACATAAGATCGTTCAAAGAAAGTAGATATCTCCTTACTTTCAGTGTCGGAAAATCTATTTCTCATCATACCACAAACCAGATCTGAAATGCAAGGTCCATTTGATTAATATTTGAATCATTAAGAGGTATATCAACCAAGAATACTCTTTGATTATAACGTCGAAAAAGACTAAACAGCACATTAGGATTTTTGACCAAGGTATGCACTACTTTAAATATGTTTTATCTGGTATGTCGTTAAGACTACAAACATTACAAAAACTTAGTTAGTAGATGCCTGTAACCTATTGGGTGTAAAGTAAAAGATGCATTATGACCACTGATGATTAGTTCAATTTAGGTTGTGTATTGTCTTACATAGGCGAAAGAACAATCTAGCTAAAAGTTGAATGGGTCAAACGGATTTAATGTCATCAAGAGTCTTTTTTTATTAATGCAACATCCTAGATCAGTTCTATTTAAGGATTTAGAATTGGATTATTATTGCAGTAATTGTTTTTATAATCCTAATTCACACAATAAAGTGCTTGAAACCAGATTGAGCCGCCACGTTTTAACCTAAAACAGACCCATTTGACCTGTCCAATAACCATGAAACTGACCCATTTGACCCATACCGACCCGTTTGACCTTAGTTTTAGTAGATGGGAAAAAGGTACTTGAACCTCGCTTGACCCATCCCGTTTTCACCTACAGTGAAATGGCTCGTTTCAGCCCATTGCCCAACCCACCTCACTGACCATATATCCAATGAAATTCAGTAGCTGGGTCCTTAATCGGTATAAATGCGTGCATGAGAATATAATTGGAGGAGATGGCACTCTATGCAGTACGGTGAAGATATTCAACGAAATACAGTGGCCGAAGTTATATGTTGGAAATGCTGCAATTTCCAAAATAGTCGATAGTGACTTGGGAATCATCGATAGATCTCGGCAGTAGGTGATGCCATGATGGTTGGTATAGTTATAAAGTGAAGATGCGAACAATATATGTATAATATGCAACTGAATATTGACTGTTAATCAGACAACAATGTATCACATATATGAACATTGACCTATCTAATTAGCGTACAAAAGCATGGTCACTCACTATTAACTATATGAACATCAATAATAATGAAAACGAAGTATAATTAATAGAAAAAATCATGCTGACATGCTAATGGAAAACAGTTATACCAACACCGTGATGTGCTCAAATCATGCAGTCAACAATGTGATTACCTCACGGTTCACGCCCCATCAAAATGACGATTTTACATAATTAAGATATAAAGTTAGATGTTTTTATCAAAATGACGATTTTACATGAGTCAAGCTTAAGCCTAGAAAACGTAAATAACTTTGGGCATTGGTTACCAAGTCCAATCTTACCAAAGTACAGTTTTACCGTTTGTGGTGTCACACAACCATTGGTCCTGAACCAATTATTGTAAATAGGTGCTTCAGATGATGTCACCTGCAATTCTGTTATATAGCTTGCAATTTGTAAGGTAGTCAAAATCAAAGCATCCTGCAAAAGACCAATGTGGGTACCTTTTTTTATATATAATACATGCTAGTAGAATTAATAAATTGCTGCCTCGCACAAATGACAGCTAGAATTTATATTAAGAAACACATTATTGACCCGCATGAGTAAAAATGTAGATCCAAAGAAACAATCAGAATTTGAATATAATCCAACGGCATGTACAGACTATTAATGATAAATGGATACACACAAGTATTAGGAAAAAAAACATCTTATTATGAGTACCTCGGGTAAATCCATGATGAATGTGGCACTTTTGAGGCAAAAGTTTTTAGCTTCAGTAGTCATTTTCAGTTTGTGTGCATCTAGCTTGTTCTTCAAGTTGGAGTTTATAGTTAAGGAGACCAGGTTGCTAAAAGGTGAAGGATGGTGTGACATTAAACCAAGAAATCAAGAAATACACCGCATATGTATCACAAGTAACATGCTATAAATCCGTTAAATAATACCTCTTTTATCAACAATTTTATACATTAATAAGAGAACTTTAAGTAGTCTTAAACACTTTAAGCTTCGTGCTCATGTTGATAACAAATAGAAATATTATTACATTTCAATTTATGCCAAGTGTGCTAAGCTGCTAACAATCCAATTTTACACAAACACAAACTGACAAGCAAGAAGTATGTGAACATAGGAAACTTTAATAATGTATCTTATGTCCAAAACTTGCTGTGACTAATAACATAAGAGCATACCTCTACAATGTCCATGTTAAGTGTGATACATCTGGCACTATGGAGCTTTTAAAGCATGTTAATAGTCTCACGAACAGCTTTCTCCTTATACGGTTGATCTTCTCTATAAAAGGACAAACTGACACTCAATTCTTTTAAAGAATGAATACAATCTGTAAGACAACAATACATAACTAAATAATAACCAATAGAACCCCCAATCAAAAATATCAATCAATTTACAAATTTCAAATTATGAAACTTACAACTCCAAATTCATCTAGCCAAATTTAAAACTACAAATAAGTTCTGAGATTTACACTGAAAATACTGATATTTGCTTTATTGGTCAATGGGAATTAAAAAAAGTATGCGATATAAGCAAAAATGGCATATTCATGCGACCAATCATTACCTGAGTTTACTTGCTAATTCCTTCCAAATAAACAGGTTCAACCCTTGTTGTAATATTGAATATGCATGTTTTAGAAAGATTAGATATTCATGTCGATTTAAAAAAATGACATGCAATCAAAAGAACAACTTTTTTACCTGTTTTTGCCCAATTCAGAACGAACAATAGAGAAAGTGCGCATGAAAAATATAAATTCTTCGACAAAATTAGGCTACCATCGTTCTTAGGAAGCTCGAAACGTATGGTTGCATGAGAAGTAACTACCATATCAGATGCTTTTGGTTACGTAATTGGGGAGTAGTGATCTAACATCTCAAGCTTCCCACAAAACATTATAATATTAGGAAGACAATGGTTGGGCATGTAATGGTGAACCTAAAAAAAACATACCAACATCAGTAATCATCAAAAATAGGCCTCAAGATTTAAGGTTTTCATTGAAGGTTCAAGAAAGCAAATATAAGAACTTTATACATGCCATAGTCAACTGAACTGAACATAGTGAATTCTGCTATGACAGTAGAAATCAATCAATAAAATAAAGTAAATTGCGGTAATGAACAACATATATTTGTAGTATTATCGTGACCACTCATGCTTTGAATGAGCTTGTAAAAGGATCCTACAAACTCATAATAAGCCAACATGTACAAATCCATATAGTAGATAAAACATAACTGATCATAAAATCGTGAGTGGATTTTTCAACACACACCAGTATCATAATGGAAAACAATACTCTTAATTAATTGTGATGTAAATAAAAAATTGTACTAATCAATTGATAACTATTATATAAATCGATTGATAAGATATTAGGGTTTTGAGAAAAACAGGTCCGATATGAATGATATTAGTTTTGTGTGATGATGAATGAATAAAATGTCGGATATATTAAAAAGATGTCAAGCTTTAATTAAGGAAAAGATATGATGCATAATTGTTGCATAGGTTTATAGATTAAGACTTGCAAAATATAATCCAAAAAATGTGTTGCTTTAGTGGTAATTATGTGTGTTAATGTTACAAACAACCCAAGTTCAATTCTTTACATCTTTATTTTTACATTTAATTAATCCGAACTTTTACTCATCAAAATACTTAAAAACGAATTTTAATCAACAAAATAATTAAAAACGAATTTTAATAAAAAAAAACCACTTAGGTGGCATTAATTTGTGATGACATGATTAAAAAAATTAAAATTGAACATAATTATAAAAAAAAAAAAATGCCACATAAAATCAGACTGGAAATATGACATGGCATTATGGGATGCCAAGTGGCATTATGACGTGGCATGCCTCCTTAACTAATTCCTGATTATCTTCACTGCAACTACTCCTTATGCCCGTGAAGTCATTATCAGCATCAGTAATTTGCTCGGTACATATTTTTGGAACAGTTTCTATAGCTTTAACAGTTGCTTCTTCAACACGTTTCAGATTATCTTTGAGCGGTGATAGTTCCAACTTCATCGAATTGTCAAATTCAACAGCTTCAGATTGTGAATTCACCTCCAACTGTGTAGTTGATCCACTGCATTCCATATCTGATCCATGAGTATCCAAGAGATTGTCATGTGACACTAAAGTGACGATTTTTTTTCTATCAAGTGATGTGTCAGCTGGAATTAATGTAGATGTGGCAGAATCTGATTTCTCGTATGTGGCATCTTGTTGTTCAGGGTTACTAATAATCTTAGGTTCATCATCCATACCAAGATTTTGATGCGACAAAGATAGTGTAGGTGGCTGCTGGCTTTGCTCTCTACCTTTCACAACTTTTGAAGATTGATTTCCTTTTAAAGTACCTGTCATAAAGCAAAAACAAGCATTTAACAAAAAGAGATATTCTCGAATTCTTCATTAAAAAAATAAAGTTACACAAACCATCTTCGGCAACACTCATCAGAAAGGGAAGAAATCTTCTATGAGTATACGAGGTTGGAGTTTGAAGTAAATTCATCCTAGAGCATGGCGTAAGTACCCGAAGAAGAATAAACAAACCAAATATATAATTAGCCATCAATACTACTTAAAAGTGAAGCTATTTCGGTGTCCAAATCCAACTTGTAAAAATAACGCTACTTGAAACTTCCAAATTACGGTGTATAAACAAAATAGGGTGAACGTTACCAGCTTAGGTTTTGGCTTTACAACTACATCCAACATTTTATCGGTCTTGGGTTTACTATAGATGTCTGCATCTGGTGGTGTCATCTGCTCACACTCTTCTAATGTGTCATTTAAGACGTTGCATTGGCTTTTCTGCATCACATCAGAACTCTCATCTGTCAAATTGATACCAACAGATACTGCACTGATCTCCTGCTCTCCATGGGCAACCATATTGTTGGACCAATAATGTTATAGAAGCAAAGTCAGGGGTACTTTAGTGTGTGTGTGTGTGTGTGTGTATATATATATATATATATATATATATATATATATATATATATATATATATATATATATATGTGTGTGTGTGTGTGTATGTTTGTGTGTGTTATGTATCTGTCTAATTTTAGTGTTAAACCCAAGTTAGTATCGGGCTGAGTCTTAGATAACGGTATAAATCGTTTTAGAAGTGTCATGTCGTTTACTTTAAAGGAATCGGTATGCCTCTTTGCTAAATGTATCAAAGGCACCAATTCAGTAGTATAAATAAGTCAAGTCTATAAATCAAAACACAGTCAATCCAATATATGTTTTATCAGTTGTATATTCGAATTCTTATTATCAATTGTTAACTTTTGTTTAATCTGTTACAAGTCTTGTATCCCAACCTCTCTTGTTCCATTCATACCGAAATCATGAAACCTTACAATCTGAAGGAAAGGCTTTATCGAAGGCCACATGTTAACAGTGGTATCAGAGCTTTGGGAGGGCAACAAAGAAGAAACTACAAGAATCAATTCGATATAACTTTCTTGAAGGCAAGAAGAATCTGTCCTTGAACCCTCGAAGCAGTCGCATCCCAACAAAAAAATGTTTCGTGTGCAGAAAAAAGAGGCATACAAGGCAGAATTGTCCTTCAAAACAAGTTGCAAACGATCCTATGGACAAAATTCTGATAGCCAATGATCAAGACAAGATGGACGCTGACTATGTGCAGTTACACTACGACACGATTGGACTAAAGGGAGATTCTCTCGTGGAAGGAACGGACAAGGGAAATTGGAACCAAATCTAGTATGTTAGTAATAAATATGCAAAACATATGGCTCCAAATAGGGAATTATTTCTAAGATTGAAGGGATGTCTTGGGGTAGACTCAAAATCCCACAAATCCTTCTTTCTTTTCACACATGGGGTAGAAGATGTATTGATAGGAACTGACAAAGCAACATATGAAATCCCAAGTGTGTCATTTGTACCCGAAATAGGAATAAATGTGTTAAGCCTACACCAATTGGCTTGCCAAGGCTTTGAAGTGCAGGTTAGCGGTACAACATGTGTTATTAGAAGAATGTTTGAAGAAGAAAATGAGGAGATGAAAATGGAAGAAGTACTCGAGATTCAGAATGCATATCTTGAAAAATACTTTCAAGAATTCATTACATCCACAACCAACGAAGATAGTGCTGATACTAATCTAATTAAGCAGGAAGTCGAGATACCACTCAAGTCTTTGAAAGGAAAAGGATTAGATAATGACGAAGGGAATTCAGAATGCACTATGTGGGCCGGTTTGGATATAGATTTTGATCAAGGTACTTACTCAGGGAACACGGATACAAGACAAATCGAACTTACTGTTAATTCGTTTGAAGGGTTCATAAGGTTCATGAAACTTGCAAACAACAACATGTTGTATTGAAACATAGAGAAATATTCAGGGAATGTTTCGAGTATATGCTTAAATGGTTCCACAACACTTACATCGAGGGCGATGTAACTAAACTCATGCCTTCAACAATTGGTGGATATGAAATTTGCCTCTTCAATCTTTACAAACTGGTTAAATGCTTTTGTGGATATGAAAGATTTAACTACAAGAAGAAATGGGGTGAAGTGTCTTTAGGCTTTGGATTCTCGGATTTTATGGACTCAAGTTTAAAGAAATCTATGTCCACTATCCGCTGATCCCAGAAACTTACTTTGAGGTAGCGAAAGTAGGGCTAACAATGATTATATCAGGAAAAATTGCCTAGTGACGGGAAATAACGAGGTTTCAATGGCGTCTGAGCAGGTCAATAAAGTTGATATAGAGGGTACAAGTCGCAATTGGGAAAAAGAACGAGCATCAAGCATGAAAAGAAAGACTGGAATTTCATCTCATGAAGACAAGTGAAGAAGACTCGATTGCCGTCTATAACATTAGGGGGTGAATGTTGGACCAATAATGTTATAGAAGCAAAGTTAGAGGTACTTTAGTATATATATATATATATATATATATATATATATATATATATATATATATATATATATATATATATATATATATATATATATATATATATATATATATATATATATATATATATATATATATATATATATATATATATATATATATATATATATAGAGTCCGGTTCTAGAGAAAAGTGTAATTAGATAGAAAAGTGAGAAAAAAAGTTATAGGGTTGAATTTGATAACAGTGGAAAGTTTAGGGTAAAAAATGAAAAATTAACATAAATTGTACCAAATGCGTGGTATCAACCAGATACATCTCATTTACTCACACCAAACACACACACACACTCTCTCAAATCAAACACGTTCCTAGTTTCTGATTAAAAAAAACAAAACAAAACAAAACAAAAAAACAAACACCACCATCAACTCCATCACCACCATCTCCATCGTCACCATCAACTCCATCACCATCATCTCTATCTCCACCATTAAATGCAATCAAAATACTCGTGAATGCACTAATTTTGTAATCCAATCAATAATCCACCAAATATTTTTGAATCTTAAATCTTGAATCATCCGAAAATGAAGAAAAAGATTTGACCTGTAAGTGCACTAATTTTTTAATTGATTAAATTTAAATTAGTGATGTCATGATTTTGTAAGTTTTGTTGAAAGTTTATCATCATATCATTATGTTTTATACTAGAGATGGAACAAATTAGACGAAAAAAATGCATGAAAATTGTGCTTATTAAATTTGCACACCATGTGTTTGATAAAATGTATGAGTAAGATTTTATAACTATGATGCACTAATTTGCAGCATATGTGTTTAATATTGAAGGATTATACATCTTAGGGCATCTGTGTGTAAATTTGCAGCAACAGATTATATGTTAGGGCACTAGGTTGTATTAGTGCATCGGTGTTTGTGATTGTTGCATCAGGTTGAAGGTTTGTATGTTTAGTGCATCATTGAACATATTATAGCATCAGTGGGTATGATTAAAGCATCAATGAGTATGATTAGTTCATCTTTAGACTTATTAAGGCATCAATGTATGTGTTTAGTGTATCCGTTTGTATGTTTTAGTGTATCTGTATAAATAATCGGTGTTTGTGATTAGTGCATCAGGGTTTAATGAATTGGTATATGTTTGTATGATTATTACATAAAAAATAGTTGTTACAGCATGTGATAGAATGATTGGGGCATCAAATGACCCGTTACGACAATCTTAGGCACCAGCTTGTATTAGTGCATATGTGTTTACGGTTGTTGCATCAGTTAAATGTGTGTAATATCAGTGCATCAAATTGCATCTTAGTGCATATGTGTTTAGTGCATCGGGTTAAATCTTAAATAAACGTTACAACATGTGTTAGTATGGTTAGGGCATCACATATTAGGGAATCGGTGAGTGTTGTGTATGGTCAGACATATTAAAGCATCAATGTATATGTTTAGTGCATCGTTGAAACTTATTGGGCATGTGTTGGTATGCTTAACGCATTGTTGGAACTACTTGTGAATCTGTTTGTATATTTAGTGTATCGATGAACATATTAGGGCATCTATGATTATGATTAATGCATCGAAAAGGTAGATATTAGTGCATCCATTTGGGCAATTAAAGCATCTTTTTTGACGTATTAGGGCAACAAAGGCTGTTGATTATAGTATCGGAGTAGATCTAGTAAAGCTATTAAGTAACATTATATTTCTTTTCTCTTCAGGTTTCTTTCGGTGATATGATTGCATGTGACAATGAGAATGTAATTTTATGTTGCTTCATTTTGCTTTATATACGTTGACCACATTCTTGCTTGATGGTTTACATAAGTCCACATTTTGTATATGTATCATTTATCATCTTTTTATGAACACAAAATTTTATACTTGTAACAATGAGGTAAATATCGAAATATAGCTTCTGAAACATTTTTGATGCTTGAAGAGTCTCAAAATTTACTGGTTCCTTTATTGCATTGGGTAACAAAATTAGTAACCTCGTCCTTATATGTAACTCTTTGTTATGTCTAGTCTTTGTTGGGACTTCAATCACTACTAAGGATTCCATCACTCTTGCCAAATTCACATACATTTTTTGGGTCAAATTTGGCCTTCCTTGACTTTGGCGCATTACTACTTAAATGTAACAATTTCAATCCAATCATATCTTGATCCATTTGTTGAAGTCCATAGTATATTGAACACCTGTTTGATGAACAATATATTGGCTGATTAGTTCCATCTCACACACCTTTTATTGCAATGCAAAATCTAGCTATTGTATGAAAACTTTACTGACTAATAAGTTCATCAGCCGTAAAAATGAGCTGATCGGCTTTTACATATTTCAATAAACCAATAAGCCCATATGACAAGCTAATCCAAACACCCCTTAAGTGGTAGTTACGGAAAGGAAGTAGCTTATGTTGTAAATAGCTCTTATTATTAGGACTTATAATTATCCATTTTATTTCAGTAAATTAGATAATTATTCTAACAATCTAGTTTTTGTGATGAGATTTAATATGATATATGTTTCTAAATAATGGAAAAAAGATCCCTAGTTTTTCTTGGATCCTTTTTGACCCGTTACTACATGTGGACTAGTAGTTAAAATCTGATTGTGTTTAATGAATTTAATGCAGTGATGTCTGTTGACGGAGTAACCAAAAGAGTTATGAGAAGTGTCCAACACGGGGCTTGTGACTATATTAAGGGAATATGCATAGAGTGGCGACACTTCTGAGGCCTGTAGGTGCATTAGGAAGTTGGGGTTGCAATCTTTCATCATGGAGTGAGATAGTTGCTGGTTTACGTTGTTTTACCGATTTTATTCGCTGAGAGTGTGTAGTTATCCCACTTGATGTATATAATGGTTATACGGTTGGTTGTTTTTTAAAACTTACTTTAGCTCAGTACACTTCTGGATCCTTTTACAAATGAATGAACCTGCTACTGATTTTATTTTATTATAGGGATATGTGTTTGTAACGTTCTCAGGTTAAAGCTAAATTATTTCTTTTTATGGTTCATATTTGCATGCTTTGATGCTCATTTATTTCGTTTTATAGTGCATCAGTTTGTGTAAAAACAGTGCATCTGTTTATTACTTATGTTTCCCACCGAACTAAAAACCGGAAACCAACAAGACGATACTTATAATGTAACCATATAAATTTAAAAAAAAATCTTGGCCACCTCATGGCTAGAAAACATGCATGTCTTTATTACATAAAACCTCAAAGAGACACTGGTTTTAAGCAATTATAAGTATTACAAGCTCAGATGTCCAAACATCTATAAATACATCAATTACACACAAAAGGGAAACATGATAAAATATGACGCAACTTTACTGCATCTCTTTGATA
This sequence comes from Chrysanthemum makinoi, assembly GCA_910596185.1. Taxonomy (NCBI): domain Eukaryota; kingdom Viridiplantae; phylum Streptophyta; class Magnoliopsida; order Asterales; family Asteraceae; genus Chrysanthemum; species Chrysanthemum makinoi. The sequence continues at coordinate 357,824,746 of OU343224.1, read as the reverse complement.
AACTTTAGTGCATCTGTTTGAGGCACTTTAGTGCATCCATTTGGTCAGTTGGTGTAACCTACAAATTATGAGATACGGGTTCAAATTCAAGTTATGCCTTAAGAAACTAGCATGAAAAATCTATAGGTGATAAATCAAAATTTAAGGTGCAAATGAAATAGTTCAAAAATATAACGACAATTATAACACTATTTAGGAGCCTGAATGATTTCTCTAAATCTACCAACTCACTTGTTGGTACTGATATCCATTGGCTTTAATTAAGAGAATGAAGATAATGTGAATAACAAAACTTTTAATTAGCATTTATAATACCGATTAAAAAATAAATTGCAACACACCTTCAAGTTTGGTACTCGAGTTAATTAGCAGTATTTTCCTTTCTAGCAATATTTTCCTCTAAAATATGTCTATTGCTTTGAAAAGCTTTTTCATTAGATGAGCCATGGTTATCTTGTTTCTGTTCTTGTGGGTTAAGTGGAACTGCAGGTGACATTCTTGGTTCTTCAGGTCGTGATGCACGATCTTTAAAAGCATTAATCACGTTAAGGTTCTTTTAGCTCTGTAAAAACATCTCCTTTGGTTTCTTAAGATTTCCGTACACTTGATCAGCTTCTTCATCCTTGCAGCTGAAATTCAAGTGCTTCTTTGCAAGAGCAAAAGACTCTTCCCTATCAATCGTGTGTTTTGACAGTGAAGAACAAATCCAACACTAGAAACATGACACAAAAAAATCTTAGTGAGAACATGAAAATTTTCAATATAAAGCATTGATTTATTTTTACTTCATTCAATGTGCGAAAATTTCATACCAATGATATCATTAAAGCCTGTAATTTACTTGTGTACTCTTAGCTGACATTGAAATTCCCAGCGAAAAATGTGAGAATCTCTCCACTATGATCTTTGCACCCTCCTGCATCCATAATCAAGTGAATCTACTTAAGTATGTTATATGTATTGATTATATTCAACAATGAATTTCTTATACCAATTAAAGATGTGACACTACATAACCATGAAAAACATGAAGTCTATATGGCCAATCTGAGAATATAGTCCATACACAACGACCTCAAAAGCACACATATAGAGAATAACTACAGAAAAAAAACTTTACAAGCTGGTAAATAGCCAACGTGAAAGATGGTGTGTTTGTTTCACAACAATAGGCATGGTGAAAATAATAAGTTGGCTCCAAATAGGTAGAAACATATGGAGAACTTGAGGATGTTGCAAAGCTCAGACACTGTGGGCTTTAGATGCTGAGAAAGACTATCACTATCCGCATTACCATCGGCGGTTTCATTAGCAATTGGAGTTGCATTACCAACTGCAGTAGACCAAAAGTGATCTCCTGATGATGAGGGAGACTCGATATGAGCGGGAACCTCAGAACCCTCTAAAAAATATATTTCCTTCACAACTTCTATAAAAATTCGCATAGAAAGCGTACATACAAAAAAACTATTAATTTGCTTATCAAAACTTGTAAGTTCTAGTTTACTACTTCAATCATTAAAAATTAGGGCATCACAGTGTAACAAAAATCTATTCACAAAAAATTAGGGCATCACAATGTAAAATTAATGTATCTCAGTTATAAAATCTCATTCAGATATTTTATCAAACACTTGGTATACAGATTTTGCAAACATGTTTTCATGCATTTATTTTCTCAATTTTGTTTCAAAATAACAATTCTATACAATGAATCATGTCAATAAACTCTGAAAATCATTACATCTATAAACATAGATGATGATTAATGAATCAAATTTCATATAAACAAAAACCTAACTCAATATTAACAACAATTTATGCTAATAAAACAACAACAATCACATATATAAGCTTTATAATTGATTTTAAGTAGCAAAAATAACCAAACTATAATCGAAATCAGTTACATACCTTAATTTGATCTTAGATTTGATAAATTATGATGAGATGATATTGTGAATCTGTTATAATGACATCTTATAAGATAACACGATATGATTTCGTGATGAGATGATTTCGTGAATATGATTTCATTAATATTCGATTTGATAAATCTGGAACTGAAAGAGGGATAAGATAAATGAGAGAAAGAAGATCGGTGTGTGAAATAATAGAAAGAAGAAAAATAAAAAGTGAGAGAAAATTAGACATTATATATGAAATGTGCGAATTTACAAAACACTCCTTTAAAGAATAAAAGAAGTTACAATCAGGTCCCTGTAGTTAAGTGATAAAAAAAGAGGGGAAGAGTGGGTGATCTAACGGTTGAGATCACTTCTCTCACTTTTCACTTTTCTCTTGAGATCAACTTTTTAAATGATCCAATCTATATATCTATACATTATATATAAGAGGAGGCATGCCACATAAAATGCCACTTGGCATCCCATAATGCCATGTCATATTTCCATGTCATCATTCTATTTAAGTGGCATTTTTTTTATTTTTTTAAATGACACGTGGCGTTTTAATTAATATATGTATATTTTTTTTAATAAATTTTAAAATTCGTTTTTTTTTTTTTTTGTTAAATTCGTTTTTGTTTTTGTTAATTTTTAATTTTAAAAGTCTTTTACGTGGCATTTTTTTATTTTTTACCACTAGAGTAAATTGTTTTTTGATTTATATCTTTCAAATCAATACAAATAAGGAGATGATAAAAAAATCCTGCAATTTGTATTTTAGGAATGTTCATTATGAAGATAACAAGTAAAAAAAAATATGATATATATTATTTACAAGATAATTATACCATATATATTTTTAACCTATTTTTTTGTGTATAAATATACCCTATTATATTATTCCTAAACATAAGAATCCCTAAAAAGTTTAATCGACTTCTTAGTTTTACAATCCCTAACTTTTTTTTGATTTATCAGTTGAACAAGTTTTTTTATCGACTTATAACTGTAAAAAGTTTTGTAGTTTTTTTAGTTTTATAGTGTTATTAGATATCAAATATTGCTTTTACTGTGTTAACATATCTGATAGAAGGATGGAGTCCCAAAAAGAGCAAGGCAGATTTAGACAAAGTGCAAGGATTTCAAAAGCAAACAAATATAATAATCTTCAAGACAATGGTACGATTTTTGTTATGTCATCAACTGGTGTTAATGTTTTAAAAATTATTATGTTATCTGTGAGTTTAATTCATGTAATTAAACTTCATTATGTTTTATAATATTCAGGATTGAAGACTCAAGGTAAAAAAATAAGAAAAGGAAACCAAGACAACAATCCTAAAGTAAACAGGTTTTTTTTTTTTTTTTTTTTAACTATTATGTTATATTAATGTTATATGAATGTTGATATGAATATTGTTAGTTATATGCATGAAATTGTTGGTTATTGATGCATGTTTGCCGAAGTTCTGTTATGATGTTGTGACCCTTGAAATTGTTAGTTATGCTGCAACTCCCTTCTCTTTTTCATACACAGGCCCACGCAAAATATCTACTTCTCATTTGAAACCACAATTTTCTATGAAATTGTGTTTATTGAGTCCATAATTATCCGTTTGTAAATTGAATTGGGAATCACATTGCTAATTTCATAGGTACAAACAGGAATTTTGTATAATTTTCTAGCATACTGAAAAGATTTGTGTTTCTATACCGATATCCTCGGACAAAGATGCATCACTCATAAATAAATGGTGCAACAAGTTAAGTATGTTTTGATAAGATTCATTCTCAAAATGTACTACAGGTGGGTCAGAAATCTCAAAGATGGAGCATGCTCTCTGCAGTTTCAAATGTAGACACCGTCTGAGAAAAACATTCAAGCACGATCTTGACACTTGAGTCCTTAAGCAAGTATTGCTGCATATTATACTGATCAGTTGTCACATGCAACAAGTTTCCATTAGCTAAGCTTCTAGACCATTAAGATTCTCATGTAACCACTACAATTCGTGGCACGGGTCGCCATACGCAATGTATGTAGGCGTGTTGGCAAAGCCGCCTCACAGAACCCTGCTAACCCATCTGTAGGATCAGCCAGAGAGGGACCTATTAGATGGATAAGTTAGTTGGTATACTTCACTTTAGGTTTTCTTAGTTGATCCTCATTTTAATTAAGTAGGCTGGGTGATAGGACTGATATATTTTCTTGAATGAGCAGCCTGCAGTTCCAACCAATAGCATCGAGGTGAGACTTCTAACATGCCTATACTCTTCTTCATTAATTGATGTGAATTTAATTAGAGTTTCAATGTAGTTAAAAAAATATTGTTCGTTTATCTTTCTTTTGATTACGCGAGCTCTCTAAATACCAAATACATTTATCTCTGTGCTCTCACTGTATGTTTTTTTGCAGCTGCTACTCCAAAGAAAATAATAGAGAATACGAAGGAAGAGAATATTACACTGACTGAAATACAAAATCATGTCAAGGTCAGTTATAAAAAAACTATATGATTTTAAAGTTATACTCTACGCATTGCTTAAAGTTTTCTACACAACAAAGATGACCAAAACATTTGCAAATGTAACATTGCATTTCCTGAAAAAAGCATTGATAGACGCAAGTTAGAATAGCAAAAAGTATTAATGTAATTAACTGAAATGAAAAACAGAGTAGATGAGATTGACCTTGAGGTCATCCTGGGAGTATACAGTCCTGCATGTGAACATGTCATGCCCAGAATCGCCACATTTTAAACAAAAGTTAGTTTTTTGAGATCCTTCTTTGATTTGTCTGGGCAGTTTTTTGCACGATGACCGCCTTTCTTGCAGATAAAACAACCCTTTCCCTGCTAGATAAGTGTAACTGATATGAACAGACGATAAGAGTTGTAAATCCAAGTGGGAAATGAAATAATGTCACTCACATAAAGCCTAACCTCAAACAGGAACAAAAGGGTCCGAAACCCCAGAGTGATTTAGAAACTCGACACAAAGTAAGAATAACTGTAAAATTATTAAATAAATGAAAATTAATGCTAAAATTCGACTCTTAAGGTATCTGCCTAAGCATTCGCTTAAATTCCCATTAGGTTGGTTATTATTGTATGAATCAGTATTTTGACTTTTGGTTATCGGTTTATCTAAACTAAATGCTGACTGAATCAGATATAAGTATATAACTCATTTATGAACTCTCTTAAACCCGCTCACTTTGTCACCAAAATTTTTAAAGAAAAAAACTTAAACTTGTGGGGTATTATTTACTTTTGTCTCAAGTGATTCAGATGTTCAGTTATTGAAAGTGTGGTTTATTCTATTACTACTATTTTTTCCTTATTTTGGTGGCTCACAATCTACACAAGAAGAAATCTGGGAGCCACATTGCAGATGAAAAGCCTCCATCACACCCCTCAGAATCATATCTAATAAACCAATCTTCCACCATCAACACCCACCCTTTTAAAATTACCATCTCTACAACATACCTTTCAATCCCCTTAGAAATGGCAACCTCTGCAATCCAACAGTCAGCCTCTTCGATGCCCAACAGTCACCAAAATAGATAATGTATTCACTCAATTACCATGGCTGAAATGTTTATTCTTTCTTCCAAGAAGAAGAAATGTCCTGGATTGGTTGCAAGGACTGAAGAGCAGCTAACCGGTTGCAGCCAAAACTGAACCAGAGAAAGAAGCCGTACCTAAACTTACTCCAATTTGACCTAAGAGAGGAGCTAAGGTAAATGCTTTATATGTATCATAAATAATATATGATGTTATTTAAAGGGTGTTTGGGAATCAATTGTAGGAATTATTATTTGATTATCTGGTTTTCAGGTTGCACATGATCAGTTTCTATCATATGGGTATAAAATAACTAACTTAGATTACCAAGTTAGCATTTAAGCTGTAACTGTAGCAACCACATTCTTTGTTCTGTTTGATTCTGTAGTTGTAGATACAAAGAAAGTGACTATGACGTCATTAAAGTTGTACACTTAGTTGCTAAATATACTTTTTTTTAAAAGGAGGGAGGTAAATGGGAAAACAATAGGCACTGCCGGGAGTTCTTTAATAGCTCTTTTTGTATGTTTAAGCCCACTTTGTATCAGCCTTTTTACTCTACAGTTTTGAGGCCCTAAAACTCCTCCTTTCGTCATTGCTTCTACTCAATCTTAAACACAGTATTCCATTTTAATATGAAATCTTTCTTGCTGAGATTGGAAAGCATAAACCAATAGTTTCATTTTGTATGTAAAAAAGTTGCTTTCAAAGCTTCTTAAGTGAGGTACGCGTAGATTTAATATTATGAGGTTGCTGTGGATTTAAGATATGTTAGGATTACAAACAAGCAGGATAAGGTGTGTTCGGGTTATTTGTGAGACTGAAATGTTGGTAAATCCCATTTACAAATTTAGTCAAATAAAAGTCGTGTATTTCGTCCGTTTAGATTCACAACTTTTTTTGTATGACTGATTTCAACTTTAAATTTAATAATAAAGTTTAAGGTTTTTGTAGTTTGATTGTCTTCGTACATATGTTATGCTAAATTCATTGACTTTTAAGGATATTTTGGATGCGTGCATAAATAACAGTATGTACGGATATATTTTAATACTTAAAAAGTCACTAAGTTACATTTGCATAGAATAAAAATGGTCAACTACAATGATTATTTATGCAATGTAACAAGACAAAGGAACTTTTAATATTAACAGAATGTAATTTTGATGTGAAAAAATATATATCATGTGATTCACATGAAATGGAAAAATAATTTTTGGTAGCTTCATTGGATTTTGTGGGGCAGCATTCGGGAGTGTAGGCGGAGCAAGAGGTGGGGGTATATTTGTGCCAATGCTTACCCTAAGTATTGGTTTTGATCCTAAATACGCTGTTGCGATATCAAAGTGTAATATATAAACCTATCCTACACATATCACTTCATATATTTATATGAATTCACATGATTTATTTATAGTTTTGTCATTTAATCTCTAGGTATGATCATGGGTGCACCGGCCTCGACTGTTTACTACATCTTAAGTTAAGGCAACCAACACTTGATATGATTTAGTATTGGAGTTGCGTTTAATGTCATTTTTGCTAATTGGATGGTCACAGTTCTGTTAATTGTTCTGTTCATAGGTATTGTTATGCTTATACTATGCAATTGTGCAGATCATGAACCCGTATGTATCACTAACCAAGAGATGCACAACTTAAACACTCTTTTGAACCGATATAATTTGAATAAAACTTTTATTCTTCTTTGATATCTTATGTTACTTTTTGTATATACCAGATAAGACCATATCTCTATAGTAGTCATTCTTGAGGTAAAACAGTAATGAGCTAAAAATAAATATATGTACAACACGCCTAAGTTATTGACTTTACGTCAATATTAATATTAATATTATAATATTTGATCAAATATAGATGTGTTGTGCTTCACTTTCATTATGACAGAAAAATTGATAAACTCGCTTAATACTGAACTATTAGATGATGACCATAGCTAGCTAGGTGTGTAGAAATGAGTTAACATATAATATATAAATGAGTTAATGGATAATATAGAAATGTTCTCCTGCTTAAAAGTTATTGAATATCAAGTTCATTTGTTTAAATTTCGGTCGTATTCTTTTCAGCTCTTATTTATAAAGATGCAAAATTTAAGTGGTTTACATGATTCTCTAAGTGTTTATATATGGTGCAATTTTGGCTATTGAGAAGATGTAATCTCTACTCATCTATTTGGATATCGAACTCTCTAATGTTGTTCAATTTGTTATGGTTAAAAGGTTGGTTGTTGGCCGGCTTGGAGCTATTTTTGAACATGTGTATTCGACGAACTCTTACTCAACACGTTACTCGTGCATAAAATTAAGATGTGGTAACGGTTACAATTAGTCAACTCAATAATAATAGCGTCAGAGTGTTTTATCTTTGAGTATTTTACTAACCACCAAAATTTAAAATAATCGCGTACTAAGTATGAATTGAGCATGCAGGGTAGCCTCCGGATATATGGATATCCACTTTCTTTCATCACTACGCATACAAAAGGGTGCAAAAATATATAGTTTTTCTTTAATGGATTTACTATGTATTGAATTTTACTTATTAATATCTAATTTGATTGCAGCTTGAAAAGTTGAATTCACGAGACTTTGATATCATTTTAGTTACTTCAGGAGTTGTTGGAGCCGGCCGCCAAAGGCATAAGTGTAGGAAAATTATCAATAGAAGGTATCTCATTTTATTTTATAACATCCTAGTTTAAAAAGCTTTTCATAAATATAAGCACGTTGTTTTCTAAATACTGAAGTAGTTGTTTTGTTGTCACATATTCTAACTGATATAACTGAATTTGCAGTAGCATCATGGGATCTTGCGCTCTATATAAGCCCAATACACAAAGGGGTGTTTTATGAATCCAATCCAAATTTAAGTTACTACTCTTAGAAATTTAAATAATTGAAAGTTGAACAAAACCAAGCAAAGGGGCGACTTCATAGGTGCGACTTTGAGACAAAAGAGGAGTGCGGAACATACAATGAGCAGAAAGAAGCATTACCCAAAGGTGCATTTCAGTTTGGTGTAAAGATGCAAGACGGTCACTATACAAGAAAGCATAGTAAAGATTAAAAGATTACTAACGAGCTGCACAAGATTAACAAGATAGTCGCCAAAAAGAATATGCAAAAATGCGAAGCAAATGATGATAGCGGTGAAAAATCTCTCCCCGAAAAAAAACTCCGTATGTCAAAACCCTTGGGAATTACGAAGTGATTTATAAATGCTTACACCACTTGCTATCTATTTCCCTTTGGACAGACATAGATTGGATAGTGGTTATGAATGTTAAACAGTGTACGAGGCACCTAAAAACATTTTTAGATATTCAATGGCCAGGTGATTAATAGTTCAACACAACTAAGGGCCTGTTTGATAAAAAATATCATTTAGCGCTGAATGAATCAAAGCTACTGAATGATTTCAAGATGCTGAATGAACCTGATTCTGAGTGAAAATGATGGTTTGATAATTTTCTTGAATGAGCAACCTAAGTTGCCCGAAATTACTAATTTAACCTTTTGTTTGATTTTGATGAATAAAATATACCGTTTGACAAAAAAAAAGTAGTTAACTCAAATGAAAATAATGTTGGAGTAACCAAAAGAAAATGTAAATTGTATTTTACATCATAGAAAAATATAAATTACGAACTAATTTTACGATGAGGCATTTAACAAAATGGTATATAGTAAATACAAAATAGATATCAATAAAGTTCTAAAACGATAGGTAAAAAGAAATAATTTAATGGCCAATAATTTAAAGTTTTGAAATTCATTGCGGTGAATAGGGATGAGCATTTTGAACCGAATTTCGGAACCGAACCTGGAAACAGCTGTATGGTACCGTACCGAAACGGTACCGATTTTTGAAATAATGCGGTACCGGGACTACTTAATAAGGTGAAAAAATCGGGACCACTAATTCAAGATGCGGGACGAGTACCAAATCGGGAAATTCTCGAAAAAGTGGGGAAAACCCGATTTCGATAAATGCCGTACCAGTACCAGAATCTCGTTCGGACGGTACCAATATTACCCCTAATTTATGTTCTAAAAAAATCGGTACCACTAATTGTACGGGATAGATACATACTGCACGGCTCATCCCTAGCGGTGAATAATAGTAGCTTGTTAAAAAAAATTGAAATTAGGGATATGTTAACTATAAATAATCACACTTTTGATTAAAAGGAAAAAACATTTGGAGAAATGCTCGTTATGAAAAAAGAAATATATAGAGCATTTCATGCGTTATATTAAAAGGCCAATCTTGACACTTTTTAATTGCTGAATGGTTTTGCATCAATATTAGTGAGAATGGCTAAGAAGCATGTGGGACCATTAAGCATCTAAAATTGTGACTACCAAACACTACACCCTCTGACCGAATTAGAATTTGGCACTGAATCACTAAATTCAGAGGCTATCAAACATAGCCTAAGTTTAAATGTGGAAAGTAAGTGGTTTTTGTGTATTTTATAACTTATGTCAAGTGTCGAACTTGGGAGCTGATGGTTATATTGTTACAATGTCGCTTTGTTCCTCTGTTTTTGCGTACCATATTGTAATTTTTTTTCTCATATTCAATAAATGTTTATTTCTTTTCGTTCTTAATGCAATCAATTAATAATTTGGTATGTTCATAACTTATTTTCGTTAAATTAAGTATTTTAACGATATTCATAAGCTGCTTCGCTAATTGGGCGGGCTATGCTTTGATATTTTGTTCTTGCGTATCATTTGAAAATTTTTTTTTCCTCTCATATTCGATAACTGTTTATTGCTTTTCGTCACCTTCCTTATATATTATTTTCCGTTAACTAATACCTATCTTATATATTATTTTCTCGTTAGGGATCATGTTGATCGCTATGATATGATCTTATATTAGGTTATTCGAAAACCCCATCATACCTCCTGGTGAATTCCCTGGTGACTACGGGTTGGGAAAATGAAGGGACTAGGCGACCCGGAGACATTCGCTAAGAACCGTGAGCTATCAGGATCGAGCTGATGAAAGGAAGAGTTTGTATGGTTCATCTTCTTTTGGAGATGATCTATCTGATCTCGGGGTTGGAGATCCATGATAATGCAGGTATGTATATTTGCAAAACTGATCACCCATAAATTCACTATGAAATAACATAAGATGCAAATCATACTATTAATTTTCCTAAACATTGTTTGTCATTTGTACGCTAAAGAAAAAACAACAATTGTTAAGAGAACCAAACGTGCCAAGAGGTACATTTCATTTTCAGTTTTGCTTTTCTTTTAACGTTATATTGACGCTGAATTTTGTATGACTTTCAGTTGAAGGAGGATCAATCGGTGTATGGAAATGATGAAGAAGGAGATGATCATCTCGAGGTGGATATCGATGAGGATCTTAGTGATGATGCGAAAGCACATATGCATGAAGAGGTACCAGTGTATCCATTCACATAATGATTCTTTTGATTCTGGTTTTTATTCTTTACAGCATCATGTTGGTTGGGTGTTTTATTCTCCTCTAATAATGCAGATGGAAGGTTTAGTGGATGAGGAGTCAACCAAATCAGCCGAGGAGTATGATGATCTTGCTATGTAAGATATTCAATAGAATGGTTACTTCACTGATGATGAATTCGACTAAAATGTATTGTTTCCCTTATTACGTCATATAACCGTTTCATTTAACTTTTAATTACTTTTTAGTATATATTTGTTTTACTAAATCCTAAAAATAAAAACCACAAGTCATACCCGTCCATCGGACGGGTTTTGCCACTAGTATATATATATATATATATATATATAGTGTAACTTTATTTTCAGAACCCTGTTAAGTGCGAGAACTGCGAGAACTCTTTTTTAGCCATTGGATTGTTGATCAATGGATGAGATAATATGTGCCATTAATGTCAATAAAAGAAAGATTAGGAAAACTTTTGTAACTCTAAAAGGGTAATTTGGACATTTCTAATTCACCCCTAAAAAGGAGGGATGAACCGGTTAATTATCTCATTTATCTGCACTCTAATCTCAAAACCTAAAAATTAAACCGTCACACCCAAACCCTCTATGCCGCCTCCATTTATATCTGTTTTCCGGTCAAAAAACATCACCCATGATCTTCTTTTCTCGTTGGTTTCGTCCTCCACAACCACGAAGACACCGCCATCACATCTAAAAATGCTTCTTTCTCTCTTAAAAAAAACCCTAATCACTTTTCATCTCTCCTTTTAAATGGCCGCTGGAAAAAAAGACTGCACCACGGTTCATTAACATCAAAACCTTACGTTATTTGTTACCCGATTTTCATTACAGGAGAAAACCAAAATGAAATCCGCCCCACGGTTGCCTAAATAATGGAGTGCTTTCATGTTTTCTTATACATAATATAAGGTACGTTTTATTTAGTTATTGAAAATTGCTTTTGAAACTATACTTCAACACAAGGTGGCGGTTTGTGTTGTTGCTAGTCAGTAACTCACTAAAAAAATGTCTATCAAGAAGGTCTGGAAGGGTAGATATTAAGCTTGGTTGCAACTTGCAAGGTGGATATGGAAAAGAAAATAAATGGTTCGATTATATGGCCTTCTGGGATGGACGAGGATTATTTAGCAGTGGCCTTTAGTTTAGTTATGACCATGGGAATACAAATACTTGAAACCTGGACAAGGCAAAAATGTAAAGGGGATCGAAAAAACATGTTTATTGTTATATTTGATTGGTTATTGATTTGCTGGTTGTGAGCTTGTGTTACCCTTGCTTTACCTCTAGGAACACCACTGTATGAGTATGAAAGTGTGCATATGTGCTCATTTAGTCATGCCAGTAAAATACAAATATTAATGCTGATTCAAGAAATAGCAATGGTTTAAAAATTTTAATGTGCAATGCCAGCTCCGTAATTGTGTATCCGCAACAAAAATTAGGAATCAATAACAGATTGCTCAATTTAAAGCACAGATAGAACTTGTCTAATACTCTGTGTCACCATGTAACATTAAGTTTGGGAATTTGAGAGTTTTTTTAAATTGATGGCATAGTTCTGAATGAAACTTGTTAATAATTTATTGATATTCTGACACTTAGGCCTTGTTTGTTTTTTCAAAGAAGAGCTTTTTTCCTCTTTTGTCTGCAGGCGCGCAGACATTATCTTTGAAGACCGTTTGTTTTTTTTCAGACATAAGAGGATATAATCACTTTTTTCCTCTTCACCAATGCAGACATAATTTAGGTTTTTTTTCCACTTCTTTCCACTACACCAATGCAGACATAAGAGGAAAAATGAAAGAAGTACTTCAATAGTACAAAAAACAAACGGTCTTATTCTTGCAGATGAAGAGCTTAAATGTACATCTTCTTCTGCAGACATGGTTTGCAGATGAAGAGGTAAAAGCTCTGAAAAAACAAACGACACCTTAGTGTGGATTACCAACATAATACACTTCTTATTTTGCTATTGTCCCTTGATGATTGTTGTGTATTAATAAGATCAGGGGTAAGATATATATATATATATGTATTTATTAGTGAATGTGGTTAGGAAATTCAAGATATAGTTGAAAATCTGCCATGGAAAAAAATAGACAACCATATATCCCTACTTGGTAGTGTGTCTATATTGGGAAACTTGATTCATTTGGCAGCAGAGCAAATGTTTTCACAGCTTATTCTTTATTTGTGTGTGTTAATACTTGATAGTTTGTCTAACATTTAAATTTTTTTTGGTTTAGGTGTTGAACTCTTCTGATAAATCAAAGCCAAAGGTTGCTCAATTACAGCCTCTAAGTCCTCGCCATACAAACGATGCAAACTCCCCCGAGCCGTGTCTACAAAGTTGGACGTGTCAAAGACATCTACTGTGGGAAAACTACATGTGCTGAAGCCATCACATGAAAGGAATGGTTTCACTTCAACTACAAAGGACAACTTGAGTCCAACAAGTGGTAGCAGACTACCAAATATCCCTCTTGCTGTACCTTCAGTTGTTAGGTCTGCTCCACTGAGAACCCCAGGTAACAATCCACAGTTGTTGGGTCTGCTCTATGTTATAAAATTTAAGCTTGTGATCCAACTTTAGGCAAGGGTGCATATGTGTTTTTTGGCTCATACGAAATCAATAAAAGTGGGGTGGATATGTGTTTTAAGATTAACATAAGGCCAAGGATTAATTGATGCATATATGTTCAAAACGATCTAACTAATGAAAACCATATATGTTTGAGAACATGATGTTTTTAAACATGTATGTTCAAAACATGTATGTTTTAAAACAAGTATGTTTAATAAAATGATTGTTTATAAACGAAATGCTTAAAACATGTATGTTCAAAACATGTATGTTTTAAAACAAGTATGTTTAATAAAATGATTGTTTATAAATGAAATGCTTAAAACATGTATGTTCAAAACAGGATGTATGTGTTTTGTGATTAGATTATATATGTTTTGCATACATAAAGAAAAATCTCTTGTTTATTTGTGTTTGTTAGTTTAAGTTTGTCCATGTGTGTTATGTTATCTTAAGTTTTATTTTAAAAGTATTTAATCGTGGCTATTTTTTTTTTAGGCTTGACATTCTTTGAAGGCGTGCACACATACTGGAAGTACATATATGTTCTTGGAACGCATGCATGTATGTTTTTGGAAGACATGCACACATGTTCAAAATAATACCGTGACGTAACTTAAACTTCAAATGCACATTAATAAGTTTTGTGCACATATTATAACGTTAATTATTGTAAGTGCACAAGTGTAAAATAGTTATAATTTCCTTATTAAAATTGTATTTTAATTGTATCAATCTAATGATCGAATTTATAACCTTATGTTCATAATTTGACGCATAATCTAAACCTTAATGCACATGTGCATCTTTATTATAAGTTATTCATTTGAAAACATAGTTATGTCAACTATTCCACTAAAATCAATAAAATTAATGCACTAAAATCATGATATGCACTAAATCCTTTAAAACGTGATGCATGTTCGTAGAATTTAAACCTTAAAAAAACGAAAATTATGATTTGTAGAAAACCTTTATAAAAACCGTGATAAAAATAAATAAAATTTGTCTTTTACTATTATACCCTTTTGAATTAAAAAAAAAGTTTAATAATTCAAAAAACTATGTTGGGGCATAGATATGTTGCAAATGACATGCATTACTCCACATGTTCTCGCATTCTTTCATTATAAGGGTTTCAAAATAAGGCCCCTATATATATATATATATATATATATATATATATATATATATATATATATATATATATATAGAGAGAGAGAGAGAGAGAGAGAGAGAGATTGGATCATTTAAAAAGTTGATCTCAAGAGAAAAGTGAGAGAAGTGATCTCAACCATTAGATCACCCCCTCTTCCCCTCCTTTTTTTCACACCAAACTATAGGGACCTTATTGTATTTTCATTCATTCTTTAAGGTAGGGTTTTGTAAATCCACACCTTTCATATATAATGCCTAATTTTTTCATTTTTTCTTTTTGTTCTTTCTCTAATTCCATGACCTGATCTTTTTTTCTCTGAGTTCCAGATACACGAAATCACAACCACGAAGAATCACGAAATCATCTCATTACAAAATCATATCATGTTATCAGATTCAATAAGGTATGCAACTGATTTCGTGTTATCAGATTCAATATCATATTGTGTTATCAGATTTTTAATATAATTTCATTATAATTTGTACCAATTATTGTTTGTTATGAGTTATGGTTTTGTTTTACAAGTTATGGTTTTGTTTTACGAGTTTTGATTCGGTAACCATAATGTTTGTTCATAGATGTATCGATTTAAGAGTTTGTGACATGATGCACTATATAGATGAGTTATTTGAAGCAAAATTTGAGAAAAAAAAAGACTTGGAAACGTGTCTGCAAAACCTGCACACAAGGTGTTTGATAAATTGCCTAAATCAAATTTCATAACTGCGATGCACTGATTTTACACTGTGTTTTGTGCTTATGATTTTCAGGTGATTACTCTCGATAGGAGTCTACTTGTTGCTGGCACAAACTATCGTGGAGATTTCGAGGAGAGACTAAAGAAGCTGATGGAAGAAATCAAGCAAAGTGATGAAATAATCCTCTTTATCGATGTTGTTAACATCTTGAAGCCTGATCTTGCTAGAGGCGAATTACAAGCATGTCAAACTTTAATAAAAATCTTGAATTAAAGAACTTGAGCCAACAGTTAACGAGACCATACAAATCTTGAAGGGGCTCCGAGAATGATGTGAGATTCACCACAAACTCCGTTACACCTATGAATCACTGGTAGTTGCTGCCCAGTTGTCATATCAATACATTGGGTATTAGTACCAAAATTGATCTTTTATGATTATGTTTACCAGTATGCATCTGATCTTATGACTGTTTCTCTACACGCAGTGGCCATTTTATACCTGATAAAGCTATTGATTTAATCAATGAAGCTGGTTCTCGTGTTAGACTTCGTCATGCTCAAGTATGTGTGTTCAATGTATCTTTAATTTGGTTGTTGTACTTTAATGAGCCATTAATCAATGATCGATGCCCTTCAAATTCGAAGAAGCCAGAGAGCTTGAGAAAGAACTTAGGCGAATAACTCAAGAGAAGAATGAAGTTGTTCGTGGCTAGGACATTGAAAAGGTACTTTGCTTTTTGCTACATATAGAAAAATGTATGGGTCAATTGGGTTGGATAGCATGTCGAAAATGATTTATGTCAAATGAGTCTTTTTTTGGATACACTTTGGGTTAGTTTTATCTGAAACACATTCCGTACAAAATTTATAAATATGCAATCAAGTCATCGTTGGAGGTTTTATGCGATACGTAACACTTTGGGTATTTTTTACTTGTTCCCCCCTTTTTTCCCTAAATTAACATTGATGCACCTTTTTTATTAACATTGATGCAATTTTTTCTTAAACAATAATTTTGTTTCTAAGTACTGATGCGGATATTTAATTTTTATCATTTTTAATAATCATTCAATTGTTTTTACTTGAAAAATAATATATTTTTAGTTCAATAATTCAACTAAATTTGAATGATTTTTTTATTATATGAATTATACCTTATCCAAATAGATATACTTTCTGCTGTGTACTGATGCACCTTTATTTTTAACACTGATGCAAGTGTGTTCTCAAATGGATCTCAATACACAGATATCAGCTCTTGTAGATAAGAGCAAAGAGACGAGCAAGGCTGAAACAGAAGCAGGATAGGAAGGCCCCACTGTAACCGAAACTGTCATTCAGTACATCGTCTTGTCTTGGGCCAACATACCAGTTGAGAAAGTCTCAATAGATCGGAAAGATCTCAATCAAACCAAAGCCTCTTTATCCTGGATGCGTGTTTTTGCGTTGCATACTAAACAAAGAACTCCACAATTTCATAAAATAAGATTGTGAAGGAGTTGGAGGATTCATTGGAAAAATGTTTGGAAATCACTTATCCAAAGCTTTCTCATGCTTTAAGTGAATGTTGACCCGTTTAATATTTAACATTGTTGCACCTTTTATTATCAACACTGGTGTACTTTTTTTGGTAAAAAATGATTTGTTTTCTAAGTATTGATGTGGATATTTCATTCTAATTATTTATTAATAATCATTCAATTGTTTTTAATTTAAAAATAATATATATTTTTAGTTCAATAATTCAACTTAATCTGAAATATTTTTTTACTATATGGATTATTCCTTACCCAAACAAATGCATTTTCTTCTATGTGTTGATGCATTTTTATTTTCAACATTGATTCACATGTGTTCATAAATATTTGATTATGGCTGGTAGGTGAAGCAGATATTTCATTTCAATCATCTTTAACAATCTTAAAAGTTATCTTGAAACAACAAAAAGCATATATACATAAAGCATGGAAGCATTTCATTTCCATATGCCCAAGACAAAATGAAAGTTGTAATCTTATTACATATAATGTATAATGTATATATAATCAATGTTTGGCTGCCATGCTTCTTATTATCATCCTTGCTATCCTTCTCTTTGGCTTTGACGATTTCTTTATCTTTTAGAGTAGTGAGAGCATTACGAGCAGCTAACTTTTGTGCCATAAATATACGCCAAAGACAACCACCATTTGGGCTCTAGGCGACTTTCAAACCCGTCATCCTAAGCTACATTCAACAATTGATTCGTTGGAGCTAACATCTCGAAGTGATCCATAATCAATGAAAATTGTGTGTTCGTGACATCATGTACCTTTGAAACTGACAAATTACACCCTAAAAAACTTCTTGAAGGGCTTCTTCAGCCAACCTAGTAGCTTCCATATCTGAAAGTACAATGGTGTGAATGATTAAATCTGTTAATACAAATAAGCCGTAAAAACGTTTATTTATATTTTACGATCTTCTAATTTTGTCGATAACAAACGTAAAATCATTTTAACGAAACAAATAGAGTACGTAAATAGTTTGAGTTAATAGTTTTCTAACACACTTACGTTTTCACATAAAACACTAAAACAAGCTGATGTGCCCGGTTGGTGCAAGTTTTAAAAATTTATAAACACGATTTAACCGTCTAACCTATTAACACATACGAGCAAGTATACTCGTCCGTAATAGCAAAGTTTGGTAAGTCGAGATCGTCCCAAGGGATTTTGTGTTTGAAGTTGATTTGTTTGAAAAGATTCAACAAGAAAGCTTGTCAAGGCTTCCTCAAATAATTATGTTCTAGTGAAATTCAATAAGAAATATATATGCTTGTGTGTAGTCTATAATCAATCATAAATAGTATTCATGAAAGTTTGGTGTATACTCTTAATATGATGCACAAATCATAAACAAATGATTCCCCAACCATGGTATATGTTTGTAAAAATCATTCTAAGAACAAAAACATTTAGGTAATCCTTTCGGTCCCTATCCCAATAATTATCCTATAGAAATTCCATTTGTTTGCAACATGTTCTTATTAAATTTGTTCTTACGAATCTTTCGACCCTTTTGTGATGAAAATGTTCCTAGTCTTGTTTTAATAAGCAAACATGGTGGTTGTCAATCACCATATCCCCATACTAGTTTGTCACTTCACTTTTTGGAATAAAACACAAGAGAAATCCTTTCGGCCCTTTTTCTTAAAACATGTTTTATCAACAAATCAAACCAAGACTAGTATTTTTCCAACAAAGTCATTTAAACAAGATCATAAATACATGCATCACATTTTGAGAACACTAATATGATTAACTACATCCCAACACACAAGTATATCCCAAAACTACTCCATGATAATAATAATAACTAAACACAAGTCATAACAAAGTAATTCCAACAATTCAAGAGAATAGAATTCCATAACAAAGTTCATAGAATACCTAAACTTTTGTGATTACAAGAATTAGAATTCGTGGATTGTAGCAACCACACGCCTCCAATCACCTAGATTCACCGTACAACTCCAAACTACCAAAACTATGGATGAGAATTGTTCCTTCCTTGCTCCTGGACGTTTTTCAGTAAGAACTAAGCTTTTGGGCTGAATAATATGTTTGGGTATTAGTTTTGGTGTAAACTAATACAATTTTGTTTGTGTCACACCTAGTAAACTAGGACTAGGTTCATTATATAGCCAAATGTGCTTGCTCTACTGTCCAAAAACGTCCCCAACAAGTAAATATCAAGAAATGATCGGACTCCAATGAGTATGGGGAGTTAAGGCAACAATAAATGCAACTTTGTGTAACTGCAGCGTGAGAAACCGGATCGGTTTTGACTCCAACCGAATCGGTTGTATTTTGACCAATCGCCCAGCCGGATCCGGTTACGGGTTGTGACCGAACGGCTGGGTTATTGCAGTTTTGACTTTTTGTTGACTTTTCTCCTATACGCTTCATTCTTTGCTCTCGCTGATGATTTCCAAGGCAAAACTTGATCTTTCCTTACTGTAGATACTTAGAAATCATTGTGCTTCCCAATCATTGAATCCAAAAGCTTCCTCGCTCGACTTCCTTCCTCGAGAATCTTCCAAATGTGCATAAAAACTTCATTTCTTCACTATTCGTGATACCTGGCTACATATACATACACAATACGCATCTTTGCACTTTTGCAACAATTATGAGTAAATATAGCCGATTATCATGCACAAAACTAACAATAACGCTACTAAAAACATGTTCATTTTAAGAGTTATCAAATTCCCCCACACTTAAGCTCTACTCGCCCTCGAGTAGGTCTAACATTTGCAAAGATTGATTTCAATGGTCTTGACACCATGGTTCCAAAAATGTAACAATCATCCAAAAAGAGATAATCATTGTTTTACTTATAATATGTGAAAACTTTTAAAAATGAACCAAACACTTTAGATAACATAACTAGAACACCTCACAAATGATTTTAAGAATTCACTCAACACTCATATATTGGTGGGTATATGTAAATCACTCAATGCCTAGTCATGATCAATGCTTTTTACCATAAGCTTGTACAAGTATCAAAACAAAGAAAATAAATTCATCAAAGAGGGCTTTTATTCGGGTTATAATGCTAAGGCTAAGGGTTCATAAAAGGTATGGATAAGGCATGGGCTAGTTTATGAAATGGGTGTTAAAAGAAAAATAATATCAAGTCTAAACCTCCATGTTGCTAGCCATCATACAAACCACAATCCCGAAAATGATTATTTCACCTCTTCAAATATCGATCTCCGTAAATGTGTATAACTCAATTTAGCTCATTGGCTAATCAATATCCTTCATATAGCTCATTGGCTATAACCATTTTTTTTTCATAACAAAGTTCCCCCACACTTAGTGTAAGCATACATCAAAAAAATCGAGAAAGACGTCTCTTTCATCCATGATGGAGAATGGTACACACTATAAACAAAGTGTAGCTTCTTCATAATCATCAAAAACGATCCAACATTCCAAACAACTAGCAACAAACCAATAGACTTGACAAGGGTTGGCTAAAGTTTAAAATGTAAAATATTTTTGTAATTTTCTGGATTTATCAAATAAAAGGGATGGCTCAAAAGGGTGTACTAAGGGTATCTAGTGCTAAAAATGAGCACTAACAAATGGGTCCATATAAAGGTGGTTAACTAACCGATGTGGTTAGCTAATGTATCATTAGATGTAAAATGGAAGGCCATTTGGGTAAATCCTAAGATGCCTCTTATCACTTGAACATATTTAGATCACTCGAAAGTGATTTTAACCGTAATGCATAACTAGTACAAGTTCTAGAATCGACATAATCACCGGTACACTCATAGCAAATATAAAACAAAAGATGTGTTTTATACAAAAAGAAACCTCACAAATGTGTGGAAAAAGGCTATTATGCATGCTAGAAAATGCTATCGAATCCATTGAAATTCCTCATTTTACCATTGAAATTCCCAAGTTATTATTTTTTAATATTTATCAATAATGCGTGAAAACAACTAGACCATCAAGGGCGAATTTCTTCTAATCACTTGCATCCAAAAGTTATCTAAAAATTAAAAATGCGCATCATTTTTCCTATTTTCTTCCCTCCCCCATACTTAAGTTTTGCATTGTCCTCAATGTAATAAAAATGAACTTCAAAGTAAAGAAAATGAGAAAAAGAAATAGTCAAAAGATACCACGGGATAAAATATGCAATACGCATATTGGGTCATAAGAAAGCATGTGAGTTATCCAACTCCAAACATTTGACCATCAATAAGCTTCCCACACATCCATCCTGCAAACAAAAAAAACTGCAACACGCAATACACAAAACAAACAAATGCAACTAAAAATTAGATAAAACCAAACAAAATACGTTAATCATCCTAAAGAAATAGGTCAAGAGATAGAAATAAAATTGTTTAACACATCATAACCATTGTCTTTGAAACCATAATTCACGAATGAACCACGATCACTCTTCGTCCTCGCTCATGTCATCCCCTTCTTCATCATCATACTCATCATCATCACTTTCGGTTACGTAGTTTTCGTCCACAATCTCCGAACGAACTCTCCTCTTCTTCTTCTTTCCTCCAACTCCTGATGACGATCCTCCAACATCGTAGCTTGCTCCACCAACTTCGGGTAATCGACCATATGGGGTATGGATCAGAAATGGTGCGTACCCAGGATATGGATACATATAGGGTCCAGGATAAGAAGTGTAAGGGAAAGGATATGGTGGAACATTGGGTGGATTGTAGGGTGGCAACTCGTAATTGGCTTCACGAGCCATGTGTTGAAAGATAGGCATGGAATAATCATTGATGTGGTTGTTTCTTAACATCATCGAGTCTCTCCACACATCCCTACATTGAATCTCATCTAAATGTTGGTTCCACTCTCCCCAACCTGAATCAAAACTATTGGACGTACCCATTTGCACGTTCTCCATTGATATACTACCCTGCTGTTGTGGTGGTTGTTGTTGTTGTTGTCTTGGTTCAATCCATAACCCTACGGTTTTCAATCTCCTATTCAAAGCGTTACCAAAACCTTGTGCAGTCCACGTATCACTATACTTTGGCTCTCCACACTTAGCCAATTCCTCATCAACATAATACCCAAGATTCTTCGCCAATCTCGTCACAAAATGTCCTCCACAAATGTGGCTATTGTTCTTGATTCCCGGGGCCCTCCTAGATAAATACTCTGCTATCTGCCAAACTGCATTACCGTCCTTAGTTTCCTCTAGCAACATCATAACCCATAAGTCCGGCTTCTGACATTTTTCCCTGCTTCCAAATCTATTAAATGGCCCGGTCACTATCAACTTGTGAAGTATCCTCATCAATGGATTCCTGATGGTTGAGGCATTCCTCCTAGCATAAGAAGGATCTCCCACTTGATTTCAATAAGCGGGAATACTAGGATAGTCTTTTTCAAACCTCCGAAGCCTAGAAAAGTGAGCTTCAAACAATCGATGATTAACCTCATGTGGCTCATACAAACCAAGAGCCACGCCAAAACCCGGAAAAGTGTAAGCATGATCCCTTCCACAAAGCCTAAACCAAACACAAATTTCCTTCATCAAGTTCCGAACATTCACCTTTCTTTCAAAATACATGGTTGAAAAGAACACCATACACCATTCTCGATAGACCACTTCATTGACGCTAAATGCCCTTTCCCATGATAAATCATTGAACGAATCTCCATCCCCTGAATATACATAAGATGTTCGCATCATTCCTCTTAACTCATCTTCACAATCACATTCCGCAAATAAATCCCAATCAATCACCCTCGGAACTAAACATGTCCTATGTTGCAATTTCGACAACCTTTCCCTAAAAGCATGTTTCTCCCCGTCGGTGAGATCTTTGAACTTTAAGTTGGCATTTGCCTCCGTCTTCACACTATACTTAACTTTCTTCTTCTCGTTCCTTTGACAAAACTTTGTAACAAGCGGGTTCATTGGAATCGCCTCCTCGCTTGAGCTACCTACAATAATTCTCTGTAGAAATCACAAATATAAGACCATATGAGAGTGTTAGAACAAACAAGAAGGTTCATGGAACCCTCTAAGATCCATTTCAAAATTTCAAAATTTTAACACAAAACCGAATGGATTCGGTTGGATCACCAACCGAATCGGTTGCTCAAATGACCAAAATCCAACCATTCGGTTGCAATGCGCAACCGAATTGATTATGCAGTCTGCATAAGGCTTTTGCCTCTTAAACCTCCTTATACTCGAATTTTCTAAGTCCAATCCACTCCTAGATCGCATTCTATCATTCTCAATGATTTCCACATCCTTGAATTACTCTAAATTCGCTCTTCAAATCATCAAACATCATACATTCATCATCTTAGAACTCAGCTTGATAAACCTATATCCTTCAATCATTAGTTCTTATCAATAATGTGGCATCTATCACTCCTAAAAACACATCATCTATCATTAGGAATCACCAATTGCAACTTATCTTGATTCACTAGCACAACCCAATCAAATCCGAAAATTCAATCATCTAGTTTCCATTCCATGGTGAATCAATCAATACAATTCTTTTGCAATGCACTCCTATATCAATTACCCACTCAATCCTAAAATATCACAACTTAATTCGAATTATAACAAAAACCCCCCCAAATTGGTGACCTAATATTCAATTCGAATCAAATGCTCTAATTAAACCTTAATTGAGTTAATTGAATGTAGATGCTTACTTGTTTGGGTGCCATGATGTTGTCCTACAACTTAAACAACCTTCAATCAGCTTCTCTTGGACGAATTTTTGCAAAACCCACCGAAGAATTAGTGTGTGTGTGTGTTTTTCTGGAAAAGTTAATTTTTGGTTTTTATACTTGAATGCAACCGGTTCAGTCATGGACACAACTGTTTGGGTTTGCTTTTTGCCAAATTTTGCATTTTTACATGTTACTTAGGCATTTACCTTCCAAGCAACAAAATTTTACTCAAAAATCCTGCTAAAGATTCACACAACATTCATTCACCAATTGGAATTTTAAACAATCATCCAATCTTAAAAACTCAAATCATCATACTAAACCAAACTTCAACTCAAAACTCATAGTTATAATGCATTAACCAAATTACCTCAATCATGAAAATAAAAAATGAAAATAAAATAAGAAACAAAAATCCTAAATGCATCAAATCAAAAAGAAATAGTTCATGAAATTCAAGCAAATAATTGCTTGTTTATTACGGTTCTTTGTCTTCTCCTTAGAATTCCTCGAAATACTCTTGTCTTAGGATGTCCTCACTTTGAAATTATCCGGTCAACTCACGGAACGTTTCAAAAGTTTTGAACTTTCTCATGAATCTTCTTCCGTCCGGACATAGTATATCGAACTTAACATGCCATGCTCCATCTCCGGTTTGTCTCTTGTAAGTCCCCGACCCTTCGGGTCTCCACTTCAAATTCTTAAGTTGCACCAAGAAGAACCTAAAAAGTCGGTCAACGTTTTGTAAACTAGTATGTTTTTGAATGGGTTATAGAAAGCTTCCACCGCTAACGCACGTTCCATTTCGTCCTCTATATAAAAATAAGGCGGAACTAACGGTCCGTACATTGGGTTACCTTGGACATCACGTCCCACTTCAAAACATGTTAAATCATCATCTGCTTCAATCCATTCCAAATCCTCCATAAATTCCAAAGTTGGTCCTCTTGGTTTTGGATAGTATGTTTGCCTTTAAATCCCATCATCAATAGTCATTGTGCCTCTTCCCATGCCTATAATCGCACCACAAGTTCGTAGGAATGGTCTCCCTAATAGTAGTGGTAAACTCTTGTCCACCGGAATATCTAGGACAAGGAAATCGGCCAAATACGGTTGATAGCCAATTTGCACTCTCACATTCTTCACCTCTCCCATTGCAAAATCTACTTGACACTTGGTCGTGACAAGAAAATCTCGACCAAAACACACATTAGGTTCATCTGCATTCCCTTCTTCTAGCACAACAAAATCCGTTTCAAAAATGTGTCCATGAATATTGACCTTCAGATTTTTGACCATCCTTCTTCCATATGCTTCATAGTCCAAACGTACATGACCAATTTCGTCAAGAACCTTCTCCAAAATGTAGTTTTCTCCATAAGCCATATTAAGTTGTGCGTCCCAAGCACTTACTCCTTCCACACTACAAGGCGTTCTAAACCTCATTAGCGGCGAATCATACACCGTTAAAGGTGCTTGTGTGAACACTACGACTCTTCCCTTCTTGGGTAGTTGAACCTTGTTTTCACCTGTTTCCTCCATATTAACCGTATCAATCCCCAAATCTTTCTTACTTTCTTCCAAGATACCTCCAATCTTTTCCAGTGAACTTCCGGTATCCTTGAACATTTCATCCAAAGTACGAAGGTATTCCGAGATTCCGCTCAAACTATCCATATTACTAAACAAACTTGACAAAACAAGACAAAACAAAATCCGAATTATTAGCGTTAGAGTTAGTAAAAACAAGAACAAACTATAGAAACATATACTAAACAAGTTAAGACACTTAACAAAACCAAAAACATAAATTAAAACTCAAAATCTAGAAATGATAAAAATTTACACAGAAACTCCAACCGGATTCGGTTGGCTCACCAACCGAATTGGTTGGTTGAAATAACTAAGTCAAAAAGTCGAACCGGATCCGGTTGCGGGTTGCAACCGATCGGTTTGATCGAAAAAAAAATATATATATATATATATATATATATATATATATATATATATATATATATATATATATATATATATATATATATATATATATATATATATTAAACAGAATTTAAATGCAATTAAGGTGTCATTAAGATGTACTAAACTCTAATTAATAAAAACTCTTCATAAACCAACAATTTAATAACTTAATAAAATAAAACCCATTAAACTAAACTAAACTAAATAAACTACCAATTAAAATCTATCATTAAAACAATTAAACATATAACTGAAAAACATTACTATCTAATCATTAACCATTAAAACTAAAATTAAACCAAAACTTAATTAACTACTAAATAAATAAATGTAAAGAAAATGAAAATAAATCTAAGAAATAATTAAACTACAAGACATAATCTGCAAATAGAATCTAAAATGTCAAGAATTACTCTAGGAACCATAACACAAATAACTAAAAACACTAGAACAATAAAAATCGCAACTAAAAATTTACACAGAAAGTCCAACCGGATTCGGTTGGCTCACCAACCGAATCGGTGAGTCTGTAACCAAAACTTTTTTTTTTTTTTACTTTTTCAACAAATTTAATTCCAATACTACCAATTTTACAGAAAATCAAAGAAAATTAAAGAAAATCAAAGAAAATCCCCGGCAGCGGCGCCAAAAACTTGATGTGCCCGGTTGGTGCAAGTTTTAAAAATTTATAAACACGATTTAACCGTCTAACCTATTAACACATACGAGCAAGTATACTCGTCCGTAATAGCAAAGTTTGGTAAGTCGAGATCGTCCCAAGGGATTTTGTGTTTGAAAAGATTCAACAAGAAAGCTTGTCAAGGCTTCCTCATATAATTATGTTCTAGTGAAATTCAATTAGAAATATATATACTTGTGTGTAGTCTATAATCAATCATAAATAGTATTCATGAAGGTTTGGTGTATACTCTTAATATGATGCACAAATCATAAGCAAATGATTCCCCAACCATGGTATATGTTTGTAAAAATCATTCTAAGAACAAAAACATTTAGGTAATCCTTTCGGTCCTTATCCCAATGATTATCCTATAGAAATTCCATTTGTTTGCAACATGTTCTTATTAAATTTGTTCTTACGAATCTTTCGACCCTTTCGTGATGAAAATGTTCCTAGTCTTGTTTTAATAAGCAAACATGGTGGTTGTCAATCACCATATCCCCATACTAGTTTGTCACTTCCCTTTTTGGAATAAAACACAAGAGAAATCCTTTCGGTCCTTTTTCTTAAAACATGTTTTATCAACAAATCAAACCAAGACTAGTATTTTTCCAACAAACTCATTTAAACAAGATCATATATACATGCATCACATTTTGAGAACACTAATATGATTAACTACATCCCAACACACAAGTATATCCCAAAACTACTCCAAGATAATAACAATAACTAAACACAAGTCATAATAAAGTAATTCCAACAATTCAAGAGAATAGAATTCCATAACAAAGTTCATAGAATACCTAAACTTTTGTGATTACAAGAATTAGAATTCGTGGATTGTAGCAACCACGCGCCTCCAATCACCTAGATTCACCGTACAAATCCAAACTACCAAAACTATGGATGAGAATTGTTCCCTCCTTGCTCCTGGACGTTTTTAGTAAGAACTAAGCTTTTGGGCTGAATAATATGTTTGGGTATTAGTTTTGGTGTAAACTAATACAATTTTGTTTGTGTCACACCTAGTAAACTAGGACTAGGTTCATTATATAGCCAAATGTGCTTGCTCTACTGTCCAAAAACGTCCCCAACAAGTAAATATCAAGAAATGATCGGACTCCAATGATTATGGGGAGTTAAGGCAACAATAAATGCAACTTTGTGTAACTGCAGCGTGAGAAACCGGATCGGTTTTGACTCCAACCGAATCGGTCGTATTTTGACCAATCGCCAAATCCGGATCGGTTACGTTGTGACCGAACGGCTGGGTTATTGCTGTTTTGACTTTTTGTTGACTTTTCTCCTATACGCTTCATTCTTTGCTCTCGCTGATGATTTCCAAGGCAAAACTTGATCTTTCCTTGCTGTAGATACTTAGAAATCATTGTGCTTCCCAATCATTGAATCCAAAAGCTTCCTAGCTCGACTTCCTTCCTCGAGAATCTTCCAAATGTGCATAAAAACTTCATTTCTTCACTATTCGTGATACCTGGCTACATATACATACACAATACGCATATTTGCACTTTTGCAACAGTTATGAGTAAATATAGCCGATTATCATGCACAAAACTAACAATAACGCTACTAAAAACATGTTCATTTTAAGCGTTATCACAAGCTTAAGTGATTTTATGATTTAGATATATATGTACAACAACTAGTGTTTACATATTGGGTTAACATATACTTAAACTAAGTATACTAAAATGGGTAAAAACATGTAAATACTAAAATGGGTAAAAACATGTAAATACCAAAATGGGTAAAAACTAGCGAATGGTATTGACCCATAATCCATGGTTTTATATATACCACTTAACCAAGTTCATTGAATCTAGAAAAAAAAAACCATGGATCAACCCATAACCCATGACCCATGACCCATAACCAAAAATACCCATGGGTAAAGAGGAGCGTTCCACGGATCCCTAGCTTTGTGCTAGACGGATCCCAAGTGGAAGAGATCCGTGGGATCCGGGGAACAGTAGAGAACTTTCTTTATAAATAGAGAGCCATTTCTTCCTTTCTATGCATCAATTTTACACACATACTTCCTCAAAGTATTCTAACCCTCTAACCTCAGATCTAAGTGATCTATGTAGTCTGTCTTTTGTTTTTGTGTGATCTTCTAGGTTCCTCTTAAAGGAGAGATCACCACTTCTTGAAGACGTGCAAGCTCAAGTCCATGAGTTGCCATGCTTCGTCATCATCAAGACAACTAATGTTCTCTTGTTGATAGTTTTTCCTTTCTCCATAGATGTTGGGTTGAAGGCATTAGTGAAGAATGCCGAAAGTGTCAAGATGAAAGCATTAGTGAAAGATGCCCATCATTCGTGTCAAAGCATTAGTGAAGAATGCTAAAGGTGTCAAGACGAAGGCATTAGTGAAGGGTGCCAAGCGTTGTGTCAAAGGCATTAGTGAAGGATGCCGAAGAATCAAATCAAGTCGCATTTGGGAAGAATGCCTAGGTCGTATAATCGATGAGGTGCATCGTTATACATATATGTATTTGTTTATTTACAAGGATGGTGATATCCTTGATGATGTTGTAACAAGGAGTAGGTCTCCTTGATATTCGGTGTTGTGTCGTGAAGGGTAGTAGTTCCTCCATTGTAATGGAACTAGGTGCTTAGCCTAGTACCTAATAAATGGTAAGCGACGTTGTGATAGGATTAGTTCTCCTAAGGTGTGAAAGAAATCGGTGGTTAGCCTAGCACCGTATAAAGGGTAGGCGACGTTGTGTTAGGTGTGGTTCGCCTTGGTGTGAAAGAACTCGGTATTTAGCTTTGTACCGGAAAAAGGTTAAGCGCGTTGTGAAGGCTTCTCCGCCACAAGGAGTTGGTGTAGTGCTTACGAACTCTCGAGTAGGTGACTCGGGGAGTGGAGTAGGGCAAGGAAGGTGTCCTTGTAGCTGAACCACTATAAATAACTTGTGTCGTGGTGATGTGCTTCTTACTCTTTATCTTTCATTACACGCTTATGTATCTATCTATCAACGTCCAACATAAACAACCAAATAGATTGACATAAGTCGATCTAAATATTTAAAAGGAATTTTTAAATTGGTAAAACTATTCAACCCCCACCCCCTTCTAGTTTTCCACAATTGGCATCAGAGCTTCGTTACCAAGTTTCTTAAAGTATGTTGTACTTTAAAGACTTGATACGATCCGTGTATGTTTGAAAACTACAAAGAAGGATTTTTTTTTTGTTGGTCATATTTTCTTTTAAATCATTATGTTGGACATTGATAGATGATTCTAACCATTTTTGCTTTTAAGAAATCTTCATGCTAGAATCTCTCCCAAATCTTCATTTGAAGAATAATGAAGTCAACATTCAAGGAAGGATCTAAAAAGTAATCACAACTTACGTACATCAAGTACAAAGGATTACTTTAAAAGGTCGTGAAGTACTATGCCAAACCAAGAAGCATAGAGGTATGTTTTACTCTTCATTAGATAGGTTACATGAGTTCCATTTATTGTCATAAGTTCTCTTTGTTTATTAATCATTAACATCATTAGAAGTCTCTTTCGTCACTTTTTCGTCTTTTTCAACATCGGGAACGATATTATATTTTTTTAACTAACGCCGTCATCACATATGAACCCTCGATATGTAATTCATCAAAGTCATTATTCAAAAACAATCTTCATCTAATACCTCCGAACTGGTTTTTAGTAAGCTAACTTATAAGCCTACTACAAAAATAATGCCAAACAACTTCTTTTCTGTCCACAGTAGCCGGATCCCTCTAGTTGTACTAGCCGGATCCCAAATACAAAGAATCCAGGGGAACCGTGGAACTAACTCACTATACGCTTTCAAAAAATTCACCACTGATCTTTTTCCCTCTATTCACATAACACAAAAATGACTAAGCTACTGAATCCATTCTCATTAGCTTCCATACTCTCAAGTATTCCTTCCTAGAACACCATTGTAAGTAATTACATTAACTTGTTCTAATTTTCATCATCCTCATCCTAGGTTTTATGGTTTCTTAATTTTTAATCAATTAATTTAATTAGGGCTTTTTCAATTAATCATGAAAAGGGGCTTTTAACCACATTGTGTTCACAACATTGTTAATACAAATCAAAACCATAAACCCATCCCAACTAATTTTACCTAATTGTAAAATTTGTATTTTTAGGACCAACCATGCCCAAAGCTACTCAACAAGATCATCATGACACCGTTCACTACCTTACTCATTACTATCGTAAAAGGGATTGACCAAAACCGACCGTAAAATATTCAAAAGCCTTGTAAAACGACTTATCCACGAAGGTCGTGTAGTCAAGGAATGTTTCCTTGAAGATACCGACATTCGTCAAGTTTTCTCGACAATCAACCTTGATTGTCTCCTTGACATTGATGAACAAATTTGTCCGGTTTTCATTTTTGAATTTTACAAAAGCATTAGGATCATTCGAAACATCGATGACAGCATTTCAATCGCATTCATCATCAATAAACAAAACTTTACTCTTCCTCTCAACACCTTTGCTCAAATTCTTCGCATTCCTTGTGAAGGAATTTGTATGTACTCTCAAGATTAGGCAATTAACGCTCAAAACCTTGCACTTGATCCTAAGCCTCTCTATAACACTCCTCTTGATGAACCCGAAACCATCTGAGACACTATTTTCAAAATAAGAGCCGACCAATCCTCCTCGAAAACAAGAAGCTCATTCACCGTAATCCCTTTCAAATGGAACTTTTCAAAATGCACCCCATGTTTAGAAAATGGGAAGAAATCCTTAGGGAAAATGTCATTAGCCTAGTTGGAAACAAAGATCATCCAAACGCATGTCTTGTGCAAATGATCTATTGTCTTATCCACCAAAGGCCATTTAATCTTGCCTATTACATGGTAAGGAGAATGGCTGGGGTATTCAAAGATTCCAACATGGTACTTCCGTATGGTATGCTTCTAACACGACTTTGTAAGTATGTTGGTACATTGCAACCATCTCCTATTAACAATGATCATTACCTTTCCGATCACGTCATGGTACCTCTTACAAAACAACCCTCTAAACGGTTCATGGTCAATGGAGAGAAACCCGAAGCTCTCTAGGACTCCTCGGCCGGAGAAGAAGAAGATGAAGATGAGGAAGACATCGACCCCGTAGCCAACATCAAATTAGGGATCCTTGAATACCACGAACAACTTCCAACCATTCCAAACGAGACCGCGGAATTTAAGCAATTAAGGGGCATGATTCAAAACCTCGCATACAACCTCACTAAGCCGTCAAAAAGGAAAAGAAAGGATTGACGAAAGAGACAATAGGAATATGCTAATTTTTCTTTATCTCATGTTTGGATGATTACGTTTTAGCACTTTTGGTTTATGGTAACTTGGATATTGTTACTTTATCATACTTTTATAAGTAGTGTTTTGTGATGACATGCTTGTTCCTATTGCTTTACTTATAAATTTATTAGTGTGCAAAATCTGCACATCATTTCTGTGTAGATTCTGATCTGCAGATGCCGGATCCCAAGGATTAGCATAGCCGGATCCCTTCCTTGAGGGAACCGTGGGATCCGTGACATCAGATCAGCAATACAGCATTCCTTACATCAAGATAGCTTTCTAGATAACATCACATTAGCTAAGCATATGATTTTAGAGCCCAACTAAGTTCACCTCAAGGATGAGAAAGGCTTAGACTCACTAAAGGCTTACTTAAGATCTTAGTCTAATTACTTCTTAATTTATCAACACATCTAAACTCACCATATTTCCGCTTCAACTACTCACAAATTTTTTCTCATCCCTCAAAACACTTAAAGAGGACAAATCAAACATTTTTTTTTTTTGGAAATTGCTTCTAGTCATGTCTATCTCAAGGTAAGACAAAAATTAGTTTTTCAATTCTTGTGATTTTTAAGAATTTCTCTAAATATCATCTCAAGCTTAAATCTGATCACTAGGATCATTTATTATGACTTGACACCTCCATAACTCTTAGTGTTATCCTTAGACATCCATTGGTAGTCATCTTGTCTCATCCTCCTTCCATAAGAAGCAATCATTTGCTATAACACTTATTACCTCTGGTCATTCAAGTACCCTTTCATCTTAAACACTTAGGAGAACTGAAACATTCAAAATGAGATAGGCTTTAGCTCCTAGAAACCTCATTTCAAACTTGTCATAAATTCTGAGAGCAGGATCCCTAGGATTAGACTAGCCGGATCCCTCAAAGGAGGTAACCGTGGGATCCGGGTGACAGTTTGTGTCAAACATTGCTAAAACAATTTATTAGATCACCTCTAACAAGTCAAACATAAGATACTAGAGCCAACTAAGTCTCTCTCAAATAGTTAAAAATCTCACTCTCATCCATGGCTTATCTAGGATACATTTTTGAAATATTTTTGATTTTTCAACTAGTCAAAACTCACCATAATTCCGCTCTAACACTCACACATTATCTATCACGCTTGATAGCACTTAGTTAGGTATATCTTTCAATTTTAGCAAATTGATCTCAATCATCTTTTAATCAAAATTAGGGTCAAAAATTAGTTTTTCATTTTTTCTTATTTTTAAGGATTTTAGTAAATTCCTATTAGGACATCATCTGACTTCTAGGACTTGTTATCACCATTTCTCCACATCAAATTAAATGGAATCATTGTCAAACATATAGTTAGACTACCCAAGGTCAAATTTTCTTGGCCAAAACCATCATTAAGCACCATTACTTGTTATGGTTAAGGATTTGAGATATCCAACAGCTAAAGACTTCAAAATTAAGTCAAACCCTCCAAATCCATTAATAACAAACCTTACAAAAGCATAATGATTTCACCTAGACCTTGTCTGACAGCCGGATCCCTGGTCTTTAACCAGGCGGATCCCTACTGAGAGGGATCCGCGGGATCCGTAGATGCAGAGAGCATAAACCAGCTCCATATTTAAATTCAAGTCACTTTTTGGGTTTCTAACCACTTTTAGCATTCATTAATTATCCTCCTAGAACTGATCAAAACCCCAAAAGCATGCTTAGCCCTCTAAGTGGCCAAGAATTTAATTTCCTAATTCAAATTACCCTTTATAAACTAAGCAACCTTAGGATTAAGTCACCACTCTCAAATCACATCTCAAAAAAATCAGCAACTAAAGGAGTTCTTACTAGCACCATCATCACCATGACTAAGGCTCCTAGTGCTAACTCATCCACTCAAGAACCACCCAAGAAACTTGCTAGAATCATACATGAAGTTTCCTCAACTGAATCATCTTCGGTTAAGTCCACCAAAGCTAGGATTTCGCCCACACTAAGAAAACCAATCAAACTAATTCCCAAGAAGAGTGTTCCCACTAGGATTTCATCACATAATTCTACTATACCCTCCACAACTCAACCAATTTCATTAGTGCCTAGAGCCACCTCACAATCATTTGAAGATCCTCAACCCACTTCACTTGAACCTCCACTTCAAGAAACTCAAAACCATGACAAGGAGTGCGATCATTGTAAACATGTTGAAAGATTGAAACATGAACTAGATAGATTGATACATGAACTACAAGCTCAAACTGAAAATGTTTAGGAAAACTCATCTCATCATTTATCGTCATTAAGCTTTTAGTTGAATCTAAAGTTTGGGGTAACTCATTAGCATTAATAGCACTTGTTTGGCTAGTTCATTCTCTTAGTTTTAGAGATTTGGTTGTGTATCTCTTGTTTTATTGAATGAATACTTATATGCTATGATTATTTTGTGTTGTGCTTGATATATTGTACATATATCTCATTCTTTTTTGCATTGCTTGACATTTCTGCTGAAGAAACTGTCATCAGATAGCCGGATCCTTCCAAAACACCTAGACGGATCCCTCCTTGAAGGGAACCGTGGGATCCGTGGTACAGAAGCACAAATTTCTACTAACTTGAGTCTTATTTGCAGGAAATTATGCACTATACTCTTGTTTTCTAACCTTTATTTTGTAGTTATTCAAAATACACATGAAGATATTGACACCATAAAGCTAGGGGGAGCTTTGTGTCAAACAACATTGCAAAACATTTTGCAACTTAATCCAATTTTGGATTACACTTCATGACACCCCATTGCAACATTGCAATATTCAGGGGGAGCACGCCACTTAGATCGAACCATTTGCAAACTTAATTGCAAACACAATTAATTTATTTTACGTTATGTCCTTGACGCCTTTTTAAAGGGATGGACTCGCTCAAGGGGAGTTAAGACGAGTACCATTCCCCCACTTGCTTCTCTTTACATTTTTCTTATAAAAATTGTGTTAGTTTCTTTTAACACTTTTTGTTTCGACAAAAAGGGGAGAAGAAAGTAAAAACTACAAATTCAAACTTTTACGAATTTTAGATTTTTCCTTAAAATAATTTTATGTTTTGTCATTAACAAAAAGGGGGAGATTGTTAATACAAATAAGCCGTAAAAACGTTTATTTATATTTTACGATCTTCTAATGTTTTGTCGATAACAAACGTAAAATCATTTTAACGAAACAAATAGAGGTAAATAGTTTGAGTTAATAGTTTTCTAACACACTTACGTTTTCACATAAAACACTAAAACAAGCTTAAGTGATTTTATGATTTAGATATATATGTACAACAACTAGTGTTTACATATTCAAGTTAACATATACTTAAACTAAGTATACTAAAATGTGTAAAAACATGTAAATACTAAAATGGGTAAAAACATGTAAATACCAAAATGGGTAAAAACTAGCAAATGGTATTGACCCATAATCCATGGTTTTATATATACCACTTAACCAAGTTCATTGAATCTAGAAAGAAAACCATTGATCAACCCATAACCCATGACCCATGACCCATAACCAAAAATACACATGGGTAAAGAGGAGCGTTCCACGGATCCCTAGCTTTGTGCTAGCCGGATCCCAAGTGGAAGGGATCCGGGGGATCCGGGGAACAGTAGAGAACTTTCTCTATAAATAGAGAGCCATTTCTTCCTTTCTATGCATCACTTTTACACACATACTTCCCCAAAGTATACTAACCCTCTAACCTCAGATCTAAGTGATCTATGTAGTTTGTCTTTTGTTTTTGTGTGATCTTCTAGGTTCCTCTTAAAGGAGAGATCACCACTTCTTGAAGACGTGCAAGCTCAAGTCCATGAGTTGTCATGCTTCATCATCATCAAGACAACTAAGGTTCTCTTGTTGATAGTTCTTCCTTTCTCCATAGATGTTGGGTTGAAGGCATTAGTGAAGAATGCCGAAAGTGTCAAGATGAAAGCATTAGTGAAAGGTGCTCATCATTCGTGTCAAAGCATTAGTGAAGAATGCTAAAGGTGTCAAGACGAAGGCATTAGTGAAGGGTGCCAAGCATTGTGTCAAAGGCATTAGTGAAGGATGCCGAAGAATCAAATCAAGTCGCATTTGGGAAGAATGCCCAAGTCGTATAATCGATGGGGTGCATCGTTATACATATATGTATTTGTTTATTTACAAGGATGGTGATATCCTTGATGGTGTTGTAACAAGGAGTAGATCTCCTTGAGATTCGGTGTTGTGTCGTGAAGGGTAGTAGTTCCTCCATTGTAATGGAACTAGGTGCTTAGCCTAGTACCTAATAAAGGGTAGGCAACGTTGTGATAGGATTAGTTCTCCTAAGGTGTGAAAGAACTCGGTGGTTAGCCTAGCACCGTATAAAGGGTAGGCGACGTTGTGTTAGGTGTGGTTCGCCTTGGTGTGAAAGAACTCGGTATTTAGCTTTGTACCGGAAAAAGGTTAAGCGACGTTGTGAAGGCTTCCCCGCCACAAAGAGTTGGTGTAGTGCTTACGAACTCTCGAGTAGGTGACTCGGGGAGTGGAGTAGGGCAAGGAAGGTGTCCTTGTAGCCGAACCACTATAAATAACTTGTGTCGTGGTGATGTGCTTCTTACTCTTTATCTTTCATTACACGCTTATATATCTATCTATCAACGTCCAACATAAACAACCAAATAGATTGACATAAGTCGATCTAAATATTTAAAAGGAAGTTTTAAATTGGTAAAATTATTCAACCCCCCCCCCCCTTCTAGTTTTCCACAAAATCCATACCACAGCAAATGCGCAGTCCAGTAAGGTAGGAAGACAATAACTTACATGGCCAAAGATAATGACAGATTGCAGATCGAGTCGCTATGCACCACTTTTTGTTTGACAAAACGGTTGTGGTGCAAATTTTTGTGAGAACTGAATGTTTCAATTAGGTTAGGGGTAAATCCCCCAACCTCTGTGGAAGTTGTCCATCAGGACCATGAAGCTTATCAAGAATTTTATCATTTAACATATACATTAACCTGCAAGTGGAAATAGATGCTCTAAACATGCAAAATGGATGCACTAGTCATGCAAATAGATGCACTAAACATGCAAACAGATGCACTAAATCTAACATTTCACTAATCATAATCATTGACTTTCTACTAACCTACAAGTGGAAACTAAAGAATTAATGATTTAAACCTAAGCTTTATACCAATGCAAACATCAATAACAGAAAAGAGTAAACTAACGTGAAACAATGACATTATACATATTCATTTTCAGCATTTTTAGCTATTAGGGAATCATTGATGGAATGTACATTGCTCAAAAAAGGATTTTGGTCAAGAGTGTCATTTTTATATGGGTCAAAATGGATTTTGGTCAAATGGGGGTATATTTCACTTAATCACACAAGTTTTCAAGGTCAGCCTGGCTCGTACAAAAAATTCGTCATTTTGACTCGTACCAAAATTCCTCATTTCCACCTCTAATACAACAAATGAATAATGTACCATCTTAAGTGTTGAACTGAGTCAAGAACGCATGACCATGTAAACAAGAAATAAAAGAAAAAGCTACATAAACTTTATTTATAGGATGAGAAAACATAAATAAGATTGCTTTACAGAGTGCAACTATAGATGTACTCACCTGTCAAAGGAAACAACTAATGATCATTGTGTTTAGTACATAAATAAAAGAATAAGAGGCAAATTACACTTTACATATATATAACATGAATACAGAAGGCATACAATTAGTACAAATATCATAATGTGGCATTTTTTGCATGAAATACTATGTACAAATATCAGTAGGAGATGTTTACCATTTGATTAACTTTATAACCCAAAAATGAGAATTTTATATACCACTAAGTTACATTTATGTAAAAAAAATGAAAATACCTCAAGAACTTGATTAAAGTGGGTTATATCTTCAGGGCCCATCACGGGATGACAACTAATAATGAAGTATGGTTCAAACCACATGCAGAAGCCATTTGATCCATCACACCACATGGTGCTCCAACAACTGAGTTTTTTACCTGTACATGCCAAAATGGTATGATTACCAACTGAAGAACTGTAAGGGCAAATGAATGCACTAATTTCCACCTGTTCGATGCATAGAACATACAAACAGATGCCCAAATATTTCCAACGATGCACTAAATATACAAAATTACAAATGATGGCCCTACTATGACCAACGATGCACAAAGCTTACAAACTGAAACACTAAACACACACAATGATGGCTTAATATGTCTAACAATGCACCAACCATAATCATTGATGCCCTAACCATACTCAATGATTCTCTAATATGTTCAACGATGCACTAAACATATAAACATTCAACTTGATCAACAACCACAATCACAGATGCATTAATACAATCTGATGCCCTAACCTGTAATCTCAAGTTTCAAATATACATGCAGATGCTCTTATATGTCATATCAATTGGTCATAAACACATATGCTTTAAATTAGTGCATCACATTTCATAAAAGTTTATTTAGACATTTTATCAAACACTTGGTGAGCAATTTTAATAAACGCATATTTTGATGCATTTTTTTGTTAAAATTTCGAAAATCATTACATCATTATGAATCTACACAAATGCCCTAATTTTACACATAGTTACAAAAATACTAAGTTAGGGTATGTAAATGCACTAAACATACAAACAATTAACCTAATTCAGCAACCACAACCACAAACACAGATGCACTATTACAATCTGATGCCCTAAATTGTAATTCTAATGCTGGTAATATACACACAAATGCACTAATACATCAAACACAAATACAGATGCACTAATACAGATGCAACAACCACAAACACAGATGCACTAATACAAAATGAATCCCTAACTTTTAATTCTGATGCTGTAAATATACACACATATTCCCTAAGATGTCATATCATTCAATATTAAACATATTTGCTGCAAATTAGTACATCTTAGTTATATAATCTTACTCAGACATTTTATCAAACACATGGTGTGCAGCTTTAATAAACACATTTTTCATGCATTTTTTCATCAAATTTGTTCCATATCTATAGAAAACATGACAATATGTAGAAAAAATTGATGCCTTAACTGCGTGATTCCACTGATGCCTTAATCCAACTTTGTGTGTTTGATCGATTGTGTGTTTGATAAGTTTGTGTGTCTGCTTGATCAGATTGTATGTGTGTTTGATCAGAGTGTGTGTGTGTGTGTGTGTGTGTAGTTAGAGTTTTGGATAGTGGAGATGATGATGGCAATGATGACGGTGGAGATGATGATTGTTGATGGTGTTGTGGTGCGGTGGTGATTGGTGGCGGTGTGGTGGTGGCGATGTAGATGGTGAGTGGGAGGAAACTCTGGTTTTGTGATGTAGTTGGCTGTGTTTGTATGTGTGTTATATCTGATTAAATGACGCCCCCTTTAAATTTTGTTATTTTTTTTATTTTCTACCTTAAAGTTTCAGCTGTGTTTGCAATCTACCTTGTAACTTTTTTTCTCACTTTTCTATCAAAATATACTTCTAACCTGACTCTCAATATATATATATATATATATATATATATATATATATATATATATATATATATATATATATATATATATATATATATATATATATATATAGATTAAGGTTCACGCTGTGATGACCAAACTTAAAGTAAAAACAATAGGAACCAATCAGATTTTGACAAGTGTCTTTTAAGCCTTTAAATTAATCCAAAAATAAAAATAACATCAAAAGGGTATTTGAGGTATTTAACATATATCCTACGTAACCTAATCCCCTCTTTTTATCTATAACCCCCCATCATTCACAGCTCCATCCAATCACCAAATTCGTCTCATCCTCCTTCTCCTCTCACTCTCTCCTTTAATTCGGGTCATTCATCATCTCTTCTAAAAACAACATATCGTCCTTTCTCAAAAAACTATCACAAAAATCAGATCTGAGCGGTTTCGATTTTGTTACAAGATCTGAAGTCGACAACAAGAACTCCATAATCCATCTTGGGGTTATCACCGTCTTCTCATCCGACGATACCTTTTAGTTCCGTTGTAATTTTTTTATCTTGTTTTTTTGTTTGTTTGACTGAGAAGCTGGCTAAAGTTGGGTCACAAAGAAGTCTTTGAATACAGTTAGCGACTTGCACTGCTTTGAAAATGCTAGGTTTTAGTTTTTTCTTTTTTAGTTTAGATTAAGAAAAAAAAAAGAAGGAAAACTGTTAATCGAGTTATACTTGCATAAATAATGTAGAGAAAATATTTTGGAATAAAAAAGAGCACGTGTAGAAGAAAAGGTTTGATTTGAAGATTGATTTCTTCGTTGTTACATGCTCATTATAGAACTTTATTTATTGAGTTTTTTGGTTTGTGTATTAACTTTGATAGTCGTTTCTGGTGAATATTATTGTATGTTGTCAATATCTTGGCTGGCATATGTGTCACTGTTGCTTTTGTCCATATGTATCTCCGCTGACCACATAAAATCAATTTTTGGTAACCATGTACGACTTTAGATTAGTGTAATGTTAGTAAGAATAAAAGTGTGTCAAAAGAAATTAGTGTGTCATTACAAATGTATCACTCAGTGTGTCACAAAAATTATTAAAACAATTTAGCCCGTCACTAAAAATGTATTATGAAATTAAGTGTGTCAAAAGATATAATTTGTTTTTAAAAATGTGTCACAGAAACTAGTGTGATTTTACAAATGTATCAATTTAGTGTGTCATTAAAAATGGATTATGAAATTAAGTGTGTCAAAAGACCTAGTTTTTTTTCAAAAATGTCTCACAAAAACTATTTTACAAATTTATCAAGAAAATTAATGTGATAAACATAATGTATCATTAAAAATGTACTAAAATTTTAGCGTGACAAAAAATGTGTAAAAAAATAGAGCGTGTCACTATATATGTATCATTAAATTTAATGTGACACTGCTAATGTGTCAAAAAAATTATGTGTCATTATATATTTATTAAGAAACTTAGTGTGTCATATAAAATAGTGTGTCACAAAAATAGTGTATGAGACATGCATAACATACATTTTGTAAGCTGCTATATACAAGTATTGTTTTAGAAAAAAATAATATAAAAAGTCTAAAGATTACTAATATGATGCGCATGAATGATTTATTAATGATTCAAATTCAATTGGAAAAGGTCAAATTCAGTTTCATTAAATGAGTACACAATACCATTGGATTTTAATTTTATTACAAATTTACCATTCATCTAATTAATTTAAATCTCATCTATAATGATAGATCCAATGGTCCACAATGGTTCCTATTGTTTTATATATATATATATATATATATATATATATATATATATATATATATATATATATATATATATATATATATGTTATGTATCTGTGTAATTTCGGTATTAAACCCAAGTTAGTATTGGGCTGGGTCTTAGATAACGGTATAAACCGTTTTAGAAGTATCACGTCGTTTACTTTACAGGAATCGGTATGCCTCTTTACTAATTGTATCAAAGGCACCGATTCATTAGTATAAATAAGTCAAGTCTATAAATCAAAACACAGTCAATCCAATATATGTTTTATCAGTTGTATATTCGAATTCTTATTATCAATTGTTAACTTTTGTTTAATCTGTTACAAGTCTTGTATCCCAACCTCTCTTGTTCCATTCATACCGAAATCATGAAACCTTACAATCTCAGGAAAAGGCTTTATCGAAGGCCACATGTTAACACATATTAGGAGCATTATCACCCAACTTCAAAAAAAATTTAGGCAATTTGCCATCAACCATCTCAAAATTCGAAGAATCTGACATTAAAATTATGCAAGTTAACAAGAGGTGATGTGCTAATACATAGAAAGAACAGATGAATAAATATAGAACCGATTTAAGCGTGTGTATACCTATGTCCTGTAGATAAGGGAGCAATCTTCTATAGCTGAATGAGCTAGGACTTTTGAAAACCTTTTGATGCGTGTTTTATCAATTTCGTGCTCCATTTATAGTGTCTCGCTATACCTATGGTTCACTCCTAGTGCATTAACGGGCAAGTGTACGGTCGCTGTAGTGTAGTAAATGGTAAAGCCGAGGTCGCCCAAAAGAGCTATGTGTGTTGTATTATTACTAAGTCTAATTGTCACGTAATAATGGTTTCAATAGGGATTTAATTAATTAAACTACTAATGCGTAATAAAATAAAAGATAAATGGATAAAGGGAAATCAATATAGGAATAGTGGTGCTAACCTAGTCAATCCTCCTAGCTAGTTATGTCCACATCCACCTACTTCCAATTACTCGTGCTGGTCAATTCGAGTAGGACAAATTTGGTCAATTCGCCCTAACCTATCAAGAAAGATGCCACCATTGCAGAGAAACGTGCTAATCATATAAGTCATGTTGTTCCCGGTCCCTAAGCAAGTCATTAAGTACCGCTACATGCTAGATTCAAAATAGTGAGGCCCGCGGCCTTAGGAACATAGACACTACACCCCCCAATTCTTAAGTTCATCCAAACGATAGGTAATCAGTTGGTCAAATCGCACAAGTAGAAAGGGTCGTCAGTTGGTCATATCTTACCCTTCCCGTCTCAGTCCGCTCACCTAGGGTCAGTTTGTCATATCTCCTAGGCAATTGGCCTTGTAACATATTGGATTTCACAAACACATCAAACCATAATCAAATATAGGCGTATACAATAAGGTTTTAGAGAGAAAAAGAGTTAGAGGTTTGGGAACTTAGTGAGAGAAAGTAAAAGTATTATTATGAGCTCCAACCCTCTACCTTGGGAGGTAGAGGGTATATATAGTATCTTACATACGGCCAGGGATCGTGCATACAAGTGGGTAAAGACCCATCCGCCCTCCACTAAGTTATTTAACCAAATACTACCTAACATTAAATAACTACGACTATGAGATTTCTAACGATTACATATACTTGAGGTGACCGACACTTTAATAACTAGATTTACTAAATCCTAAAAATCTCCCCTAAGGAGGTCACCTCAAATTACATTGAATACAAACAGATATTACATTAAGATAGTTCTTGGATTCTTGTTAATGTTCTTTGCTCTGTAGCTCGTAGTCTTTGATTCTTCATTTTTGCATGTTTGGTTAATCCAAGTGGAGGTCTTTAATTGATCCACGTGATAATGAGTTTTGAGCCAAAGATTGAGATCATCAGCCACATTAAATCTCTGACTCTTCCTTTATTGTTGCATCGCCATTATTGGATGTTGTGACTTTCGGACCGACATGCTCACATTCTGGATCATGAAATCTTCTCATCAGAGTAGCGGAAGCTTTTAGTTGATTCACGATATTTGCAAAGTAGCCAGAGAAGTACATGGAGTGAGAATATCGAAGTCATTGATGCACTAATCATGATTTCTTTGAAATGAATGTTTTGTTCAGCAGCTATGGATTGCCTCTCATTCGATCACCGCAAACGTCGGAGTACTCGTGACACGACAAGAAGCAATAAAGCACGGTGTGTCTTTGATCACTTTCGCTGAATTAAGGTACACGGCCCACGGTTCCTCGCTGATCGGGCAAGACAAGTACCGTGATGGACGTATAATTCGAAGAATCTCTTGACATTGTTTCACTGGTCCAATTGCTTTCAAACCTAACGCCTCAAAGAAGACAACACGGTGAACCAAATGGAACCAGATTCAACGATTGATGAAAAGAGATTTGAAAAACAATCGTACGCTTCAATATAAAGTGTTTTTTGCAATACAACGGTTTTAAGAGAAAAATCAATTATCAATCATAAACACTTTTATATTTGAAATATTAATACGTCGATGTTGTAGAAAATAATTTCACAACAACGAATTTTCAAAGGTATCCGCAATCCATAACCAACCGGATTGATTCATAAGTTTGAATCGCCCCATTGTTTCTATTCATTGTCACATGGTTGATCTATTGGATAGATCTCACATGCCACCTACCAAGAGCTTAATTGATGTTGGCTCTAAGGCTTTTCCATCTTCATTGTGACTATGTTTGCATATCACTGAGTGTTCCGGCAATACCACAAGGATATTATGTGTAGGACTCTAAAGATATAATCTCTCTTTCCACATAGTATAAAACAGAGAGTCTTAATTGACAGTGTCCTGATGAGATTTATTTGATGATCTCGTGGCTCTAGACTCAACAGTGCAAATTTGGTTTCCTATGTCGGAGACTAGGGAGATGGTCTCCTTCTTCAATATCAACAATCTCTAAGAGAATGTCGATAGATTATGTAGGTTCCCCGTGAGAATGAAACAAGCCCTTTTAAGAGGAACTTGAGTAGCTTGGGAAGTTTAGTGCAGTGCGTCACTGGGTCCATGACGCCTTGTCTTCAATACCAGTGTTAACTTAGTAACCACCAGTAGCATATGTATTGAACCCGGTTTCTGCCCTAAGGTTGAATTATTGGAGGGCTATTTCTTTTCACCCTTTTTACATTCTAATTCTTTTTCATTCTTCAACCCCTTCAGTGCTTACCGAGACTTCATATCTAGAACCTTGTTAGGATTCCAAAGACTAGCCTGTCTCACCCCAAGACTCTTCCCATATTCTCATTTTTATCCCTTTTTCAACATTCCTAAGGACTCTACACTATCTAGTGGATTGTCCCTGGGAAGATCCCTCCGGTTCTGGCAGGATCGTGGGAACGAATACCTAACCTAACCATCCTTATATCACCATACATAAAGTAAATTTGGTCGGTCTATTTGGTATTGTTCATCTGCCATTGGAACCAATTGAAAACCATTTGAAAATCAATCCGGATACTTGTGATATATTATCAAAGCATTTGTACTGAATTATTTTTGATATTTTTAGAAAAGAGCTCCCTCAACATGCTCATCATGTATTTGAAATCGTTTGGCACATTGAGGCAAGAGAAGGATTCACTTCTTTAATTACCATTTTCTAAAAGATATCAACATCACTTTCCTGATCAAAATTAGTGTTAATACAAATAAGCCGTAAAAACGTTTATTTATATTTTACGATCTTCTAATGTTTTGTCGATAACAAAAGTAAAATCATTTTAACGAAACAAATAAAATACGTAAATGGTTTTGACTAATAGTTTTAACACACTTACTTTCACATAAAACACTAAAACAAGTATAAGTGATTTTATGATACATATGTAC
Organism: Chrysanthemum makinoi; assembly: GCA_910596185.1. NCBI lineage: Eukaryota > Viridiplantae > Streptophyta > Magnoliopsida > Asterales > Asteraceae > Chrysanthemum > Chrysanthemum makinoi. The sequence goes on along the minus strand of OU343224.1, from coordinate 357,779,891 downwards.
AACAACTAGTGTTTACATATTGGGTTAAACATATACTTAAACTAAGTATACTAAAATGGGTAAAACTAAGTATATGCTAAAATGGGTAAATACAAGTATATACTAAATGGGTAAATACTAGCAAATGGTTTTGACCCACAACCCATGGTTTTATATACCACTTAACCAAGTTCATTGTATCCTTAAGATACATTGACCTAGAAAGAAACCATGGATCAACCCATAACCCATGACCCATAACCAAAAATACCCATGGTCAAAGAGGGATGGCACCACGGATCCTAGCTTTGTGCTAGCCGATCCCTTGTAGGGATCCGTGGGATCCGGGGAACAGTAGGATTTTTCCTCTATAAATAGTGAGCCATGTCTTCATTATTTCTTACCCCTTTTGAATCCCTTTCTAGCACACTTTCCCCCTTGAGTTAAATCTCACTAACCTTAGATCCAAGAGATTTATGTTTGTAGTTTTGTTTTTGTGTGATCTTTAGGTTCCTCTTAAAGGCAAGATCACCACCTTTGAAGTCAAGCAAGCTCAAGTCCATGAGTTGCCATGTTTCCTCATCATCAAGGCTACTCTAAGTCTTCTTGTTGATGATTCCTTTCTTTCTTCAAAGAAGTGTAGTGTTGAAGACATTAGTGAAAGATGTCCCAAGAGTCAAGACGAAGATATTAGTGAAGGGTATCTATCGTCTATAGGATAAAACACTTGTGGTAGGTGCTTGGAAGTCAAGACAAAGAAGCATTAGTGAAAGGTGCTTAGAAGTCAAGACAAAGAAGCATTAGTGAAAGGTGCTTAGTAGTGAAGACACAAGACAATTGTAGTGGGTCTTGTAGATCTAGTCAAAGGCATTAGTGAAAGGTGCCTTAGATGTACATTCGATATGGTGTGTTTCGATGTACAAGATAGACTAGTATTCGATCCAAGGATATCGATATCCTTGATGATGTTGTAAAGGAGTAGATCTCCTTTGGGATTAGTCGTTGGTGTAGTGTGGTAGTAGTTCCTCCATTGCAATGGAACTAGGTGCTTAGCCTAGTACCTAATAAAGGGTAGGCGACGTTGTGAAGGTGTAGTTCACCTAAGGTGTGAAAGAACTAGGTACTTAGCCTAGTACCTTATTGATAAGGTTTTAAAAGGTACCTTTTTGAGGGGTCGTTTAAGCCCTTATTTGATTACTTTTGTATCCGTTACATTAATATCGCCTTTCACTTTTTAGGTCTCAAGGCAAATTAATGTAATGGCACGTATTTGGACTTAAAAGGCGCGGATATACGAATGAAAATGGCCAAAGTCAAGAATCAGACACTCCGGGCTGAAAATAAGGTGACGGCCATCGCTTATCTACGACGCCGTCGGAGGATTTTGTGACCGGACGAAGCCAAAACTCATATTTTCAAGTGACGACGCAAGTTATAAAAGAGAAAGTCGTCGCAACTCATCGCCTAGATCAATCCAGACGGCGCCGGCGGAAGAGGACGGCGCCACAATCACAAGGTGACGCCGTCGCAAGCTAACGTGGCCAAGACGAAAACCCATGACGCGACACGACGGCCACAAAACATAAGCACGCCACGCATGTGTAATCTTATATATAGAATCCAAATTTCAAGATTTGTGTAGTTTTTGGAGTAAAAAACCTAAACCGAACCAAGGCTGTCATGTACAGTATTTTAGGGTTCCAAACCCTATCTTACACCAAGATAAGTGTTTTACTTCATTAATTCAATTATCTCTTTGATTATTTGTGTGTATGCTTGCATGTTCTCCATGTCCGGCTAATTTACTTTTGTGTTTTTTTAGGGAATATGAAACTTAATTATTGAATATTGATTGGTTGTCTCTTATCTTAGTTTGTTAATGATCTAGTAATGCGATAGGTCATTCGTTGTGTACTTAATGCTTGATTAAATCTTTGTGAACCTTAAAATATGACTCCTTGAGTAGTTGAAGTTAAACTCCCAGAACACCCCAACCCGACAAGTGGTAGGTGTCACATCTCGTGTCATATCGTAACATACAAATAAAATTCTTCAAGCCGAAGTCTTAAAGAATAAGCGTCAGTCATTTTAAACAAAAGATTTACAAGGAAATTACAAAATCCAAATGTCTAAAATAGACCAAAATTCCAAAACAATAGCCCACCAAAATGAGTCCAACTAGAAGGTAACTAGGGTGGTCCACTGTGATAATTCAACTCTCCCCATCAAAGCCCATCTTCAAATCTAAAACCTTCCGCAGAAAGAATGCGTGGAGCTTAAAAAGCCCAAAGGAACGATATAACAAAACAAAAGCTAAATAAAATCCGAAATGCAAATGAAAAGAAAGGAAAATCGGATAACAAAGTTGGGCAAAATAAAATGGAGAACAATGAGTCAATGAGGATCCCGGCACAAATATACGTGATATCCAATTTAACGATACAACAAGGAGAATTTAAACAAGCAAAGCATCGACGACGATAAACAAGCAACATACAAACCGACATACAAGAATCAAACATAAGCAAGCATAAAAGAAGCATCCCACACAACATATATATCATACAATCAATTCAAAATCGTATACAAGCCAGCCAAACAGAGATTCCACGTGAAAGCCAAGCAATTAATTAATAAGTTGAAGATAGCAATTCACGCAGTCAAAACCTTAGTTGAAACATAATCGCGAGTAATAACAACGCGGCAATTAACTAGCCAACACATGGCACCACATCGCGAATAAGCAGAATACAATATAAAATATATAATTAAATGAATTAAAGACCTAGCAGGGCAACTAAACAAATTAACAAGCCAGATGTCACAAGATGACCCATTTATCCAATCAAACCGTAGCATAGGCAGAAATGTAAACATGACAGGTCAACAATGAACAGATGAGAATACAACGGAATAATCATAGTCCACGAGATACCGAACAAAGCACACATAATAAACTGACAAAACTATCGATTACACCTTAGTATGGTCACCAGACAATTCAGAGAGTCACATAACAGTGAGATCACATATCATCATATGAAGATAGGTAACTCAGATAACCGCATAGTAATCACATCATAGCAGGATAATCAGTAGTCACATAAAACATGAATAGCATAATCAATTTCAATAAGCATATAATAACCCGGTCTGAATGGAACGATATTCTGAAGTAACGGAATAAGAGTGTGACAGATCAAAGCAATGGAATATATATATCTTGGTAGTAGAGTGAGTCATATAAAGGTATTGAGTAATGAACAATTAACGTAGCATATAGTGCGTTGGGGATACAAAGGTACAATATAGCATATCAAAGGTGTAAGGGTTGTCAGAAATCTACCACGAGCCCGGAACATATCATATCATATCATATCATAAGTAACCATTGTATTCGAGGGGTGACCTCGGAATACCATATATAGTAGGAGGGGAGACCTCAGTAACAAATGGAGTAGCTAGCTCCCGGAATGTGAAGACGCGGATTGCACCCGACATCATTCACCATATAAATCTCCAATCAGATCAAATCCCTCGAAACATATCATATCTAGGATGCATCCATACGCCCCCCAGTGGCCAAATCATATACAAAGCATATCATATCATAACATATCATAATAGGGGCGGTGTGAACATCACTCAACCACACTAAAGTCATGCCATTGGTGCATCAATGACACGGTCATGTTACCTTCATGACTAGGAACACATATTTGGCTCGGGTATCAACTGACGGGTCAAAGCATAATCATATCATATCATAAGGGTTCATATCAAGGTTCATATCAAAGTTCATATCAAAGGTTCAAAAGTCAAAGGTTCATATCAGATTTCCATAACATAAGTTCATAATCAGAGGTTCATAATCAGATGGTTCATAATCATAAGGTTCATAATCAGAAGTTCATAATCATATCAAACGAATATCATAGCGAACAGAATCATATCAAGGGATTATGTCGGAATCATATCAAAAGGATCATAGCATAAGGAAATCATAGCAAAGGAATATCATACGTGAAGTAAAGTCAAGGATCGAAAAGTCAGGAGAAATCCCTACTGAGAAGGGATAGAATATATGTACCTCATTCGAAGCAAGCAAAATAGGAAAGTAAGGTCACACGATGAATCAATCCCGCCGTCCAGAACCTATGAATTAGATAACGCTTATTAAGATCAGATTACTCATTTTAGACGGCTTTCCATTTTTAGCAGGTTTCCACTTTTAGTAACTTTCCATTTTAGGTAACTTCTATATTTAGTCAAATAGCTTTAGGGTTCAAGTCATTAATTAGTCAATTTAGAGCTAAGTATAATAACTTATTATAATTTAGGGTCTAAAGTGTAATGTATCAAAGTTTAAGGTTTATTGTGACAAGTAACTAAATATAACAAAACTGTTTAATATTATTATTATAGTCTAAGGTGCAAAGTGTCAATTCCTATTATATCAAGGTTTGCATGCGACAAACCATTAAATATGAGGGTTGAAAATGAAAACATCCCGACTCTATTTCCCCGAAACACTTTCAACACGCCGATTAACGTACCCATAATTCCCGCGAACACCCTCGAAGTTACCCCCATAAGACCAAGTATAATTCTTTTCTTAACCTGAACCAAACTCGACTCTTTAACCCTTCTCGTTACCTATTCCTTGCGAGACCCAAAACCAAACGAGGGAACATGTTATGCAAATCAAAATATTTACCCACGACAGAAATAAGTTAACGCATGATGTTCTAGCTTCAATACTTTATGTAACCAGTTGATAAGTTTTCAATCTCATGCCAAATATCTTACATCATTGCCATGCATGCATCCTATTTGATATTTATGTGTTTCATAATCTGACATTATGTGACATCATTTATTAGTTCATGTGATGAGGTAACGAGTATATCATTCAAAAGGAGGTCGAAACAGATTAATTCCCATTCGCTAATTTTAGGTGACAAGGTCATGATTTTTGTGTAACAATGGTTATCATTTTATGTGATTATCTTATCATTTCATGTGACCTTTGTCTCCCATTTGGCTTGATACAGGAATCACCAAACATGCATGTGGTTGAATAGGTTTTCAAAAGCAGTTTACAAATGGGTCGGTCAACATGCATCTCATTCGATATTAACGTAGCCGAGTTATCATTTTATGTGAAGCTTTTAAGCGTGTCAATTCATGTGAGAGTTAAATTCGTGTACAAGGAATCAAAAGAGATCCAAACCCACGATACAAAAATCAAAAAAAGGAGGATAATGAAAAGAGTTTTGCGATACCAACCATTGTAGTGTGAACGAGATGAAACAGCAACCAAAAGCAAATAATGCCACGACAAAGACAACTCTTTGTGACCTGAACCCATGACAGAAACAGCCCACGACAACAGCAGCTTCGAACCAACTCACAATCACGACAGCCTCCTTGGACACCTAACGATTCCCTTGTTGCTTGCTTTTCTGCCAAAAGAAATAAGGACCAAAACTAGGTGTGACGTCCCTTTGAGAACTAGGGTTTGAATGTGGTATTTTGAATGAGTAATGATAGGTTATAATGAGAAGTAAATGGGATTAGATGGAAGGTATAAGGGGCGAATAAATGGGAGTAATATTTGGGATATTTTGGCCGAGATTAGGGAAATTGATAGGCCCATTCAAGAATGAGTCAAACATTCAACTTAAATGTGTAGGTTACCAACTTATTTGAGAAATAGGATACATGAAAGTAAATGGCTTCCGAAAACAATAAGGGGAGATTAAAACAGTAGAAAAAAAAATATACTTTCCAATTTCAAATCAATGGGCTTTAGAATTAAGTGTAGTATTGACTTATAATTTGCATACACATTTTCGGTCCAAGCACTAAATTAACGTAAAAAAAATGCATCTTCAACGTAAGCGTGATGGTTTCCTTTATCTTGTACAAATTACATATTTTACGAGTTAGGTTATAAACGTATGTAATGAGCTCGACATATTTTTCGTATTTTATAAATGTTAAATTTGAGGGGCAAAACAGTCTTTTCTCACGTTTTAGGTTTTTAGGGTTTTACAAAACCATCCAAAGAGTGCCTTAGAGTAAGAGTTTATTATCCCTAGTGGGTTTTGTAGATGAGACCCTTTGGTAAGTTCAAAGAGTTAGGGAGAAATTCATACCTACAACTTTAGACACACAACGCAACTAAGAATAAGGACGTGACAATTCAACCACCAATAGGAGATAATTAAGGAGTAGTAAAACCTAAGTAAACACATCTTTAAACTATCATACGAGCACAAAATAATTAGACATAGACTACATACACCTTAGATTAGATAATTAGATAAGTAGAGTAATCGGTAGAAATACCAACCCCCAAATCCAAACCCCGAGATTCGTAGCTTTCCATTTCCAAAAAAATAAAAAATAAAAAATAATCCTCCTCAACCCCAACATTAGCGTAGTAACTTCTCACTAGCATTCCTATTCCCCTAGAGAACGATATCAATACCCGTGACTTACCCTAATACTACACTACAACGATTAGGTTCACTGCCTAGGGTGTTGAAAAACTTGCTCGACGAAAAGGAAGTTCCTTTGACCCCGAACGACGCGTGTAGCGTTATCAAGTTTTTGGCGCCGCTGCCGGGGAATAGAATAGCTAGTTAGTAGTCCACCTCGTTTAGGTTTCTTTGCTTGATTCCTATCAAGTAAATTTTTCTCATTTTTAGCTTTCTCATAGTCTATCCCCCTTCTTCGTGACCTTTGTTCGTAATCCCATCACTTTTTATCATGGAAGGTGATAACCCCCCTCAAATCATTGTCCCGCCAAGAGACCGTACTCTTGGTGAATACTCGAGACCAAGCCACCTAGGTTATAGGAACACCATTGAGCTTCCCGACCAAGCCCAAACTACGGCCCTGCGATCCGACACCATCCGGTTGGTGCAAAACGGATGTGCATTCCATGGACTTCGATCCGAAGATCCAAATCAGCATCTAAGGGATTTCCTTAAAATTGTCGATTCCATCGACCCTGATGCTACTACTACTCGAGACCACGCGCCTGCGTCTCTTCCAATTTTCTCTACGGGACCAAGCTAGTAATTGGCTTGAGCGACTTCCTGCCGGTTCCATCTCAAGTTGGGATGATCTCACCTCTCGTTTCCTTGCTCAATTTTTCCCACCGGGGAGAACCACTAAACTTAGGAATGACATCTTGATGTTCCAACAACGTCAAGATGAATCTCTCTACGAAGCATGGACTCGATTCAAGGACTTACTTCGTAAATTCCCTCATCATGGCATTGATCTCTGGCTCCAAGTCGCATTGATCTCTGGCTCCAAGTCCAACTCTTCTATGATCATGTCAGTCTCTCCCTCCAATGAACCATTGATTATGCCTCCGGTGGAAGGCTAAGCAACCTCAATGCTGAGGCATGCTGGGAAGTTATTGAGGACCTAGCTCAATATGAAGAGGAAGGTTGGGAAATTCCAGTTGTCCAAGAGAACGGGTCAACTTCCCGAGCACAAGCAATTATGAGTATGGAGGCCCAAGTGAAGGCGTTAATGGAAGTAACCACTCATGCTGATAAGCATGTGAATGTGGTCAAGGAATTTTTGCTCCCAATAAAGTCCCGGCAAGATGAATTCGAGGACATAATGTTGACAAAATGAATTCATGACACTTTCTTGGGCCTAGCTGACAACTTCATGCTGGAAATCCGTGAAGAAATCGCAAAGAACAATATACCTAAAAAGGTAGAAAAGGTATATGCGATACCGGAAAACGTTGGGATGACACCCATACCCTCTCCAATTCCAGTAAGCAGGACGAAACCCCCCAAGGAATCACATGCTTGTTGTCATGACCTCTCTCTTAGTCCTAGGGAAGTTCCTAATTTTGATGAACCGGAGCCTCAACCAAAAACCTTACCCAATTTTCCGTCTTTAGATGTGAATCTTGGAATTGAATTAGGCCCCAATCCACCCATCAAAATAGATAGTCCGAGTAGTTGCTTGATAAAGGTGGTAGACTCTAGGCCATGTAGAGTGGAAGCTAATATAGGAGTAACCCATGACCTTACATACTTATATCACCCATTCATGGTTGATAACAAGAAACATTATGGGTTTAAACCGGTTTTATTAGGTCAAGATGGATCCTTAACTAAGAATCTTTTGAAGTTGATAGAAGATGATCCATTTTTAGGAAAGAGATTTGATTCACCCGCTACACCAATAGAATTAGGTAAGGTTATAATGAATGGAGCACACTCCTTTGAGCCTATAAATCACCCATCACCATCTCCTCACGTAGCAAATTTCCACCCTAAGGGTGTGTATTGCTACTATCACCGTCACTACTTAAACCAAAGTGTAGGGAAAACCTCCCCTTTATCTGTTAAATAAGGGTAGATTCAGGCTCGTGACTCGAACAAAAACAAGCGCTTCTTGGGAGGCAACCCATGTGTATTTGTTTTCATTTTTATTTGTGTGTCGTATATCTTTTATTGATTGTTTATTCTCATGTTTAAATTTGTAAAAATGCTTTATTTTGTTTTTAACCTCGTCTTAATTGCATATAAAGGTATTTTACATAAAGGATAAGTGTAGGGAGGATTACACACGTTTTCAAATGAAACGTAAACATCAGAATAACAATTCATTAAAAGATATATATGTGTGTTTGTTCGAGTCAAATGCTTGTATCGAGTCATAATGGATGTTTTGCAGAAATATTTCCAGATTCTAAAGATGTAAATTTTCCAGAATTTTTCCAGAAAATCGCAGACCAGTTTTTGTCAGGATAACCTGACGGCGTCAGGATTGCAACCTGACGGCGTCAGGAAGGAGTAAAAACATCAGATTACTTTTTTTCTCTTTTTTCTGAGCTACTTATAAATTTTTGGAATTTTCCAGGTCTTAATTTTCCAGAAATTCTGTAAACATCCATTCCACAAGCATTATATCCTAGTTTAGAAGAGTTATATATATTATTACCGCCGATTTTACGCGAAGGTTTCGTTTGTTTTCTTCAAATGTGCAGGTTTCATTTATCAAGAAGAAGAATCAAAAGATTGGAAGGAGCTTTTCACGCATAAATTCTTCTTGGAAAGGATTTAACCACTACTTCACATACGGATCCTACCGAGCTAATCAGGGGAGTACTAGTTTCTTTCATTTTTAATTACCTTCCATTATCATAACTTTGATACTTTCGGGGAACATTGGGGACAATGTTCAGTTTAAGTGTAGGGAGGGAAAATAAAACGGGAATTTTGAAACTATGCTTATCCTTGATTATTTGCTTTGTCCAAGTGTATTTGTGTAATAAACCATGAGAAAATGTCGGTTAGGGTAATTTTGGCACCAAATTTAAAATTTTTTATGACATATAGGAGTGGGCCATTAGTTTTAACAAAAGCGTCTCACGGATAGGAAGTTGCATGACTAGCACAAAAACCCTTTACCACCTAAATTCCACCCAAAATGTGAGGATCGCCCTTAGATTAGTAGGAATTAAAGCATTCATATTTAATGCTTAGAGTGTGAACCGGTAGTATATTAGATTCTAGAACTTGTTTTGTGATGCATTCCGAGATCGCTAGTAAGACTACACTTGCGTAATTAGGAATAACTAAATGATAAGAGGCATTAGGATAACCCTTGTTTGATACCCGTAATATAATTACTTCTTCCACCTCGGTTGAGTAATTCCCCCACACCCTTTGCGTTGTACTCATCTTTAGTACACGATACCCCTAGTTAACCCCTCAGAGCCTATCCTTTTCGCGGTTCTCGTGATGTTTCGGTTTTTTTCCGGAATATCAATGAAGAGCATTGTTTACACCCCACCCCCAAATATACACCCAAATCGCCTTAGCCTACCCTGTATGCACTCACTTTTAGTGCATTTTTGTTATCACCCTAAACCCTTAGTTCAATTATCTGGTTGCTTGCATGAGTTTCTAAGTCGAGTCATATCCTTTGTATACAGTTTTGGGACGATTGGGATTTATGGGAAAAGTTAAAGTTTATGAAATGACGGGAAGGGAACGTTAAATTCAAATTCCCTTTGTTTGCGTAATAATGTACCCCAAGTGTTTTGATCTTTTCAATTCGGGTCAAATTAGTGTTAGAGTAATAAAAACTCAAGTGTAGGGATGTGCCTATAAATCCCTATCATTTTGATGTTACCGTAGAGGATGGTAGAGTAAAAGTGTATGAAAAAAAAAAAAAAAAAAAAAAAAAACGGGCTACCATCCTACATCTATCCTTTTAATTTATGTTTGTTTATTACAGTTAGCTAAAGTCTAGAGTGTCGAGTCGTGGCTTAGCAACGCCATTCTTCGTATGCAATTAACATAGAGATTTTTGACCTGCCTCCACTAAAAAGCCTATCCCACCAAACCCTTTGTTTCCATACCGTAAGCCTAACGTTACAACCCTTTAAAGACCTCTTTGATAGTCTTCCCTAGGTGCTTACGCCAAAGCGATGGAGGTTTGATCTATTCTCAAGCCTATGGTAATCTATGTACTAGGACCGGTTAATGAGTGTTTATCTTCCATTTCCAACTTGTTATATTTCATATACACCCGAGAGAGATGTGAGTATCCAAACACCCCATGTGAGGTGCTAGTATGTAATTCCGTGCTTGTTATGACTTTTGCGGGCTTATATGTGTTGTGGACTGTTTTAAACCAATGCTTCATGACCCTAACTTATAAATTAATTGGCTAAAAGTGCATTTGCTTGAGGACAAGCAAATACCAAGTGTAGGGATATTTGATAAGGTTTTAAAAGGTACCTTTTTGAGGGGTCATTTAAGCCCTTATTTGATCACTTTTGTATCCGTTATTACTTAATATCGTCCTTTTCACTTTTTAGGTCTCTTGAAGGCAAATTGCTGTAATGGCACTTATTTGGACGAAAAGGCGGATATACGAAGAAAATGGCCAAAGTCAGAATTGAGACACTCCAGCTGCTGATTTGAAAATACAAGGTGACGGCGTCCACTGCTTATCTGCGACGCCGTCGGAGGACTTTGTGTGACGGGACGAAGCCAAAACTCTTATTTTCAAGTGACGGCGTCAAGTTAAAAGAGAAGGTCGTCAATCAGACGGCCTAGATTCAATCCAGACGGCGTCAGAAGTTGAAGAGGACGGAGTCACAATCACAAGGTGACGCCGTCGCAAGTCTAACGTGGCCAAGACGAAACCCTAATGACGGCGACACGACGGCGTCACAAAACATAAGGTGACGCTGTCGCATGTGTAATCTTATATATAGAATCCGAATTTTTCAGTATTTGTGTGTAGTCTTTTGGAGTAAAAAACCTAAACCGAACCAAGGCTGTCTTGTATAGTATTTAGGGTTCCAAACCCTATCTTACACCAAGATAAGTGTTTTACTTCATTAATACAATTATGTCTTTGATTATTTGTGTGTATGCTTGCATGTTCTCCATGTCCGGCTAATTTACTTTTGTGTTTGCTTAGGGAATATGAAACTTAATTATTGAATATTGATTGCTTGTCTCTTATCTTAGTTTGTTAATGATCTAGTAATGCGATAGGTCATTCGTTGTGTACTTAATGCTTGATTAAATCTTTGTGAACCTTAGAATATAACTCCTTGAGTAGTTGTAAGCTAAACCATCCAAAGAGTGCCTTAGAGTAAGAGTTTATTATCCCTAGTGGGTTTTGTAGACGAGACCCTTTCGTAAATTCAAAGAGTTAGGGAGAAACGCATACCTTACAACTTTAGACACACAACGCAACTAAGAATAAGGACTTGACAATTCAACCACCAATAGGAGATAATTAAAGAGTAGTAAAACCTAAGTAAACACATCTTTAAACTATCATACGAGCACACAATAATTAGACATAGACTACATACACCTTAGATTAGATAATTAGATAAGTAGAGTAATCGGTAGAAATACCAACCCCCAAATCCAAACCCCGAGATTCGTACCTTTCAATTTCCAAAAAAAACATAAAAAGATAAAAAATAATCTTCCTTAACCCCAACCTTAGCGTAGTAACTTCTCACTAGCATTCCTATTCCCCTAGAGAACGATATCAATACCCGTGGCTTACCCTAATACTACACTACAAAGATTAGGTTCACTGCCTAGGGTGTTGAAAAACTTTCTCGACGAAAAGGAAGTTCCTTTGACCCCGAACGACGCGTGTAGCGTTATCACTTATAAAGGGTAGGCGACGTTGTGTAGGTGTGGTTCACCTTGGAGTGAAAGAACCCGGTGGTTAGCCTAGTACAGGAAAAAGAGTAGGCGACGTTGTGAAGGCTTCTCCGCCATAAGGAGATTGGT